>JAPSGF010000001.1:30144056-30199494 GCA_035772895.1 Perdix hodgsoniae | reverse complement strand
CCTCTCCTCTCCTCTCCTCTCCTCTCTCCTCCTTTTCTCCCCCAGGCTGGCTGAGCCTCACTGCAGGCTCTTCTCCTAAGGCTTTGTGCCTGATGTGCAAATCAAATCATGAGATATGGGTCCAGGATGCTGCCCTGCTCTGCTTCCTCCCTTCCTCCATGCATAAAGCAATAACAAGACCCCCATTCTCAGGGGACAAGGAGTGCTTGTGTGGCTGTGGGCCCGCCTTGGCTTGGGGCTGCGCTCCCACCAGCTCACACACCCGGTGGAGCAGCACACATGTGTGCCGTGCAACATTTTCCCTTCCTGCCTTTGAAGATGGGGAGGGGAAAAAAATATCAAAGGGAAAACGAATGAAATCATTTTCACTGTTTCCTTCTGCGGAATTCATCAGCCTCTGTAGGAGTGGCCTTAAATGGGTCCTCTGCAGAGCCAGTTTTGGGTTGGCAGAGGAAGGAGCCACGCATTTTAGCTTCCGTCCCTTTGGGTGCAGTACCCCTGTGCTGGAGCGGCGTTGCATGGCGGCATTGCCCCCAGGGACACCCATGCCACAGCTGCTGCAGGGAGGCAGCTTGCAGGGCCACGGCTCTGCTGTGTCAGACATTCCTGCCCTGCTTGGGAACAGAGCCTCCTCCCTGGGGAACACCGCGAGAAGGAAGCATGTCGTAAGGGTGAGGGGGACGAAGGACCAATGAAGATGGTTTCCCTCCAATGTTGCAATCCTCCATGCCAGATGTTTCCCTCCTCATCATACCTGGTTTTGATCCAAGAGCATGTGGCATGGCATCAGTCTGGGATGGATGGGCACAATAGAGCCCATACCCTCCCAGTGTCCCAAAATGTCCTCCTGCCACCCCATGGGCTGTCTCCATCCTGCCCATCTGCATCCATCCCATCCTGTCGTAACAACATACGCAAGCGAAGACCAGGGTGAGGCAACTAAACCCATTTTTCTCTCTGACTGAATTTCGCCTCTAGGCTGACTTTAACAGCCGAGAAATGCTCCATTTTTTCCTTACAAAGCCCCTTTGAGCAGAATCTGGATGAGTTCCAGCCTTGCTTCATGCCCTAGAGCCCCTTGGTGCCCTTCCTCCAATATTCCCTCTCCCTGATGAGTGCTGCTGCTCCAAGCCATGAAGCAGCAGATTTGCTCCCTGCACACCCCATCCCTTGCCAGGGCTTCTCTCTCAGGTGGAAGCACTGTGCCTGAACACTGCGGGATCCCAGCATTCATAACAAAATCATAGAATCATTTGAGGTGAAAGGGACCTTTAAAAGTCATCTAGCCTAACTCCCCTGCCATGAAGGACAAGCAGAAGCAACCTTCAATTCTACAAATAAACTACTGGAGTGACACTTAGAAAAGCTCTTCATCCAGAAGCATCTCCAAAGTGCTTTATAAACTTCATTAATGGATTCTAAATCTGATTCTCAGTACAATCCTGCATGGAAGTATCTTTGTCAACTGAAGAAATACTGCATGTGTGAAGATTTGTGCCCCATTGTACAGAGAAATGCAGTGACTGTTCGCAGAAACATGGCCGAAGGAGAGAGAGGTAAAGCAGATGGCTTGGTTCTGAGTTAGGGATGATGGCACTGGAGTCAGTGTCTACTTTGTGAGGGAACTGCTCACAAAGAACAAAGCTTACCAGGTCGGGGACCTCACCTTGTGCAGGGCACATGGTGCTGAAGGTCCAGGCCCAATAAAAGCCCAGTGTGTGGTGGCCTGGGTGCAAGACGCTTACTCAGCACTGTTCACACACCACAAGAAGGGAAAAAGACAAGTTTGATGATTGTGGTGAGCCTTACCGGTGTCAGAGGAAGGCACGGCCTTGGTGAGGATGCTGTCAGTGATGGTGCTCTGCATGTTGAAGGCAAACACCAGCGGCACCACGATGATGCAGTAATGCCATATGGTCCTCATTAGGGCCTAAGTGACAAGACACAGTGGAACATGGATCATTAGAGAGCACAGAAAGCAGCTTTGCAGCAAGAAGCAATACAGAAAACTATCTCAAGACAAATCTGACTTTTAGGTAAACTGTGGGAGCCACAACTGATTTGTGATGGTGCCATTTTGGCCATCTCAAGGTCTTCCATCCTTTTTCTTCCAGTGCTTTCCCTGCGTTTTCCTTTGATTCCCACCCCTTTATCACATTTCCCTTGTTTTCTTTGGTTTTCACTTACTTTCTCTTGTTTCCAACTCTTCACCATTGTTTTCACCCGTTTATCCATGTTTTTCCTTTTCTTCGTTTCCTAATTTCCATTGTTTTCCCCTATTTTCCCCTATTTTCCACTATTTTCAACTGTTTGCTCATTTTCCCGTTTTCCTTTCTTTTTTCCACTGTTTTCCCTTGTTTCCCCCACTTTTCCCTTGTATCTCTTTACCCTTGTATTAAATGATCTTCCCTTGTTTTCTCTTGTATTTTTATGTTTTCCCTGTTTTTCCTTCGCATTCCATTATTTTCCCACTTTTTCCCTTCTTTTCTGCTGTTTTCTGTTGTATTAGCTTTATTTTCACCATTTACCACCATTTTCCCCTATTTTCCACTGTTTTAGCCTGTTTGCTCTTGTTTTCCCATTTTCTCTTCTTTCTCCACTCTTTTCCTTTGCTTTCCCCTCTTTTCCCTTGTATCAACCTGTTTACCCTTGCTTTTCCCTGTTTACCACAGTCTCCCATTGTTTTCTGTTTTTCCCTAGATTTCCTTGTTTTCCCTGGTTTTTCCTTTGCATTCTCTGATTTTTGCCTATTTCTTTTCCCCTCTTTTTTTCCTTCTTTTCCAGTACTTTTCCACCATTTGTGTGCTGGGAATCATTCTAAGGATGCAGCACAAGGAGCAGCCCCTGCCCTGTAATCTGGCAACACATTCTCCAGCACTGCCGTGGGTATTTTTAGTGTCTGGGAATTAGTGACATCCCTGCACCCTCCCCCAGGACTCTGTCTCTTGTCCAAGTCCTAAGGAGATGTTCTGCAGCAGATGCATGCAGTGTACTTCAGGAAGCCTCCATTATTTATACAAAACAGCCTAGAGAAGGCATTTCAGTTCATTATCATAAGTAATTAAAACCAAACTAAGCTTGTCAAAAGAAATGAACCTGGAGCATTATGTAATACCATACCTTCGGGATTTCTAATCCTGTTCTTCTGCTTCCTTACTAATAAATTCATCAAATTCAGTAATCTGGAATAGGTCTTCCGGCCATAAGGCACACATTAGCGAGCATAATTAGGGAGAGTAATGATTTTGTTATTGCACATATTCTTAGTGAAGACATCCCTCCAGCTGTTTAATACTTAAAACAAAAGTGGTGAGGATCCCTCAGCGGCGGAGCTGGAGAGGCTCTCAGCCCTGCTGGTCAAATAAATAGATTTCTCTGGGGCATGAAAAGGAAACTCTTGCTTCCTTGCAAGTCTCTGCCCTCACCCTCGTCTCAAGGTGTATTACTGTGGCTGGAAAACAGCTCAGTCACTGGCCAAGCCAGAACTTTCATTCTCTGGAGTTCTTGCTCATAAAATCTGGTCTGTGCCTCTTGGCTACAGAAGATGGAGCAGCCCAGAGCCATTGCTAACTAATGACTTGGAAATAGTGAGGTTTATTCCTAGTTCCCCTCTGGACTCATACATGGTAAGGTTTCTCTCCTTGGAGGGGCACTTTACCTATGTTTTGCTTAAGAACTAGGAACTCCTGCTTAGGGAACTGGAGAACAAAGGCAGAGAAGCGGGTATTTGGTACATAAACATCCAGACAGAGAGAAAGTCCTCACCAGGGCAAATGTCACTGCAGGACAACACAGCAGTGGTAGGAAAAAAAAATAAATCAGTGATGATCCCATTGTAAGAGTGTCCTCATGGGCTGGAGGCTGAAGGAAATTGCCAGAAAGAGCAGACCCAGGGCTGAATGTCGGGAAATATCTTCTCGCTGCCCTGGGAGGATTGGACCAGGTGAAGTGTACTATTGGCCACCACCCTCAGCTGAGCAGAAATCAGCCTTTTCCACCAGGGAAGATCTGGGAGAATTGTCAAGGCAAGAAAAGCAGACCCTGCAGTTTCAGCAGCTGGGCTCAAAAGCCAGTGCCTGGGAATCAGAGGGCAGGAGGGAGGATGGGGCATAACCATGCCTTGGGACAAAGCAAAGGACTTCCGTCACATCCTTTATAAGGACTCTTTGCTCAGCGGGGCCAGCAGCTGCATCTGCCTATGAATAACACTGTCATGGGATGTCATTGCTGACCCCTGTCCCCAGGCCATGCTGTCAGGATGTCCACAGTCCTCCAGGAATGGTATAATTGTCAGCTCTCAAACCAACAACTTCCCTTCCCCGCTTTCTCCTTTCTACACAGCCACATTGGCTTCATGTGTCCCTCCACCACTGGCTCTGTGGTGGAAAATGGGAATTACTCTCCTCAGACCGTCCCATCCCTTGGGCAGCACTGCTGATTGCCACAGTGTTGCTGGTAGAGCTGCCCCCGTCAATGGGATTTCCCAATTGACTTCTGAGGCTGCTTCTCACCCATCCAGACACAACCAGTGATGGGAAACTCCAAAACAGAGGAGCTAAGCTATTTCCTTGCTACCTCCTTCCCCAAATGCTCTAAGCTTGGAGGAATTAGTAAAACAAAGCCAGAAAGATGAGACAACATTCTCAGCTGTCTCAGGGTATAGTACAACCGCAGTGGTTTTCCTCCCCATAATCTACATTTACTTTCTGGGCAGTTCAGGAAATGGGGCCACTCGAGGATGGAAGGCAGGACCTCTGTGCAAATCCAGTGACTCAGGACGGATGCATGGGTTTCTGTGCGGGATTATTACTCTGTAATCCCTGCAGCTATTACTCACACAGCTCCTTATCGTTGTCGAACGCTATGTGTTTGCAGAGGCCCACATCGGCTGGCTCCCCCCAAGCACAGCTTGGTAAGGTCGCGGTGGCACTGCCAGTGACAAGGAGGCTCTTTGCCCACCTGCAAACCATGACGGAGGAAGGCCCTGTGGATGACTTCTCAGCAAATCTTACCATGCCCAGTCCCACGCCAGCGAAGACGAGGATGCTAAGCTTGAGCAGAGTCTGCTCCGTGTAACGGCTTGTGAATTTTTCAATCACCAGGCCTTGGACAAACTGAGGAAGAAGAGCATGGGCAGTGTCAGTCCAGCTTATACTGATGGAAACAAGCACAGAGAGCAAATGAAAGAGAGAAAATGCGCTATTTCCTTGCTTTCCTGGGAAGAGAAAAAGGGACTTTGCTGTTGCAGTTAATGACTTGAAGACATTTACCATGATTTTGAGCATTTTATATCTTAGTGATAAATCAGATGGTGATCTCTCTATTGAGTGATGCTTGAATGAGCTTTTCGTCACTGCTCAATCAACAGTGTTGAGTGAAACTACTTAAAGGCACCTGTTGATAAAAACTGAATATTTTAACTTGAGATTTTCCCTGTGAAATCACTTGTTGAGATCTTCCAAAGCAAAACTGCACAACTGTATGCAGAGGAGAACACCTCCTCCCCTGTACCTTCTCTTGCCATTATTTTACACTGTAACTACGCAAATTGAGCAGTTCATCATTTTTATACAGGAAACAAGAATGACAGAGATGCTAATATCCAGACACAGCAGTACAAGCAGGCACAAGAGATGGGGAACTGGTTTTGCAGATTTTAAGCAAAAACCAGGGGAGAGGGGGTGGAAAGGAGGAGAAGAAATGTAAATGCCAGGGAGCATTTGTCTTTTACATAGCTTTGGAGAGCAGCCTAAAGAAAAACCTTGGTGCTCGGATTTGACTCGGGCTACTACTATGCTACACTCAGCCTTACTGTGTTAATCCTAAGGGAGGAACCCAAAATCCACCAAAGGGAAACTGGTGCAAAATAAATAAGGAAGGAAGTTATTAAAAAGAAATGTTAATCTATGGCAAACTGTCTGGAAGAAAAAAACACAGAATAAAAAAACCCCACAGTATAAATACTAAAACAAGAACAAATGGTAAAAAGCAAATAGCAACAGGGTGAAAATATAATAAAGTTGACTTAAAAAGCAATAGGTACCATTTGAATCTCTCCCACAAGCTACAACTTAATGAAAAAAATCTCCCAACGAACCCCTTTGTTTTCCCTTAGAACACAAGCAAATTTTGACATGGGGACACATCTGCCATGCAGAAATTTGGGTTCCCAGAACATGCTTTTCCTGCTGTTCCCTGTCCCACCCTTGGGCAGGGCTGAGGAGCCCATGTGTGTGACAGTGGCACGAGGCCCACATGGCTTTCCCAGGCTGTGCCACCCACCTGGTATCCTTGGGGACTGTGCATTGCAAGGCTGGGACATGGATGGGCTGACCTGAGTCATGTGAGACGCATGCCCTGCTCTGGACATGGGCCAGGTGGGAGGAAGAGGAGGCCAGCCCTGGTGGCTCCTACTCAATTCAGGTGGGTGGAGGAGGTGCTGAGTCATGCTTCATTAAGCTGAGAACTCCCAAACGAAGCGGCATCATTAACTTCTTGCAGCCTCTCGGTCCCTCCTGCCCAGGCTACGCCAAGTCACAGGATGGGGCACAGCCCGCCCTCAGCGTGACTCCGCTTGGTGGTGGCATCACCCAAACATGGCTTGGCTCTGCTGCACCTCCAGAAGGAAGGTTTCTCAATTTGCCTGGGCTTGAACAGTACGTTTAACTGGGATTCACCATAAGCTGCAGCCTGGGCCCTGCCCGTCCTTGAGTCATGGAGTATATCATCAGGGGAAGCCTATTCGGATCATCATGGGAGCGGCATGCATCAGCCCATGTCACTTGCTTTCTGTTCCAGGCCACACAGCCATCCTTGGGCAATATGGACCCCAGCCTCCCCACTGCTTACTGGGCCCCCTCAGCTTTTGCTGCCCATTCCCAGTGTGGTTATACCGCCAATGTATCCATAAGCCACAAAGACCCATCACACTGAGTTTGGACTCTATTTACCAGCATCTGAATTTAGGTGCTGGATAATAGTTTCGGTTGCTGGGCACTCAGGAAATGTTTCCAGACAGAAATGAGATCTGAAAACTCATTACCTCCAGCAGAGATCTTTCCTTAGCCATATATAGAATTACAGAATCATGGAATCAGGGTTGGAAAAGATCACTAAAATCACCTAGTCCAACCAAATAAGCTTCCTAAACCCGTAGAAAAAGATTAAGAGAAAGAAAAACCTAGAAAAGTGGGGATGCTGGAGAGAGTTATGGGTTTTTTTCTTGCTTGCAGCCTCCACTTGGGCTCCCACAGGCTGTCCCTCCTGCAGTTAATCGCAGGGATGGTGCTTGCTTTGTAACCTGACCTCCTTTGAAGTGCCGGGCAGAGATGGTGTACCTGGCTGGAATGTGTTCTGTCATCAATAAACAAAAAGGAGAGGAAATTGTTTGCAAGTGAAATAACAGGCACTGCCCGTGGCTGTGTACACATGTCGCAGGAAAAACCAACACATTTTTTCCCCCTCTCCTTCTATCAAGGCAAATAAGTCTCCTGATGAATGCAGAACAGCCAAATCTCCTTGCCTTTCTGCTGTCTTAGCCCTGGTGATTCCTTCCACTACACTAGGTCAGATGCTCATGTAGAAAACTACCTCTGTTATCACTGCATCCAATAGAGCTCCTCTTCACCTGGCAGAGCCAACTTGCTGATATCAGCAACAACTCTCCTCAGTCCCTTACAGAGTGGAGAACGTTTTTGCTGCTTGAAAATTTGAGGTGTTAGTTTTTGGCAGAGCTTTTAGCAGAGCAGTTTCCTTTCTGCATGGGACCAGCATTCATCCCCAGGTAGTTACGTAGAAAAAAATTATGTCCATAGAATCATAAAATCGTTTGAATAGGGAGGGACCCTTAAAGACTATCTAGTCAAACTCCTCTGCAATTAACAGGGACACCTACACTAGATCAGTTGCTCAGAGCCCTCGCCAGCCTGAGCTTGCACGTCCCCAGGAATGGGGCTTCCACTGCTTCTCTGGGCAACCAGTGGTTGCCAGTGTCTCACTGCCCTCATTGTTAAATACTTCTTCCTTACATCCAATCTAAATCTTTCCTCTTTTGAAACCATTTCCCCTTTCCCATCAAGCCCAGCAGATATCTGGCTGGTCTTCCACATTCACCTTTGTCCAAGGGACAGGAGACTGTTCCTACAGACTCTTTCAGAAGTGCTCACTGAAAAAAGCACAGAGCAGAGTCCAGCAACAAGATCTATTTCCAGCCTAGAAGTTCCCAGGGCCAGAGCAGTGCTGGATGGCAGAACCACAGCTGGGTACAGCTTGGGGAAGACCTGAGTGGGCACCAAACAGTGGGGACTGGTCCTGCTGGGCTGAAAGTGTTACAAAACCATGCATTGGTCTGGGTGAAAGGAGGAGGAAGTTATTTTATGGAGACTGTAACGCCAGAAAGAACATGAGAAGTCATTCACGCCTTACAAGAACAGAGGGTGTTTGGGCTGCAAGGATGGGGAGGGCCAAAATGCTGAGCCAGCACTTGGCCTCACAGGGCAGAGGCACCGTGTGTTTTGCAAACTGCAGCCTAATCGCCTGCCTTCTCCCCACCTCCACCCCCTGCACACATCTAAATCCTTCAAAGCAAGGAAACTGGAGAACTTTCTGTTTGTTGTTGCAAGGTCCTTTCACCGAGTGGGTTTTCCCCTCAGGCGAATCTGGCTGTAATTAAATCCCTAGCTCTTTAATCATCCCTCTTGCTGCAGAGAGAAATAAAAAAGCAAGAGGGACAGGCTGGTGATAAGATGATAGGCAATGTAAATCTCTCCTCCAGGAATCTCTCTCATCTTTCCAGAATCGCTCGGTACAAACTTGTCCCTCCAGAAGCTGCATGGCTGGAGGTGGGGTTTGTACAACAATGCCTATTAAGCGCAGTAAATAGAACAGATGTCTTATGATTTCTCGGTCCTCAGGGTAATAAATACCTACCTCTTTGTCCCACCTTCAGTTTTTGTTTTGTGTGCTTTATGAAAATAAAATTAAAAAAAAATCCTTAAAGGAAAGTTCCTCCTGTCCATGCCTGGAAATCTGAGCATCAGATGTGACTTCAGATTCTAACCAGGGACTGCAGGTATTCCCCTTGCCTAATCCTCTGGCAGCTTTTCCAAAACACAAGTACTACATCTGGAAGTCCTCCATGCCATTACGTTCCCAACTCCAAGAAAAGATGGAGCCTAGGTCTGCTTCTGGCTATTATGCAGTTATTTTAAATGTTACGTGATTATGAAATTAATCGTTCTCTGGAGGAAAAATGAATGATATTCCACACTCCTCCTAGGCACTCAAGAAGAGGGAAATTTTGTCCACACAGGCCCTGGGATCACAGCTCTGGAGGACAAAAGGCACTACGTCCCTGATGGGCTCCCAGACCTCTCACTGGAGACCCTCTGGTGTACAGACAAAACTGCTTCAAACATAACACAAGCAAAGGGGATTTCTGCAGAGCAAAGCACTGCACTCCTCCTACTCCCTCCCTTCCATCCTCGTTTCATTATTTCCCATCAGAAATCCCCTCCTGCCCACAGTCAGCTACACGCTGTTGGGGTGCAGAGTGTGATTCACCCTCTCTGCTTTCAGCTTCTCCAACCTGCCCTTCCCCATCCTCACTGTGCTCCCAGCCTGCCCGTATCATCTGCTACCAGAAGATTCTCTTTGCTTAACTGCAAATAGGTGCAGCTGATGGTTTCTCCCAGGTAATCATTAAATAGATGCATAAGCTTGGGCCACTCAGGTCCTCCAAACCACCTCTTGGAAGTGGGATGCTCACAGATGCCTCCACCTGCACAAGGGACAAAGTCCTCACCTTCCAAGGGGCCACTGCTTCTGCGCTGATCCCCCTACACAATACGGAGCTTGGGATACCCATGGAAAAGTTCTTGGGTTGCCTATCTGAAGGCAGACAGGCTGACTCAGAGCGATTCCACATCTGCTCTCTAGGTGCTCTGCAGCTGGCTTGAAGGGTGAGAAACTCAGATGCTGGCGATGCGTTGGCTGCCTCTCACCACAGTAGGTTAAATGAGGCTGAGAAGTCGAAAAAGTAGGTTAAGCAATTGGAGCATAACATCCCCAGGGCAGGAGAGGAAAGCAGGAATCACTGTCCCTGGAGGTGTTCAAAAAACATGGAGATGTGACCCATAGGGACATGGCGCAATGGGCATGGTGGGAATGGGTTGGGATTGGACTGGATGATATCAGTGGTCTTCCCAACCTTAATGACACTACGATTCTATGAAACTACTGCAGCTCTTGAGCCCCTTGGCAGCATGTGCTGAGAGCAGGAGGCTCTGGTTATGCCCTCCTGCCGTACAGAGCAGATCTGGGTGCTGTGTTCAATGTCCACAGGGATGTTTGGTGTAAACAGGATGCAGCTCACTCTTTATTTCCCCTTTTCACTTCTCCAACAGCCACACCCAGTCACACCTAAAGGCCCTCAGATGTGGCCCATTTCCAGCTGCAGGAGGGGGGAGGCAAGTGAGAAAGGGCTCAGAGCAATCTGGAGAAAACCCCCTGCCATATCCTGTAGAAAGGCAAACCAAGGAATGAGAAATCAAAGCTGAGGATCTGCTTGATGAAATGCATTGAAAAGAACATTATATCTGTTATGAATAAAGCTATAATTTAGCAAGCGAAGTGGGGAAGCCAGTCAGCAGATGCTAATCACATTCACCCACCTTGTCGGGTGGAATTTGCTTGCACCCTAATCTGCATTTTTATCTCCTGCAGTATCAATGTGCTGCACAACAGAGACAAACACACCTGAAGGGCCAACTGAGGAGCGATGGAGGCTGCAGCCCTGGGGTGGGACAGAGCCACTGCAGTACATCTCTTGTGTGCACCTCCCACCAGTGTGGTTGTAGCAGACGGTACTCCTAAAACATCAGCTCAGCTACTGTCTATGAGACAAGCTGTTCCAATCAGAGTCCTGATCAGAAAGTCAGGACACAAATCTATGCCTGGAATACAAACCTCAAAGCAGCACCGTGAAAAAGTGAATTTTCTTTGTATCTTACAACTGCTTCACTCCTGAATTTCTGAAGTCCAGAGCCACATGCTGTTGAACAGAATGGACAGAAACTGCATGGCAAGATGAAAGTGAGCTGCCTGGCTCACAGCAGCCAATTTCTGTGCCAAACACCTGGGGCAAAGCCTCCCCAGTAAAGCAGATACTGCACCTGAGTCTGGAGGCACTGCTGGATCATAGTGTGGCTATAGGTATGGTTGGCACTATGGGATGAAACCCAGCTTCTGGAACTGTGGGAAGGGCCAAGTCCCTGGCTTGCACTGACATCTGATTACTTGTTAGGGAGAAAAGTGAAGGCAGCCTTCCAGGACTGTGTCCATTTGTAGGGCGCATTGGCGCAGCACACCAGGTAACCTTATCTACAGCAGTTTCAACCAAACAAAGCTGGGAAACAACAGCACGAAGACAGACAGAAATCCCAGACCCAGTGGCACCATTCTGGCTCTATCGATCAACACAAAGCTGTCCCTTCCAGGTTGCACAAGGATCATTTCCCCTTTGTTGCTATAATCACCTGTGATACTCAGCTTGAAACAACAACAACATAACCATGCAGAAATCCCCAGTGTGATTTCCATGCAGACATATATCGTAGGGATCAGAGAATCACTAAGGTTGGAAAAGACCTTTAGAATTATCTAGTCCAACCATCAGATTCAACTGATGTATCTACAGAAAGAGTTCTTAAAGTGCTCTCTACATTCAGAGGGGGAAAAGGACTTCAGAGGACAACTCCAAGGCTCAACAACAGTTGAAGAGACCCTGGTCTAGGAGGTGGCATATGAAGACTAATGTAGAGCAGGCCTCCTTGAGACCTCGTATTTAGGCCAGATGTGTGCTATGGGAAGCAGCTGTTGATCACCCCCCTTGTAGCAGCAAAGCTGGTTTCCTTCCCAATGCAAATGGCAGCAAGTGTGAAGCACATGGGACTGAGGCACAGACCACCAGCCCCTCCCAGAGCAGCACTGAGAAGGTTGCTCAGATCCAGAGGTTTGACCCCACTCATGGATGCACAACCATGCCTGTTGGCTGCTCTACTAGGGTGTGAGACCAACACAATGCCAGATCCAGATCACAAGGGACTAAAATTGCTATTTCACAGATGGGGAGATCCTCTGAAGCACACAGGAACTCTGCAGCACTGCCCAGGAGGGGAAGGCATTCTAACAAGACCACCCTCCTTCAGGATATTGCTTGCCATGCATTTCTGCCTTCTGGCTGGCTTATAGCCATCTGTTGCTCTTCCTGCATAATTATTATCCTCTTCCTCCAAATAGCACAGTGCCGTTATGTTGGGCTGCACTATCACCATTATTTTTGGCTGTGCTATGACATAATTCAGCTAATTTTTCATTCTTGTCCATTTTGCCAATCTCCTGTGTTCCATGGCCCTTCTTCTTCTTCTTTTTTTTTTTTGAAAGTACAAGCTTGCTGCACGAGTTTCACCACAGTTCCCCACAGTAGGAACGAGTCCTTCCTCTACACTGAGGGCATTTGCAAAAATGCCAGTAAACGCATCTACCTACACAAATTCACAGGTGCTACTAAGCAAGTGTAAACGAGCTACCCTACAGAACTGAAAACCTCATAATTGAGGACTGTTAGCTTCAATGTAAGTTTTGTTGCAGGAATCAGGATGACATGCCAGTCATTGGAAATCTTAGCTTCAAAGCTTAAAGTTCCACAAGAAGTGACAAGGGGAGAAGGCCTCCAAGACGCTGCTAACTTTACCTGCTTTCCATTCCAAGGAACAGAATAAATTCGAGGCACTTTAATTTTTTGAGGCTGAATTACACATAGCAGAGCTACGAGTGTATTTATGATCTGTGTGTTAATATTATCCCTGGATTTGGGAGAATATGTGTAAAAAATGTGGCAAGGTGCATATCAGACAGCAGTATGGCACTTCACTTACCATCTGAAGGACACCAAAATATGACATCAGGTATCCAGCCTCCACTGCTTCCAATCCAAAGAACTCAATCGAGATGATAGAAAACATAACCAGGAACAAACCTAGAGGGAGGGTCAATGAGAAGTACACTTCAGTATGCCCTCAGTGCTGCGCTGGCCCAACCTCTGCTCCCAGCATGAGTCAGGAGCTCTCCCTGTGTTTATAGGGACTGGATATAAATAGGAGCAGAATCCTACTCGAAGCCAGTACAGCAATTTAGTCTTTAAATGTTCACTTTTTTATCCCCTTTACTTTCATCTTTAAATAATGTGACTATGTAGGCTGTAGGTTCAGCTGTTTATAATAAACTAGTAAATATTTTTATCACCCACAGCAGACTGAGCATTAAGGCAGCAAGAAAACATTTGTTCAGACAAGACTGTAACCATAGAATAATCTGATTGGATTCCTCCTCCCTTTTGCCTAACTTTAGCTTGCCACCATTGGGAATGCTGCCTGGGAAACAACCCGGTGACATCAGACTAAACAGAAAGGTTTCACTGCACACCCCAGCAGCAATTTCAGCCCCACGTGAAAACTCTCCCATGGCTTGCAAGTGGTGTCAACAGAAACAACTGGGGAAGTACGGACAGGAACAGCAGGCACAAGGTGTGCTCGTCAATTAAGGCAGTTTCTGGAGGGCACTGTGGAAAATGCCCACTCGGTCTTACCTCAAAATGCAATTGTGTGTATTTCCCATGGCACCTAATATACACAGAGATGTGCATGCGCACTCCTTTATACACAAGGAGCCACCAAATAAAAAAAAAAAAAATCGTAGAATTGTAAGGATTGAAAAAGATCACTAAGATCACCTCATCCAGCCATCTACCCATCCCCACCACACCCACTACTGGGACAAAATATTGCTCACTGAAGAATGGGTTTGTGGTATGCGCCTGCTGCCTCTTCCAACACACTTCAGGTGGACAGACAGCAGGAAATTGGACTGTGTGTGTCAGCATCCCCAGTGCTGACAGTCTGATGCTGCTGGAAGAGGAGGAAAGAGCTGATGACCTGCAGGGGTCTGCTCCTGCCCTGCTTTGTAGGGCCCTTCGAGGTGCACAGACCTGGTGAGCTGGGAGCTGCAGTCCTCTCCTTAATGACAGGAGAGCACAGGAGGAAAGGAGTGAGGACTGAGAGCAGCCTGTGGCCTGGCCAGGTGAGTCACTAGCCCGCAGCACAGAAAGGCTCTCACCCTCATTTCCTGGAAGTGTGGGGAGAGCCATCCCCAGTTGCTGACTACAGTGTGTTTCATTCACCTCAAGCGCAACCACATCCACCCATTGCGGGCAGAAAGTGCAATCCGTTTTCCTTATATGCCCCATCTGGACAGGAAATGCACTTTTTCAGTGAAATTCTACAAAAGAGAAAACTCACACTGAAGGCTTCAGGGATGGGTGAGATGATAGGGGAAATGGTCAGTTCTGCAGTGTCCGCACCTGACCTGCCCAAAATGCGCACCCAAACTGATTGGCCCAACTGTCCCACATCCAGCAGGTTTCTGGGGCTCCTTTCCTCACACAGCTGGTGCTGGGCAAAAAGAGTGGAGGAAAAGCACCTCACCCTGCTGCTTTCCATTGGTCTGGGGAAGGTGCTGGTATGCCTGATGCTTGTGAACATTTTTGGCTCAGCCACAGCAGTCTGCGGGGAGCTCCTGCTGTTATCCTGTTGCTTTGAAACGCCTCCTAGCTCAAGCCAGGTTAGGGTAACATGCAAACAGCAGCGTTTTCTCCTCACATCCAAAACAGACAACAGAGCTGCAGATGTTTATAAAAGACACACGTGAAGAAATGAAAGAAAAACCACAGTTGGCTTTACTCACAGGGAGATCAGATCAGGGTGCATCTCCTCTCACCCAGCAGCCTCACTGCGCTACCACCCGGCAGGACTCAGCCTTCCCACATTGCTGTCTCTTCCCAGTGCCATGCACCAGCTCTTGCAGCTAAGCTCTTTTGAAGTCCTTCACCCAGCTTAGGTTTTGATCTTTGTGCTCCAAAGGAGCTCATTTCTTTCTGTGCAGGGAGGTAGCTGTGCTCCTTCAGTGGCATTGCACATTGCACTGAGGGACATGGTTTAGTGGTATGGTGATGACAGGTTGATGGACTAGATGATCTTTCTTAGTGGTCTTTTCCAGCCTTAATGATTCTGTTTCTGTTGCATGGCTACCTCAGAGACACAAACATCCCTGAGATGGAAGCTACCCTATGCCCATACAACTGCCTCGACAAGGCAGACCCTCCTTGTCCCCTCTTCTTTCAGTGACTCAGAGGATCTCAGAACGTCACTTCCTGGGGATGCCTGCACCAGGAGTGAATCCTTCACAAAACCTTGTCCAAGCAGCAAATAGTAATAATGGACATGCAGCATGAGGCAGGAAAATGTTTTGTAAGATGCAGTAAAAGGGAGGAAAAGCACCAAAGAGACAGCAAACAGTGGCTTTGGGAGGCTGTGTATGGCAAAGTTTCAGTAGCAGGGTGGGGGTGGTCTGCAGAGGTAGCCACTGTGAGAAGGAAGCAGGTTCTTCCAAACCCATAGATTCCTACAAGCAGCTATTATCAGTATTTTCAAAGCCCTAGTGATCTCCAAGCACCAAGTGCTGTTTGACATTTTTGCCCTCATGTTTGGCTTTCAGTCTACTATCTACTGCAAGGCCATGGTACTCACTTTGTTGAGCAGGCAAACCAGCCACACTGGAGAGACCCGCTGCCCCTCCATTCCTTGGCAGCTCTGCTTCCAGGAGGAGCATGGAGCCACCTGTGCTTTGATGCAAACCAGGGAGGAGGTTCCCAGACCTGCAGCTTTCTTGGGAAGGCTCTTTCTGTCTCAAACATATTCATTTTGGACAATGATGAGATCTGTATGGAACAGGAGATTCTCCTCTGTGTATATCATGCACTTGTTTACAAAGTAAATAAAGAAAGGTCTGTAATTTGGCTGGTCTAATTAATTACACAGTTGCAGGAGGGAGATGAAAGGTGAATGAGACCAGTAGGAGCTCAGCCTCCAGCCATAAGTTGCAAAGGAGGAAGGGATGTCCAAATCCTCTTTTGGCTGCAATCCTATGGGTCAGTGACCCGAAGAGAGACCTGTGAACAGCAGTGCCTGGGATTGTAATCACTCCTAGCCATTCTGCTCTGCTTGTAGCAGGAATGCCTCCAGTAAAGCCATTCCTGCTCCTCATGAGTTATTCTCACCCATTTCAGTAACAAGTAGCCCATGTCCTGCCCTGAATCTCAGCCTCACATTCCATCCTGTTTGCCTACAAGTTCCCTTGCAGTTGGGGCAGGAGATATTTATTTTGGTCTGGTCTTCATTTTTGCTGTGCATAGGAAAAGAAAAATGTCTTCTGCAACAAAGAGGCATCTGCATTTCAGCAGTGATGACTAAACCAGGGTGCATCTTACCCATCTGTTGGAAAAAGGACAGTGCACAGGAAATTACAGTGCAGATTACAAATGGATGTGGTCTCAGTATGGTGTTTTTAAACAGGGAAGAGAATGCTGCTTTAAGCTGAGAAATGAGCCAGAATTGGAAAAGAAAATCCTGTTAAAACATCACTTGGCTATCTTGTTCTATGAAATGCTGCCATTTTATAAACATTTAAAACACAGTTTTAAAGGTTAGTTTCATAAGAATCGAAGAGGCACACTTAGGGCAAGCCATCCGTCCATAGAGGTGCTTGTCCTCTCTCTAGTGGTGGGAGCAGGACCAGCTGGCATCGCTGATCTCAGCCAATGCCAAGTATGCACTAAAACAAAAGAAAAAAATCAGAAATACTTTTCTTCCTTTCATATTATTTTACATCTCCAGTCAGTCTTGGCAAGATGTTAGAAGAACCTGGTCATGGCCAGAAATGACATCCCCATCTCATTCAGCCACTCTCTTTAGCCAAATCTATCTCCATTTGAAAATTGAATTTACAGTTTACAAACCACAACTTAATCACAGAATCTTAGAATCATTAAGGTTAGAAAAGACCTCTATGATCATCTAGGGCAACCGTCCCACCTACCTAATGGAACATTAGGTCTGTGCTACACAATGGAACATGAATGTATGATTCAACAGGAGCAGGGGGACAGGTGGGTTTGGGGTATGTTTAAAGCAGTGTATTATGACCATGACATGAGAAAAATAGGAAGAATATTCACAGAGAAGAACAAGCACTACCACCATCAAGCAAAGGAAGAAATAAAAGCAAGTGGCTCCCTTGTGCACAGCAGCGATTAACAACCCATCTGACCACATCTTGTCCAGCTATAGCTTTAAATTGTTGGGAAAAAGTTAGGCCATGCATCCTTCCCTCCCCTTAAAATCATTAACTAAAATCAAGAGGGACATCAGTGTTTTTGACAGGGTACAGACAACTTGCCTCTGCTCTGAAGAGGTTCCAGCCTGAACAGAAATGACAGAGAAGAGAACTATGCTTTTACAGCCATGGGACCAGGCAGAGCAATTAAGTGATATGCCAAAAGTCACAAAAGCAGCCTGTGTGACTAGTGGTCTGTTTTACATTAATTCCAGATTTTTGACTCAGTGTAGCTGAGCGCATCTGGAAGCACGAGTGTTGAGGTACGAGCCAAATCCCCACTTCTCCATGATTACACACAGTGTGGTTTCAGTAACTACAGACCAGCCCAGTCTCCAGTGTATGTCTTCTTGTTATAAATACATCAGCAACCATGGTAAAGGGTGAGATTTACCCATGGGAAATCCAGAAATGACCTTGACTAAGAAGGTTTCCATTACTCCTGGAAACTTCATCACGCGCAGGATTTCTTTGATGTTGAACACACTACCTACAGAAGATAACAGATTGAATAATGTTATATATAAACAGGTTAGAGGTAGGGAACAAGAAACTCACCCCATCATGGTGAGTACTTGTAGCTTGTAACAGTATTCTACACAGTAGGCAGTGGCTCTCCATATGATGCTTTCTGGGAACTCAGAAGGGCAAATCCTAATAGGAATGGTATGAGTGTGCAAATAACAGTAAGAGTTAATTCTACTGTGGGACTGAATTTGGCAGGTGAAGCTTTGGGCTCAGAAAACTGAGTTGAAACTGTGGACAGTCCATATGCAAAATGAATTAGATGACTGCATCCTCAGCATTCCTACATCCTTCTCATCTGACACAAACTCATCTCCTGGGAAGTACTTTCTCACAAGCATGAAGAGGATGAGGCACCGTGAGCAACGAGGGCCACCTTTCTGTCCATAAACACAATCCCAAACCCTTTATCAGTGCATTCCAGCTGCCAGCACTATTCATGTGCTATTTAATAAAATAACTAAATACTTACTCTGTTCTGTCTTATGATGTTCTGACTTTGGCTTAGCTGGAGAGGGGATCCAAACTATTGATATCACGGTATTTATGAGACTTCCCACCAACCCAAAATACATGGGAACAAAAATGCTGTAAAAAGAAAAAAAATACCAGTAATAAAGTAGTCATTATGAACAGAAGACAGATACTCCTCCATCCTGCAAAGGCTAAAGCAATTGGCTGTGTTAGATGAGGAACAAATCCCTTGAAGCTGCAATATGTAAGGCTATAAAAGATGTCATATGCAGAGCAACTTCTTGTGAGAATCCATCTAATTACCCATCTAATCCCAATTTCATTGATTCATTCAGTATTATCTAACTGCTTGCAACTTCTCAGTGAAATCAAATGAAGTTCAGGAGTGAAGGAAGTGCTCAAGATCATCACAGATGGTGAAATACAGCCCAGCATACAACCAGACCTGAAAACAGCAGAGATACATCACCACTTGAAAAGAAATCACTAAAAATATTAAACACGATTTACAGAACTTTCTGAGGAGGTGAGTCAGGGATGATGCTCAGGGATGGATGTGTTTTCTTTTCTCCGATGGTGCCCCAAACCATATCAACAATGTCCATCAGAGGGCCAAACTTTTGCTCTTTGACCAATGTGGGCCACATCCTTAGATGTAGATCCAGTTAACAATTATTAACAGTAGTGTTATAATGATGAAAAAGAACAATTGCAAGTTATCTAATAAAATCCAAACACAAAGTAGGCAAAGGTCAACAGAGTCAATAAGAAGTCCTCAATTACCACCATCCTCTTAAAAGAGAAGATTAGGAAGTGACTCCTTCTAGTCTTTGAGGGCTCATGGGAAGATTTTAACTCCAGCAAACAGAGCTGGAACAAAGTCTAGGGCTGGAAGACTGAATCTCAGGAAACTCAAGTTGAAAACTGAAGAAAAACTATTGTTTGTGTTTAACCATAAGAGCAACTACCCACTAAGTAAACCAGCTCATTAGAAGTACTACCTATCATGTTGAGCCCTGAAAGTCAAAGGGGATTTCTTTGTAAAATGTATGCTTAAAGCCTATTGTAGGGTACAGATCTGGGGTGGAAATTCCCAGCTGAAATAGGCCGATGTCACAAAGAGGACGAGACAATGTGATCATTGCACTTTGGCCTTTAGCAAAGTAATGTGTGGATGGGGAGAAGTCTCCATCCACTTGGAGGTGAATGTGCCATCACCTCATCAAATGGGACACAAAAGTGAGTTGCAAGATGTGAACCAATGCTTCCCATGCACCTGCTGGCAGACATCAGCCATCACCTGTTTTTTTACTGCTGCTTTCCTTGTCAGACCATGGTGTATGTCTTCCATGGAATAACCAGCAGCACTAATTGTAAAAGCCTCAAGTTTCCCCTGTGCCAGGAAAAGTGCAGCATGAATAATTTCTGGAGCATTACAGAGACAACCAAGGATTGAGATGCAAACAACCAAGAAAGGCATCAAAGGGCAAACATATATATAAATATATATATATGTGTGTGTGTATATATATATATATATATATATATATATATATATATATATACGTATTCCTGTTAGTAGCAACAAAGCTAGATAATATCTTCCTGCTAATGGACTTAGAGCAGTAAATTAGACCTGCTGCACTCTACCTGCCAAGCTGTTCCACTAATTACACTGGACCACAAAATTAGTAATTTACTGGGTCATTATTTTTTAAATTTTAATGCAGCAGATTGCCCTTTTCTGATTTAAAATTATGTACTAAACAGTTCCCAATCCACCAAAATCAACTTTTTGACCCAAGTTATCCAGGTATCCAAGAAATCTGGAATTTGTATTGCATTGCAACATAAACAAACTTTGTTAACACAAGAGAAAAAAAATAAAAAGAACCAAGAGAAGTAACTGCTCCAGCTGGATTCCTTTTTCTTCCATATTTCAAGTTTCATTCTGATGTGGAAAAAATGCATCACAAAAATTTTCATTGGGCAGAAAAAACATTTCCTTTCCAGTCCTATTTTCTCCTGAGGTTTTTCCTATTTCCCACATGCCGACACAAACACATTTTACTCTTCAGGTCCAGGAAGAAACACAGCAAGGGCCAGCAAAGAGCGAAGGAACACCTGATAAAACCAGTAAGTAATTAACATACTTCACTGAAAGCAAAGGACCAATAATTCATTGCTAGGAAAGGGAGGGGAGAACCTCAAAATGTTGCACATTTGGAAAAACCTAGGCTTGCCTTCATAGATTCATGGAATTCCATATACTAAGACTCTGAATTCAGGGAAATCCAGCAAAACACTGCACTCAAAACCACATTTCCCAGAAAATCTGAAGCATTCAAAGCCATCTGAAGATACCTTTTCATAACCACAGCATTCTATAAGTGCCCACCTACTAGCGTTATTAGCATTTCCTGGTGGTAAAGGGGGGAGATTCACACAGCTTGTCTCACATGGCAGAGACAAACTGTGGGGCTGGACGTAACGTGCCCGTGTCCTGGAAACCACCTCTCTCATTTGTTTGTTTGCTTGCTTAAGAAAGATTAAACAAAACCAACAGTCATAAAACTGCAGTATTGATGCAGCGGGCCATTCATTACTTTTTTTTTCTTCCTGATTTTTCTGTTAGAACATGTGAACTTGCTTCCCTTGGAAGCATCTGTTCCATGCCTTCATTAAGCTCTGGAGAAGAAGAGCCCATTCCTTATGCAATACAAAGGGTAAAATGTCAAAATCAGCCTTAAATATAGAGACCTGAGCACCTCATTGGCATCAGGAACAGTCAGTTCTGCCTGTGCTCTTATCGGGGGGTCCCAGCAGCACAGGGCAAGATAGCAGGGAAAGCAACTTCTGAGCAATCCAAGTCACAGCCTCTCTAAAGGAAGATCTGCAGCTGGGAATAGACCCTGACCTTGTATGATGACATTTGTGTCATACTATAGAGCTGTGCCACCAACCAGTGGGATTACTGACCAAAGAAAACCCAACCAAAGCTGCAAGGCAACCATCAGAGGATACTTTTTACAGGTTTTAAGGTAGGGGTATAGAAATGAAAGATGAATATTGGAACAGGCTGCCCAGGGAGGTGGTGCACACTTCTCTGTGCATGGGAAAAACCCAACGCGCACCCACGGAACTGCTGGGAGTGGTGCTGCACCCTGAGCAGGTGGGTGGGAAGAAGGTGGTGATAGCCAGGAGGATGGCACAGACTGCATCCCATGACAGCTCTGAGCAACAGCTCCTTTCTTTGCCTGTTTGGCTTATCAGAAAGGGACTTCCACCAGGAAAGGAAGCGGCGGCACTACTAAGACAAATGAGGCACATAAACAAGGTTGCCGCTGTGGGACTTCTTCCCTTCCCCTTCCTGCCCCCCCCCTCCTGTCCCTGCACACCAGCCACAGAGCCAGCATGCATCCTGCCAAAAACAGAAGCAGATTTTGTGAGCAACAGGAACAAGGAAGGCCACAGGCAGAGCTAATGCTGTTACATTAAAAGACTGATTTTTGCTGTGTTGATAGCTTGCTCTGATTTTAAGCTTTCAGAAACTTGATGAAAACACAAGCAGAAGTTCCAGGAAACCAGGAGCCCATAACATAGAATCAGAGCATCATTAAGGTTGGAAAAAGACCACTAAGATCATCTAGTCCAATCGCCCACATATCAACAACATTGCCCACTGAGCCATGTTCCTAAGTACCACATCTACACATTTCTTGAACACTTCCATGGATGGTGACTCCACCACCTCCTTGGCAGAAACATCAGTCAAACGCTCCTCAATAACCAAAGCTTTTCCTCTCCTCCCCTCCTTCCCCCACCTTTTGCCATTTTCCTAAAGCTGTTAAGACAGTGTGGCATTAAAAGCAACTCCATGGAGGAAGCGACCCAGGAGAGGAGAACTGGAAGTGCCCCTGGACACCATGCAAAGCCCTGAACAGAAAGCAGCAGAACAGAAAGTATTCCAAAGCACACTTTGTAGCCTGTGGCTGTTGATGACAGGATGACAGGTAGGATTTCCCATCTGGATACTCCATCTCTCACATTGGTGGGAAAGCAGACTTAATGACAAAACCATGAATAATAAAAACACAGTAAAGAGATTAAACCCAGCAAAAATATTAGTGTTTGAAGTTGGCTAAAAGATGGTTGAATTTGTTCCCCCCTGTCACCCAACCAACCTTTGTGTTTACTGTCAAGTACTGTAAAACAGACCACCTATTGTGAGATACCCACTTAAGCAGGGGGATTGAGCTTGATGACGCTTGAGGTCCCTTCCAACCCCCTACAGTTCTGTGATTATGCTTTTTATCGTACAGGGCATCCCTCAGACTGCAGGCTTATTTCAGTATCTCCAGCTCCAAAAATAAAGGACGAGGAAAATCAGCAGGACAAACATGTGCCTTTTCCACAGATGGCACCTTCACACCAGGTTCTGCGTGCCCCTGAAGTCACAACAGGTCACACAAGAAGTGTCAGAAAAACCTGGCCGTCATTATACTCAATGAAGATCTTGGAAAGCAGGTCCTGGCCAAACAAATGTGGATGTATACACATTAATATGGGCATATATGTGTGAACACCTGCAGAGCAGGTGTGCAGTAGTTCTTGGTGGAAGTACCTCTGGCCGTAACAAAACCTGAGGCTTACTGCCGGCCAGGAGGCTGCACTGGGGCTGTGTGTGCAGTGAGATAGCATCAGCCACATTCTGATTAGCATTCCAGCCACAGAGCCCTGCTCTGTATGCAAAGCACGGGAGAAAATGTGCGTGTGTAATTGCACAATTAAATGTTGCGTCAATACAGCAATTCTTTCGAGGAGGAAGCCGTTCCTGATGCTTCCCTGAGGATTAAAGGATCAATGTGTATTTCTGAAGTGAATGGTATTGTGTTTGTTTTCTTTTTCTTTTTCTTAATAAAGTCAAAGTTGAACATGGAGAGAGTGCAGATTGCTTTTTAGTGACTCACTCCTACTTCAAAACAATGCTGTATAAAGCATGCATTCATAGCCAGCCCAGATTCCTTAATGAGCTCTGAAAGGACTCTCAAAATATTTCTTTGATTGCAGTCTGGCCACACTCTCCACTCATCCACTCACACCCTAAGAGAGGGGCAGCTGGGGGGGAACAGCTGGTGGTTTGGAAGGAAAAGAAAGGCAAAAAACTGAAATGAAAAAACCCTTCAGATGAAACCCTGATGCCAAACCATCCATTAAGCTGCATTGTGTTCCCAAGCTGGGCTTGGTCTAGATGATCTTAGTGGTCTTGTCCAACCTTAGTGATCCTATGATTCTAAGAAAATGAGCAGTGGCCAGTCCTCTGTTCCAGGACCAAAAGAGACCAAAGAGCAAGAACAAAATCTCACTTGCACCCTATGATTCTTCTAGAGACGGCATAAAACCAGTCAATACCTGCCTACACCCACACATTCATTGCCCTGATACAACTGGACAACATGCCCAGGATACCCTTTTGTTGCCTCATTTCAGATGACCAGAACAAGGTGGTTGCTGCTCTAGGGAAAGGAAGAGGATCTTCTGTGCTGCAGTGGATTTGACCTGGTCATGGGCAGGCCAAGAAGGGAGTGAAGTTTCACATGCACACCCTAAGCACAGTCCCTCAAGGGTGCAAATGCGTCATCCATAGACAAGTACTCATTCAACTGTTTAATTCTGATCTGGAAAATCTGAGGGGCGGGAAAGGGAAAAAGATGAAGAGGAACATGGGCATGATGCATCACTGATTTCCATCAGAACTGGGGCAGGGAGGGACACTGAAAGTTAGCACAAGAGCAGGGCAAAGAACTGGAAGCAGCAACGGGAAAGGAATGTTGGGACTGTCTTGTATTAGAGACACCAGGTGTGGGATGGGGACAAAACTTCACAGCTGTCCCTAGGGCCAGCAGAGCTACTTGGGGCTTAATGTCCCTTATGGGACACTCTGAAGAGCTGGGCAGGACGCTAATCTCTTGGCAGCTGGAGCACGCTGCTGGTGCCAGCACTCTTCTAGGGAACTCGGCTAATTACCGGAAGAGGCATATCGGTTACGCATGAAAAAGGAGTGGGTGGATTTGCATACTTGGTCCATAATCCACCATTAAATTCAAGTGTCATTAATGTTTGTGTGTGCTCTTTTCTGATAAAATATCCTATTTCAAAATACTCACTTGGCTAACTCAAAGCTTGCACTTGTTTGTGTCATTACTGCTTTTCCCTGTTGGACAGTCCCATCAGCATCTCTGTGCACCAAACACCTGCGCATTTACATTCATTTATAAAAAATGGAGGAAAGAATATTCACTCCCCAGAAGATCATAGCCAGCTGGCTGACTAAGGCACTGCTTCTTCCGTGGTCTCATTCTTATGTCTACACATGGAGGAGTCCAGACAAGGACCGAGGATGAGTTCACTGATTGATCAAGGGCTTGCAACACCTGGCTTCAGTCCCAGCAGTTCTAATCCTGGATGAGCTGGGGCAGGCCAAGATAGGGATCAGAAACTAGGTGTAAATGGTCAGCTCTTGAAACAGGCACATCCCACCGGTGCGGCCGGGACTTGTGTTGCTCGATCTATCTGCAGACCATCTGGAACAGCAATGAGGTAAGGAAGCTTTCTGAGGACATGCAGCTTGGAGAGCACTGGGAGAAAGAGCAGACATGGGGAGCTGCACAGGGCGCTCACAGGACTGAAAGGTTGGGCAATAAAATGGCACTCAAAAGTCAGAGCAGATTAAATATCAAGTGAAGCACATGGGGAAAACAAGTCTTAAATTCAGGAATGAAATGATGGTTTCTGAAGTGCTTAATACTACTGAGGACTGAGACCTTTGGACGAGCACAGGCAATTCGACAAAGGCATCACTAAGTGCTCAGCTAATACAGCACTTAGGGAGTACTACGAAAGAAATTGAACCGGAGAAGCAAACATTATTATACCACTGTATCAACCTCTGGTTCATCAGCACACTGTAGAGCACATGCAACATTTGCCCTCTCTTCTCCAAAACCTACCTGAGAAGCAATGTAGGCTCTGAGGACAATTGCCTGGATGCACCAGTGACAACTAAGAAGATTGAGAGTCTTCACCTCTCACAATACATAGAAGGCCAGCAGAGTTCGTTGCTATCGATACTGTAGAAGGAAAGGGTTGAAACAGGCTCAAAGGAGAGACTGGACAACTCTGTGAAAGAACAATCCACTGAAGATTACTAAAGAGTTATGAACCACATTCATTCATGTCAGGAAATTCCCTGAGCTGAAAACAGTTGGAGGCTGGAAAAGTAATCGGTGAAGCATCATGCAAGTTTTTCCCACTGTTCTTCCCCCGGCATCTTACTGTGATTTTTATTGGAGAAAGTGTACTGGGTCACACTGATACATGAGTGCAATTTCCTCCTCTCAGTAGGAATCAAAACCATATCTCCCAACATCTCACAAACCATTCCCCCCCCCAAAAAAAAAAGCCTCATCTTTGCTCATTCCCTAGGAAAAGAAAAAACAACCAACAGCTTTTATTCTACAATCCCTAAGTATTCCAGAGAACAAAATTAACCATAGCTCTCATGTTGCGCTTGGGACACTCAGGCAGGAAAGGGTAATTCCACATTTCAGGCCACGGAAAGTTCACGCATTTTATCAAGTGACTGTCTAATGTAACACAAAGACTTAAACCCCCATCTCTCAAGCAAGGACTTTTTCCCAGACCTTTTCTTGCCAATATACAGGCCTGGTTTTTCATTTCCAGGAATATCTTGTTAGACACCTATATGTGGATACACAGCTGGTCTCCTGATGCTAAAAAAAGGTATAGCAGCAGAGCTCGGGTAGAAACACCAGACTGAGGGCACTCCAAGGGGAAACCATTGGGACAGGAACCCCTACTGCAAGTGGTAATGTTTCCACTGACTATCTTTAAACTACATAGCTGGCTCCTGGTTAAACTTTGAAGTAAAAGGTATACATACAATACAAAAATGTTTACATATCTGTGATCTTGGGCAACTCTTCATTTCTTGCATAGATAAAGCAAAGTCTTCCTTTACTCAATACCTGAAGAATTCTTGGATACCCCCAAGCCGTACAAGTTACGTTTCTTCTCTCCCAACTTCTTCATGATTGGAGACTGTACCCTAATGGGTGGTAAAGCAATACTTATTCTAATGAAACAACAATTCCATGAGCTACCCTTCCAAGCTCAGAGAGTGAAGAATTATTAAAACGCTCGGTTTGGGTGTGTTGCTGGTTAAAGACTCCCACATACAGACTGGTTAGAAGGTAAGCAGCACTTGCTAGACAACCCGGTGACTCATCACTGAACGCATCGTTAATCATATGTTACGGCATGTCTGACTTCATAGAATACCGTAGGTGGTGAAATGATCTGTGAATGAATTCAAGGTCTTGCTAACTTTTATGAGGTTACATCGCTTCAGACTCCAAAAGCCTCAGCTGGGCAGGAAGCTGCTACAGCAACTCGGGCCATGCTCCCAGCGTGCCAGGTCCCTGCTCTCGGTGGTGGCTTTGGAGAACATTTAGGCTTGGCCCTGGCCGGAGCTGCTGCTTCTCACCCATTGTGTGACACCCATGCATGGCTGGCTTGGGCAGAGCTGGGTTTTGCTGCCTGAGGATGAAGGGTAGAAGCCAAGTAGTTCCTATAAGGGGAAGGAGTATGATTTGACTGTATATAAAGCAAGATGAAAGTCCTGCAAGCCAGGCACATCACCTTAACCAGCACTTGGTCTATTTCCAGTATGACATTCATGTAAAGGACTTTTTCAAGCTACGTAATGCCTGGCAAAATGAGGCACTTCTTTACCTTGAGGAAACAAACTGCACACACATCAGCCTACCAGTGTTACGGCATAGACTGTTCCTGCCCTGCAACAAGGAGATGCAGCCAACACCTTCCACCTCCAGGTGCAAAAAGTCTTGCTGTGCTACATCAAGGGCTCCAGCACCTTTTAAGATCTTGTAATGAGACCAAAATAAGACACATTAGGACCAAGTCTATAAAGGGAAAAATATCGGACACTAATACTCAAACTGACAAATGAAACACTTCACACATCAGGTGGATATGTTTCTAGCACCCTGCTCCAAGCTCTCTGGTTGCACAATGGGCCCCTGGAAAACAATCCTTTTTCCAGCAAAGACAGACCCTTAAGGGATGTGGTGGTTTGATTCCATGAACAGTTTGACCTCAGAGGCATCTGCTTCATATGAGTGACTCACTCCATTTCAAGAAGCAGAAGGGTGAAACTAGTAATTAAGGGTGCAGCTTACTTGCTTGGGCAGGCTTCGTATGCTCAAATCGTGAGTGGTCTCACTGTTACTATATTTAATGAACTCTCCCAATTAAGTATTTTGTTTCCTTCATCCCATAATGATGATGGTTTCTGCATGTTAAATGTAAGCCAGCAGGAAGCTGCTCTCTGTTGCACATTTGCAAGTTTACTTTGGCCTCCTTCACAGCTGGTAGGACAAACACCAGTTGTGGAACTACTAAGAAACTTGGCATGAAAGGATCTGTTTCCAAAAACTTCTCTGGTATAGTAGAAAATAATTGATTTGGGCTAAAAGTACATTAAATATTAGCTGAACTTTCTTGTGATTTTTGGAGGAATTAATTGAAAACAGATGTAAAGTACTTCATGTCAATCAAATGTAATCACAGGGTCTTCAACCCCTCTCACATAGTTGAGTGGATTTCAGCTTTGCCACAGCCCTGAACAAGAACATCCCTGTCTGTAGCCCTGTTGCAGCTGCTGCATTTCGAACTCACACACCTCAGCCCTTGGTTGGAGGCATTTCCCTTGGGGAGAAGAGCCTCATGCATTCTCTGCACCACATTTAATCTTGGCCCCACTACTTAGGCCACCTACAGGGATGCCAATTAGCATCAGCTGCATTGCGCTGAACTTTTATTTACAGCAGCAGTTGCTGGGAACCACATCTTAGGCAGACTTATGGGCAGTCTCTCACCTAGCCGCATGCTTACAGCAGGATCCTGCACAGCTCACCACAAAATGGCAGCAACTTCACGCTGCCTGATGGACTTTGCGTGGAAAATTGCTGGCTAAGTACCTGTTTGCGCGTTTAATTGCAAATTAGCAGCTGGAAGCTAGGAGGGGTGAGAAGCCAGTGATCTACAGAGGAGTTTGGAAACCTCCAGTGAAACATTCGATGAGCAAAGCAATGGCACGCTTGGTTTTGCTGTATCCATAAGACTTACAGTTCAAGATAGAGCCAGAGGCCACACTTCTTTGGCAGGACGTCTAAGAGAACACCTGCATTTTACAAGGGTAGGTGTTATAAGCCTACCCTAAGGCAGCATGGGGCTGTGCTGGTCAGAGGCTTGCAGTGGCAATTAATTAAGACTGGCTCTTGTGGTATCTTGGAGCTGTTCACGAGCTGGCTGCTTTCAGCACACCAAGTAGCTCTGCATACAGCAGTTGCTGAGGAACTTATTTACTTTTTGTAAGATACTAACGTTGCTTTTCTCTTTGTTTCTTTTTCAGAAGGGGAAAACAAAAAAAACCCACAAACTTCAAAGTGCAACCAAGCAAAAGCCTGTTGGATGAACATCTGGGGTGGCTGAAGTATAGACATCTACAGAACTGGATCTGCACGACTCCTTTTAACAGTCCTTAAGTGAAGTTTTCCTTCTTTACATACAGAGATAGGCCTGATAACAGCAGTAGCTGAAAAAACTGACGTGTTATCTTCATAACATCCCCGTGGGTGACGGGACAAAGGAGGACATGAAGACCCACATGCACAGACAAGGACATGAAGCAATAAAAAGTGCTCCTGCAAAGTCCACCCCCAAAAAAACGGTGACAGAAAAAAAACCCTTAAACAAAACAGATCTCACACATGCAGAATCAGTCCCAATACTACCAGTGTAGATAGGATGGCTGCCAAAACCCATCAAAATGGCAGTTTGGTATAAAGAGCCAAGCCATAGGGTAGAGATATGAATTAGCAGCAGGAAAGGACTTGAAATTAATTCCTCTTTAGTAAGTCATCAGATAGCAAGAAATGAGGAACAGAGATGGTGTGGACCACTAGAGAATGCAAAGACTTTAGGGATGCTCTTTCATTTCAGTCAAAATTTGCTCTTACTTTGTCCCACGGACTTGGAAAATCCAGACTTGACCCAAAAAAGAGACAACAGTAGTGAGAGACCAATGAGCACATGGAAAAAAAATATATATCCCAGAGAAAATATCTGCTTGAGAGTCCCTCTGTGAATACCAACAGCCAAATACTAATTGATAGAGCTGCACAGCCTGACCTTGGCTGGTATCTAAAGGAATAGCACATCCTGCTGGCCAGAGCACCTTTGCTAAGAGTGGCTTAGCCCTGGGCTATTCATTGGAAAGTCCCAATCACAAGTGAAAACAAAAAAAGACATGGAAAAAGATCAGGCAGGACAAGCCTCTACATGCCCAGTTTTGTCATCTGCTCTTGGTTCAGCTTGCCTGCCTTACAATTATATCCTCATTCCTCTGAGCAAAATGCAGTTCAAAGAGACAATAAAACCCTTTTTAGTCTTGCGCTTGGCAGCAACGTCACTGAAACGGAACTGAAATGACTCCTGGAGATAAGGCGACAAAGGAAGTTAAACTGTTCCGACCGCTTGCCGCTGGGAAAATGGCAGTGCAGATAAAAAAGCACCGCTGTGCATGCGGCTCCTGCCTTCACTCAAAGAAGTGGGACCTACGCTGTGGTTTTAAAAGAGATCGCATTTTATTGCCAGGAGATGGGTCACCCTTTTGGGGTGCAGTCCAGGTCCTGAGAAATTTGGGTTGGAGTTCTGTAGATCACAAGACATCTTGGGAAGGAGTCAGTTAAATGATCAGCCACCGAAACTGAGGTTCCCACTGCTTCTTTAATTCCCCCTTCTATATGAAAAAAGGAGCCCCAACCAGGCATCTATGATCATGGTACAGCCTTTTCACCGTCAGCAGTGGTATGGACAGGACCCTAGATGTGCCCCTTCCACTCAAGCATTACAATGGCCAAGTTTTTAGGGGGAAAAAAAGGAGATTGAGGGCAGCTTGGGTCAGCTTAGAACTGTAAAGAAAACAAGCAGAGGTGAAAGGCAGAGCAAAGAGCGAGCCTGGTGTGGATCAAAATCTGTGAGGTGTCCAAGAGAACACCGCCCAATCCCACCTCCCTCCCAAGTCAGATTAACACAAACTGACGGAGCAGGGCGTGATGGTGCCCCAGGAAGCAATAAAGCAAGAAGGGGAAAAAAAAAATAATCACTGGAATTGCAGCCAGAGCTGCCTTTACCTCATCGCTTAACAGGACTAGAGGATTTCTACCGCTGACTAAAAGCATTACACGCTCAACAGCCCTAGACAGTGAAATATTCGACCGCTACAGCCCTAGACATGAATGAACAAGATAGGCAGAAATAAAAGGCCCTGTAATCTATTACTAAACTGCCCAGAAATCATCAAGCAATTACACTGTCAGGTTACTAAAAAATGAAGCAATATCTTTTTGTATTGTTTCAAGACTATTTCACCAAGACTGCCCTCTCCAGTAGCTCTGTACCTTTGGGAGCTCTGTGTACCCCCAGAGGACACCCTGATGCCTCACTACTAGTTTCCAGTCATGCAAAAGGAACAAACTCTAGCCCTGTGGAGTACAAGCAACTTTGCTAATTATAACCAGGCTGAATGAGAACTTCATTATCCCACTGGAAAGCTGCAAATACTTCAGTATGACTCAGTTTTTGTGCACTAGACATTTTCCTCCCTTTCCCCATGTCAAGGAATTTCTTTCCACAGCACTCAGGAAAGGGGCCTACAGATGAAGGAGGTCATGAATAATCAGGGAGGGAACTTTCCAGAACAAGGCACTAGTGTGAAAAAGTCTTTCTTCTGGGGCGACATTTGCATGACCGAGTGATGACACAAGAAGACCGCAAACAAAAAAGCCATTATACCCCTACCACAGCTTTCAAAATCTCCCAGCGCTGACTTGGTCCTTCCCTTCTGTGCCAAAGCATCTCCTTTGGGGACAGGAATTTCAGCCCCATCTGCATCAGCATTTCCCCTTATGGAGATGGGACTGGAATGAAAAAATGCCATTTGACGAATGTTCTCATTCTGGACATCAGCTAACAACAGACTGAGAAAGAATCAGACAATGGAAATTATATACATTCACACAGCCCCAGCCTCATCAATATTCCTTTTTTTTTTTTTCTTTTTTTCAATAGACTGCTGCTTGGGGGCTGCAGCTCCTTGATGAACAGCACAGCTCAGTCCAAATGCCAATCACACCCAGAATATCATAGAATCATTATGGTTGGAAAAGACCTCTAAGATCATTTTGTCCAACTGTCCATGCACTACCAATACTGCCCACTAAACCATGTCCTTAAGTATCACATCTCCATGGTTCTCGAACACCTCCAGGGACAGTGACTCCACCACCTCCTGGGCAACCTGTTCCAATGCATCACCATTCTTTTGGAGAATTGTTTGCTAAACTGAACCTCCTTGGCACAACCTGAGGCTATTTCCCCTAGTCCTATTGCTAGTTACATGGGAGAAAAGAATCCAGGACACATCCTTGGGAAGGCAGCCCAAGTGCTATGGGTACCACTGGGCTTGTACTGGAAACCCCAACTGAGAGCTAACCATAGATGCCTTGGAGACCCTGGACAAAGACCTTTGTTCTGCAGGTCATTCGTTGTGATGCAGAGGGTTCAGCAGTGATGCAAAGCAGGCAGGTTCAGCCCCGCTGTGGAAAAGCAGCTGGGGACTTCCAGAGCTGCAGAGCAGACACTGAGGGAACGATGGTGCTGGACCAAGCCCAGACTCTGGAGCCCCAGGGGGTATGCTGAGCCGCTGGGAGCGGGGAAACCATTTCTCACCAGCATAGGAAGCCAAGCGCTTGGCAACAAGCGAGACAGCTCTCCCCAAACTCCAGTTACGCAAACAGCTGCCTTCTGCTGGGTTTCAACATGCTCCGCTGCTCCAAAAATAATTTCCTGCTTGATTTGATACCATTAGCAGGAGCGCAGAGCACAGCATGAGCAGTCATGCTGCCTTGTGCGAGATCCAGCTAGCCAATGGTTTCTAGAAAAAGCCCTGATTACCTTTTTTTTTCTTTTTTTTTTTTGGCAGACAGGCACAATTACACAGGAGGGATAGATAACTGAGGGATGTAATAAGTCCTCTCTTCTTTCTCCGTGGAAAGTTTTGATGCAAACCTAGACAAACGCGCCCACCACCTTGGTCTGTTCCCCTGGGCCCTTTCCATAGCTAACTGAGACTTCCCAGCCCTTGGAGCTTTCACACTCACTTATGGCACATTACCAAAACTCCACAGCCAAGCAGCAGTCAGCACTGGCAAAGTTCAGCGACAGCATCAGCACTTGCTGGGCGATCAGGAGCTGTGCCAGAGCTGCTGGGGTTCCCCGACAGCATAAATACCCATAAACAGATATCACAACATCCTTCCTTCCCCATTTGGTGCCCCTTTGGAGGCTTGCTGGAAAAATCCCAGCCTAGCTCAGTGCTTTGGGAACAGCAATTCCAGTTCCGAGCTGGATGGGAATTTGGATAGCAAATTTGGCCCTGTGGTGTATTGGATTTCCTCTTCCCTGTTCTCAGCCATCTGACGTTCCTTTCCAAGCAGAGCGCAGGACCTGCTTTGGGGAGATTCCTCCAGGGCCTTACACCAACAGTGCTCTGGAAACCTCAAGAAGTACAGACAGTTAACCATGCCAATGCCCAGCACATTATCATCACACTCCATGCCCTAAGAAGTACAACAGCATGATTCCCTAACCCTGGTGCTCAACACTCTGGGGCTTGCACACAGGTAAGCTACTGTTTCCCAAATTTAGCTGAGGGAACATTTGGAAAAAAAATGAAGCAGCAAAAACAAAACCTGAAGCTGCTGCAAGGTGGTATTCTGAAGTTTACAGCAGAGGCATGTTAAGGTTGCACAGAGTCCATGCCAGCATGAAGGGGGACTCCCTAGCAGAGTATGAAGCCCCATTTCAGCATCTATAGCATTTTCCAATATTACCTGTCTGAAAAGAAAAGTTTCTTGACAGCATGAACCAAGGTGTTTTCTGCTGCCTTTCTTCTCCTATTCTTTGAAATAAAGGTGTGTGTCAGAACCTGCTCATACATTTGAAGCCCAAAGGATTGCAACGGACCATTTTGCCTTATTCTAACCAACAACATTTCTTCCCATGGTTATTCTTTGAGCTATACATTGCGTTATGAAAGATTCCCCTATACCACAGTTTGAAGAAAACGAGGTGTGAAAAACCTACCACTGCTTCTGGGGAGCTTGGACATAAACAGAAGTCAAACCTCCAGTTTCAAACAGGACAGTACTCAACCACGATGGCCCTGGCTTTCATATTTGAGGAAAAATATGTATCTGAGCTGCCCCAAAAACCAAGTGGGATCTCTCCTGTCACTCTGAGGAACAAAGAGAACAAGCCTGTGGAGAAGGTGGCTCTGCAGCTGCCGGGGACCTGGGCCAGGTGGAGGACAGGACTGGTGGGAAGGGCTTGAGCTGGTTTCCATGCTCAACTGACCCATGCAGCAGCTGCTGCTGCTCCCACCGCTCCAGGGAGGGGAGATAGGCAGCCATTCAGCTTTTCCAGACAGAGCTCAATTCCTGTTTACAGCCTCTGGGCTAGGCTTTTCAAAAGCAGGAGCTGGGTGTCTATTCTTGCGGGAAACCAGGTGTGTAAACAGTTCAATTAATACATCCAGCACACTGGGCTCTAGCACAGCAAAGAAGGCTAGGGGAGACGAGCCAAGAGCTCAGGAAGGAAAATACTTTTAAATAATATGCCTAATTAGAGATGGGCCCGAGCCAGAAGTCTGTACTTGAACACCTGGTAGAGCCCTGGGGAGCTGAAGTGTAACCTGAACCCAGATCCATATTTTGTAACTCTCCCATCCCAATGAACAAAATCCCAGCCCCCGACTGCAATCTCACAGGGGTCTCCAGCAGCCAAGGCTTTGAGATCCAGCTTCCTGCTTTCAACCAGACTACAGTCAAGCTGCTGCTCTGTGTGCCTCTCACTCAGCTCCATGTTCAGTTCAAGCATTGCCCACTTCTGGCCAAAACAAAAAACCCACCCCAATCAAAGGCCAAGCGGCTACACTCACATCTGCATGCCAAGAATTGTCAGTGATCCTCAGCTTTGTGCCCAAAGTCCCAGAATGAGGGCTTGTGTAAGAGATGTGACCTCCATGGTGCACACTCCTTTGGATAAGAAACTGGCTAGAGGGCCGTGCTCAATGGTTGGTGGTTAATGGAGTGAAATCCAGCTGGCGACCTGTTTCAAGTGGTGTCCCCCAGGGATCAGTACTGGGGCCTATCTTGTTTAATATCTTTATTGTTGACCTAGACGAGGGGATTGAGTGCACCCTCAGTAAGTTTGCAGGTGACACCAAGTTGGGAGGTGGTGTTGATCTGCCTGAGAGTAGGGAGGCCCTTCAGAGGGACTTAGATAAGCTGAATCGCTGGGCTGAGGTGAATGGAATGAGGTTCAACAAAGCCAAGTGCCGGGTCCTGCACTTTGGCCACAACAACCCCATGCAGCGCTATAGGCTTGGGGACAAGTGGCTGGATGATTGTGAAGAGGAAAGGGACCTGGGGGTGTTGGTTGATGCTCAGCTGAACATGAGCCAACAGTGTGCCCAGGTGGCCAAAAGGGCCAGCGCCATCCTGGCCTGCATTAGAAATAGTGTGGCCAGCAGGAGCGGGGACATGATCATCCTGCTGTACTCAGCACTTGTGAGGCCACATCTCGAGTACTGTGTTCAGTTTTGGGCCCCTCACTACAAAAAAGACATTGAGGCCCTGGAGCGTGTCCAGAGAAGGGCAACGAAACTGGTGAGGGGTCTGGAGCACAAGTCTTATGAGGAGCGGCTGAGGGAACTGGGATTGTTTAGCCTGGAGAAGAAGAGGCTCAGGGGAGACCTCATTGCACTCTACAACTTCCTGAAGGGAGGTTGTGGTGAAGAGGGGTTTGGCCTCTTCTCCCAGGCAACGAGCAGGACCCAGAGAAATGGCCGCAAGTTGTACCAGAAGAGGTTTAGGTTAGACATGAGGAAGAACTTCTTCTCTCAGAGAGTGGTCAGGCACTGGAATGGCTTGCCCAGGGAGGTGGTGGAGTCGCCATCTCCGGCAGTGTTCAAGAGGCGTCTGGACGAGGAGCTGTGAGATACGGTTTAGTAGCTTGTGGTAGCAGTGGTAATGTGAAGACAGTTGGACTAGATGATCTTATAGGTCGTTTCCAACCTTGTGATTCTATTATTCTATGATTCCATGGTGGGGAAAGCCCCACCACGCCATGTATAAAGCCTTACAAATAGCAGACTGGTCTCTTCCTCCTGCTTCTCCTGTCTCATCAAAGGTCTCCAGGATGTAGAGCTGCTATACCTCATAGAATCACAGGATCACCTGAGTAAGAAGGGGCCTTTAAAGGCCATCCAGTCCACCCCCCTGCAATTAGCAGGGATACTTACAGTAGATCAGGTGCTCAGAGCCATGTCCTGTCTGACCTTGGGTGTCTCCAAGAATGGGGCATCCACCACCCCTTTGGGCATCTACACCTTTGTGTCTCTTCATACCGCAATCCCATCTGGTGCTCTCTTTAGCGGTGAGCCCCATCACCACCAAACCTCCCTGCCACCACATGTCATGCACTGCAGGCCACTCACAGGCTGACTAAACATTTACTTTTGGATGGCTCACTTCCAAAGTCCAGAAATAGATTGTCGCCCACAATTACAAAGTACCTGGGTGTGCCATCAAATCAATTCCTTGCCCCTTTATGGTGTGCCATTTGCATTCCTGTGCTTTACATTTAACGCTGCCTTGCTGCTGCCTGGCGCCACACTCACTGCAGCTCCCATCTCACAGACCTGCAAATACACAAGGCCTTATCTCCCAGGCAGACTATTCTTGGTAGTTGTTAAACAGGAGGGGTTTGCATCATCTGACCTTGGGTCCTACTAGTCAGAGGTATTCCACAAGGGCACAGGGATTTTTTAAAATTTTGCTTTCCCTTTCCCACCAGGCTCTTAGCCTCTCACCTATATATCATGAGGCACAGCTGAAGCACAGATGGGATTTGAATTTGCTCACAAAGAGTGTTGCAAGAGCCGAGGCAGAGCTCATCTTTTTGAAACCTTGGGAAAAAAAAAATTAGTTCCACTGCTATTTCAAGCATTTTTACACCACCGGTGTGCTTTTCTAGCTATTGTGAATTCTTCCCTGCCACAGCCAAGCCTCCAGTTTAAAACAATAAAACAATGAAAAAAATATAATACAGGCTTTGTAATAAAAGCATGAGAAAAACTTTGAATCCTTAGAAGGCCAGGAGACTCCATCTAAAGAGCATTTGTCATGAAGCACCCAGGCAAAAGCAGAATGAGGCAATTTTTGGTAGGCAGGCATATTACAGTCAGGCAATTAGACATCCCAGGCTGTGTAATCAAGCACATGTAATGAGAGCACACGTGGGTATAGTGTGAGGTGCAAGCCTGCTGTCACCAGCACACCGTGAAAATACACTGCACGTCAGTGCAGTTTCCTTGAGTTATCCTATGGTTATTCTTCACCAAATGATTTCAGAACATCATTTCTAGTCATCAGTGTGTCCATCTAGAAATAGATTTCTTCCTACCGAGAACAATAACTCTTAAAAGTGATAGAAGTAATGGCCTTAAGTTGCACTGGACAAGGTTTAGGTTTGATATTAGGGAGAATTTCTCCTCAGAAAGAGTAGTGATGCAGTGGCCCAGGCTGCCCTAGGAGGTAGTGGAGGCACTGTCCCTGGAGGTGTGGCATGAGGGACGTGGCTAGCAGGCAATATTGGTGGTAAGTGGATGATTGGACCAAATGATCTTAGAGGCCTTTTCCAACATTAATGGTTCTATGAAGACTGGAAAATATCGAGAATCCTCCCTCATCTAAAATCCAGTTTTGTCTGTACAAAAGGAGGAGGGGAAAAAGTCCAAGCAATGCAGACTGTAGATCATCTGTTACACAGTTTTATGTCAGGAAAGAGCCTTTCTACACTTCTATAGGAAACAAGTCTGATGCACGAACCTTTCACTCTTCTCAGCTTTTATAAGCATTAGTGCCTTTAGTTCCATCTTTTTTAAGCCTGAACTTCTAAGAATCTGGCCTCCCACAAGCATTTCTCATGAGCTCCTAGATAGCTTTTCCAAGGGCATTTATAATAACTTTTTTTTTTTATTGTATTGCTTTTTAAAGAACTATCCTGCAGAAACCTTTTAGGGTTTGGGAGGTTTCATTCCTTCCTCTACAAATTTCTTTACCCAGAGCTTGATTTGGAACGTAACTGAAAGGAAACCCTTTCAAGATTCCAGTAAGTCCCAGATCACATTCTCCAGTGTGAAAGAGAAATGAACCAAATCCCACAACAATAGAGATGATGCAGATACTGAAACGGTTTAGAGTTAGATCTCATAAAGCAGTTAATCCAAAAATTTCATCTTAGGATAAACAGGGAATAAAAGAATATTTATTGGGACCAAGAAAGACAATACTGCATACAGACCACAAAGGATTAGATGTATTTTTCTTGATGGCCATGGCTTTATACATTAAAGCTGAGGCAATACTTGCTGCAATGACAAACAAGCAAAAAAAAAAAAAGTTCGGATGCTGTTTCAGATGCTTGAAAATATGTAATATTTTTACACCCTGAACCCATACTACATAAAATGGACCAGATTTCTACCTGTGCCAAATTCTCTTATTCTGAAAATCCACTTCAGATATCAGTAGGAGACTGAAGGAAAGCCGTGGTCATTTCTGGACTGGAAGCTGCTGGAAAAAACTTTTCCTTTGGTTGAGATAATGCACAGCTTGCCAGGATGAAAGGACAAGCCCCAGCAAGCTGGAGATGGTCACTGCAAGCCTCCTGTGCCCTCTGGCAGTGCTCCGTGCCAGGATGTTTTGCATATCTTCAGCTCTGCTGCTGGTGGAGCGTCTGTGAGCAAGGTTTCACAAGGAGCCTGCCATGAAATGAAAGCCCTGGGTGGGGCCACGGAAGCTGGTACAGTTCATGCCCAGGTCACAGCACTTTTATTTCCATCTGAGCATGCCTGACCTTCACCTGCAGTGGCCCAGCACACACGAGAGGGTGCTGCACCTCCTGTCCATCCAGCAGCTTGCTGTTTGCCTCATCCGCCTGGCCAAAGGTTTAATGCCCAACCCCATGCTTCTCCAAAGGGATGCTTTTCTAGTTGTCCTACACAGCAGTTTTATTTCAAGAAAACAGGAGGAAGCTCCTCCTTCCCTCTTTTTAGATAGGAATGAAGGTCCTACCTAAGAAATGCTGCTTCTGCCCAACCTCAGCCCCTCGGTTTTCCCAGTCTGCTTTTCCAGATGCCCTGATAGATCTAAAAGCACTAATCCTTTCCTCACACACCTCATCCCTCAGCCAGAGGTCTCAGACTGCAGAAGACCCAGCCCACCTTTCCATGCCAAACCCACACATTCATCCCGACCTTTCATCCCCTCCCTGTCCAACAATCCTTCCTACACATCCTTCCTGCCCCAAGCTCCCCATACTCCCACCACAGGGCTGGGTCATTCACTGGAGCAGGTCAGAACTCAGTGCAAGCATGATCCTTGGACTCTGTAGGATTAAGAGATGTAAAGGAGAACTCCGCCCATATTGGTGCAAGTGTTCATGACTTGAGGAAGGTTGTACCATCCCACGGTACCCTCCAGGTGCTTCCAAACTCCTGTTGGGCTCAGCCCTGCTCTTCAGCCCCCTCCTCTGGTGGCCTCAACCACACCGATCTTTAAGGCTGTTTGGGATTCATTTTTTTCTGCTGCTTTTCTGAAATTGCAAAACACTGGCACATGCTTCTGATAAACAAGAAGAAATACATCCCAAAAATGGGATGTCAACTGTCCTCTGCCTGCCCAGGACAGGATACAACCAGAAAAACTGGCTGTGTTCCCCCAAGGTAGGAGATATTTGCATGGGCACATCTCGTGATGGAAAGAGTCAGCACCCCAAAGGCTGTGTAATCCAAATAGCGGTACAGAATATGAATTAGGAGAGGGAGGGGAAAAAAAAAAATCTCATCGCCTCCATTCTGAGAAGTCCAAGGAACACCACTGCAGAAGAAGGGGACAACATCACAGGAAAACTGCAGCAGAGCCAAGTCCCAAATCCCACTTTGGGGACTTAACCTCAGCCTATTCTGTGCTTTCTGTTTAGTGTTAACAAAGAAAACAGTATTTCCCTGGATTTCAGTCCTAAGCGATACTGCTGAAACATGAAATGTTCCAGGACTGGGAAGAGCAGATGAAGCTCCAGTGAGTCATGAGCAGACACTGTCTCATTGTACAACCGGAGCGATCAGGGTCACTTCCTGCCCTCCAAGTTGCCTCTATTGAGGTCAGACCCAAAATACCTTGGTGCCTTCCCACAGCATTCTCTTGTTTTGTTCCTTCTCAACACAACCATGCAGGAAGCCAGCTCACGACCCACAAGCCAGACACACACTTCTCTGAGCTGTTTCAGGCATGTTTCCTAAGGAGGAACATCTCATTCCTCTCTGTTGGCCATCTAGAGCCTGAACAATAGATGTAGGTGTAGTTACCTCCACTGTAGATGTCTGAGCTTAAGTGAACTCCACCTGAAGAGCACAGAGACATTCCGCATGCTCAGGAATAGGTTAAACAAGTCATCAGGCATGGAAAGCTGAGCTATAAGAGATGGAAGGGAGAAGCAGCCCAGACTTTAGCCTTGATCCAAAAGTTGCTAGGGCATGAGGTGCAGGATCCTTTGTCCAAGGAGGTTTAATACCATACAGAGAGCTCTTGGGACAATGGCTTCCAAAGCTAGAACCCACATCACACAGAGTAGGTGAGAAAAAATGGCTTGAATCTCCTGAACCTTGCTGTTGTTTTCTTGTTTTGGTGTTATTTTTTCCTACTTATTTCTGCACCTTCCCTAATCCATTGGCTCACTGACCAACAGCCCATTTCTTATTCCCACCCCATCTCTCCTACGCACCGCAGAGCCTGACCGATGGTGGCAGACGCTGCAGCTCAGGCACCTCCCTCTCCCCAGAGCCCTTTGACACAAAAGACAAAGCAAAGCCTGTGCCAGCATCACCAAGCGACATCATTCCAGGCCGGGAAATGTCACAGTTTCTTCTGGAACGAGCAGGAGCAGCTCTGGGCAGCAGAATGCCTGGCTTTGTGCAGGAGCAGAACGCACCTCCCTCACCCTCTGCCACTCTCCCACCCGCCTTCCCAGCTCCCAACTTTCAGCCCTTTCAACACCCACAGTATTTCCACTCGGCCGCTAAGTGATGAGAAATTCCCTGCCAGAGGACATGGTTCAAATGGGTTATTGAAAAGAAAAGCAATTCCCTACTCTGGGTGAACAAGCTTCTTCTTTTCCCCTTGAGGAAGAAGGGTAATAGCACAGCCAGGAAGGGAAGTTAAAAAACTCAACCATCCCCAAAGCCTGTTATAATATTAAATAAGAGACCAAAGGGGTTTGGCCAGGAAAATCCCAAGTTCAAAAGAATAATTGCTCTGAGAGATTTAAGCCTAAAGCTGAGTCACTGAAATGAAGAAACATCTCCTCGTCCATAGAAAGCAAGCAAATCTTGGGTTGCGCTGCAATGCTTCCGTATGTCCTTGTTAGAAAGAAAGAAGAAAGAGAAGCCAAATGCAATTAATCACTGGCTCAGAAGAAAGGATGAGATCTCTCTAATTAACTACCTTAGGCTCATTTTTCTGCTTTTGAAAACGAATCCAGCCTCCTTCTCTCACCCTTCACCTGCAGCACCAACACAAAAGCCTGCTAGAAGTACACGGTCACCCCTCCCGTGGTGCATACACATCTGCTGCAGCTTTCCAATGAGTGCCCAGAGCATAGTAAACTTTGTGCTGCACACCACAGAGATGCTTTTCTCAGCCCCTTTTGTGGCTGGGTTGTGACAGACTCTGCATGCTCACCAGTAACATGAAGACCTCAAGTGAACTACAGGAGTTGGTTTCAAGCTAGGTGTTATATCCACTATCCAAATTGAGCTGTCAAATCACCAGAAAACTTCAATTAAAAAGCGCATCAACATGAAAACACTCCCCAAACAATGATCACAAGCAGTTGTAATTTTAACTAATTGCTTTATATCTCATCCACAGGTGGTTTAAATCTGTCTGACCATCACTCTGCCCACAGAAAGCTCATTCTCCACAGCTGCATGCAGTTTGTTCAGAAGTGAGAAGACAGGGCTACCTATTAAGAGTAAGCCTTCAAAAAATTAAGTTCAAGAGGGTGAAGCCAAGCAGCTCTTCCATTTGCAAAAGGCAAAGCTACATTTCACAGATGATTTCTTTGCTGTAACATCATTCAAAACTTTGGAAAATGGGGGGGAAAAAACACAGCACTTCAGAGAAGAGGAAAGGCTAGAGCTGGTGGCTACAGCTGAGGGGTGGAGATCTGGAACTGACATCCAAAAAGACCCACATAAATCAGAACAAGTCACTCAGTTTTTCCTTCTTGGGGCTCCCTCGGTAAATAACAGTCGATAAATATTAGCCTAACAATGAAAACAATAACAGACCAGCTCTTTAGGTCAAGTACATCAATGGTAAATACAATACAGCGGAATAATAGCAAAATGACATCAGCCAAGGAACCGAGAATGACGCCTACCCCCTCTCATGTATACAAACCACTACTAACATATGAATAATGCTGTCAACAGTCTGGGAACGCTCTGTAGCAAGGGAGGGCAAAGAATGCCAAATGGACAGAAATCTCCAGCTTTGTTCATCTGTGACATGGAAGAAATATTTTCAAAGAAGTCAACTGGGCCATTTGTCTATGAGAAAGGGAAGTGATTACACAGCTCCAAGAACGGCCGGAGTCATCCTGTCTCACTATGGGAAACGGGAAAGGATGCACCAACAGGGACGACGATCCCTGATGTATCCTTAACACGACACCCACTCCTTTCCCTCCAGGACAATGTCACAGACACAGCTGGAGGCCACTGGTGATGCTCCAGGGGCCGTTCTACGAGATGGCAGGAGCAGCAGCCCCCAAGGCATCGTAATGGGATGCTCCATCGACCACGCGTGAACTGTGGGCTGAAGCCGCCCTCCGCCGGATGCGCGGACGTAGATGGGAAGGGATTGTTAGTGACATCAGTTGCAGAACGAGCCGACGGTGACACCTAGCGGGCACAGCGACCAGCTGGGCACGGACTGCTTCCGAGGCAAGTGCCATGCCTGGAAACCGGCTTCGCCCAAACACGTATGCACTCACATGATATATTACATATATATATATAAATATGTATACACTATATATATACACACACACGCATATATATATTTAAAACCCTTCACCCTGCACTACCGAGCAGCTACAGTACTGGCAGAGGTTGAAAAATAAATGATTTCCGTGCTAAAATGAGTCTGCAAAAGCAAGTGTCCGTAAGAGAAACAAAGTCATATAAATGCTCCAAAGGTTGCAAAGACTTCTCCCCACCACATTTACAGAAATACAGGGGGGCTTTCCCTAGAAGATAATGGCCACCTGCATTTCCCTGCCTGCAGAGTTCGCCAACGCACTGCAGATTTTACTAATAAAAAGCAAGGACCAGTAAATTCAATACAACCAGGAATTTCTTCTCTATTGCAGCACATAGAAGGTGACAGCCTGCTGCACCATGCCAGGCACTAGAAAGCACACAGAAGAGCAGCAGGTGTGTGCTCTGCCCTCCTCCATCTCTTCCCCTTCACATCTCATGTTTGCTTTCCCTTTCCCTGACATCTTTCTCCATACTGAGCATCCCTTCCAAGCGCATCAATCTCTGCAGGAGTTTCACTCTGCATCAGGTTTCATTTCTCAATTGTACAATATTGTTAGAGGTAGGCTGTGCAGCGCACACTGCTTTTCAGCACACGTAGCTCCAGAAAAAAGCTGGGAGAAAGGCTCTATTTCTCACTTCAACCTCTTTCCATACACACCTTTGCTATTATTAAAAAGAACTGTTTTTTTTTTTCTTCTTTTGTTTTTTTTTTTAAACAAGGCCTCCATAAAAACACAGCAAGTAGTTCTTCACAGCAACATGGATAGCAAAATGCTGAGTTCTGGTGTGAACCACTACTGCCATCAGCATGGCAAGGAAGGGTCTACAGCTGAGTTACTCAATTTGAGTGCTATTCACAATGGAAAACAAAGATGCCTTTCAGCAGGGGTCAGGTTTGAAGCATTCTTTGCCTAATCAACCCTAAATGTTAGCAAAAAGCTGTTAGCACAAGTTAGAGAAGCGTTCTGGCTTCTGCTTTGTTCACATTGCAAGCAAGGCCACACCAAACAAACAAATTACTTACCCAAATTTGGTGGAGAGGACCCCTCCCAGAGCAGAGCCGATGATGATTCCTACTCCAAAGCAAAGACCCAACTTCCCCAAGGCAGCAGCACGTTCAGAAGGAGCTGTCAGGTCTGCGATGACCTTCTGAGCACCTGTAAGGAAACAACCACTTAAAAGAAGCCTGCCACAGCACCCAATGTGTACAAGCTTATAAGCCACTGAATCATAAAAGCATTGGAAGGTTGGAAAAGACCTCTAAGATCATGAATCTCAACCACCAACCGTTCCACCAACCATGTCCCTGAGTGCTGCACCTCCACAGCTCTTAAACCCCTCCATGGACTGAGACTCCACCACCTTCCTGGGTAGCCTGTGCCAGCATCTCATCAGCACCTGCCACAGAACTGTCCTTTAAGCCCTGTGCTCATGCACACCACCAGAAGAAATTGATTCCATCTATACGCTGGAGAAAGGGACACTCCAACCCTTTCACAAGCGGTGATAAGAGGCTGATTCCCTACCAGCACAAATCATCGTGCATGACTCACACAGACTCCCAGTAGCTAAAGCTGGTGGTACAGCTTTTACTAGAAACATCTAGGAAAGTCAGACTAAAGCAGAACAATTTGGTGAGAAGTGGTGGAAATAAAAGCCGTTTTTGTGACTGCGTATTGATGTGACTAATTCACTCATTTTAGCAGCAGAAATGGAAAAGGTCTCCTACAAAACTTCTGGTTGCAAAAATGCAGCTGGGAAGTTCAGGATAGGGCTACTGCCGGTGAACGTTTTGCGGTCAATGTTCAAATGGCAATACCCAAGCAATGTTCTCAAGATCATTCATGAAAACAGGTCTACAGAGAAGAAGCCCTGCTTCTAGAGCCACTACACTGGGTTCTACTGTGCTACAGTACTGTAATGCGGTGAAAAACAGCAATGGCAGTAGAGCAGCAAGGTCCTAGGCTGCAGCAAGTGAGAATTTGCCCAAACATAACAGCTGTGAGCACAGAAATAAAGGAAAGAATCTGCTTACCCTTGGAAGCCCTCAGGTAGGCAGGAACCTCCAACAAGATCCCCTTGCCTCCACTGCCAATCCTTAAAAGAGGTCTGGGAAGGGGTGGATCCTGGCTCCACCCCTTCCAGTCACTCAGGTGCATTGCATACACATGAGCTTCCCTGGGTTGGCCCTGCCTGCCCACCAGGTGATCAATCACTACTTCAGGCCGTGACTTAGCATTTCCACAACAGGTACCATTACAGCTGATGCACATTTTCATTGTTTCAGTCCTAGTGCCCAACAGATGTTCTTTCATGCTGCTGGCTTCCAGTAACAGAAGCACAAAAAGAGAACTCTGGCAATAAAAACAATCTGGGAAGTCCCTCAGCCCCAACCAACCTTACCTGGCATCCCATGCATGAACACTGATGGTAGCCTGGAGAGAAAGAGGATGGGGATGCTGGTGGAGATGGACAGGAGCAGAAAGAAGGCACTTGCAGATGCACAGGAGAGAGTTAAGGCAGCTTTGTTACCAAACTGATCTGCAAACCTAGAGAAGAATTGGTGAGAGGCTGTAAGAAGTGGGATCATGCAGTTCCAGGGGGATGAAGCTGTTCAGCGACCTTGGCCACATTCACTGGTCCCCTGCAAGAGCTGCTGGGGCCTCCAAGAGTGAGTTTACTTTGCAACTCTGAGTCTGTTCAGACCAAGGAATCAGGCTAGATGATTTTTTTTTTAGTCCAGATTCAATGATAACTGAAGCTGTTCCAGTTTGTTTCTAGCAGTCTTGCATGCAGGAAAATCCTTTTCTTCTCAAACCTACATCAAAAATTTTGGCTTCAATCTGGCAACATACACCTTCAAACCCATTTACACCATTGGCAATCCACACACATCTGAATCTTCGTCTTTTCCTATTTCCTTCAGTGCCTTTTCTGGACATTGGAGGAAAAACAGATTTTGGATGTACCAGGTACAGACCAGAATCCCATGAGGGGACAACAAAGCATATAGCAGCACCTTATACACGTATCACTGCTGATCAGTAGCAGAGCTAAGGAGAAAAGCTAGCTTTCCTCAGTCTTTTTTTTTCCCATCACCACTCTGCTTGTTCAAGTTTTTCTGCCCTTTGGGAAGAGGCTCCCCACAGTCACTCCAGGATTTTTCTTGCTATTCACACTTCTTTAGGAATAGGAGCCCATGTCCCAGGAGACAGGCTTTTCCCACTCTTTTCCTCTTTCTGTAGATGAGCTTGTAGATAGAGTAGTTCTTAGAAATTCACATAAACTCAAAGGAATTTTAACTTTCTATTAAACTCTGACTTAAATTCAGGGATATGTGGCCATAGAAATAACATGACCTACAGTCTTTTCATTGACAGCTCTACTTAACATGAATAAATACCCTTTTTTTCCCCTAGGTTCCCCAGTCAGAGAACATTTCTAAGGTTACAAGTGGCTATAAAGTGCTTGCAAGATTAAGCCATTAGGACCTAGGCTCTGAGGACTCCGATGGCTTAAGCCTGTTCCCAGTATATTGTTACACTTAAATGTGTGCCATTAAAACATAGCTATGTTAACATAAAGGCTGCTTCTATGTTGCAGTATTTCTAATTAGAGTGTATTTATTTTCCCCTTGGTCTGTTATGAAATCTTCAAATATTTCAGCGGGACCATGAAACAGAACTACACTTTTTATTGTTATTATTAAAATATAAGAGATTGCCCTTTTTCAACCATGAAAAGGGTCATGAGTATTGTTCTCACCTTCCAAAAATGGGACCTCCCACGAGCTGGAGGACACCAAAGGTTGTCTGGAGGTACCCAAACCCCACAGAATCCAAACCCAGGTTCTTTGCCAAGTACTAAAAAAAGAAAAATACAAAAAGCGATAGGTCAGGGGAAATGAAACATGCTACATTTCTGAATAAAGAGCTTCACAGCTGCACGTAAAAGACCAGAGCTCCAAATTCTGAAGGAAGTTGCTTCCTTTAGCTTCCTCTACCTACACATAAGATCTTCGTTATAGAATCATTAAGGTTGGAAAAGATCTCCAAGATCATCAAGCCCAACCATCAATGCATCACACCACGTGCACTGAACCATGCTCTCAGTGCCACATCTCCATGTTTCTTGAACACCTCCAGAGTTGGTGACTTCACCACCTCCCTGGGCAGCCTGTTCCAGCATATCACCTTTCTCTCAGAAAAGCTGGTGAATAAATACAAAGTCACCGGCCTACACTATCTACTAAGAAAAATCAGCAGGATGTGATCAAAACCCTCAGTTTTGCACCAGGTGACAAATCAGAATCACTTCTCATGCTTGTGGTCCAACACAGCTAACTCTGAGGCAGGCTCTAACATTCCGGTTCTGTCAGCAAGGATGGGGTATTAAACAGCCTTCAGAAAAAGAACAAAGCAAACCTGGAAGAGCCACTTGCACCAAAGGCAAGAAGTGCTGTGCCCAGCAACCCATACTCACAGGTATGACTCCAAGCTGCATGAACAGCAAGGTCAGCTCCAGGGTTACTATCAGGTAGGCAGCAAGGATCACCTGGCCCCTCCTGACCCCTCCTGTGGCGTTGCTCTGCTTCCAGCTCTCACTCTTCATCCTCCCAGCTCCTTCTTCACCCTCTGGGCTGTTTTTTCCACTCGTGCTCATGGAGAGACTTCAGGCAGGCTGAAATAGGATGTGGAGGTGCGTTCTGGCTGGGAACGCAGAGAATATGAAAGGTGCAAAAGCTGTGTTTGCAGTTCAAAGCTTAACAGTGTAAAGATGCTGAGTCACTAGGCCAGGGCTTGTCTTTACCTTTTCCTTCTCTCCTCCCCTTTTGTCAAGCAGGATCAGAGGCAAACTCTCACTGAGCCCCAGACCTCATTGCTCAGCCTTCTCCTGGTGGGATTGCTGCGTGGAGGGCCATGCAGAGACCAGCTTGGGAATGCCAGCAGGGCTAAAGTGGACATTGCCCCATGCGAGAACACGTGGCAAACTCTTCGGCTCCTTAACTCCTTCCCTTCTTTCACTTCTGTCTTTGTTTCAGCTGGGACAGAATTGTTTTCTCCAGACCATCTAGTATAATGCTATGTTTTAGTTCTAGGAGAAAAACAATGCTGATAACACACCAATGTTTATAGCTACTGCTAAGCAGCATTGTACAGAACCAAGACCCAAGGAGCTGAGAGGGGATGTTGCCTCTGGTGGCCCAGGAAAGACAACTGTTTTGATTCTTCATTAAAAGAATACTAATTTTAGTTCTGGAGGTTGCAAGCAAAGCTTATAGCAAAGTAACTACCTCCCTGTCCTTGTACTTCTTGCAATAAGCTTATATAGCCTCTGACCAAACATCAACTCTACACAGAATTACCATTACTCTCACCACAATCTCCACTTGAACCCATTTCTCCCCTACACCAGGTGATGCAAATTGAGAGACTGCCTGAGCTACAGAGTGCTCACATGTGACTCCACTAAGACTACAGATTAGTAGCCCAAGCCAAAACATACATAAAAAGAAAAAAGTATTAAATCCACACAAATTAGGAGGCTGAATACAAAATGAGGAATTAAAACAAACAAACAAACTTCTTTTGTCCTTTTTGTTTGGTTGTTCCTTGTTTGTTTGCTTGCTTGCTTGAGACTTTGTTGCCTTGCTTGTCTGCTCTCAGTTTTATTTGTTTGCTCATCTGCTGAAGCCTGGAGGTCTGGTTGAGTATTATCTTTATTTTAAAGAGGAACAGAAAGCAGAAATTCCAGCACCCTGGCTTTGTAGATTATGGATTTTTGGTGGGAAGAGACCTCAAGAGATCATGTTTGAACTCCCTCCTGTCTGAACACATCAGCTTAGTTGTAGCTTTCCCCAGGCCAGCTTTGAAAACACCCAGGGAAAGAGATTTGTCACTTTTCTAGTACCTGGGGAGATGTTTTTCCTAATGACCAATCCACATTTCTCAAACCACAGCCAGCAGCCACTATCCCTTGAGGTATCAGCTGCCACCATCAAGATGCATTTGGTTGGATTACCTCCAAGTGCTTGGAGCAGCTGCAGGCTGCTGTTGGATCCCCCCTGGCCCACTCTTTGCCAAAGACATTTTGGGCAGCGGGATTAGAACTAGATGATCTTTAAGGACCCTTACAGTGCAAATCATTCTATGATTCTACCAAGTCCTGCAGACCCCTGATCTCCCAGGTAGCCCAACCAAGCCGAGGGATGAAGAGCTAGTGACCTTCTCGTGGCACACAACGAGATGATGAGAAGGTGAGGCACACCTCACGCTGGCGTGCAGGGGGGAGCCCAGTGTTTTGGAGAGGGCCGTCAGGCTCCGCCTCCTGGTGGACGTGGGGAGGATCGACGGTTTAATGTTTCACCAGGGACTGGTGCTGTGCCGCTGGAGGCTGCAAGGAACAGCCTTCTGCAAACACATTCAGAGCGTGAGTCAAAAAGCACTTTTAAAGAGTGAGACTCCTATGCCGATGCAGACCCAGCTCAGGACAGCTTAGACGTCGCATTTGTTACTAAAGAAGGAAGGTTACCCAGAGTGCATCCCAATTTAGCAAAGGATTGGTGCTGGGCATTGAATTTGTCTAAGTGCAAAACAATGGGTTTTTTTGCGCTTTGGGTTTCCTGCACACAGCAGCAACATTGTCAAGTAAGACTTCCTGGTTTGCACTGGGCAGGCACAATGCACAAATTGCCAACATTGAATAGAAGAGTAAAATTAATGACAGAGCTCTCTTTCCAGAGGTTTTGAGACAATCACGAAAACAGCTCATGAAATACAATGTGAAACACTGCTAACAGGAAACGTTGCTGACTTGGATGTGAAAAGCTGCAATATTTTGACTGGTAGATTTGTCTCTGCAGCAACTGGAAAGGGATCCCAGGAAGGCAATGACTTGCATGCTCACTGCTCTCCATCAGCCACCCTCTCTCTCCACAGACAACCTCATCCTGCCCAGGAGCCCAATCCAGCCATGACTCGTCTGCTCTGCAGTGCTAACACACCATTCCCAATGGGTTGTCCACACTGGTGCTGCATTTTGTTCTAAGGGTCTGTTCTGGGTCGTCACGTCACTGACAAGTCACATGGAAAGAAGAGAGACTGATTTTTAAAGCGGGGGAGAACACACTATGAATAGAAGATGAATTTTCTTGGGTACGATAAATAAACTTTAAACAGATGCATATCCCAGGGAGACTGTGTTGAAAGCAAGCAAGGAGATGAGTGTGAATGCCTTGTGATTATACTGCAGATTAGGCCATTAGCTATGCATTAAGCCTTGACAATTATTCTCAACATTTTTGGCGTATTTACAGTTGCCCTCCCTGGTATATCTTTCCTGAGGCCTATTTATCTGGTAATCTCTGGAAAAATAGATGGGGAAACCTGAGAACAACTTTACAAAAGAAATTTGCAAAGACTTGGTGTTTATGTTACTCGGGAAGAAATCTTTCTTAAATCACTGGAAATGGGAAGCCTGGCCAGCTGAAAGCACTTGGGGAGGGGAAACCAACCCACAGCAACTGCAGCAGTTGGAAATGTTGGTTCAGAAAGGATAAACCGTGAGGAAATCCACCCTAGATCCTTCCCTCCACCTGACTTTTTTTGACAGAGGAAGGTTAATGTGGCCTCCAGCAATGCCAAGTGCTCTGGGTGGGATCCACCTGTCAGAAAGGGATTTACAGCCTCAGAAGAGCCTCTAAAAGAGACAGAAGTGCTGACCAGCAATGAAGGGCAGCTCTCAGGAATCAAATCCTCTGTCAACGTGAGCTGGTGGTCCCTCCAGCTATGAAAAAAAGCAGTGAGATAATTCAGATTCTGCTCCAGAACAACAACAGAACCCTTTGGGAGACACAATCCCCAGGGAACCATCCTCCTGGTGATGCTTCTGAAGCTCAGAAGTGTAGTAGAGGAAAGGGAAGCAACCTCCTGAAGTGATGCCCAAAGACCTTCGGGTCTATGGGAGCAGCCCAGGAAGGAGACTGGGATGCTCCTGGTGGAGAAACACTCTGATAATGGGAACCCAAAGCACTGCATAGGCTCATGTTGCTCACACAAGGCATCACTCCCTGTCCAACCCAAGTGGAAGTCTCTGACTTGTGCTGCACTGAAAGATTTGTGCTGTTGAGCAAATGAGAGCACATAGAGCCCTGGTATGGCCAGAATTATGTCCCACGGTTGTCGACTGATTTATTCTTTTGTCTAATTGTGTTCACAAAGGAAAAAAAAAAAAAAAAAAAAAAAAAAAGCAGCTTGCTAATGAATGGAAAAAGAATCCACACAGCCAGAAAAAAAAAAAAGACAAAAAAAAGACAAAAAAAAACCTTCTTTAGTTTACAAAATAGCAAAATAGCACAGTCTTTGGGGATTTTCATAAGAACTACTGAGAAGGTCCAAATCGGCAATGAAATCAGATTCTCAGTGGCTGCAGAACTCTTTTGGCTCTTTCTACATGTGTATTAAATTGCAAAAAGCAATTATTTGTAATTTGTTTTTATAAAAATGCGGGTGTGCTTATTCTGCCTGGCAAATTGTTTTGTGAAATGGAAAAAGACCATTGTTCATTATTTTGGTAAAGTCTTTGTTACTTAGCATATTAAACTGCAAATCACACTTTATCTGAAATAGGGCTGGTTCTAATTGACTTTTTAATGGCAGAGCCCCAAAGCTCCATCTAATACTGAGACCCCATCTGGTGCCCTGCAAGCAAAACAAGAGCTTCAGACTTAGATGAGGGAAAAGAAGTGGATCCTCCTTGGCTCACAGCTGGGGCTCCGACAGCCAGCGGGGTGCGACGGCTTGAAATCACGAAGGAAGTCTGTGGAAGAGACTGGAATCAGATTTGGTCATCCTTTGGCCTCCAGTGCTGCTGCTTAACCACAGGGCAGCTTCTCCTCTCTGGATAAATCAAACCAAAAGAGAACATTTCTGAATGCTGGAGTCTGACATCAACACATATGCAGATGGGGTAGAGACTGTGTCAATTGTGAACGAGTTTTGGAAAAATGCTGTGGCCTGACTTCAGGAGTCACACCAAGAATAACATGACCACATAGGCAGAGAACACATGGCTCTTTGCACTCATCCTATCCCATCAGCTCTGGCAGTGCCCTGCTGGGACAAGATGGTGCCTGCTTCAAATGGCACCTCGCTGAGGTCACTCCTCATCTTGTCACCTGGGAATGCGATGACCACAGCCACCTCTACCTACCCAAACCTCTCCAGGACCCCCAGATGGCTCTGCCCTCTCAGGCAAGGGATGCTTGTCCCCAGACTCGCTGCTGGACAACTTCTGAAGTCCCGGGTTCCAAGATGCACATACTGTGTGTCTCAGAAATATCACAGAACCATCACAAAACCATGACAGTTGGAAAGGCCAATACGTTCATCCAGTCCAACCATCAACCCATGCCTGTGACGCTACAGAGCGTGCCCCAAGTACCACATCCACCCTTTTCTTGAACACATCCAAGGATGGTGACTCCACCGCCTCCCAGAGCAGCCTGTTCTTAATGCATCACCACTTTTTCTGACAGTAATTTTTTTCCTAATATCCAACCCGAACCTTCCCTGATTCAACCCAAGGCCATCTCCGCTCATCCTGTTGCTGTGACCCTGGAGAAGAAGACAATCCCCACCTTGCCACAACCTCCTTTTGGGTCACTGTAGAGAGCAAAGTACGTAGGAAGCCCAACATTTATATCCAAAGAACATGTAAGATGTGACAAAAATGGATGCACACACAGAAAAAGAAAGCCTCCTGTTCAGCCTTCAATGTGCAATGTGTCATTCAGCCCATATCGTACAGCCACCTCCTGGAATCACAGCGATGTCTGGAATGCAGAAGCTGTTTATCATCTAAATAGCATTTAAGCCGTTATAATTTATATGAGAATTGTAAATGATTTGGGCTGTATGAAGCCTCTTGTTGTGGTTTGTTGCAGGAATGCTACAGATTTCCTCTGCAAACATTACATTCTGCAAACAATGGGCGCCTGAGATGGTTTCAGCTGGTCTCGAGCCTCCTGCATCTACCAAAATATTTTCCTGTGTCAGAATCAGACAATCACCCGATTTATAACTTTCAGACGTTTGAAAGACCACCGTAACACAATGTAACTGCAGTCCCTCTGCTGGTTGGCCATCCAGCTAAGCTGTACACTGCACAAAACAAAATGTGGATGTGTATTTAATGTTCCTGCTAATGGATGTTTCTTTGTAGGGCAATCAGAGAGCTGCAAGGCACACATCAGTAAGGCCTCAGCCATCTCACCCCAGTCCCCTACACAGAGGTCCGTGTGATGCTCCCAGACAAACCCCACCTGTGTGCAGGCAGGGAAGATGTGTACACCCTGCCCCATTCCCAGGTTGGTTTCTCCTTGGGATGTGGAGAGAAGGGGATGGCTGCCCCATGTGCCATATGCTCTGCAGCTTTAGGACAACTTTATGTGGCATGTGGTCACTGCCCATACAGGGATGAGGTGGAATGGAGGAGGTGGGATAGCCATAGCAAAGCAGGGATGAATTTATCAGCACGTCAGAGGCAGTGGCATTGACTGAGGTGGCCCGACAACAGCACATCACTACAACAGCACTTCCACATGGTCATCATGCTCGCAGTCCTGGTTTTTCTTACAAGAGGGATGGTTTCCTGGCTACTTTTCGGTTCAAACCACAGGAAGGCTTTGGAGAACCTTCACTGCTCCCTCCACACTAGCCCTCAGAGTGAATTTGCTGCAGACAAAAAGAAATGAGCCCTAATTTCCAGGGGCTTTAAAGCACTCTTTCAAAAGCCTGTTGCTTACAGCATTCTTCAGAAGTTGTACTGTGTCAGTGCAAAATGCCATAATGTGAAATTATGTGCATGTACTTTGCTGTGCAAGGCACGTGCTTATTGATAAATAATCAGTGCTTGTTTATGCTCTCTCCAAAACAAATACCATTCCTGCTTTTGTGACACAATCCTCTCTTTGGCTTGAAACAAATCGTGGGACTCCCCACAGAACATGCTATTGCATGACATGCCTGAGAGAACTGTAGTGCTCATGCTGGTAAAGCTGCTCACTGGGGAACAGAAGGATATCTGCCAGCATCAGGGTGAAAGTGTCTTTAACTCATGAGATTAAGCTTCACTGAGAGCCCATTATGAGTGCATCCCTTTGCGCCCAATCCTCCTGGCCTCACTCACCTAAAGCTCACTCTCTTATTCTCACAGAATCAAAGAATCATCATCAGAGAACTGCTTGTGTTGGAAGGGACCCTTGAAGGCCATCTGGTCCAACTCTCCTGCAGTGAACAGGGATACGTGCACTAGATCAGGTCCTCAGAGCCCCATCCAGCCTGACCTTGAATATCCCCAGGGAAAGAGCATCCACCTGTCTGGGCAACCGGTGCCAGTGCCTCTCTGCCCTCATTGTAAAAAACATCGTACTCAGATCTCCTCTAAACCTCCCCTCTGTTAGTTCGAAGCTATTTCCCCTTCCCCTGCAGCAGCAGCAGGACGCTCGGTGCATCACAGCGGGGAACGAGGCGGCTCGTCCCGCAGCCCGGCACCGCCCGGCCCGACCGACATTAGAGGGCACCATCGCCCCGCACATCGGGGCCGGCCCCGGGCACGGGTTGCGAGCATCTTCCAGAGGGGAGTTTTGTTATTGTTGTGTTTTTAAACCTAGATTTTGCATCCTCGAGGCGTGGCTGGCATCCACCTTCATTTTTTTATTACCGTTCTGAATGTACCCAGGTTGCAATAAATCGAAAGGTCGCAGAGCTGGTGGCACAGCCCGGAGTTCAGAACTCCAAAGTACCATGCAAAACTGCCACTGGTACAAATGCAAAGCTGCAAACTGCCCTGTGATCATGCACACCTTTGCAACTCTTTATCCCTCTTGCTCTCTCACTTGGTTTGCTGCACGAGGACCTCTCGTGGCACCAGCTCTTGATAAGGCTGCATGGCCCATTGATCTGGGTGCTCCCAACACCCCTCCAGCCTTGCAGTTCCAAAAGATCTCCAGAGGAACACCTCCCTGCTGATGGACACACAACCATCTGGATGGGTATCTTAAAAAGGCACTCCCTATCCCACTCCAAGACAAGGGCTGCTCAAACAGGAGGGCGGCGTAATGGTGAGATGAGCAGCTGACCATGTCTTATCATGGAATCATAACGGTTTGGGTTGGAAGGGACACTCAAGACCAACCAGTTCCAACCCTCTGCTATAGGCAGGGACACCTCCCTCTAGACCAGGTTGCTCATCCAGCAACCATCCAGCCCGGCCTTGAGTTCTTCCAGGGAAGCATTTATGTGGGCTTAAAAGTTAGGAGAGGAAAATGCTGTGGTTTCCATGTATTTCTGCTCAGCGAGGCTGCAGCTTATTAATTCCATGCAGCTGAGAAGTGCTATTTTTAAAAGCTGCCCTCAGCTTGTTTTGAACTCTGCGAGCATCCCGCTTCGTTCTGCGGCAGGGCAACCAAACCACGGAGCCAGAACCGACCCCGAGTCCTCCTCCCGGGCCTGTGGATGCTGAGCAAGGTCTCCTAGGGGAAAAAAGGAAGGACAAAAAAAAGAGAGCGAAAGAAAGGATAAAAATTGACCGTGAGGACGCTCCAAACGCGCACACCTCTGGTGGGAAGGCGAGAGGGAGGGGCCGAGAGCAGCCCCGAGAGGAGAGGAGAGGAAAGGAGGAGATGGGAGGGAGCAGCGGCCGCGGGCAGACAAAGGCGCGGGGACGCGGCGGGCGGGGAGCTCCGTGCCGCCCCCC
>JAPSGF010000001.1:29986602-30143656 GCA_035772895.1 Perdix hodgsoniae | reverse complement strand
CAGCCAATGGAGGGCGCGGGCAGGAGGGCTGCCGTTGGGGGCCGGGGGACGGCGGGGGGGGGCCCGCCAATCGCGGCGGGCCGGCGGCGGGGAAATACTATTATGCTAATGGTTGTTTTGCTCGCCCTCGCGGGGAGCGGGGTTTAAAAGCCGGGAGCCGGGGGAAGGGGCTCAGAGGCGGAGGCAGGGCCGGTGCGCGTTTTGCACAGGGCTGGACGAGACGGGACGGGCGGCGAGGGGAGCGGCGGGGGCGGGCGGCCACGCACCCACCCACCCCGCGGCGATGTCCGACGTACACCTTTCGAGTGCGGCGGCGGCCCCGGAGCGCCTGGCGGCCCTGCGGGCTCTGCCCGTGCCCGGCCGCAGCGCCGTCTGCAGGAGCTTATTCGGGCCGGTGGACCACGAGGAGCTGGGCCGGGAGCTGCGGAGCCGCCTGCGGGAGATGGGCGAGGACGACCAGCGCCGCTGGGACTACAACTTCCATACCGACACACCTCTGCCCGGGCCCGGCCGCCTGCGCTGGGAGGAGGTGGAAGGCGGCACCGTGCCGGCGTTCTACCGGGAGACGCTACAGGTGGGCCGGCACCGCGTTCCCCTACGCCGTGCCCCCCCGGCCCCGCCGTCCATCGCCAATATCGCCGCCGCCGCCAAGGCACCGGGGGGGCCGGGGACGCGCCTGAGCCGGGAGAACCGCGCCGCGCCCCGCCGACGTGCGCCGCGGCCCCGACGGAGCGGCCCCACGACCCGCATCACAGGTGCGTGCGTAGGGAGGCTGGGCGGGGGGAAGGAGGGGGTGGCGGCACCGCGGGGCTTTCTTTGCGGCTGCTGACGGCCCCCTCCCCCCCTTCACTCTTCTCCAGATTTCTTCGCCAGGAGGAAAAGGCCGGCCGAGCCCAAAGCGGCGGCCGAGCGCCCCGCGGGCTGCCCGCAGTCCCCCGCCGCCGTGCCGGCTGAGCACACCCCCCGCAAGCGGCTCCGCTGAGCCAGGTGAGGAGCTCCGGGGAAGCCAAGGGGGGGGGGGGAAGGAACGGACGCAGCCTTAACCCACGTCTCTCTCCCCTCGCTTCTAACTTCCCCCTCCTCTTTATCCCTTCAGCCTTTTGCACTACGGCACCCACGGGAGAGGCGCGCAGCCCGCAGGCGCCGTGCCCCGGAGTTGCGGGCAGCCGGGACCCCCCCGCACCGCGCCCGGCCCGGGACCCGCAGCGCCGCCGGAGCGGGGACGGAGCCGCAGCCGCAGCGCCCGCCCGCCGGGAGCGGCTGCGCACGGAGCAGTGTTAATGTACGAGTGTGCAATGTGTGACGTTGTGTACAGAAATGTATTATGCCTAATGTGAGTACACTGGCCAGAAGTGTAAAGCTTTAAAGGAGGGGAAAAAAAGTCATTTATATGGAAATGATTAATCTCTGCTGATCTCTCAGTACGGAAAAAAGCAAACAAAAAAAACTTAAAAAAAAAAAAAAGAAGAAAAAAGGAGAAGGAAGAAGAAAGAAGCAAGTGTATATTTGTACAAAAAGTTTTTTTTTAAGAGTTATACTAACTTATATTTTCTATTTATGTCAGAAATGTGGATAACTGGTTGACATCCAATAGTCTTTTTGTTGTTGTTTGGTTAAGCCAAAGGGCACTATATTTGCTTTTGTTATTTACAAAATGTAAATTTATTTTTATAGTCGGATTTTGGTGTTTTTTTTTTGCCTTCACATGATGTAGTAACAAACCCAGCAGTCTGTACCCTTTACTTGAAGACAAGTTCCTATAGTTCCTGAGCCTGTCTGTTCCACTGCCAGTGCCAGTAATGCCACAACTTCCAATAATAAAAACATTCCAGGACCCCCTGCAATGCTGTGTGCTGTGCTGATAGCTGTGGGGTTGGGAGGGGACGGGGTGGCTGTATCTTCTAGTGCTCCATGCACTGTGACCAAACTGCTGGGAGAACAGCGTGGCTGCAAAGCAGGGTGGGGGTGGAAGGGCTGTAGTTGGGGAGGGGGGGGGGGTGGAAAAGGAGTTTTTCCACTTAAAAACAAGTGAGAGTGTGGCTGGCCGTGACAAAATGAGGGGGAAAACACACGTGTTTTGCCTTTCTGCACCGCGGTTCCCTCCTTACCCTAGATCAGTGGCCCAGGCTGGGCCTTGGGGCAGCCCTACATGAAGGAGGTGGTGAGGGCAGGCTGTGCTCTTGGGGACCCTTCCTTGTGCACACTTCTCCCTCCTCACTTCGGGCAAAAGCCCTTCCCCACCTCTCCAAGCCAGAACAGGCAAAAAAAACAACCGAACATCCCCAGCCACCATGAACGGGATGGGGGCAGCCCCGGTCGCAGGTGGGTCGGCTCCGTGCCGCGGTGCCCCGATGCCGCCGGGCGGAGCCGGGGACCGAAGACGGGTTTGTCCCCGCCCCGGCTGTCCCCGCAGCGCTCGCCGCTGCCCCCCCCCGTCACGGCCGCGGAACTCTCCCGGCTGTAAAAGTAACATTGATTACCTCCAGCTCCTTGATCGCTTAATCAGAACGGGATTATTTTACGCGCCCGCGTCAGTGGCCGCCGCCTCAACACTATTTCCCCCCTCCCCCCCCCCTCCTTCTTTGAAAAAGAAAAATAGCTTTTCCCTTTCCTTCTGAAAGCCAACAATGCCCGGAGTGAGGCAGCTGGATCCTCCAGGATTTATGGGCTTTTCTCTGGCTTTCATGCAAGCAGGTGCCTTTGGGACCTCCATTGTCCCAGCCCCCCGCTCATAATAGGACTTTCCGCACCAAGAAATCCCCGTGCCCGGCTCCCAAATCCCTGGGCTGTGGAGGTGGGCCCAGAGCATGGTGGGGGCTCCAGCTGCTGGGCACGGGGAAGGTGTGCGGCCGCCCTGCAGCCCGCTCCACCCAGCCCGCCTTCGGCACAAAGCACACTGCCCCTATTCTTCGGGCCTTTGTAGCCATATGGCAAATCCATGTAGACACAGCCAACATCCATTTATTCAGGCACATAATGTCCCGCAACAGGGAACAATTGGAACTTTGTTTGCTTCTATTATTGATGCGAATGGGCGACAGAGAGAGAGAGAAAGAGAAGGGAAAAAATCATTTAACTATAAGAGATATCCAGCTAATTATGAACCATATGTGCCTATAGTTTCAAAGCGATCCAATGAAGTTCATTTTAAATCTAGACTACTTTATTAGTACCAAAGACAGATGTCTCAGCAGTGCACGCATCAGAGGAAACCATGTAAAGAAGTTCCTGAAATATTTAACCGGGACTCATTCGTTGTCAGAGAGCCTTTAAAGTGCCCGTTATCATCAGAATGATAAAGGAGGGGAGGGAGGCTGCTGCTTGTTACCACTGCCCCACTCACCCCTTAGCAGGAATCCCAAATCCCATTTTGGATTTCAGGATGGGAATGGCTGTTGGAAACGATGCGCAGTACTGGGCACCTATAGGAGCTTGCTTGCCACTCCTTAGAGCTGCATTATGGCAGACACTGTGGTGAAAGTCAGCTCTGTCCCAGCTGAAAGCAGGACATTGACCTCAGGCTGAGGCCTGCGTTGCAGTGGAGTTTTCCTGAGACAGAGCTCTAACACTGCAACATTCTGGGCACTCACATCCCACGATCATCTCTTGGTGCATACCCGCGTGGGGTGTCCCAAGGAAAACTCAGCAGCAGAAAGGCTTTCAGGATTCCCCCCCCCCCCCGGAAATGCAATTATCAGCAAACAACCTTGGCCAAAAGCTTTGCGCTATCTTTACAAGCACGGCAACATCCACCAGTAATTAAGGCACTTCAGCATGATGAATGCAGCATATGGTTGGCGCTAGGAATCATTCTCCTGCCTGGCCACAACTTTTCTTTTTGGGCCAAAACTTGTTCTATTATCACTTGGAAGAAACAAAAAAGCAGCTTGCCACTTCTTGAGCAAATATTTGTCCCTAATGAGCGGGAGGTGTAGGTAACAGAATGAGGAAAGCAGCCTGATGTTAAGAGAGGTTTCCTATGTTTTGGTATGAAAATAAAATAAACTCACTGAACACCCGATTCACTCTCAGAGAACTGGGCTTGCTAGGTAGATCCTGGCAAAGGGAGTGCAATGGGGAGGAAGGCACTACAGATTATGCTGCTCCCCCCATCCTTCAAACAGAAATAATAGCACTCAGCATTTATGTATCAATCCATTCATGCTTGGAAGGCACCACGATACCACCGGGAGCTGCACCACACCAATCCCACAACGCTGTTGGGCAGGGTTTGAACAGTGCACGGTTAATAGAACCCAGCACTGTCCATTGAACAGAGAGAAAAAGCAAAACTGAGCAACTGCTCATTAGGCGAGTGCCGTTCACCCTGTGCACTCAGTGCAATCATTTAATTAAAAGATTTTATCATCATGCGCAGACACAAGGGGGCAGAGCCAAGGGTTTCCCTCGGCCTCACCATCCCCACTTCCCTTCCTGGCTGCCGCCTCGCTGTCCCACCCCATCCTCCTGCAGCACCAAACACCACGGCCAGAGACCAGCCCTGCTCCACCACACTGGAGCCGTTCTTGGTGTCACCCAGAAAAGAAACCCAACAATGGTTTTGCAGGCTAGGAAATCACGAAGGGAGCTCCCAGGTAGGGGTTTGGGACAGTCTCCCCCCATTCTGCACACTGTACTAAAATGCCAGATTCTGGCCCCCAGCACCGGATCCCAAAGCTCCAGGTGACAGCTCTGAGGTTCAGCAATCCCCTGAAGGACTTGCTTGGTTTGAGGAAACACAATGGTTCTCCATTCTTAATGCCCATCTTTAGGCCAAACCCATCTCTCCGTCCTGCACACTCAACATCACATGTGCTCCCAAAGGAAGGGACATCTACGTTTGGTGCAAAGACCGAATGCTTGCAACCAGGCTTTTCTGCCTGGCATTCCACACCCGTTGTCAAACCTCAGCTGTGTCCACAGTCTGGCTATCTTAAAACACATTTAGTTTGCTTAAAAGAACCCAGAGAGCACATCGTCTAAGATCTATTAACGAGCACAGAGAAAATAGAAAATGTATATTTGGAGTGTGACCTGTATTCATTGTTCTATCAGAGACAGAGGACAGACAGCAGAGGGCACAAAGAAGAGTGCAACCTGCCCCAGTCACTGTACTGCCCCAAAGCACAGCCGTACACATGCTAAGCTATGGGCTGGGGAGACGCGCAATCCATCTGCATGCATGGAGCCTGTCGTGACCCCATGGAATATAATGGGAGATAAAGAGGTTGACCATTTTTGGAAGAGGATGCCTTCATTTCTCGATGTGACTGTAGATTATTTCGGCTTCAGAAGACAAGAATGTCCCTTTAACATCTGACCTGGCCTTTATTTAAGAGCAGCGCTTCACGGTTCAGAAACGACAGACAATTTTCTAATTCCCAGCTCTGCTGGAGGCTGAGGCAGCAGCTTCCAGACAGGACACCTGCTAACACTGGAGAAATGGCATTATTATGTCTACAAGTTTACAAATGTGAGGATCAAAAAGCCTTTGCTTCTATTGCTACTGCACGGGCCAAGGATGACGACTTCTTCAGAATGGAATTTTAGAGGTTTTCTCCCCCCCTACAAGAAATGGTTCCTTTTTCCTTTAGTGGATCGGTTTCCACGTGAAGAAGTCAATAGGCAAAGGGTTCCCTAAGTTGCACTGGTGTGTAGCAGAAAGGGGATTAGACCTGGGGCCTTTTCACTGGCAAGCCTTTAAGCAAATAAATGTTCTTGAATTCGTAGAGAAACAAATCTAACTTGAGCAGAAAGGCAGAAAGACGGGGTCTGCCCCTCCCCAACATCAACTGAAAAACTAGAAAATAAAATAATAAGAAGAGAATAATTACTGAAGCTCTAAGAGATACCAGGATTAAGTCTTCAGCTACCCTGATTTGCTTTTACTTCTTCACATATTCACAAGTTGTCACATGCTAACATCCAGCATAGTGCAATTGTTCACTTCCAAAGATCAGTTTGGTCCCTTGCAGTGACAGAGACAAGAAGACACATACATACAATTTCAGCTCCTACCTGGTACGCAAAGGCAGTGCTGAGCTCCTCATCCCAAGGTCCCAAAGTTGACGTGCCTGAAGTTTTTCTCCTAAAAGTCAAGAAATCACAATATATATCACAATATGGTGATACATACAATAGGCATTTCCTTAAGCACTAGGAAAAAAGTCACAATAGACATCATTCAAAACTCAGAAGCATAGAATACATGCAGATAATCAATCTAGCAGCTACCCCTTATCCTAAGCAGCCCCAGGTGCCCACAACCCCCAGCACACACCACACCTGGTACAGATAACCAGAGGTAATTTAGGCCCAGCTGCTGGCTAATTTGCTCCAAAGTCAGCAACTAAAGCAGCCTGCTTTATGGAAACAAGCCATAGGGAAAAAAAAAATGAAGTATGGTTTGTGATTGTACATGGCTTGGTGGGCATGGTGGTGATGGGCTGATGGTTGGACTAGATGATCCGGATGTTCTTTTCCAACTTTAATGATTCTGTGATCGAGTACCAACGGATTGGTGGTGCCTGCAGTGACTTTGCCACATGTGTGCAGATTGGAGAGTAAGAAATTGGACCGTGAGGGTGGTTCAATGATGGGCTGAGGTAGGCTAGAATTGGGGATGGCGAGTGTCTTTTCCATCCCAACCAATGGCATAGAAAGATCACAGAATCATTCAGGTTGGAAAAGACCACTAAGAACATCCAGACCAACCACGGCTTCCTGGCTTCTCCATGGCTTCCTGAACACCTGCAGGGATGGTGACTCCACCACCTCCCTGGGCAGCCTGTTCCAATGCCTCACACTCTTTCCGAGAAAAGATTTTTCCTAATATCCCACACGAACCTGGCAGAGCTTGAAGCTGGTACCTTTCATCATATCATTGGTTACCTGGAAAAAAAGACTGACCCGCACCTCACCACAACCTTCTGGGTAGTCGTCATTTTCCCATTGTCCCAAGAAGATGGATTTTCCTGCCTGAATTCAAGCAAATTTCATCCCAAATCTGTCAGAGAGAAGGCGGCTTTTCCTTTTTTTTTTTTTTTTTCTTTTTTTTTTTTTTTTTTCCTGGGAGGAGGGCGGGGAAGGAGCAGGGCCGGAGGGAGGCGGCCGCGCTCGGGCCGGGTTTAATCTGATCACTTCCCTGTCAACCTAATCCCTGCCCGACTCACATCGGACTTTTCGAAACGTGCCTGGAAACCAAAAAGCAAACCTCATTTGAATGAAGCACACACTCCGCGGCCCCCATCTGCAAAGGGCCGCAATTAAATGCAAAAAAAAAAAAAAAAAAAAAAAAAGGGGGGGGGGGGGGAGGCGGAGGGGGGGGGGGGGGGAGAGAGAGAGAGAGAAAATTAGCATTTTCCGCGGCCATCTGGCATGAGGAGCAGGCGAGGGGGAACAAAAGGAGATTTAGGCAAAGGGGAGAGGCGAGTGTGCCATGGCATTGACCTGCAAATGAGTCTTTGTGAGCGAATTAAAGCTTCCCGGACCCCCCGGGACACCCCAAAACAGGCACCATTACGAACCATCCGGACAAAAACCCACTCATCAAAATTGTCTGCGCTTGGTGGTGGTGGTGGGGGGGAGCATTTAAACCTGCCCCTTCCCTGCCTCCACCGCCGTAATGGGCCCTTAATAGCGGCGGGGGGGCGGCCGTAGCGGGGGCGAGCGGCCCCGGCCTGGTTTCCAGATGCTGTTTATTTAAGTTGCGGAGGGGACAGGGTCGTTTGAAGGCATCGCTCTGATACTGATCGCTCGTCTCTTCTGGGGAAAGGGTGCGACGGCTCAAAGCTACAGGGAAAGCGTTCAGCGTTAGAACTTTGCGACTCCCCTCAGTGTCCCCATGACTCTTCCCTGGGGAAGGTGGCGCGAGTCAGAGCGAAGGCCACGGAACAGCTACGGAAGGGAGCGGGAGGGGGGGGTGAGGATGCGTGCCACCGTGCCCCAGTCACCTCTCCGCGGAGCAGACGAGCACTGAAGCCGGAGGATTTGGGGTGGAAGCTTCTCAGAGGGTCGTGGTTCTGTGTAGGGGACAGCCCCATCGGACCGCCCTGCATGAGCCCGAGGGCACCCCTCCAGGCTGCGCACGTCAGTACGCGCATCTTTGAGCGTGCTTAAGTGCATGCATGCGCGCACGGCGGTCCGTGCGTGAATGCATGCGCTGATTTGCGGCTATCCGCGGGCATGTGCGCAGCTCCGGGCTTCCATCTGAACGCGCGTTTGCGCGACTTGATGCTCGCATGTAGTGCACACACGCGTATGCTTGGATCCGCCGCCCCCCTCCCCCCCCCGTTGCGGCACGACCGGAGCGCAGCCCCCGGCCTCGCCAATGCTTTCGCCGCCGGCTCCGAGGCGCTGCCGCCCGCGGGCGGCCCTTTGACGGCGCGCAGCCGGGCAGAAGGCCGAGTGACAGCCGGCTCGTGGCTCCCTGCCCGCTGCGAGGGGCGGGGGCACGGCTCTGCCCCCCCAGGGTCGGCCCGCAGCCCCCGTGGGTATGAGGTGGTTGAAACTTGGTAGAGCCCCCAGCCCTACTGCCCCAGGCTCAGCGCCCAAGGAGAGGGAGGAGGCGGGGGGGATCGGTGCGAGGTGCTTATTTAAACCCGAGGTGAATAAATTACGACCGGGCGAAAGCTGGGACAATGTCTGGGAGCGAGTGTTTGCCGGAGAGTTGCTATTGCGGGCTTTGAAATCAATTGATACATAATTAGATTCCTCAAGAGAGGACAAACAAGGGCTGCATTCACCCCTCCCGCTCCCACCCGCATCCCAAAGAGCCGTGGCGCGCGCAGGACGCAGCCCGCCTGCATTCTCCGGCACCAAAACCATATTCTGGCTCCGGGTGCTCATTTAACAAACAGCTCCTTGAACCTTGCTTCTGTTTTCAGTTTATTTCGCCCATGTTCCTTTGTGCTCACTTCATTAAAACATGTCGCTTTTGAGATCTATTTTTACATTTCAAGAATCGGGCATTGTACTTCTGCGGTGGCAGATGGCCCCACACACCCAAGCAAGGCTCCCTGCTACTTTGGCCTCCCTCGTTCCTGGGTCCTTTCTATGCTGCACTCTTGGCCACGGGCAGCGCAGTGCCCGGCCCTTGCTGTGGCTGTGCCTTGGGTTGGGTGCGTGCCCCTCCTGTAGCTGATGCTGAGTCTGTGCCTTGTGCTGAGGTTCTGAGGTTCACTGTGATCCTTCAATGGAAGGCCAAGTCTCAAGAGAGAGAAGAGCGAGGGGCATGGCCAGGGAGTGCAAAGGAATGACTGAGAATGGAGATCTAGGTTTGTGGAAAGCGCTCTGGCGTGAGGAAGGCATCAGAAAAGGCACTTTAGTGTTTATTGGACTTGGCTCTTGGCCAAGTGGGCCAACAAGCTCTGTGTCTGACATGTTTAGCAAGAAAACTTCAAACCTTCAAGCCATGCCCATGATCTGGGAGCCATGGGCATAAGGCATGTCAATTGTGAATAGGATTAAAAACAAAAACAACACAGCAGAGAGAAAGAGCTCCAAGGTGCTACAGTCCGTGCTCTAGGTAGGGTGTTGTGTGTTCTGAAGGCATCTCCAAGGCAAAGATGCATCCTGCATCTTGTTGAGCAGTGGGGTCTTTAGGAGGGGGTGAGGCAGGGTTGACCAGAATCATCATAGAGTCATAGAATGGCTTGGATTGGAAGGGACCCCAAGGATCAAGTTCCAGCCCCCTGCCACAGGCAGGGCCACCAACCTCCAGGTCTGGTACTAGACCAGATTCCTCAGGGCCCCATCCATCCAGATGTTTGGGAGCCTGGGTGAAAGTAACACTGTGTCCTTTGCAGTAAAGAGAAACAAAGCCTGGGAAGTTATCCAAACAAAGAGGTTTGGTTGGATGATACCCAGCGTGGAAGTGCTCAAACATATGCAAGTACATCTGATCATGGTGGTGCAGAGATGTTATACATTTATGTCTATACCTGTGTGAGTGTGCTTTCTATATCTGCTTTTGTGTAGTTCAGAGCTTTACCTGGGTTAGGAACATGGGAGGAACCAGCGGGGAAGGGGCATGCTGTCCTTGATGCCCACTCCTACATCCTGGCCACAACCAGTCCCTGCTGTCAGTACTGTCCACTTTGTGTCCTGAGCGAGCCCTGGCTGCTGGCAGACTCTGAAGAAGGAGAACATGAATTGGAATTAACCACATCTGTATTCATTTCATACGAGAATAAAGCAAGAAATCTCACCCTGTGCCATTGTCCCACCTGTTCCACCCATCCCAAATGCCTCCAAACCCGACTGCTGCAATTATAACAGAAATGAGTGTTTTAATTGGCCACAGATTACTTACATGCATGTTTAAACCTCCAGTGATAACAAAGAGAACACAATGAATAACCTTGATGGTTTTTCTTAGATGAGCAAAGAAAACACCTGAAGTGATTTTAAAATGAGTATAATGCTTTCCCCCCCCCCCCCCCCCCCCCCCCCAAAAGCCAGGAAGTGGTAGTAAAATTAAAGCATTTAGATTTTGGTGTTAGCCAGATTTTAAATTCTGTGGGTGTCGTGTTAGATGATGGGTTTTTAGTAGGAGTTGATGTAATTTGGCCAAAGCGAGCTGGCAGAGTTGTTCCAAGAGCAAAATTTACCATTGCACACAATCAAATGCACTATTTTTAAGATAATGATTTAGTAAAAGAAAGAGATAACAAAAAATACAGAACACCAGGTCAGCAAGAAGGGAAAAGAAAGGGATGGGAGGAAGGAGAAGGAGCTGAAATTCTGAGAAAAGCCAATGAGCTGGTTTGTAGATTCCATATAGGGAAATAGAGAAAGTTTAAAACAATACCACTCTACCCCCACTGTGGTTAGGGTGGGAGTCAGGGAGTACAGCTTGGGGCCATTATTCACTGCTGCCCTGCTTTAGTTGCTGCCATGCCACATCAGTGAGAGTTCTGAATCTACCAGGGGCACAGGCTGCGAGCTGAAGTCAATTACATGGCTTTAACTTATGTCAGGGAAGGTTCATGTTGGCTATTAAGAAAAATCTCTTCTCAGAAAGAGTGGTCATCCACTGGCACTGGCTGCCCAGGAAGCTGGTGGAATCATTGTACTTGGAGGTGTTCTAGTGTAGAGATGTGGTTGGTGGGCATGGTGGAAGTGGGCTGGGGTTAGAGTTGGTGATCTTAGTGGTATTTTCCAACCTTAATGATTCTGTGATTCTATGATTAATCCTATAATATTTGCCACCAGAAGAGCACCAAGCCTGTGGCTGCTTCCAAGTAGGGGAACCATGCATGTACTCAATCTTGGTGAATACCCATGACAACGATGACAACAGAAAACACCTTTTTATTTTACCTGTGACCAGCAAATGTTTGCTTCCTTGGAACAGGCTGCCCAGAGAGGTGGTAGATGCCCCATCCCTGGAGACATTCAAGATCGGATAGGATGGGGCTCTGAGCACTTGATGTAGTGTAGGTGTCCCTGTACACTGCAGGGAATTGTACCAGATGGCCTTTAAGGGAACCTTCCAACACAAACCATTCTATGATTCTGTGGTTCTCTTCCAGATGCACAGGGTGGATGGAAGAGAAAACAGCAGTTTACAACCATGCATTTAGCAGCTTTCCATCCTGACCTTTCAGGTGGGATAAAGCTGGAAGTGCCACCATTACCCTTGAAGTAAGTGCAGAGGATCAGGAAACTGCCATCTGGATAATCCCAGTGTCTGCTGTTCCCTCATATACTTGGTAAGAGGTAACAGATTTCATAGGTGGGACCCAGCCTTCTAGATAAGCTCATTGCAGACAGTTCATGTCTTCGTGAACCACAGGACTGGATGCTTTTAAGTTCTGTATACAGGCAGGTCTTACAAACATGCAAAACAAGCACAGAATTGAGACATTATAACTGATGGCTTATGCTCCATTTAGGGTCTGTAGGTTTCTTTTCTACTCAACTGTGTGCTGCTGTTTGCTTCAGTGGCAGTGGATGGAGGACAACAGCCCGACCCCTCCTGGCAATGGCTGCTTTCCTGCAGTGAGATTCTTGTGGGCTGAGCCTGATTCATTCACCAGATCTGATTTCCCGATCTCTCCTCGGCTGCTGGGCTTTGCACTGCATTAAATGTTCTCTTTCACAGAGCCCTGACTTACACAGGCTTTGCTGGCACAAGGAAACCACTGCCCAAAAATTCAGATGGAAAGCACTTTCCAGGAATCATCTCTTCAAGTGCTGTTCTGCTGGAACAAGGCTGCCCCATGCTCCGCTACAGAACGCGCCTGACGTAAGCCATCCAAATCTACGCCGTGTTGCAGGGCTGTCTGGGGTTTATCTCACTGTGCACGTGATTTACAAACTCCCTTCTGTTCCTGGAATTGTGAGACACACTTCATCCTTTCCTGGAATACCTGCACGGGTAGGCTTATCCGATGCCTTTAAATACATACCTTCGCTCTGGATGCCAGGCAGCTCACGCAGAGCAACCCCATCCCTTGTGCTGTTGTTGTTGTGTTTAGGTGGATGGGTTACTCTGTTGTGATGCCACAGCCAGAGCAACATGTTAATTTTGGGAGTCATGTGCATGTGTACACTCTATTCCCAAGGCAGGACATGCTCTGCAGGCCAGCAGTGGGAGCAGGCACGCAGAGGCCAGGGGGAGGACAGTGGCTGTGTGTACATATAAATACACAGAAATCTCATTAAAACAACGTGAGGGCTTCCACGATTCGGAACAGATTTTATCTCTCGTGTGTAGCACAAATTACAGTTTTGGCTGCATGCTTCCCAAAGCAATTGCAGACACGTCGTGCATTCTGCTTGCTTGCCTTCTGCTCGGAGTGCTCAGCCCTATGGCTGCAACCCACATTTCTCCCTCCACTGCTACAAGGCCTGGTTGATGCGAGTGCCCTACCTTGGCTCTGCATCCACATCAGCTGCTGGTTTTTTTGGGCATGTTGCATTCAGGGCCTGTTGACACTGTGACAGGTTGGCTGTGAGCTCTGCAGCGGGCTTCCTGGACTTTCTTTGGTGTGCTTTGCTGTCTGTGGGTCGTTGCCCTACCCAGGTTGCATCTCATCTGGTGGGCACTCACTCAGTGGATCCAGATATGTTCAGCCAGGGCTACGTGGATGTCAGATTTTAGATGAGCATCCATGGTAATGGAATAGCATGATAATTAACTATGTTAATGACCACAAGCCCCATCCAAGCCTCCCTTGATGTCACTGTACCATCCCACCAGCTGGAAGTAGTGCCAGTGGTGTTTTGGTGCAGTTTTACAGTGTAGAGATGTTGTTGGCTGCAGATGTTGACTTCAGTAAAACATGCACAAATTGTTCAGTACAAATGTTGCTGGGTTTAAAAGTTTCCTTGAGAAGTAATGCAAGTTTTCAAATCCAGAAAGAATATTGCTGGGACTTGTTGAAGTGCTCAATATAAACTGTAACACGCGAGCCATTAAAATGAAGATATTTGGCATTGGCTGCTACACATATGGGCCTTTCAAAACCATTCTTCTGCTTTGGCAGCTCCTGCGATCCCTGAATGATGCATGACTTCATTTTACACGTTCCTGTGAGATGCTTCTGGGCAGTTGGCATGTTTCAAAAAACTTGTCGCTTGCGAGCTGGAGCAGAAACCTGACTGAAACACAGGTATGGTCTAAGAGAAGTGTCTGAAACCTGCTTGTTTGCGTGGTTCCTATTCCAAATCTGAGCTTTGTGTTGGGTTGTTTGCCTAGCTATGTTTCGCTGCATGGCTCTCAAGGCGTACTTGTAGCTGCACCACTGAAGCAGGGTATGCAAAGAGAATGTCAGAGTTGTCCGAGGCCAGGGACACTTTCTGTGCTGATAAGCAACTCCTGTGAGTGGCCAAACTGATCCATCTCCCTCTCTGACAGTGCCTTTGTCTGAGGGGACTGTTGAGTGAGGCTTTAGGGCTAAGCAGAGGATAAAAACGTACAATTGACCATGTCCAATGACTGCCTCAATCATGTGACATTTCCTCCATCTACATAAAGGCATAATTGACACTTTGGACCTTGCAGATGTTTTGCAATTCATTTGGTTCCCACAAAGATATCAGAAAGTTAGTCTCGTGAACTGGCAATACTGTGCTTTCCTCTGAACATGTTCTTCTAGCTAAAAAGTATTTAGATGCAAATCGCACCATGTCTCATGGCCCCACTTGTTTTGTTTTGCTTTTTCCTTCCCATTGCCTCTAAACAGACTGTGCCATCGTTTTTTTCTTCTTAAAGTATAAAAATATTCAGACATTCCTGAAAAAAACAAGCACACTTGACTTCTTTGCGCGTGATCTGATTCACATGTGAATGTCAGTATATCCTTTTCCCTTCTACTCATGGCCTTCTGCTTTGTGCTTCCTAATTTAATTTGTCTTTCTGGCTGCTCAGTGATCCTTCCCAAAGAGAAATCTCTGCTGAGAAGCTATTTGCTGTGCTTTCAGCAGGAACAGATGCTGTGAATGACTGGTTGGCTTAATTTGGCTCTTGGAGGTCTGGACAAAGGGGTAGTGCTGCAATCCAGCATGGACCTTTTGCCATACAGGGAGATCTTGGTACAACTCTAGCAAAGTCATTGCTTCTTCATGTCAGTGAGCTAAGCTTCGTCCTCTGTGCTGTAACCTTCCTCTCCATAAAATGGGGAAGAAGCCATCCAGGATACATGTTACTCCTTCCCTCAGAGATCTTCAGTTTCTGTAACCTCATGGCCAAAGGAGTTGTCTCCTTATCGAAGAGGATTTGCTCCAAAACCCTCTCAAACTCATGTACTTCTCAGCACTCCACAGGGCTGGCTGATTGGTCCATGCCACTGAGATATTTCCTATAAATAAGAGAATACTGTCCTTTGTTGAGACCCCTCACACTTAGCTTTGTAACTCCTCTCTCACTTGCTCCCACTTGGCTGGAAGCAGTAAGGATCATGTCAGCCTGGCCAGTGCTCATTAAAATGAAGAAGAAAGCAGGGCCTTCCTTGCAGTACAATGTATGATTCTGCTGCAACGTGGCATGGAGGCACTTCAATTGTTTTGGAACAAGCTTTGAAGATATTGAGGTAAAGCAACAGAAGCAGGTGCAGAATAGAAGGAATGAATGAAAGCTAAAACTTCCCTTGATTTGTTCATGTATTTCTCTCACAGACCAGCTTAGTGCAGTCTAGGTTATAGCAAGATCATTTCCTACACCAGAAGGCTTTGCAATTTGCTGATGAAAAACCAAGTTCATGCCCCAAAAGAATAATTGTCCACTTTAAATGTGGAGGAATTAAAGCTGTAACAAACATCAGGGTAAGGAATGGGTTGTTGTGTTAGTACACCAAGACTGAACAACATTCAAAATAATGCTTAAATAAAGTTGCTTACCTCAGGAGAAAGGAACTGGGTATGGTCTGTGGCCTGTGCAGAGTTCCAGCCAGATGTCTGATGAGCTCTTCTGCTCTTAAAGCCCATGAAATGCAGGAGCAGAAGTAGTGTCTTGAGTCAAGCAGACCAGTTCCCTGCCTGTGCAAGCAATCACAAACGAACCAAGTGACAACGTGACATTCACACCAGGGTGATATTGCAGAATTCCTCTTCTCTGATGTTTAGAAACCTTCACAAATGTACTCATGGATGATGTATGTACCCGTCCTGTGGTAGCATTGTTCTTCAGGTGAAACAGCACTTATTCCCATATATACTCAGGGAGAGCAATCTTAACCTTTTGCTTTGCTAGTTTGGACAGAGGAACCCCTGATATGGGAGGATATACCACTCCTGTAAGGGAAGACCTAGCGAGCAGACTGAGGGCAAAACGTGCTGCCAATCAAATCTTGGCTTTGAATATTTTAAAACTGTCTTCTGGCTCAGCATTATTGCTCACAGTGATCTTCTGCCACCGTCTCCAAGGTTTATCAAGCAAGGTGTCGAGAGTAGTTTGGATTTGAGAGAACCATACATCTCATTTCTTCTTATTCTAATATTGGATCTGAGATATTTGAGGAAAATCTTTTTTTGAAATTGCCTCTCGGTCAAATATATACATATATATATGTATACACACAGACATACATATATACACCCATAAATAGTATAAGTGTTACTTCAGAAGTGTCATCCATAGAATGTTATAAATGAGCAAAAATAATGAATCGGATTTGACACTACAACAAATGTATCACAATATTCACATAGATGTCATAGGATCATTAAGGTTGAAAAAGACCTCCAAGATCATCAAGTCCCCACTATGCCCACTAAGCCAAGTTCCTCAGTGCCACAGCTACACATTTCTTGAACGTACGTATGCTGCTGTTATTTAATGCATAGATACAGAATCTCTTGTAACTGTTATTGGTAGCTTTATAATATCTGACCTTCACCTGAGAGGCAGGATGCAGTATTTTATAAAAGTTATCTGTACCTTGACTTATGGAAGCAGTGGAGCTCGAAGTTCAGCACATTTGTGCTTAAAGGTCACCAGTATGTCCTTAATTTTTTGTTTTAATACTTTGTAAAACCTTGTGCTTGATGCGGTAGGTTTCTAAACATATATTTTCAACTCCTCTGAATGAACGTTCTATGCCATGCAGATATAGAATGAATGTTGTGGGATGTTGGCAGTCTGTGGCAATTACAACTGTTTGAAGACACTGACACCACTGGTAGGATTGTTCTGTGTTGGGGTAAAGAATTCTGTGGGCATATGTGTAGTGTTGGTGGGGAAGACATCCATCTACTACTTCTGTTTGCTGATGAAATCATCTGAGTTACGGTTCTAGAACTGAATTTCAGAGCATGAACAAGAGTATGAACAGTCCCTGTGCTTCGGTTGTAGCCCAGACTTTGGCTATACTTTGATAAGAGAATATCAGTGCTCAAAAAACATCACTTCAGAAGAACCCACTCCATAGAAATCCAATAGGAAAGCAAAGCCAGTGTTTCCTTTTCAGATTGTTTCTAGCAAGGAAAAATTGGGAGTCTTGTAACAAGCAGACCTATTTCCTCCAGAAATTGTCTTTTTTTGTCCAGCTTAAAGGATGCAAGCACCTAAAAAAAAAAAAAAAAGAAGCAGGCAAATAAATAAAGTCACCTCAGTGCTTCATGGATATCCTGGCTTTTGCAAAGACTTGTCCAACCACAACCTGAATAATTCAAAGCATTGTTGTCAGGCAGCAGCACAGCTCTCCTAAATAGGCACTTGCCTTATCACTCTACAGCAGATGCTTCAGCCAACCATTGGATATTGAAAACATAAATAATGAAACAAAATTTGGAGACAATGGTTTTGAGGCTGGGGACAAAATACTCATGGATATTGTCAGTCTCTGAGTAACCAAGCAGCAAAAGCTCAAGTGACAACAATAGGAAGGAGAAGAATGGGGACAAGTGAGGAGGCCTGAATCTCAATAAGGCACAGAGCTGCACATGCTGCTGTTACCCTAGAAACTAACCTCTCCCCTGAAGAGGTTTGCCGGGGCATTGTTTGGGGGACACAAGATGTGTCATACACCAGATGGTCGTGTGCTGTATAACTCAGTTATCTGAGAGGACAGAGTAAAGGAATGCGCGCTGCAGAGCTCGTCGCAGGGCCGAGCAGGGCACCATCTGTTCTTTCAGACCCAAGCCACTTTGCTTTTGCTTTTTTTTTCTTCCTTCCAAGGAAGGAGGGGAAAACAAAATTAAAATGATTCACCATTCAGAAGGAAAAGAAAAAAAAACAAAACAAAACAAAAAAACCCAAAAAACTTACTACAGTTGCCATCTCTCGCTTTAATTTAGCTAATTTTGTCCCTGGGTTTTATGTCAGGTGAATTGCTTCTTTTATGCTTGGGAGAGCAACCATTATTTCTCTCTCAGGAGTCTATCATTTATAAATAAAACCCCTTTGAAACCTCACTGGTCATTCACCATCTGAAAACCCCCAAACCCTCCCGACCATATGTTGCCAAACGTCCCCTCTCTCCTCCCTGACGGCGCGAGCGGTGTTTGTGCAGCGTGGGGAAAAGAAGCCGTCCTTTCCAGGAATTGTTCTCCGTCTCAGCACGGAGAGGGAAGGGGGGAAGGAGGAAAACAAAAAGCCAGAGTGAAAATCGCAGTCTGCATGACGGGTGTAGGAAGGAAATATTAATCACGGCCCACACAGCACCAAGGAGCGGTGACTCAGGCGTCTGCGAGGTGAGGCAGAGGTGTGGGCATGACAAAACAGCACGTGAGTGTGCTGCCAGTGCCACCAGAGTCAGCAGAGAGGCTTGGTACCTCCGGTTGCGTGGGATCAGGCCTTGCATGCACTTGCAACAGCTTTTCCCCTATGATTCCTAGAAGAGCACCTCCCTCTGCCCGGCAAACCCATATCCAGATGGAACTGAAGGAGAGGAAATGTTTGGGTTAATTGAGAGGGAAATCTCTAGGGAAATCAAGTAAAAAGCACGGATTCGAAGCAAAGATTTGCATTCAGAATAAGAGCCAAAGATCATACTGTGAATTGGGTTGGAAGGGACCTCAAAGATCATCTAGTTCCAATGCCTGCCATGGGCTGGGTTGCCAACTGCTAGACCAGATCAGGCTGCCCAGGGCGCCATCCAGCCTAGCCTTGAAGACCTCCAGGAATGGTCATCCACAGCTTCTCTGGACAGCCCATGCCAGTGCCTCACCACATAAGGAGTAAAATCTGTTTAGGCTCCCCCGTATAGGCAGCTCAGTTAATAGCCTGATTGGGCAATCATCAGGTCTAACAAATTAATAGGCAGTGGTGAAACAGCAGTTGTAGATGATAGCATCTCACAAGCTGCATGTAATCGTACTGTTTCCTACATGCTTCTGGTGCTTGCAGCACAGGTAGTTCTTGTAACATCTATATCTAATGTATTAATCTTTATGAATTAATGCTCAAGATAAGGACATAACACACAGCAGGACTAAAAGAGAACTTACTCTCTGACTTTCTTTTATTCTTTTTCTTCTCTTTTTTTTTTTTTTCCTTTTTCCTTTCCTTTCTTATTCTTTTTTTTTCTACAAGATTGACAGTGTATCCATCTTCATAAATAAAAATTCGCATGAAGGAGATGATGTCTCCCCAAGCAGTCTCCTGCCTAAATGACTTGAAACAGAAATAGTTAGTTATTAAAAGAATAACATCAATAATAATATTTCCTTCATTGCAATTTATAAAAAGGATCAAAATCTGTCTAGTGCCTGTGCTCATCTGTGAGACAGTCCGGGGCACAGCTTTGCCCTCTTTGAGGACAAACCAAGCAACCAGCAGCTCTTGGAGCGCACGCTGGCAGGGCAGTGTGCTTCAGCACAGCTCTCTGGAAGGGTTGTGTGAAACGCACAGGCACTGCATGCTCGGAGCGCTGCACACAGACTTGGTAAATTATGGCAAGAAAATCTGTAAAGCTTCTTCTGTTCCCCTCTCCAGGGATTTGCCTCTCTCTGATCCAAGAAAGCTCGCTGGCGACCGCCTATCCCACTTTCTGCACCTGGCTGAGTGATTTACCAGAAACTTGACAGGGTCGTGGAAGCTTTCTTTCCTTTGTTCCACGGGTGTCTGCCATGGAGAGCCAAGTCTGGATTAGCTGAGTCTAAATCCCTGGGCAGTTCGCCAGAGCAATACTAGCTCTGAAGAAAACGGAGCTCCGAGATGATTTTGAGACTGGCTTTATGCATCGGTTCTTCTTAGGTGCAAATCCATGGGCAGGGAGCATAATGCCTCACGTCAGGCTGGTAAGCTGTTCCCCGTAGGCAGCAATTGCCAGCCAATGTGGGAGTTATGTGAACTTTATGCCTGGCTCGGACAATGCAGCTTCTCTGGGGCCAGCCCTTCCCTGGCAGTGCTCCCTCGCCAGCCATGTAGGCATCTTTTCACTGGACAACATGCTGCATTACAATAATGTGCATGGACACGTTGAACAATGCTTCCATTCAGCACCTGCATTTTCTTTGTTGTGGCGCCAACCATTTTGTCATATTGGCTTTTGGGTCTCTGTCATTAGGAGCAATGTGAGGATTCTCATGCTGCCCTGGGAAAGCATTCCTTGGTTTTCCAGCATCTTTCTGTTACTGCTCCATAGCCAAGCTACACGAAGCTTTGCAGCAGCTGGTGGCTCCTGAGAAAAAGTCTTCTGCAAGTCCTTTATCAGCCTCAGGAACTGCAGTTGTCCTTGTGCCCTGAAGCTGAGGCTACTATCTGGTCAAAATCTCTGGCTTTGGGCTGGGGGGATTTTTCAGTCCGGTTCTTGTGTAAACAATGCAAATGCAGTCAGTATTTGTTTTGGCTCCCCTGAATGGCTTTTGAACACATCAGCCTAGTTCAACTGAACTTGACGGAAGGGTAGAGGGCACCAGAACAGCTTGCTCAGAGAGATGGCCGGAAGCCCTGTCCCTGGAGACACTCAAGGTCAGGCTAGATGGGGCTGTGAGCACCTGATCTAGTTTAGGTGTCCCTGTTCATTGCAGGGGAGTTGAACCATATGGCCTGTAAGGGTCTCTTCCAACTCAAACCATTCTATCATTCTGGGTCAACAAAATACTAAGTTCTTCTTGTTTGGTGAAAATTTGCATTGAATTAGTAGAGAGAGAGGCCCTACCACCACTCAATCTGAATGTTCCTACCATGGAAAGGCATCTCACCATTCACATCTCATCATTCACATCTCATCAGACACCAGGTGGGTGATGCAGGAAAAAACCCCGCAAAACACTTCAACACAGAAGGAAGTTTCAGCTGAAATTTGCACTTAGACATCAAAGTCATCCCTCACACGAGTCATGAAAAAGCCACTATTTGTAGAAATATTTGGATCATGGAATCCTTTGAGTTGGAAGGGACCTCTGAAGGTCCTCTCAGCAACTTCTTGTTCTTGCATATAATCCTTGCTGGGACTCAGTTAAATATCGCTGAGCGATTGGGTATCAGCTATTTTCCTTCTATTAATTTTGAATTTCTTCCCTCCACATTCCTTCATCTTAGCTGCTGCTGGTCAGGGAGCCCGAGAGACAAACTTTTCTACAAGCCATTTAAAAAGAAATTTCAGGGCATCTAAAAAGAATTTGCTTTTGTGCGAGAACATTTCATTGTGTGAGTTCACATGTGGTAGGTAAGGAAAGCTTTCATCACTAAAGTAGAAAGAAATTCCTCCAATATTATCATGGCTTGTGAGCGGCTCATGAGGGTTGTATAAGCCAACGGTCTGAAAACAGAAACAAGGAACAAAACTGGCAATTCAAACGTCTTTGTGACCACAGGGAAAGCAATGCTACAGCTACATCTAACTCCAGCTTCCACTAAGCCTATGGGAAGCCTTCTTTAATAGATTTTGCACTTGCAAAGGCTTATATTGGCCCGCATGGACTGAGTAGTCCCACTGAAGGCAACAGCCCAACTCCTGTGCATAAATGAAGTACATACGTGCACATTCACAGGAGTGGGACATAGATGTGAGTTGCATCAGACCCTTAGTCTTTTTTCTTTTCTTCTTCCCTGCCGTTGCCCCTCCTCTTCCCAGCCACCATCCCATCAGTGAAACGAGAACAATAATACCCATCTCAGCAGGATACGTGAGGATTAGCTGAAAACTGTTTTTTACCTTTTCTCCTTTAAACTCACAGAAAATAAAATCTTCCTAAGTTTTACTTTTTTTTATAGTTCAAGGAGCAATTTGTTCCTTACCCAGACCTTTCCAACTCGGTGGGGGTAGCCCTGGAATCCTTCCACCTTCCCCTGGACTGATGATAAATCAGCTCTGAGCTGGCCACAAGAGCCATTAACGTGCTGCAGTGAAACGGCCATTTTATCTGCTGACATCAAATTGTTTCTGCCTCAGCTAGCATCTGAGCACGATGCTGGCCAATAACATTATTTGAAACAAGGCTATTTTAAAATAGAAAAATGAAATGAGTAATGTCCAGGCTATTCTAATTTTCTAAGATACTTTGTGAAAGGGAATCTAAAAAGGAACATACTCTAATGATCAGTGTGGCAGCAGGCACTTCCAGCTCAAAAACCACTCAGGCTCAGTATAATGAAAGATTTGTTGAGATGTTACACTGCATTTATATAACTGTGGTCACTAAAGTCCCATTGTGTTGGACATGGAGCAGACACACAATTGACAGACAATTACTACACATTCACTTGCGTTTTGGACAGTTTGCATGAACAGCAACCATCAAACAAGGTTCCATGACAACACACTCCCTGTATGATGGTTACTGCAGGGGTGTCCAGCTCGAAGGCATCAAACTGTTTAGCTCATCCTCCTGCTATTCTTATTCCACGATGCACTGTGAAGAAAGACATTGAGATACTTACTTCTGAGAGAAGTCTTTCAGGTATGAAGCATCAACAGATGAGACAAATCCAATCCACTCATCAGGCAGAGAAGTAAGACATGCCTTTGATGAGCAGCTGTGGTGGCTACTTTTGGGCAGATTTGGATGGATCAAGGACAGCCTGGATCATCTTTTTAAAGAACAAGATGAATCACTGGATTTGAAGTCACAGGTCACCAAGCTGGTGCTCTTTTTGAAAGGTTCTGTCAGACCATATGTGGAATCAAACCTGCTAGCAACCTGCCACAGACAGAACCTGATTATTCTGAGGACATTGGTGATGGCGATGTTCACATGGACAGAGATAAACTAAAACACCAGCACAAGGACATTATATAGTATTGTGCTGCATAGTAGCCTAAGAGAAAAAAGAAAAGCCAGTAATTTTCCTGTGTATATTGAACTTCTGGATCCTAGAATAAACAGAAGACGTGGTAATCTTGTCCCGTATTTTATTAGGAAATAAGAGATTGAACAATAATCTGAAATTACACAGTTAATCTCATTTAAAAATATTCAAAATCATCACAATAATTTTGATTTCTATAAAACGTAATGCCCAGGTACAATTCCTGTTTATGTCCATACATTTCTACACCCTTAACATGTATCTACTGTACAGCAGCAAGATGAGATGATTGTAACATAAATACAGTATACTTTCCTCTGCAATCCAAGTGAAAGAGGTGAAATGTTTCATATTTAAAACAAGGCTCAGCATACAAGCAGTACTATGAGATGGTTCCCTGCGATCTCAGTTCATTACACATCAGTATTTCAGACTGCTTATACATCCTAGAGATTGCTAATGCTAACTGCTGAGCAAAATTATGAGGCTTTAGGGCATCATTTCATATATATATATATATGTATGTATATGTATATATATGTCTCCTTGCTTTCAAACACTGAAATCTTTCATAGCATTAATTAGCTATGTTCTAATCTTCCATTTTACAACACTGTCAAATTTAAGGACGTTCCACTTTCAAGGAAGAGTGTGCATGGTAGAGGTGCTAACTATCAGCAAGGGTTGAATTTCAACTTTAGTAAGCAAAGCTCCAATTCTGTTCACGTTGTGCACGTGAAAAATCACACCAAGCCAAACACTGCTGTTCTTATTGCAACTACAATGTGGGGTGAGGTGGTTTGCAGGTTAGGGCCTGCGTCCTTTTGATTGGAGCTGGCACTTCTGAATATCTAGTGACTTTGGTAGGGAGCAGAATTTCTCATTCAGTTATTCAGGAAACTATTACATTTGTCGTGTATACTGTCTGGATAAGAGATGCTTTCCTGAATCGGAGCCATGATTCCTATGAGAATTATGGATGCTCAGTAAGTGGCCAGCTCAAGCACTTGACCTGCAAGTCCAGTGACATTATACTGTTGTACTATTCTTGGATAGCATAAGCTGAAAAAAAAAAAGTAGATATAAGAAGTAGTGGGTCTTCTTTTTAAGAAGCTATTTCAGGACAAGTACATTCAGACCACTGCGTTTTCTGTTTATATATAAATTCTTTGGCAACAATTTTCTAGAAAGCAGAATCATTTTTCTATGTAATACTTTATTGTCTCCCTGTTAAAAACTGGTATCTTAAAAAATCTATAGTGCTTTCCATTATAAATAGTATTGTTCCAGATTAAGTATTAGTTCCTCCCTGAAGAAAAACAGATTAAAAAAATCTGGTCATTATCTGATAATATTTATGTAGCAACGTTAAAATAAAACAGCAAAAGAAAATCATTCAGCATGTGGTTTGTCATTCGCAAGAATGTTAGTGGTATATTTATACAATAAAAACAACATAAGTTATCCTATTTTGTTTTAAAAACCTTAGAAGTAGAAATATATTGCTATCTGCAGGTTCATAAACAAAATGCAGATTTCCCATCTAAGTTCAAGTATTATTACAATATTATTATTACTGTTATTATTATTAAAGGAGCTCTAAATCTTTGCAATTTTGCCTGTCTTTACATTGTTTCGGTCTTTCTGAGCAATAATGAGTTGCTATAATTTTTGTTCATTAATAGAATCAGTGTGGAGCTTCGGTAGGTTTTGCCTGGTAGAACACAGCCTGTCAATCCTTGGGCTATTACGAGTGGTTTTAGAAGAGTGCATTTGAGACTAGTAGTATAGATATTGCAGTCATGTGTTTTCTTGGATGGCTGATGAACTGAATTTCCTTCCAAGTTCTATTTAAAGGAGAAAGGTGGGAAGAACCCAACCAACCCAGACTTTTACACATCAGGATATATCGTCTTCATTTCTTCCCGGCACGGTCAGTTGCTCGTAGGTTGGCAGGGTGTTATTTGGGAGGAAGAGATCTGAATTAACGTTGTTGCCTCTCTGAGATGACCTGTTGTTCCCTTGATCCCCCTGATGACTTGAAACCAGACGATGCAGCATCTCAGTAATGAGGTTCAGTTTCTGGTCCATCTGTGTAACCTAAAAGGCAAAAGGAATGTTTGTTTAGCATCAGCATGTGAGAAAATTGCAACAAGCCATGTGATAAACATGCTGCATTAAAATGATACTATTCTTAATTAGCATGACAATAACTTCTAGGAAGACACCAGAGATTCACAGTCCTATGAGTTGTGTTAGGAATATAATGCAATAGGTCAGAGCTGGATGACAAATGAGCCCTCTTAATTCTCATCTGTGGGATGTGCCATTTTAGTCATAAATATAGTCATTTTATACCTGGATGAAAGCATGATGCGTGAGCTTTCAAAGAGATGTGCTGGGACAGAGAACTAAGTCCCAGAACTGAGCTTCTGTGGTTTTTGTTGCTATTATTGTGTCCATGTTTTTATAAAACATTGTAAGCTACTAACATGCCTTAATGATATCAATATGCTATAGTAAACATCCCCTCTGCTTGCAGTGATCTAATCCACGCTAAGACAGGACTGACTGACGCCCTCTTTGTTACATTTGGGTCCAATTACCAACCAGGCCACAAAATGCCCCATGGATATTTTTGCTGATGCAAGTGCATAGCAGCTGCATTCTGTGGCAAGGGGTGGAAGTGGAACACGATTTAGTTTTATTCTGTCACTGCTCCAATGACACGGCATTCACCAGGATCACCACTGGAATTATGTGATGCACAGCAAGTTAGAAACTCTTCTAAGATGGGTGAAAGCAGACTTTAAGACTGGGGACCTTTTTGCTTTTCCTGCTGTTCATATCTGTAGGTGAAAATATAATGAAAAATCAGCATATCGAAGACAGATTAGGTTATGGATTTGTCTAAAACTCAGATTAAACTTGGAGTACTTTGAAGTTCTCAGAAGAAAATCAAGAACCAAATGTTTCTAGGAGCAGCACAACTTAAGGTCTCTAGTTTCTTGCATTTTCCAGTCAAAAAGTAATGTGTACCATCCCTTTTATCTGGCATGAAAAACCTTCTTTCTGCTCTGACTCACATCTACTGAGCCAGATGTCCTGAGGGGAAGATGGGAGTTTACAGCTACGATCTGGCAAATTCAAAGTCATGCCCACTCTGCCCATTGGCATGGCAAGCAAGCAAGCATTCCTCATGGAAAGATGCCTGTCTTTCCTGGATGGGAAGATGCTTGGAAACAGGGGGCAGTGGGAGCCTCCTTATGGCCTCAAACTCCTTGCTCCAAGCATTAAGAAAAAGCCACAGTTTTGTCCTTGTAGTCTCGTATTCATCCACAGCGATCCTCAAACACTAAGGAAACCTCTAGGCAAGAAGATGTAATAGTTTTCAAAAGGGAAAAGAAAGTAAGCAGAAAAAAAAATGTGATGGGAATAAATTGCTGCCTCAAATATCTGCTAGAAAGTAGTGAAAGGCACATAAAACCGCCAGAAAGAGCATGAGTGGGAGCAATTTATATGTGCCTGGCTACCATCCAAGTATCACACAGGATAGTAAAAGACAGTAAGGCTGAGCAGAACATCAACAAACCTGCAGGATTTCAGCAGAAACTAAAATGTTTTTCCACTGTAGAGAAAATGCCTTTTTTTTCAAGCACTTTGTACAACTGGTAGGGAAGCAGATACAGTAATTTAAAAATATGAGGTGCCAGAGATTTATACTTTGCAGCTGGTTTTGAAAACATTAGGCAAAGCACTCTAGATGATACATGAAACACTAGTAACTCTGGATGGAAATGGCTGTTGAAAGAGGAGATTCTTCAAATGAGGAAGCTGAAGAACGCAAGTTCAAGATTTCTAGAAGGAAATACAGATGGAAAATGGAGCAGATCATCAGGTTTTCATTTCATCAGTGTTTGTTCACTTCCTTAAAAAAGGCATGCTTTGCACTAACAGTGTCCATCACAGATGGCAAGATCATGATGCTCCGAGCAGGACAGTATGAATCAGGGGTAACATTTCTCATTCCTGCAGTGCCCACTGCCCAGGCATTGCTTGGTTTCTGAGACAGCTGCACTGGAAGGGCATTTCCTCTAACAAGAAATATCTTTTTGCTAATTATTCTGAACTAAGTAAGGGGATTTTTATAGGGTATTTTTAAATTTGTGATTCCAGGCAGGGATTACCAGAGAAAACAAGGACTGAAGATATATCTGGAAAATGTACATTTATGAAACTCTTGCAGTGATGAGCTATTGAACATGACAGTAGATTGGACTGAGATCTGGATAGTCCTTCAACAGCTGTGCATCTTGGTGATGAAGTACTGGGGAGAAGTGAGATGTGAATATTCTTGCTGGGAAATAAATTCCCAGAGATAATTGTCTAATTTTTCTATGGAGTAAGGTTTGGCTGCTGCAGTTGTGGCGTGCAGGAGGCCCACAGAAGCAGAGGCAGAAGCTAATTACTACTGAGCTGAGCCATACGAGATAAAAAGTAAAGACCTAGCCTCATCTTCCCTGTTCCTGCTAATTGGTGAAGGCCTCTAAAGCCACAGCACAGCAGTTGTGCAGAGAGGTACAGACAGCTGGTTGCGTGTTGCTTTCTTGTTTTGCCATCTTTCTTTCAGATAAGGAGAGCTATTTCCCAGGAGTTCTGTGCCCCTTACAGGCCTGCTCCAAGACACGCTGAAGCTGGTAGGAGGTTTTGGCAATCACAGGCTTCCAGTGACTTCAGTGGACTCTAAATCTTGGACTGAATGGTTAAAGCCAAGTAGTGGCATATTCTCTAGATATTAAAAGAGAGACAGAAATTAAAATTTCTGTACATTGCTTTGCTTGTGGTTCTTAGGGCTAGACCAGAAAAGATGACATTTGCAAATGAGACAGCAATGGGACAAAGGGCCCCTGCCCTTAATTATGGATTCTCTGTTTAAAGGATGAGATGTTCTAAAGAGAGAATCAAAAGCCATCAGAAGGCAACTTCTGTCACTGCAGGTCTCTGATGTGGAAGAATAAGTGCCTTGCTGGTAAACAGCCTTGCGTGTTAGCAGTTCCAGTATGCTTTCTGTCAGCCAAATACAAATCCTCAGAAATACTCTTCACTTGTTTGCTGCAGAGAAAAGTTGCCATAATATTAACTGCTTTGGACAACTCTGATCTCTCCACTTAAAGCAGCAAACAGTGTTAATTATATAGGAAAATAACTCAGACTGTTTCTTTTATGAAAAACAAATTAGCTCTTTCTGGCTGACTTATGCTTTATTAGAAGCATGAAACATGCCTGTTCAAATAATTTATATACAAGTAATTTCCTCTGTGATAGGACAAGGGGGAATGGTTTTAAGCTTAAGGAGGGAAAGTTTAGATTGGATGTCAGGGGGAAGTTCTTTACACAGAGAGCGGTGAGGACTTTTTCTATCTGTAAAAAGTCACAGAGGCATACGACTGCTCTGATATCCCATACAATGGACTATAGGCAATGACATAGGTCCTGTGAGCCACAAGGTCCTTTCAGGTCATGTTTTCATGAAAAGTGGTTCTCTGCAGCTGAGTTAAAATGACTTCTACAAAGGCATCAAAGGCATTCCAGGAGGCGTTAGTGAACAAGAGTACAAGACTGCTCTTCCAAGAGGAGGAGAGAACAAAATAGTGAGCAAGTGATCTATTAAAATTCCATAGATAGTCATATACTACTCATTTTAAATGCATTTTACTCATTCATAACAGATCATGATATGATTCAGGATACAAAATGTCACAATGAATTTCTTTCCTTGTTTCCTACTCCTTCCCCCCCCAAAAAAAAGAAGCCTGGGTGGCTCCAGGGACAGTTGGAAGACAATCTCCTTCATGCACCACTGTGAAAGAGAAATAAAGAAGGGTCTGGAGACCCATCCCAAACTTGTTACAGGGGTTTACTGGGAAGGGGTAAGGGTAGCAGGAAATACAGGACCAAGAGGAATGGTGTTTTCAGCCATGGATATTCAAGATAGCGGGGCAGGGGCTCTACTGGTGGCTTCTTAATAAGGAGTCCCTATCGCACTGCAGGCTAACAAACATTAATTAAAAAAAATTACGGTCTATTTATCTGTGCATCCTCTTAAGCGGTTTTGCAAAGAATCCTTCCCATGTTTGCTATTCAGTACTACGCTTGCTGATAAACTAGTGTTTTATTTCAGAAAACATACACAAAAATCCTTTCTGTTAACAAAGCCATAGGCACACTAATGACTCAGTCAGAGCAAAAATAAGAGGGGAGAAATATTCCAGAACTTACAATACATGTTAATGGCAATGATACAAAGGAAGGTATCAATATCAAGCAGCACTTCAGAAAACACTGAGTGCATCCTTCAAGCTACACACATCTCTTTTTAAGGTGTGGTCATAAATCATTCATTCTTTAGTGAGATTCATCCTATTTAGGTACTATTCTTAAGAATATTTGAGGAAGCTTTAGAGAGCAGCTTCCCTGGCTCCTCTTCTTGCTAAGTCCCTACACGTTGTGGTATCTCAATATTTCTAACAGATAATACCTCAGAGATTTCACGGTCCCATGAACAGGAACAAAGCTAGGAGTGGCTTTTCAGAAAAGTTCAAGGATAGGTATAGGAATCTGCACAGAAGATTTCCTTTGCGTTTTTCTTTGCAGCTGTGATAGAAGCAGGAGAGAACAGCAATTTCAGTATTATTAAAGAAAGTTTCTTTCTTCAGGTACACCGTTTTTCAAAAATATTGGCAACAGTCATTCTTCCATTTACAGCACCCAAGATTCCAGATTCTTGAGAATCCCCTTATCAGAGCTTCTGGCTTCAATATGTTTATTTTGTTGCCAGAGATTAGGCAGTGTTCTTGCTGGAGGTTATATACTAGTCGTTGAGGTGTTTATAGGAGAATGTAATCTGCATGAAGGAAGATTTGTTCTCCAGACTGTCTGTACTTTCTCTTGAGAGTTGTCCAAAGAAGGGAGTATGTGTGCGGTGTCTGGGGGAAGGATAGAGGAAGTGGAGCCAGTGAGAAAACACCTTCCTCTAATATAACATTACTCCTGGCTAGAAAAATATAAAGGCTGAGCTTCTGAGGAACTAAATTAGCAGGTTTTGTGGGCTGCACATGACTAGTCAATGAAAATACTGTATAAACACTGCAGCCAGTGTCTTAACTGACAAATAAAAGTGACAAATTTGAAAAGGCAGCATCTTAGGAAAGTAAGGCACTTGTTACACACTGTCCTAAAGTCAGCTCCTTTGTATAAAGTTCCCAGTGCCAGCCTCCTGTTAGTTTTTTTAATATTTTTTCTTCTTTTCTTTTTTTTTTCAGTAAACAGAGACTGTTTCTGGTCTTTTCTTACTCTGTATCTCTATAATAAATTATTTCTCCCACATTTCTCAGCAGTGTAAGAAAAAAAAAAAAACAACAAATGGATTTTTGTTAGTAGTAACCCCTAAACAGTACTGATAATCCTCTATGAATCAGTGTGTGCTGCTCAGCGATTTCAACAGAGAATGATGATTTGGGGCTGAGAAGAGACTTCTGAGCCAATGAGCTAGAATTGGAGCTCGGGAACAACTGGGATACCCAAGGCAGTCATCTGCTCTGATTCTCCAGGAGTTCCCTTGAAATCAGAGCAAACTGCTACTAAAAAGAGACTTGACACAGTGAATTCGCAGTGTGCACTGTACAACTCCGGCTTTGTCACGTTTTTTTTAATTGCACTGGAAAGTAAAACAGGTTGGTAACACTAGCAACAGCAACATGTGGCCATTTGATTAGTGACTATAATGATTATGGCATTTTCATTCATTAGAAGAGTTTTGTCCTGGTGACCTGGTGATGCAGCACAAGCTTTGGGATACCAGATATTCAAGCTATAGAAAACAGGAGAAATCAGAGGGTTATAATGTATTAATTCTTTGTTTTAATTGCAATTGGGAAAGCATTTTTTCCTTTCCAAATGTCCTTTTCCCCAAGTAAAAATATCTTTTTTAAAAAAAAAAAAACATTTTCAAAGTCTCTGACATCTCTGGCTAGCGATTTGCCTACCTCCGTTTCTTTCCTGTGGCTTTGTGTTATTTTTAGAGGACTGTAGATTGCAACTATAATGACATTTTTCAGAAGTCTCCCTTGAATTCTATTCAAAACTGCCAATAGTAAGAGACATGCCCCAACAGGTCAAAAACTCAGAAAGTGATCTGAAAAAGTCACTCACTGTGGTGACAGCAATCTGCTATCTGTATAAGATATAGGCCGCATATTTTGTAACTGCCATTTTCCCCTCAGATGAAAATTAAGATAACAGCCTTCAGTGACAGCAGTAGTTGAAGAAGATATTACACAATAAAACAGCAATCTTCACAGCTATCTTTGACTATTTCCAGCCAGTTACACGCAATTCATCTTTATGTGAATAAATGCTTCTGGATTTGGAGCTGGCAAGGCATCAAACTATTAAACAAGACCTACGAAGAAACAAGTGACAACAACAATAAAGGAGAGAAGCTGCATAGTCACCTTCATAAACTTACATGGCTGTAACTTGCTGATTGACTGAAGGAAGGAAAGTAAAATTAATAAGCACTAATATTACTCTCTAACAAGGAGATTGGTAGGACGCTGCCAAAAGGAAGAATTAGTCACAGGAGACTCAATTATACTTGGCCACAAATGGTTATTGAGTGCAAGCCTCAAAAGGTGGCGAAAAGATTTTGGGCCTATGGTTATTTTAAAAGTGGAGAAGATTCAGAAAGATCAAGGATAAAAGAAAGTCAGGGTTGGATGACCTAAAATGGTGCTTCTGGTCAAGCAAGAAGTGAGGAGAAAGATAGAAGTGATAGAAGAAGAAGGGAAGAAGTAGAGACTGAATACTGCTGCTGCTTGAGAAAAGAGAGCTGTGAATGGTGGCTGTGGGTCAGTGCTTTTGCTGTTGCTATTATCAACTTGCAAAAATATCTGGCTTATTTAAAACACCCAAAATATTGGAAATCAGCTCTTCCTGAGAATCTTCCTTCAGCTCTAGATGTAGATTTGGGCTAAGAAGCTTATCTGAATGCTGACTGTTCCTGGAACACCCAGGCCAGTCCTGCTGCTTCACAGCACTGAATGCATGCCCAGATGTGTGCAATGCTTGCAGATCTATTGGGCATCCAGAGGGCAATAGCCAAGCAATTAAAATTTGTGGCTGACTCTTGTAGATAAATGAGACGTGACTTAAAACACATGGAAATTTTCAAGTTAGGATCATGTCCAAAATCTACAGTCTTTGGCAACCTCAGGATACAGCTATTTTTTATTTTTATTTTTTTTTAACAAAGGTCAGAGACTATTTTTTAACCCTTTCCTTTAAACGAGTGGAGTATTAGAAAGTGAGGTGTTGAGGAAGAAGAGAGTTTGGAATACTCTTCTGAGTTAAACCAGGAAATGGAAGTCTAGGGTCTTGTCTCTAAATATAACTTTTATCATAAGCTAATAAAGAATGTAAAATCTCTCTATCCTGTTAATTGAACACTTTGGATTTTACAGAGATTTTCTTATCTTCATCTACTATAGCCCCACCTTCAGGAAATGATATCTCTTCCACCCATCACAACTTTTTTCCATTACCACTTGAAAATAAGGAAGAAGTCAGCGAGAAGAGACAGATTCTTTCCTTAAATGTGAATTAGTGGTACAAAAAAGCAGGAAACATTTATGTACCCACAAAAAGGATGAGGCACCCATTTAGAACCATCATTCTAAGCACTTTTCCGTGTTACTCTTAAATTGCAATCCAGCATTATGAAAGATGTCAAACAGGCTAGCGATAACAAGAAATGGAAAGAAAGTATTGGGCAAAGAAACTAGAAAAACACCAACAACTTATCTCCGTGCAATAGTTTGAATACAGCTATAGAACAAATGGCAGTTAGTGCACCCTGTACCCAAAACATTGTGAACATTAGCACATCTATACAGCACCATGCTGCAATAGATACGTACTATTATTTTTATCCCAAAGTGGGAAAAAATGAGGCAGTAAAGTTACTGGCAAGGCTTCAGATTTACTAAGTGTCTTTAACTGGAAGGAGGAGATCTAAATACATTTAAAAGCCATCTTCCCCATGTTGGGTAGATCTCAAAGCACTTTTCATTTTTTTAAATGAAACAGAAGGTTAGAAAACTGATTGCTTTCTGATTCCCAACCACATTCATATTCACCAGTACATTCCTACACTGCATCCTTTTGGTTGAGCATCCCAGTGCCTATCTGCAAGGGGAAAAAGCAGACTGTTCAGCTAACAGGCATTTGTATTTCAGATGCTCCAGTTCCACAGATGTGAAGAAAACTCCCTGTGGAACTTGCCTCTGGAGTACTCTTTGTTGGTTTACTCACGGCAGTATAGCCTCTGAATATCACTCCATATTTTTGTTGTCAGAAATTTGGCAATCAGACAACAACTTTCTCCTGGCTGTAGATTCCTGTTTCAAATGTGGAACAGTGGCATATTTACAACATGTCAGGGTTCAAAAAGAAAAAAAAAAAAAAAAAAAAAAAAGTAGAAGACCAAACTAACCTAAAAATATGTCCAAAAACTCTTTTCCACAGCAAAATAACCCCCAGACCTCCTTGCCAGTATAACCAATTAAACAAAACAAAACTGACTAATCTTGACCTTTCTCCAAAGGGGAATGTTTTGTTTCTTGAAACCCTGGCTCTTGCTCTCATATGATACTGGGACTATGACTAATAACCTCTTGCTGGAGTACTGCTGATAATTTCACCATTGAGTAGCTGCTCTAGTTCTGGATCATCATAGTATGCACCGAAGTTGCCAAGATTTTATTTTTAAAAAACAAAGAATAAGATATACGTTCATAGCCCTCAGTGTTAGGAATACATTTTTCAGTTTTAACTCTTAGGCTTTGCCTGACAATTTTTCCTCCTTCCTCGGAACTGTTATTTTTCAGATGCCTGCTAAGAAATGGTTCCTTTTTTCCTTTCTCTCTCTAAAACACTTTTCCTAATTCAAAACAGATTTGTGACTGCAGCTCTTTTCAAAACAAATACGCCATGCATCACATTGAGTTAGGTCAGCATTGCTTATGTTAATGTTTCACACTTCACCCAAATGAGATGTCCACACTCCTTTTCAAGGTAACATGGTCATGATGTGCACAGCATTTTCTGCTTGGAATAGAAAGTGAGACACATCCACAGGTTACACATCTGAAAGCAGCCACAAATTCTTTCTTACAGTGGAAACTAGTTGTCTACTTTAGCTATGGCACAGCCATCTCAGCACTACACCCCTGCCCACAGCAGGCAGACAAAAGCCAATTCAATAAGTTCATTTTAACTTTGGTCAGTATGCTAAAGGAAAGGAAAACAACAAAGCTCAATCTGTGCAAAGCTTGAGAGTGAAAGTTAATGCAAAATACTGTAGTGTAGCACTGTGCTACGGCTTTGAAAGTTCAGTCTTCTACCTCCTTTCTTTAGGGAAGCAGCTTTGGTAGTAAGAAGGTGCTTTGTGCAAGTTTGGTCAGACTGAGGAGCTTGCTTTTATGGGCCTGATAGAATTGGGTCCCTTAATACACCAAAAGCCAAGAACCTGAAAATCAAGGGTCGTTTTAAAAACTGTTGGCTGGCTTTACTTCCACAGTCATTGGGGCACTTGCACCCACGGCAGTGATTCACATGGTTTGCCCAACTTAATATGTTCCCTGAAGGTAGGGTGGGTGCCAACAGAAATGGGTAAAGAGGAGGAAGAGAAGAAACAGATATTCTGTGGCGTGGAGTGGGATTGAGAGATTGTCAGTGGTATGGCCACAGGGTAAAAGATGAAGGCGCTTGCCTGGTGTAAAGATACTACTGGAGTATCTTTAGTAGTTGACCGTGAGCCTTAAGATTTCTCTGTGTAAGATCCTACTGAACAGCAAAATATCACAGAAGGGCTGGAATGGGATTAGAGGCAATGGGGTGGCAGGAGTAGGACTTAATTGTCTGCTTTCTACTCAAAATGCTAAAGAATGAGATGAATCCAGTTGCTTTTTTTGCTGCTGATGTTTTTTTAAAAAAATCTTCTGGCTTTTTTTTTTTTTTAAACATCTGCAATCTACTCATTATTTGTGATTTGATAGATATTATAAGAGCAGAAAAGACATTAACTCCTTTCTACCCAAAATCAGCTTACAAAATTAATAACCATTAAATGACTTCTGCAGCAATCAAAAATCATTGGGGAAAAGGAATGGGGAGAAAAAGAGAGAGAAGCAATTATAATAACAGTGAGTTTTGAGATTCCCTGAGGGCTGCTGGTAATTAAACCAACGGCAACATGAATCTCTGTTTGATGCGGTCATTAATTTGTTTTCAAAAGAAAAATCTTTAAAAAGATTCTTTCAATAGAAATTTTTAGAGAACAAGCTCAGCATGAATAATTAGACAAGGAATACGTGATAAATATTATTACAGAGAAGTCATTTACGGGCCATGGCATATGCAGGTTAGAAATCCCAGTGATAAATAAAGCAGCAAGTTTGCACCCATTCTGGAAACACAAAACCAGGGCTGTACGCTTGTATGCTTGAGTTAGTGCCTCAGAAAGGAGGCTGCCTCTTGTTTTCACAATTGCATTAAGCATTAAAAACACACAGATGCAAGATAGAAAACTGCAGTGGGAAAACACAGTACAATGAAAGAAAACCACACACAGTCCAAAGGCACTTTTCTGTCGCAGGGGCCAGCACAAAGATCAGAGGTGAAGTCTATGAGTGATAAAAATGTCTGAGGGCTCAGTCCTCTCCCTTACCCTTCTTTTTGACACTCAGTTATGCTGAAGTCATACCCTTAGACATGCTTCCTTCAGAATACTCAGAAAAATAAAAATGCTTTTGCTTTGTAGAGATGCTAAGCACCTGGCAACACTACTGAAATCCAAAGATGCAGGTGCCTTGTACCCTTCAGAACCAACTTACCACAGACTCCTCAAAACTGCATTTCATTTATTTCCTGACTACTTCAAGAAGAGGTATCTAAATTCAATCACGTGCCAACAAATAACCAATGAGTGAGCTAGAACCTAGTATATTTGCCAGCAGAAACCCATGTTTAAAAAGAAAAGAAGGCTGTTGTGACATTATTCATACAGGTGAACTGGTAGATCCTATGGATACCAGAAGCAAAACAACAACAAAAGCAACCAACTGCTAATGAAGAAAGGTTTTCACTCAAATTTCATGGGTCATACAGAGTCATTATCTATGCCCGCAGGAGTTCAACAGCTCTGCCAATTGAATTTGGGGAAATTATGTGATTATTTTGTTATGCATTTGGTAGTTTTGGGCATTTTTCTTTCAATCGCAAGTTGTGGAGCCAACCAGGTATGCAAGAATATCAGCTTCAATTTCCAGAGTTAGCTTCAAACCAGCCTTGCTGCAGAAAAAAACCTCGAATATAGGTTTTCATTGCACATCAGTCTAAGAAACAAGATTTGAAAGACTCATATCATTTCCTTTTTTTTTTTCTTATTTCTTTTTTCCATAAGTACACCCTTGCAGTTCTATGCCAATCCCTTAACACTTTGGGGTCTCAACACCTTTTGAAAACAAAGAGACACACCATTTGGCTGCTCCCAGTAACAAGTGCTGCATGGGTTAACTTTCCAAATTAGTTATATTGCAGGTTTCCCCCTGGTTTTGAGTCAGTTAAAATACCAAGGCTCTTCTCCATAACATTTTAAGCTACAATGTCTTCAAAAGTAAACAAACGTTTCTGATAAAATAACATGTTTGAAAAATGTAATGGATGACAAAGATAACAAAAAATCCTTAGTGCTTTTCTTTGTCAATAGCTTCTTCTAGGAACAGGGCCAGACTGGGCATTTATTTGGACTGGTAAACTATGACTCAAAAAGCAGCTCTATTGGCAGTGTAAGCAACTGCTCAGTGGTGGAAGCAAAAGGCTCACAGTCTTTCCTAGCTGATTAATCATCATGACAGGCTTGCAGATTAAATGATCTGCCCAGCTCCAGATGTTAGACGTGCATCCATCTCTTGCTACTCTTCTGGTTCATAGGCAGTAGCTTGGATTGCTCATTCTTAAGATAATGATGACCATTACTGTTCAAAACGAAAAGGATTTGGGCTTTGTAATTTTATCCTGTGATAGAATAGACTTCTACACAAGATAACGCAGCACATATAGTCTAGACACAATGAAATACTTGAAAATCCTTTGGGTGGAGGTGGTGACAGTCTTGCACATAATGCTTTGAGATGTTTCTCTCTCCATTCCCACCCCCTACTTGAACTGCTATCAACTGCACCAAGGAGGAGCATGGATATGAGCAGGATCTTTCCCCTCAAGCCCCTGCTATTAGCTGTACTAGCCCTTTTTATATCAGTAACAAAATGTACCTTCTCTGAGATGGGAGACAGCACAAGTAATGCTCCACAGCATTTACAGATAGGAAACAAAGAGTAGCGATGTGATGACAGTGTGGGAGAACATCATGGTGGCAGAAAGAAAGGTTGGCTACCCAACACTAGTGCAGCCAGCTGGCTTATTACAAGAGTCCTTACAGGACTTCCAATGACTGCCAGTAATGAGAAATGTCATTTTAATTCTCATCAAAAACTTTCGTCACCACAGAGGCGCTGGCTTGGGCCTCAGTCAGGGAGGCTTTCTTAGGATCTTTCTGGAGAGGGAACATTGGGGGACCAACATCCCACTGCTGAAGCAAGCTGCAGCCTGCTGCTCCTGGAGATCTGTCACGTGTGTTCTCCAAAGCCATACCCTGCTGTACTTGGAAGGTCACCACACATACTGGTTTAGCTGCAGGCATTTCTGATTTTCTCTCTGCCTACTTTCCTTGAGAGAGTGAAAGAAGTTACTACAGAGTTACATCTTTTCTTTCTTCTGCTGGCCTCTTTTTCTAGGTAGTATCTTTTTGCTTGTCCAACAGAAAGGGAGCAATCAGCCTGTCAGCAGAGAATTTCATTGACTCTAACCACAGAATAAAGATCATCTGACAGTGCCTGCTAAGGACTTCACAGATTAAAGTGTTAGCAGTATTTTGATTAAATGAAGACATTTTCATCCATTTTCATGGATGAGATTCATCTTAGAATTTTAGTTCCGACACATCTGCTCTGTAAAGTGAAAGGAGTTTAATTCAGCCTCAAGCATCATGGTTCCTTTTGGGTATCAGTTGTTCCTTTTTCTTTACAGTATCAACACTGTTGATTTATATATTAAAGGAACAGTACTTTCAAACCAGGAAGTAATCTTCTCAAATTATACCTAATTTTAAGACAGAAGCTGAACGATGATGGGAATAGTAAAAATAATAAAAATGCCAAGTGCTTCTGTTTTCATAAAGCCTCAAAATGCTTAGGTATGCACTATTCACAGCCTAGGAGATACAAACAACAGAAGGTGAAATGACCTGCATGAAATCCTGCAGAAGGTGGCTGAGAATTGGGAACAGCATCCACATCACCCTGAAAGTCCCAGTGACCACATCAGGGCATCACTCTAGATGGGACGTGGACTGTCACAATGATACAAGTGTCTAACACTGCCTTTGAGAAGCTGGTTTACACAGGAGGCAGAGGTCTGGTTGCACTTATTCCTCTCTGGCTCAGACAGAACTTGCAGTGTACACGTGCAAGTGAGAAGACCATGTGCAACCAGCTCTCTGATATGCATTATTCATATAACAGTTCTACCGACTGAAAAACTAATAAATCCACAGCCTGCAGATGATGTGCAGACATACAAACACATCATCACAAATATCACTTTATCTTGATTCTTTGCTGGCTTTTGTTGGTGGTGTTTTTCTTTTTTTTTTTTCTTTTTTTTTTTCCTCCTCCCTGCTGCAGCACAGTAGAACATCTAGAAGAAGTACAATAGCAAAACAAGCCTCTGGCTAAACTTACTTAAATCACAATGGTTCATTCAGACCATTTCCCCATATAGGACAGTCACAAGGCCTAGGGATGAGTGTCATTTTCCAGGGAAACATTTCTAGATGAATATATAGACCATAGATCAAACGCAGATCAAACTTTGTCAAACTCAATTGTTAAGCAGTGCTGCAAGGTAATCAATATCTCCTTCACTCCGAGTGCCCTCCACTCCCAGATAAGCTTTTCAGTGATGGAGACCCATGTAGGTAGTTCCCTCTGAAAGTAACGCCTCCTATTTATTTCCGTGGAAACTACAGCAGATACAAAGAGCAACTTCTCAGCTATAAAACACAGTTTTTCAACATAGTCACCACCATTAGTTATGCATTTTTGCCACCGATGAACAAGAGCCAGCATGCCATGCTCATAAGTATGTGCACCAGCAGAGGTGACCTGTTGATGAAATGCACCACCCACTGCCTCACTGTGCTCACATCCTCTGGATGGTCTCCACAGAAGTTCCTCAAGTGTTAATGAATGTCAGTGGGTGCCATTTTTTCTGCATTGAGGATTTCAATTCCTTCACATTTTTATGAGGAAGGAAGTGTATGTGAAGTGCAACCTGAATCCAATTTTTGACTTTTTAGCTGCCTCGTCACTTGGCTTTGTGTGTGCTGTAGCACAGGTTTATTTTGCAGAGTAGGCTTTCTTTTTCAGCCTGGTACAATTCTTAACTTTTGGCCGTTTTTTTGTTATGTTGTGCATCATCTGCAGTGACAGTAAATGAACTGCCACAGCTCAGTCTGTAGCTTTCTGCCCATAACACTGCACGAGACAAGAGGTCAAAACAAGGTTTCTCTCCTTGAGTATTGTAACCAGGGACTATTTATAACTCTGTGTATATCCATGCCGGACAAAGAAGCTTTCCATGTGTAGAAAATGACATGAACTCAATCTTTGCAGACAGTCCCCAAGCCTAAAAACGCTTTTGTTAGTACAGCGAACACCTGTACTAATTATGCACTTCACTCAGTCGGGGGTCATTGCTCATGGCAAAGGTTTTAAATCAGCCACCCCAGGAGACAGACATCATTACACGGCTCAAGCAGTCACTCTGATGCCACAGAATTAGGCAAACCTGGGAATACACTCAGACTCTGAAGTCTGTAAAAGTGAAAGGCTGTAATGCTTCGCTGTTGCGCGCAATACGACAGTTTGGATGAATAGAGAAAATAATCAGACACAACTGCTGAAATCTGAAGTTTAACATTATTTTTAGATTTAAGCATACGTTCTTTTGACTTTCATGTAAACTACATTTTTTCATCCCTCCCTGTATATCGTCGTGCGTGACCCAGCAAAACTTGCAAATGTGAGAAATGTCAAATAATGCTATTTTATTCACGTTGTGATTCATAGCTGCTATTTATTCACCTAAAATCATGCTGGAACTCACATTCCAAGGTTGGTGTTACATTTTCTCACTGATGTAGCTCCTCATTAGATGTCCTCTACAGACAGTCCCTGCTCACTTTGCAGTGTTGCTCATCAGCGCTGGTGCTTCCCTAAGCTTGCAAAGGTGTTAATTCTCTGCTGCCTTTGGCAAAGGGTATGCACTTATGCCTGCATATTACCACTTACGGGGACGTACCTGACATTCTTCATTATTCTTCTGCCTGTCATTTCTGTTCAGAAATGTGCACACAATATGTACAAATGAGTTCATATGTGCCGTACGCTATTAGGCTTTTCAAGCTTTGATTACATACAAGAATGCTGTCACCAGCTTGACAGATAAGGCTGCTCCCAGGCTGCTCTTAATGCTGTTTCCTGATTTTCTGCTCTCCAGGACAGAAGATCTCAGGAATAACAACATGCAAAATGAGAAGAATCAGTTTAATACAACTTGAAAACCAGTGTCTCAATGATTTGGAATGTCTTGATGGAGTGTCTTTGGAGTGTCTTACAACTTGGGTTAGTTTATGAGTCTCACAGGCCAGAGGGGCAGATACCTGCACTTTGCTTTCCTCTAATCCTAATCAGACAGGCAGCAATTAAAATTCAGATTTCTCACTGGTAAGCCAGCTTGGGTAAGGGCTTGCTTCAATTCTGTACACTCCAACATTTCAGGCGTTCCTCAGTATAAAAGCAGCATCGCCTCTATCAGAGGAGCCCTGGGTGACTGGCAGATGGCGTGGGCAGGGTTCTCTATGGGGCTGTTTACAGCCCTCAGCTCTGGAAGCACACAGCTGGGTAATTAAATGGGGAGGGGGGGGGTGAAGTTGTTCAGAAACAACAAAGAACAGGAGGGAGCAAAGGCAGAAAAATCACCGTGCGAGGGCAGAAAGGGGCCTTTTAAGAGTTCTGCGTTTTCACAACTGCCTCCTGTGTGCATGCTAAAAAGGTTTTCAGGGATGCAAATCACCAAATACACAAATTCTTTAGGAAGCGCCTAGGAACTCCAACAAGAGCATTTGATCATTTAATATCAAACCACCTCCGTGTTCTTTAATCTGTTCTTCGTCCTGCACATTTGCAAGCACACAGTATAGACTTTCACAGACACGTATATGCAAAATTTTCCTGCCATTTGCATGACCCCTTTCAGTCAGATTCATTAGGCAACATTAGGGAAAAATCCCCCAAGCTCTGTGTATCCCATGAAGCCCTCTCCCTCCATTGTGCCTCAGCAATGAGACATGTTTTGCAACAATGTCTCCTAAACATACAATAGTCCCAATTTGCTTCTCTTTCACTCCAGAGTAAATGAGGAGTAAATCTATTGATGTCAATGGGATTAAGGTAATATAAATGGCCTGAAAATGAGGATCGCTGTTGGCACTTAGAAGAGAACACTCCAAAGGCTTATCCATTCGCGCACAACATATCCCCCACAGCAATGGCAGCCCCACGCATCACCGCAAAGACCTCGCGGTACTAAATGGTGCCTTGTTCAAAGCACACCCTTCCTCTGTGCAACACGGCGGCGGTGTTTCCACGTGCTCTCTCACAAAGCAGCCCCGCCATGCAAATCCAAACCGTCTACTTCTTCCATTTTTCTGTCATTTAAATTTCCTAAGCCGCACGCACGGTTTCATAGCAAACACACTGCAGAAGAAGAAACCCCGCCCAACCTGGCAGAGTGTGATCCCGGCAGCTCTGCTTTTGGAACACAAATCACAAAGTTTTCAGTGCACGCTGTGAAATTAATAGCAACCAAAAGGTTATCTGAAGCGTAATTAAAAAAATAACGTGTTTGCATTGTTCTTTGCTAAAATAATCCCCGAGACCGCGTGTAAAAGTCCCCAACTGCAGGACAATAATGAGCTTGTGAATTAGGATTGTAAATTCCCTCTGCTGCGAATGTGGGAGCCATCAGGAGCACACATGATTGAGTCAGCAGTTACCAAGACACATACATACAGCACAGGCCACTTAAGTCTCAAAACTGCCATTTATCATTTCCTGAGAGAACAGTTTCTTGGCACGTCTCCTCTAAAAACATTTTTTTTTTTCCAAAACAACCGACCATTCCAGCAGGCTATGAATACCACTATAATTTGGTCTATTTTTCATATCAAGTAGACGATGGGCTCTGGTTTTCGTTTAATTAAAGAAACCTTCTTTTCAGTTTTCCAAGCTCTGCTTGCAGCAGGGCAGATACCACAATGAGCCAGCTTGAAAATAGCGCCCGTCACAGGGTGAACCCTCAGAAGATGGAGCAAAAATAACTGTAAATACAAACACAACTCCAGGTCATAAAGCCCAGCATACACAACCCCAAGCTCAGACACGCTGCCAAACTTTTATCTGCGGTGCAAATCACTGCCGTGGGCTCGACTGCAGTTTGGAGTGAGGGATGTGCGGTGGTCCAGAGCTCCCCACCGGTGCCCTGAGCTGCTCTGCTGCAGTCAGAGCTGCTCTCTCACTGCCTACAAGCAGAGCCTGATAGCTGTGAGAGCAGAGAGGAGCAGCCCTTGCTGTGAAAAATGATTCAAATAGATGAGATAGAAGAGGGGTGGGACGGAGCTCGTATTTTCATTCCTGTTTTATACATATGGAGCTGAGATACAGAAGGATTAAATGTCTTGCCTGTGATCACACAAAAAGTATCTGGGGCAAAAGCTAGGAATTGAACCAAAGTCTTCAAGTTCAAATAAACATCATCTTCTTTCATTAACCCTGTGCTCAACTAACTACAAGGCTCACATCTCTAGTTGCAAGCTGAAGCATTAGAGCCACATGCTCCCTTTGGGTATGCAGGGCCTGAGCACGGGAGGGGGAACAACGTGCACTGCGAGCATACATATTCCCACAGCACTACTGGCCTCAGGCTTTGCTTTAGAAAAATCAAAGTTAGGGAAAAATAGTCCTGTATTTTGATTTCCTGTTTTGGGAAGGAAGTCCACATTCTGCTATTTCTCTGCAGATTTCTCTGTGCAAACAGCCACAGAAACAACAAACTGTTTCATGCTTCAGAAAAAAAAAAAAAAAAAAAAAAGTAAATAATCACTCAATAGATTTCTCTAAACATCTGACCCACAGTTCACACATTCTTAGTTAAAAAAAAAAAGAAAAATAAAAAAAAGAAAAAAAAGGAAAAAAAAGGAGCATTTGTAATACTGTTCTACTAAAGAAGGAAAGAACAACATACTATTAGACCACTTTGTCTACAGAAGACAAATGTCGCCACACTATCTTCCAGACTGCAAATCTTCAAAATGGGAATGCAGGCATCTGAAGGAAAGTCTAGCAAGCTTAAAAAATAATAACAATAATATGGGCTCAATTGTGTGTCTGTCCCTAATGTTCTCAGAATGGCTGAAGCTTTTAGGCTAAAAACTTCAGTATGAGAAGTATGAAAATCCAGATTAGGTGGTTAAAACTGTACACCACAAAAACAAAATCTTAAAATGGGGAAAGTCTTATTAAAACTTACTAAGGATCCAAAGTACTCCCAACGCCCAAGAACAAGCAGGTGAGTACACATCATAAATCCCAAAAGATGTTTACATGGAGAACAAAACATGTTTTATTACTTGGCTTCAGAACAACACTTTTGCTTACCAGGGAAGAGGACTGCCATTACTTGCCCCCATCAGTAAGCAGTTTCTGTTGTAAGGGAAATTATGGCATACCACCATTTCTTTATTTTGATGTATTTCTAGTGGAAAATTCAAGTTCTTCTTTTTTTTTTTTTTTTTTTTTCTTGATATAGTTTATCAGAGGGTTGTTAGGGTAGCATAGTTAGGTTGCGGTTGGACTTGATGATCTTTAAGGTCTTTTCCAACCTGAGCAATTCTATGATTGATTCTTTTAATTCGGAAATACTTAAATGCTTTTAGCTTCATAACGAATGTTGATAGTACTGAGACATTTCATTAAGAAAAGAAAGTGAAAAACACACCAATGTGCCTGAAGTAATACAAACACAACAAAATAGTTGATATGCTGCATTTCAGTGTCCTTGGATTAAAATGAGTAACACAATGGAAAAGTCTAAATCAATAATCACAAAAAAATCCTACTGAAAATGCTGTCAAAGTAGCACTGCTCTCATGTGACAAACAGAAGTTTCTAATGGAAGTTCATTTTTTTTCCAAAATGCTGTTTTGCCACTTCTATCTAAACTACGAGAGAAAGTGCTTAGAACTCTCTGCCATTTGAATAAAACCCCCACATGACAAAACTGTACCATTTCTCAGCCTTCACTTGCCATTAGTGTGCCCCTCCTGAGATGTTGACACAAGTGCCTGCTCATTTGGGAAGCACTTTGGAGCTGGCCCTGTAGAAATGCCTGTCATTAGGGCTATCAGTTTTAAAATCATTTACAAAACTGAAGAATTTCCTGTTTCTGTAAGTGGCTCTAACTAGCTCTTTCCAGCAGAAATCCCTGGAGAAGAGAATTGTTTTTCTCTCTGCAGAACTGCAAGTGCTATCGCTGCAAAAAAGGGGGATTGCCAAGAGGCCAAGAGTGGCCCTTGGGCACCTCTCTACCTCCAGCTTTGCCTAAGGTGAGCAGGGAGCGAGCCCTGCCCATGAGCCCTCCACACTCTGTTCTGAGATCAGTGTGTGAAAAGACGACAGGATGAGTATCCTCTAAACCAGGGAGGCCTTTACCACAGACTTTAAAAGGAGCAGAAGTACGGTCAAGGATAATATGTATATATCTATATTTTATTCACAAAATATTTACTTTAGGATTAGCCCAGGAGCATTCAGGTCAGGGCTGGCCCTAGAGGCACTTCAGTCTCAACAGTCAATTAGTGTCAGTGAGAGTCTACTTTTTCAAACTCTGATAAAAACAACAACAGAAAAAAGGTCTCTCTCCAAGTCTTTCAGTTGATGGAAAAGATGTAAAATAGAAACCTATCCAATTATTAGAGGTAAAAATTTTCCACTGAACTCTGTTGTTCAGTTTTGGTCATATTAGAAACCACCTTGATCCTCTAGCCCAATTTGTTAGGCCAGTCTTATACACATTGATCTGATTACCAGGGAGAATTCAGAGGGGAAAGAAAACAATATGAGCTGGTCATGTGGTTTTATGAGACGTGGGTTGAAAATCCTAGCCCTGATTGTCTCTTGGGGACTGTGTTGAACTCCGGCTTACCAAGAGTTTACCAAGAATACCCCAGCTCCAAAAGAAATGCTGTGAGATCTGCAACTCAAACAGGATAACATCCAGCTCTGCCCCGCAACACGGAATACTGGCACAAACTCACAACCACTCCTGACCAGACAAACATCAGCAGAAACACCGTGTAGAGGGAATCTGACATAGAAAAGGAAGATGCTGATGACTACTGCAGGGAAAAGGCAGAGCAACTCTGGAAAACACAGAGATGGACTACTGTCTTTGGAATGGATCTTGCTTGGGAATTTCAGGATGCTCTGCACACTTCACACCAATGCTTTCAACGTCATTTGTATTTAAGGAGTCAGTATGCACAACAGTTCCTGGATAGGGATACCATGAGGGTATGCCTCATGTCTGAGATGCTTTGCAGAAGCCTTACCTCTGCTTCCTATAGGAATCTCTCCCTAGGCCGCCTGCCTGGCTGCTGTAGACCATCCCTAGGTATCCCTCCTCTTATGCTAGAGAGTCTTATATAGCATTTTAAAAATCCTTTTCTCTAGATAAGCTCTCTACTCTGTGCAATTATGACATTGTTTCTGATATGAATGGTTCTCATTGCCACCAACCTCCTCACTGCTTTTCCCCCAGAAGAAAAAATCCTGGTTGAAAACCAAAACAAATAGTAGATTTTTATCACACAGAATTTGTTAATAATACTTTCCCTGAAATAGTTCCCAGGCCTTTCTTAATGCTCAAATAAAGGCCCAAACATTTACGGCCAGCACTCTACGCCAACTAATAATTTATTTGAGCCATACTGAAAAGCTCAAGAGGGATTTTGAATGAAAAATATAGAGAATAAACTGATAGCCAAATGCTGCCTTGGAGCTCTGCCACTGTAATACAGAGGATGCACGGACCAAGACATACACTGAAAAACAGTCAATCAGATGACTGTTAAGTCTTGTCAATCTGAAGTAGAAAAGATCATGACTTTTAGTAAACTGTGAGCCTTAATATTTCCTGACTCCTGCGGCACACAGATGACTGGGTGTTAAACTCCTACTGCTTTAAAGGGAAAAAAAAAAAAAAAAAAAAAAAAAAAAGGAAGAAAAAGAAGAAGAAAAAAGATATTTAATCATTTGACAATAAGATAAGAAAGGCAAAACTCTGCTTTCAGAATTTCATGGGAAAGTTACTACATGGAGAATTCCCAAAGATTTTACTGAGTGTTAGAGAATATGCACGCACAAACCAAACTTTTTCATATTTGATCAGCAGAAAAAAAAAACACAAACCAGATTTCTTTTTAAGTCAATTCAGGACTTTTAAAATTGCCCTGGAGTAGTTAAAACTGATCTTCAGGGCTGAGGTTACCATGTTGTCAAATGTAAAATGAAATATTTGTCAACTCTTACAGCTCTTATTAGAAGTAAAGAATTACAGGGCTTAGAAAGAAGCAATCTTCCCAACTTCGGAGTTTTTTAAAAAGATTTATTTAAATTCACCATTTTGCAGCATCATGAACTTAAGACTATGAAAAAGGTCATTTTGGAATTGAAAAGATTTTTTCCTTCCTCCTTTTTTTTTTTTTGGTCTCATTTTTTTCACCATATTGGGCAGCTAAAAGAATCACAGAATCATGGAATCACAAGAGTTGAGAGGGACCTCAAGACATCATTGAGTCCAACCCTCTGCTAAAGCAGGCACCCTCCAACATGTCACACAGGTGGGTGTCCACATGTGGCTTGAATATCTCCATAGACTCCACAACCTCTCCGAGCAACCTGCTCCAGCACTCCATCACCCCTACTGCAAAGAAGTTCTCCTGCATGTTTGGATGGAACTTCCTATGTTCAAGTTTTAGGCCTTTACTTCTTGTCCTATTTCTACACACCACTGAGAAGAGCCTGGCCTCATCCATTTGCCTCCCACCTTCTTTCAGATATTTGTAAACATTTATCAGATCCCCTCTTTGTCTTCTTTTCCATCAAAAAGTAATATAAAAAATTAGTAAAAAAACAATTTACAGCATGGTAGTTTGTTTCCAGTATTGCAATAGATTGGAGCTTTGAGTTCCCCGTGGCTTTGCCTTGGACCAAGTAGACTGGTTTAGCCTTCATTTGAACCTGCTGCTTACAACACACCGTAAGCCCTTTCCATACAGCAGACTTTTAGTGAGGGCTGAATAAAAAAAGCAAAATATTTTATATTTGTGTATTTCTTTTTACAAACAATTTTGAGTGCAAAACCAGAGAGTTTATATCCCGAGAAGACAAAAGAATTCTGCTACTCTTTTGCCCTCTTTCTGGCTTGCATATAATGCAAAAAAGATGTGAGAAATGTTAGTTTTAGCATATGAAGAGACGGGATGTCAAAATTGTTGTGGTCTTCACAGCTTTACTGCACTGAGCTCCTCCCATTAACCATCTTGGGGATGTTCTGTGCATGTGTGCACGCACATGGGCATATTTAATTGATTGTTTCACCTTCTGGACTACTCAGAGATCTGGATATTACTTTCAATAAGCAAACAAAGAGTTGGAATAACCTCTGGAGCTTATCTGAGAATCTGGAAACTCCAGCACTGAGCTAAATATACCAGGAAGCCCAAACTTGTAATTCAGAACTTCTGTTTCTAACTACAACCCAGAATCGGAGATGAAATTACAAGGAAAAACAATTTATAGTTGAAAACAATTCAAGGATAATTTAGCAAGACTAAGGGTTTTATGTATCTCAGCTGTACCTTCACTGCATACATTTAAAAACCTCCTCAAGATGCATGCCATTAGCCATGTACAGCACTCATCTGTATTTCCCAGGATGCACAGAGTTAAGCACAAAAATTGGTTACGTCTGGGCTCTAGAGCACATTCCATCTGAGAGCTGCAAAACAACACTAAGAAAGATGCTGTAATAATTAAAACTATACAGCTCGGGCTCATGAGATTTGGTTTAGTAGGATCTTGAGTGAATTGTTTGAGAGAGGTCTCTGAAATATGTAAAGAATTTAACTACTAGTCCCTTAGTTTCACTTCAGTTTTCCATACTCAGCTGTGCACACTTTTTCCTGTTGCCACAGTTTCCAAAGCAAAACATACTTCCATGGCTCATAACGACACTGGTGTGGACATAAATGCCTTTTGTCAGCTGAGTGGTCACCCTGGGCTAAGAGCAGCCTACCAGCTACATAGGTGGGAAAAAAACAGATTTACAATTGCAAACGTGGAGTTAAGCCTCCCAAATAGAAATGAACTGGAAGCAAACTTCTGAACTTGAGGAAAGTTTAAATCTGCCTTTTCTCAACTCACAGCACTCTGACTCAATGCTCATCTCAATGGCTCACCACGGTTTGGGGAGACAGGGAATAATATTTTTATTATTCCCATTCTACAGATGGTCGAATTGAAGCCCTGCAAGGTTTATTGACTTACTCCAAGTTGCACAGCATGCTTGAATGGAAGCAGAACCCCAGCTGGCCTGATTCCCACTCCTATGCTTTTAATAATTACATGATATTTGCTGCCTTTAACATCTGATTATTGCTCTAACCAGCATCAAATTTTATACTTGCATTATTTAAGCTACATTTTGTCATGATACCAAGGCTAAACTATACATCTAAGGACAGAAATTTGGTATCTTGTATTTACATGTGAACAGGCATGGGGTCAGTGAGAGAATTCTGGCACTGAGAAAATCCTGCCTGGGTTTTCATATTCACAAGGTGAATTAAATTGAGAGCCGAAATTAGCTGTCAGTGTCCTCACCTTATTTGCTGCAAAACTAATCAGACATCACATTTTAGATGCTTGTTACCGCATACTCCTGTTAGCGTATCGCCTCCCCAAGTACCAAGGACTAAGCAACTAACACAGCACAGTGATGTTTTCACCGTATGACTCTGTTGCTTAAGCAAATATGAAATAGTTGGATCTTGGCTGAGGTTGTTATATAACAGCAGGAACGCTGCTGAAGCATCTTCCAAAAGTGAGTTATTTATCTGGCCAGGGAGCTTTATTTTTTCTTTCTTTCTGTGCACACTCATGAACCTGACCCAACTTGTTTCCAGAAAAGAATTTGTGATTGTTGTTGCCAAACAATGACTGCAATCATTTTTCTCCAGCCATACATTGAAATCGTGGGGAGGGTGAGGGGGAAGGAAGAGAGGGAGGAAGAAAAAAGCTCTTTTGTTTGCAAGTGTGAAGAGCTCTGTTGAAACATGTCTCTTCGGGGTAGTTTTAAGCTGCAGAACTGATAAGAAAAAAAACAGCCTAATGATTTCCTTCTGCTCAGTGTGCCTACCCCTCTGAGCTTTTCCTTCTGCTCCTGGTGCCCATTAGGGGTGAGATAACTCTTGATAAAAGCACCTCCCATAGCTCAGTGGTGATTAATGCAGTCAGTACACTCGGGTTTCCGGGTGTTATAACTCTTGACAAAAACATTGTCCCTATAATTCCTTCCGTAGTGTTCCTCTGCACTTCCCCAAAGGCTTTCTGTCTGCACGCTGAATTTTCTGAGTGTCTCAGCCTATTTCTGCCAATCAGGCTGTCCAGTCCCAAACTTCTGGACTGGGGGGAAGGGCTGATGCTTATTTGGGGGAGCTTTCTTCCATTCACAGCCTGCAGCTTATGGGCTGGGGAAACCGATGCTGGCCAGAAACCAGCACTGAGGGGTTTTAATGAGAAAAATCTCTTAATGGCCTAGAAATAAAACCAAGGGAGAACCTTAAGAGTTAGAGAGAGAGTAAAAGGGAGTAGGTTGCAAAAGCAGTGTGCAAGAAGCAATGGAGCATCCAACAGGCAAAAGCTGTCTAGTGCAAGGAGAGGAGGAAAACAAGCCAAGCTGTTCTTTCCACATTCATTAATTAAATAAATAACATTCTCGCCAAAAAGTTGCCAGCCACCTTTAAACTGAAGTGTAACATGTTCGCACTGGATCAGCCCAGGAACGTAGCAGTTCCTGTCCATTCCTGCTTACAGATTATTATTTTTTTTTCTTTTTTTTCCCTTTCTTTCTTTTTTTTTTTTTCTCCTTTCTTTTCTTTTCTTTTTTTTTTTTTAATTAAAAATAAAGAAAAAAAAATCCAATGCGTTGGAAAGAATTTTCTAGTGTGTGACTACTGTAATGCATAATAAATCAGCCTGCTTAATCTTTTCATGAAAGATGAACAAAATAGATAGGTCTTGTTTGAGTTTGTTCTATAAAGGAGCTGGGCCTAATCCCTTCATGACAAGTATAGGATCTGTTCATACACTACTTTAGCCATTCTTCTGAGGGAAAATGTATCTAAACTCTGGAGCACCCATGCTGCTAATCTCAACACTTAAACTGGTTTCTATCCTATGTTAGACTAATTATGTAGACTGGGTTTCTTTTCCCCTGATGAATATTTCCAAAGAAACAAGCTGTAACGTACAATCAGAAGTAACAGTACAGTTGGCCTGAGGAAAGGGGATTTTCTGGTTTGGATGACATGCAGCCACTGACAGACACCTCCTGTCGATGCAGTGAGAATCACCATTTTCTCATCCTCTGTTAAGCTGCAGTGTCTCACTTTCTCAAATAAAAACATACTGCGTGCATGACCTACCTTGGGGATGCAGCTCGGGATCAAAAAGCTGTGCTACAATGCAAGAGAGAGGCTTGAGGGGACTGGATATTAACTCCAAAAAGGAAGAAAAAATGTTTACCCTTTCCCTCCGGTGTGCATCAAGGACCAAATTTTTTTCCTTTCCATTTTGTTTAAAACAGGCACAAAAGCAGTATGCAGTTTTCTCCCCCCTTTTTAATACAGAAATCTGCATTAAGGATTCTTCTCCCACCAATCCTACTCAAATTCATCAGTTACTTCTACGGTAACTTAAGGAAAAACAGGCAGGCTGAGATACAGGCTCATGTGCATGAAAGTATCACATCATCAAGAAACTCGATACATTCTTCCTTTACAAAGTATCTATCAACAGACTCAGGACATCTGGAAACTCTCATTTTCCTTTTGAAAAGGTTTCACTTCTATTCTCATCAGCATTACAAGCAATTTTAGCTTTCTTCTTCTTTTTCAACAAACAAACAACAACAAAAGAAACCCCCAACCTTAAAAATCCAGAAGCATTTTCATGGCCTTAAAGAGTGGCCATGAAGAACTTCAGAGGTATTCTGGACATCTGATATACACAGAGGCTCTGAGTTGGTGCTGGTAAGACAAACCTACGGCACTGAAGGAGCCAAAGGAATGGTCCAATGTGTGCCACTGCTGATACCATTTTCCTCTTCACACCTCCCTTAAGGATGTGGGAGAGGAATAACCACCTGGTCTCGTTCTGTCAAACCAATGAGGATGGAGAGTTCACTGCTGACAACCTTCTCTGGAGGTATTCAAGACCCACCTGGACATCTACATTTGTGACCTGCTGTAGGAACTGTTTTAACAGGGAGTTGGACTTGATGATCTCTAGATGTACCCTCCAACTTCTACAATTCTGTGGTTCTGTGACTATGTGATCATTTGCTAAGGGTGAGGTAAGGTAGTCTGCTTATGTTTTCACGTGCAGCCCAGTATCCTGGCTTCTAACCAGGCCTCCCTCCTGCTGACCTCTTGGGTCAGATGACTTCTCTGTTACCTAGATGACATTCAGAGGCCAGCAGAACTCAACTGGAAAGCAGTATTATTTTTACTATTATGTTTTCTACTGCAAACTGTACAAACTTCACACACTGAGCTCTGCAGATGTGTCAGCACACTGCTGTTTTTGCACTACACACAATGATAAATCACGGATCCCAAACTAACTTCTGTCCTTTATAGAAATTTCCTGTTCAGAAAGCCCTCCTGTGCCTGATAGGTTCATCAGCTGCTGGAGAGATTTTGAATAAACTGTTCTTAATTTATGATGTGCCATTCAGTTCTCTGGACATGTGTTCTGCTTAATTTTACAGCTGTAGAAACCCTTCAGTAAACAGATTCTTATTCAATCATGGCCTAGGACAAGGGCATCTGAGTCTGCTGTTATTCCAGGAGCAGAGAAGTGATGGATAGAACGGCAGGGCACTGAAGCTTAGATAATGTATGCTACTCCAAACAGTGCTCATGTATTTCACACCAAATACTATCTTCTACATACTTACATGTCATGAACAGGCCACTTTGTAAAACAGTGCTTGGCCAGTGTACATTTTTGTATTAATTAAGTACAACATTGGGAAACAACACTGTAAGCTCCCTGCTCACATAGCTAACGGCTAGATATTGTGAAGGGAGTTATTCAGATGAGTAATAGCCTCCAGCTAATCTTTTCCTGAAACCATACAGAAAGCAATAACCTTGCATGTCTGAGCCAGCTGCCCCTTCCACTTACATCTTCAGCTTCCTTGACAGTAAATTTATTTTTCCTTTTTATCAAAGAACTCTTAATTGACCATTTTGCAGGGGCCAATAGAGCATTTGAATTGTGTTCTTAAAACATGTACGAAAGAAAATGATCTGAAACCACAGGGCGGGCAGAAAACCTTGCACTGAGTACATATACTAACAAGGCTAACAAGCACAGATATCGGCGTACACAATTTCTCAAGGACACAGAGAAAAGCTCAGAAATCATTCTGGTTCTACATGATAGCTCAGACCAAAGGCAGATTTACTTTCATCTTAGTTAAAAGACACAGAGGAAAACCCCTTCTCAGTCATAAGTGAATAATGACAAGATACTTGCAGAGACACACATTTTCCATTTCAAATCCTTTCTTAAAAGTTAATGTCACAGGTATGAAGTCTATGCCTCAGTGTCTACTCCAGCACTCTTTTGAACTTACTTTCCTATGAATGACCCAGAATCTTTCTCAGGAAAGAGCAGATCTGATTTCAACAGCAGTAAACCTTGAGATGTAGGTCTTTTTTTTTTTTTTTCAGGTGCCATGACAGAATGAAAGGAAATGACCCCAAGTTGTGGCAGGGCAGTTTGGGTGGAATATCGGGCAGGATTTCTGCATGGAAAGGTTGGCTAGGCATTGGAACGGGCTGCCCAGGGAGGTAATGCAGTTGCCATTCCTGGAGGACGTGATGCTTAGGGACATGGTTAGGTGGTGGACTTAGAAGTTAGGAGCATGGTTGGACTTGGGGGTCTTTTACAAACTGGGTGATTCTATGATTTTAATCCAAATGTAACCCAAGTGACAACAGGCAAACAGGTGGAGAACAACAAGGATGCAGCATGGAGAAGGACAGGCTGTGCATGAAGTTTTATACTGCCTTCAGTTTTACAGTGGGATCTGGAAAAGCATGTGACAGCATATATGTACACATGTATTTATTAGACAGTGTACAAAAGGGCGTCTCTATTAATCTAAGAAGTAGGTGATTTGAGCTGGTGTAAGTGATGAACCAAAGGCAAGGTGACAGACAGGAAGGAAACAGACTGCAAACAATCTTGAAAATCAATACAAGTGCCATATGCTCAGTATGATGGCAAAAGAGTTAGAAGGATGAAATGTCAAAGCTGTGGGCTTGGGAACATCAGCAGTTCATACTTTTCTGAATTAATACAGAGTAGCACCTTTTCTTGCAACATAAGAAAAAGAGATTTGCAGTAACTGAGCTTTCAATAGCAACAGCCTAAACAAATCTTAATATTATTTAACAAATGTAATTAATATGGTGCCACAGAATTGAAAACAAAACTAGAAATTTTAGGTTGGATTTTCATCAGGACCAATCCCAATTCCCAGTGAATAAGTGTTGTCACAACAGCTTGTTTACACCAATTCAATTTTTAGGCCCTTACAATTCAACAGTATCAAAATGCTCATAAAACGTATCCAGGTTTTTGAAGAAGTTATTCTGACTTGCTTGGGAAAGAATAAGTTGAGTAATGCTTGTAACAGCATTCAAGAAAAGTCACAGGCCTGTCTACAATGTTACTTAGTTTTGCTGTACACTGTTCTGCACTGTAAGAAATACATTCTAAACATGCTGGCATCTGGTGTCCATAACTTATGTTACAAATGTTCACAATTACTGTAGTGTTTACTTCTGTTTGTTGTTTTTGTTCTTGTGAAGTTGATTTATACTAGCACCGACAATAAGAAGTAGGAAGAATAACAAAGTTTTCACCATGTTTACTTTATCCACTTGGTGATGGCTATTACAAAGACGGTTGAAAGTGTGAAGGAATCACCCACAAATTCCGAATCATGAATTGGATTTTAGTAAGAAATGGCTTAGTAAGAAACTGCAGCCATCTGTACTAGTGTCTCAGTATAGCACATTCTATATGGCACATATAAGACAGACTGACAGAATGAGCCTTTAAAGCATGTTTTCATGTATCACTGCATCAGCATACAAGTATACATCCCAAGAAATACCTGTTTTACATCTAGAAGTGATGAGACAGTTATTAGACAGACAAGATGATGTTTCTAAAATGTAGATGAAACTCCACCCAGTCAGCCCTTACAAACCAGCAAGTAAGTTAAGGAGACTCAAGCATCACATAAAGCCTTACTTTTCATTTCTAGGAAAGACTTACTGTTCAACATGCTAAAACCTTAACAAAAACTTTCACAGAGTAATTATTACTGTGTTAAATATAATAGCAGATCCTCGTGTCAAAATGTTGTGTGCTTTGGGGAAATTATTTTTTCTTCCCAGTGCTGAGGACATTGAAAGACTCAACTGTCAAATAAAAATGTGGCAATTTCTACTTGTTTCAGAATGAATCTGTTCTGGATATAACACAATTCAGCACCTCTGGAGCAGCACTGTGTGAATGGTCGAAGTTACTGTCCAAGGTGTATAAAAAAAGGAGAACTATTTGCCAAGAAAAACTGAAGAATAAGTTATTTCTCAATTATTCAAATTTCAGAAGGCTCTTTCATCAATAAACTCAAATTAAGCTAAAAAAGACAATAATATTACTTATAAGAAATGCTATGCCACTGTTTACTGGGCAAAAAACTTGTTCTAAAATGGAGATTATCTTCAAATAGCCTCTGTTCTTTTTACAAGATCAAATTTCCAGCCATGTCAGCTACTATTGCTCATATGGCCAACGACTGCTAGAAGTAGGCGAGGCTTTGAAACCCTGCAGGACTCATTATGTGACAACACCACTGGTGGGAAAAGTAATGTAGTTTGAATTAGCTATTTTCATTTTATGTGCCTTATGTAATAATAGCTCTCCACTGTGGAAAATTCACATTATTGTATACCAGGTTAACTGAGAAATACAACCTACAGACACTTCGTGTTTCTACCCCTTTTTCATTTGAAGGATAATCACTGCGATGCATCCTTTAAATTCTTACCATAGAACTATGACTTCACACTGTAAAATCTCACAGATTTTTACACCAGAGACACTAAAACAAACTCTGGAGATGAGCAACACAGAAATTCCTTGAAGCCAGGGCTTTATAGTCACATTTTGTTCATAGTTTTTAACTATGTTTCAACTATGTTTTAACAACACTCTACTGCTTTCCAAATTCTGAGACAATTCAAACCAAACTATTGGCTTATCATCAAGTCATACCTTTAAAATAATATTTATTCAAATCATTGTACACATTTCCTTTGACTTCCATGAATTTTAAGCCAGCCTCATAACCTAACAATCTCTGGCATTCCCTATTAACTACAAAATGAACACGTTTTTGCAATATAGAACCTCAGTTCAACAGAAGAATGGAATGGCTCCACATTGCTCACTTCAGAGACAACAAAATTCTTATCTCTTTTCTCTTATTTTACAATACAAAAACGTACTGAGTTAATGGACTCAGAGGTATGACACCCAGACACCAACAATATACCTGTCTGTGCTATTGTAAGCACCCTGAGTATTAGACTACGAGAGAGACTGGAGAATAGGAAAAGGGATAAAAATCTCTAATACAGAAAGATATACACTTTTTAAGAGGGATATGAAAGTTAGCATTCACTAATCATAGAAAAGTCCTACGTTTAACATTTTTTTTAAGAGTTACCTTTGGTTGGTTTTATTTTTGGAACCTGCAGAAAGCTGAATTTGGCAATCAAGCAATGCAAGTGAACTGTATTCCTGATGTTAAGCAGCCAGTGTCAGTCCTGAATCATCTTTATATAACAAATCCACTACCAAACCCATCATGTTAGATCACACAAACCAAAAGCTTAAGCACATCCTTGGATAAGTCTAGTATCTTTAAGTCATGTTTGGTGCTAGACTTCTCTTCCTTGGAGGTTCAGTAAAGCCTTATCAGCATACTAGGATGGAAAAAGCTGTAATGAATTACTGGAAAACAGAGATTTACATCACAAACACTTCTACTAGGAAATACATACCGAAAGCTTTCCTACACCTAAAATCCTATAATCAGTATATAATAACAGTTGATTATACAACAACAGAAAGATGACAACTTGTTTTGGACAACTTCTTTGCCAATGAGCTGTCTTTCATGAATTTTGCCTTAGGGCTGGAGAAATAGTGCTGTGTTAACTTTAAATTGCTTGACCAGTAACTTTGCATACCACCTGTTTCTTCCTGGATTTACAGATACAGGCTCACAAAACTGCTTGAATCTAGAGAGGTAAACAAACAAATCCTGTCTTCCCCTCATTCCGAAATATCTCAGTTTTCTAAAAATTCCAATACGTGCATCTCTGCCATGAATCAAATTTCAATGCCTGAAAATCTTTGTAGTAGAGGTAGCTTTTATTAAACTGCACCTTGCAAAATCCAACGGCTAAATGACTTAGGTGTCATTGAAGCCCAAGGTTTCTAAATCTTTTGCCAAATAGCAATAAACATGCCTTCCTCCAGGCAAGAAGGATCAGATGCAAAATCCTCTTCCTTCTGCTTCTGAAAAATGACAGACCTGAGCTAGGAAATGAGCTCACTTCTGCAGGGCACGCTCCACTTCACTTCAGACACAGGCCTTCTTTGTGATTGCAACACCCAAAGTTGAACAGCTTCATTTCAACCACAGTAGTCATTCCAGTCATCATAAAACTCAGGACGCTGACTCATTCAACTAGCCAATGGCTGTTCCATATGGCAACATATGGCTCTTAGTTTTGGAAAGCAAATTTTAACATTATAACCCTCACGAGGGAAATCAGTTTGGCAGTCTAGAGTACCATTTCCTATCATTATGGGGTTAAGGACATACTAAGTGGGTCTCATGATCTATAGAAACCTCATTAAGTGGATGTATACATAAGCATAATGATAATTAAATACTTTTGGTGGAAATGTGACAGCTCCAACTACCCCATGTTTCTGCACTGATTATGATCTTGGAAAGAAACACCTGCTTGTCAAGGGAGCCTTCTCCAAGAAAGCAGAATAAAATAATAGAAACAGTTTGGTAATTCAGTGGCTCAATTAACCCAACAAGCACCATCACTAGTCATTGCCTCATCCACTACATCAGACAGAAGCTCATACTCAGAAACATAGTAGTTTTACCGCTGAATGTAGACTTCCTATAATCTACTTCAATCCATTGGATGACATAATTTCCAACAAATTACAGGGACTTACTAAAAAGAAGCCAAGAACAATCTGACTTCAAGCAGAGCATGTTTTAAAATTTCCAGTGCAAAGAATTAATCATACTCATAAGAGTTAAGAATATTCCTTGCAATTAAAGAATAATTAAGCTGGAGGACTTTCTTTCTCTAGAACAGTCCTCTGTTGGGGGAGGAGGGTAAAGCTGGCATAGCTGATGATATCATAGCAGTCTCTTATGAAAGGGAAGTGCTGTGTGGAAGAAGCCCGACCAAAAGCTAATGATTATTTGTGGAGCTGATGCTGCAACTGGGATTGAATTGCAACTACCTGAAGTCTGCTCCTCGTAATCCCCAAATTCCGGGGCACATACCACCTTTTCAACTACCTTTTTATGCTTTCAGTTAGATCAAGTGAAGTACTGGCTCCAGAGGAGAACTGCTAATGCTGGTCAGACATCACAAAGTGCATTACAGAAGTAATTACATAAAATATTGGGAATGGGAGAAACACAGGTTCTCTGTGCAATCCAAACCTAGAACCAGCCTGTCACTTCCCAGGTGATGGCCCAGTTGCATGACATTACAAAGAACCAGAACATCCTCTGTACAAAGCAAAGTGACAACATTCATTGTGGCACATATTTCAACCACAGCCCCATGCAAGGCATGCAAGTGCTGCCAGTTACCCTAAAGGAGGCAAGAGGAGCAGGTTATTTTGTTTCTGGTTTTCCAGGAATTACAACCTGCATCTGAGAATCATCTTCCCATTAAATCTTTGTTGAAAATGGCACATTCTGGATATTTTTTTCCTTCTATTCAGTTTCTACTAATTTGACACTCTCTAAGGGAGAAAAACCAACAGCAAGTTGCTGGAAAATTCTTAAGCAGCTCTTGTTACAAAGCACGGCAGTGCCAAACCCAGGAGCAGGATCCAGGGAGTCCAGAGAACGGTCACAGCTCTAATCACTCAGCCGCATGCCTTCATGCTACTAATTTGTCATAGAAAAACAGATGGTGATGGCAGTAAGCTGGGCGAGATTCTTACACCTCCTTAACATTTATTACTTATATTACAACAGCATCTTTGGGACTCAAGAAAGCTTGGGGCCCTGTTCTGCTAGGCATTGTAGAATCATAGAGTAAAACACGGTCTCTGCTCTTAAGAGCTTCCTAAGAGACTAAATAGACAAGATAGATAAAGCAGCGAGGAATAGAAGTGGTTTGCCTGAGGTCACGTAGGAAGAGCTTGCAGAGGTAGGAACAGGTCTCACATCACAAGTCAGCACATTTCCACTTGTGCAAACCCCCTTTTGCAGACAAACAGCTGTGACCATTAAATCACTTGCTGAGCCTTCAAGAACTGTAATACAACTCATCACTCTGCAGCTCTCCCGTGCACTTTTTTGACAAAGATACCAGGAGAAATTCACCAGTACTGCAAAAATCACCATCCTCAATGGTGTCCTCCTGAAGACACAACAGTCCCAGACCATGGCAGCATGAAAAGGGATTCACCCAAAACATACACGTGGTTTATGCAAAAAGTTGCATTAAAATACACTGAACCCTAGGAGTAGAGAAAGAATCTTCCTTCAGTCAATCTCCCACATCATGCAAATTCAATTGGCTGAAGGCTTGAAACACCCTTTGCTTTTTGATGCTTTGCTCTTACATGATGTTCACTCAAGACAGGCCAAGGCCACTTGAATGTCTTCCATATCATGCATTCATAAAAATACTCAGCAGATGCAGGAGCACACATGCAAAGTTTTAGTCTTTTAAAGGTTAAAAGAACCATCTTACAATGACAGCATTATTTTTCAAGTGGAACTGGCTGAAATGTAATCGATGGCAGGCAACGACTACTGCAAGGATGTTTGTTATGTTTCACAGCACATTTATTCTACTCAGGTTAACAAAAAATGATAAAGTTTCACAAGAATTTTAGTAGAGACCAATTAGTAACTGTTTTTCCAGAACTCATGAAAAATCATATATTTTACAAGAGTTTCAAATGTATTTCATAAGTTTTACTGCAGGCTTGCTCAGCTCCATCAGCTATATAGATTTGCCTTTTGACCAATACATCCACTCTTACATCTTATAGTAAGTAGGGAGCTCAGACATAAAGAAACAAAGGCTCACTGCTCCCAGAAGTGAAATTGGTATTGATTCCTAATGCAGCCTGGAGGTCCCTGTTTCTAGAGGACTTTAGATGACAGGAAGATAAACTCATACAAAATTAGTCCAGGTTACGTGACTACACAGCTTTGCCTAAAATAATGCAGGAAAATATTGTAAGATTAGAAACAGAATCTAAGAGATGTGAGTCCAAGGGGTTTTAAACTGAGAGCTATCTTTGTTAGCTAACTATATTAGCTAAATAAGGCATAATCATGAAACATATCTCAGACGTGATCAACCTCTCCCTCCTACCCTTCAGATTTTGTTTTACCATTTGATGAAGAATAAAAGAGGAGAAATCGTTTTTGAGCTGAAGTTTGGGAAACAGTGGCTGTAGCTCCATCAGCAAGTAATGCATCATAGTTGAGATAGATTGGCAGACAGAATGGAGCTGTCACCACCACAATACGCATTTAAAGGGGGATTTGCTCTGGACTAGCATTAGTCCAGTCCTAAGGAGGGAATGCCTGTTCAAGGGTGGGAGTGCACTTAGTGTACTCCTACAGTATGGTTTCATTCATAATTGTCCCATGTTCTCAGCCTGTGCTGCAGAAAATCAAAATCATAATAAAAGAGGATTGTCAGATGATTGCTTCAGAATTGCATTCCTGCCCTGATTCAGATCACCAAGGCAACCAGAGAGACCTGCACTGCAGAGAGTGCAGAGAGATACTGCACTGCAGTATCACCATTGATTTTTTAAGCTAAACAATACCAAGTCACTTAGCATTCAAACTGACATTAGGTTTTGTTTAAAAACAAAAAGTAAACAAAGTCAAAACTCTTAATATCCTTAGGATTGCTTTCGTTGCTATTTAAATGGACTTTTCCCCTAGAGCTTTTGCAATTCCCCTCAGTAAACTGTGAAGCAGGAAAGAGGATCTTCACTATAATAAGGTTTGACAAATTAAATTCCCTCAAACTGAGCAAAAAAATCAAACATTCAGAAACAACTGCATTATGGTGGGATATCACAAATAAAAATAAAATTAAGAAGTGTCAATCTTCCTTTAAAATTATTGGAAGAAGCTTGCAAAAAATGGACACATTGATGGGTTCCTGTAGCTGTTCTCCTTAGAAAGTCTCCATGTCACTATCAACTGATTGCCTGTTCTTATCTTACACTGAGCATGGCAGAAACAAGAGTTTACAGATATATCTTTGCCTCTCTCCATTAGCATCATCTTTTTCTTCCGCTCTTTGCTAGTTACTGTTGCAGTACTTACAGCACACAAGGCTATCACTAGATACTCTTGAAACAAGAGGATTAAAAAGGGCTTTTTGGCACTGGGCTAGAAGGCAGCAAAATGCTTCTCTTTGTGTGTGGACACTACCACACACGTAGTACAACTGCTGCCATTTCAGGTTGTGTATCTGCCCAGAGTTCAACTTGAGATGCAATTTTAAAGCCCCTGGGCTCCTCCAGTATTGCAGAAAACGTTTGGTTGTACACTTAACAGTATGTCATGGAGTGAGACATTAAAGATACTGATTTTGATCTATAAATCTCTGCAGCTAAGAGAAAAAGGGGAGGAACTACCATGTTCATAATTGCCTGCAGCCCTAGAGGCAGCTGGATCTGAGTCCTAGCAAGAAATGCTGAACGGATTGCGGGTGCTGGCACTGGGGAGTGGTTTTTTGCTGGCATGGGAGATGAGTGTTGATTCAGTGCTGGCATATTCTTCCTCTGTACCCGCACAAGTTATATCCTCTATCACCTCTCAATGAGAACATAACTATGGCAGAAGGGCTTTTAGTTCCTTGCTCACGGTAAGGAAGATTGGGAGGCTTTTCATTTTGCAAGGCCCTGAGCTATCTAGGACAAGAGGAAAAAAAAACTTGGTAATGCCTTCTGTTCCTCTAAGGTGATCCTCAGCCTCCTGTAGCCTCACTCAGAGAGGGAATGAGGTGCCATGGCCTGCAGATCAGGGGGAGGCTGGTTGTGCAGGGTGTCAGATGGGAGCTACCAGCCATGGGCTGTGTCCCACTGCCTTGGCTTCCACTCTGTGCCAATGAAATAAGAAACCTGCCAGTATACACTTGATAGTTTCAGAATTTATGGCATGTGTTTAGCAGCCAACTAAAGATGACATTTGTTTTGGTTTCTCCTACGACAGTGTAACTTATTCATCAGATATGCTTACAGGGGGTAAGAGAGATAACTGTATCTCAAGTGCAGGATTTCAGTGTATTTTTCTGACAAAAAGTTGAATCATCGGATTTTTGCAAGTTAAAGTTGAGGTGCAGAGGATAAACTGTCAGTGATCTTTCAAACCCTGGGCCCTGGGACACAGTCTTTGTGTAAACCTTCTGCTTTGGTTGGGTTTGTGGGCTGAAGACTTGGTGTGTTTCACGTTCGCTTTGAGGCTTTGACCCACTGATGAGGTGGGAGCTGGGTTTTCATTGCAATGCCACATGACAGCAGAAATCCACTCTGGCCGGAGTGAAGAAGGGCCCGGTTTGCTCAGCAGTCTGGGGAACAGTTGCAACATTTTTCACACACCTGGACTGGGCTTTGAGTTTGTAACAAAGCTGAATGCAGGCCAAGTTTCTCCTGCCTTTTTTTTTTTTTTTTTCTTCACAGATTTATTATTCACTGCATTAATTTTCCCTTGATTTGATTTTTTTTAATCCAAGCCCCACTGGATGAAAAAGATCTTTAGGGGGAGAAAATGTAAAAGCAACAGCAGTGTTTCCCTCTGGCTGCAGAGAGATGCGAGCCTACAGTGAGCAGTGCTGCAACACCCCAGCAGCTACAGGCACAGCCCCATAGCTTCAAATGTAGGACATTTTGGGGAGGGGAAGAGGGGAAAAAAAAAAAGATAGGAGACAGAATGAGTGCTGTTTGTCTTGGCTGGTTCTCACATTATCCCCACCTGCATTTGATTCTGCTCAGTCTCCGGACTCCTCCCTCACTTCGGAGCCATGGAAATACAGGAAGTCAGGAGGGGAACAGAGACAGAACACTTTGTACTAGCAGCCAGACCACTGTTTAACTTCTTCAGCCAAAAAACAAATATGAATATGGAAAGATTTTATGGCGAGATACATCAACAGACCGAAGCAGTTCTGAGAAGCCTTCCACAGTTGCTCATTCAAGGTTTTTGACCTGTGGCTTCTCCTATGATTAATCACAGTGTTTGTTTTGTAGTAGTAGTACCAGGTGTTTATCAAGCAATGTGAGCCATCAGGTCTGTCGTTCAGAACTCTATCTGCTCCAAGTGTTTGCTGGTCTTCAGAACTTGCTTTCCTATCTAGCCCTGGGTACTTTTTCAGTTTTTCTTGTCTGTCAGCCTGCTTTTGCAGATTTTCTCCCTCTAAATGCAGAGAACGTTTTAGCAACACAACTGCTTTCCATGGGCCTTAGGGCCATACAGCAGTACAAAATATGTGGGTTAAACACCAGGTTTTGAAACAAGGCAATTCTGCAAGCGTATATTTAATCCTTTTCCTACCTAAAATAGAGACATGCAACTAAACAGCTGCAAAGTTAAGGCAGAGCAGAAAGTGAAGCTAAGGATGCTGAACCTGGTAACGTCCCCCCACATGATGCTGCAAAGGCAGACAGAACAAGAGGCATCTTCCTCCTTTCTGCTTTAAGAGATCTCAGAACTAGAAGTTCATTTTGTTCTTATGGAGGCGCCTCACAAAGAGACCTCAGGACCCTGATGGTGCTGTGACAAGCATTTCTTGCAGACCAGATGAAATTTCAGACTCAAACAGCAGATAGCTGGATAATAACAAGGTGTCTCTCTGCATCCACATGCATCACACCACTGAAACATTTTGATCTTTAAATCCCTGGGGATGGCACATCAGCCTCAACTTTTTATCTGACACAGAAAAAACAGTTTCTAAAAAGCTGAGAAAAGCAGAATTAGAAATATGAAATGCACTACTTCCACTAGTCGTGACATTTATTAAAATTCCCATTGATGTATAACCACAGTACCTAAAAGCTACTGCTTAAAACCTGTTGGAAGAGAACATCAAAACAGATATTTCAGTACAACCTTACACACTTCCTTCACATTACATGCAGTATACTAAAATTATTCATTTATTTATTATGAACTGACAGAGGGAATGGCACTCATTAGGGGAAGCTGTAATGTTAAATTACAAACATTTGAAAATGGGAAAATACAGAATTAAGATAAGCATTTAAATGAAAACAAGTAACTGGAAACAAAAGAACAACGATAAAGAACAATTCAACATGCCTTCCTCCCTCCCCCTCAGACACGGGAGAATGCACACGAAGGGGTTAGCAACCGCAAACAAACAATCCTAATCCCTGAGTCATTCTTGAACCTCATGTAGAGGAAGGCCGCTGAATATCACTGTATGCACTGTATTGTTGTCTGTAATGTAAAGACACTGATAGGGTGCCTTGCCACCTGCCTACCATGCTGAGACTTTATTCATGCCCTTTTAGAGGAAATTATTCTTCACTAGATATCCATGCAGATGTGTGTTTTGGAGATAATCATTGTGATGCTTTTTAGAGTTGCTGGACAGAAATGGGCAAGTAGATTCTAGTTCGCGCAGTTTGTTTTAGATGTCTTTTTTTTTTTTTTTTTGGATGAGATGCATCATCCTCCAGATGCGCCTTTTTCTCTCTCCTGACTACGAATTCAAGATATAGATCAGAGGTCATCACTTAGAGTAAAATATCCAAGTGTCAAGATGAATCCCTCACCCTTTGGGTCAAAACCTTTGCCCCATCATATTGAATGAAGTTCTGACTGTGATAAAACCAGAACCTCACTTTCCCTTGTTCTGATTTCAGAGCACAGCTAACCACACAGACTAGTGTCATCTGACAGCGGGTAAAAGCGATGGGGCTTTTCTTTCATCTCATCCCCATTTCTACAAAGGCAACATCAGTAATCCAAACCTTCACACCACAATTAGAACTGCACATCCAAGAAGCCTCCAGAGCGCATCCTTTTCCTCCCCATTTATAAGAATATTCACCAGTACAATTTCCTAATATCTACAAGAATCTGGCTTCAATTGGAGCAACTGAAACTTAGCAAAGAAACAAATGTGGACTTTCAAAACAAAGCCATTTTTGTGATAGCCTGCCAATAAAAAAACAACCCCACCAAATCCCAAAACACAAACAAACCCCTAGCAGGATATATCTTTATTATTATTATTTTCTCAAATAAATATAAACAAGCTTTTCTAATTCTCCTCAAATTAAGTGGATGGGTTTGAACATACACAATTTTTGAAGAATGGTGACTGAGGAGAAAATTTGAAGGGAGTCAGATGAAGAAAAAAAATGTTTTTCTAAGGAGAAAGTCACACTGGTCAGGAAAGAGAAGCTAAAAGATCACAATAACAGACCATTTGCAAACACAATTCCATTGCTTTTCACTCTGTTAATTATGCTTCATATTGCCATAGATGGTGACAGAAGCAATCTTAGAAACAGAGTAAATTATGATGATAATACAAGTTTGGTTTTTGTCCATAACTGGGTGGCACCTAAATAAAAGCATCCAAGGTGCCAGAATTCAATTTGTGGTTTGGTTTTGGATTCGTTTACAATTTGGTTTGGCTTTCAAACAGATCTAAGTATGATTGGGTTAGGGTATGAAAATACAGAGCCCTCTTATTTCTGTGGGGTGGGCAAGGTTTGCATTTCACCACCACTGATTCATGGTCAGCCTCTCCTTTTGCCTATTAAATTTGATGAAGATTATGGAACTGTTGGTTCTTCAAAGCACTGTCATGTATTAAAATACAGCATGGTAGCTAAGTAAGTGCTGGCTGCCTTAGCAAGTGGACCCAGGAGAAGTCACCCAAAATACCATTTTAAGTCCTCCACAACAGACTGGTCTGGAGCACAGTTTACTATCAAGAATTTGCAGTTAATGAAATCAGGGGAAAGTACTGACAGCTATATGAGCATTTAAGCTGCATGCATTTATAGGAGGCTTAAAAAAGCAAAATTAAAAATAAGAGTGGGGTAACAAAGTTTAATGTTTTAGACAACGTTTAAAATATTAATAAGATCCTTATGATTTATAAAATCCTTTAAGATGACTTGAATATGAAAAGTGACACGATAACAACATGCCTGGTTCTAAGGTTTCTTTATGCTGGAAGCCATGCATGCAGGGGCACATACCAACTTTCTAAAAACATAGCTGGGTCAGGTTACACAATTCTTAGAACAGAAGAGGAGATAGTTATTGTTTATTGTATTTAGATCAGTCTCTGTGATGCATCTGCCATGCTATTTAAACTGAGAATATGTGGACTCCAAGAGGTCTGTACAGACCAAGTGCTTGGGTAAGAGCTTGGCAAAGTCACAAACCTTGATGCTGTGATGTAGATATATGTGCCAGTACACCATTTGTATGTTTAAACACACACAGCTTACCGGACATTCATAGTCTCCAAGTTTTCCAGAAATCCCTTTTTCAAAACATCTTAAGAGCTATCACAGTATTTTAGGAGAAATAATGTTACAAAGAAGGTTCACAGAGATTATTAAGGGTGAGAGGATGAAACCTGTGATGGGAAATCAGGAGAAATTGGTTTGTTCGTCTTCTTAACCAAAGACTGAGAAAGGACATTATGGTTCTTGTCAGGAGTAAAAGTAGTTAAAGCTAGAAAAAAAATGTTTCTCGCTCTCTGCAGTGTGAAGTTCTGCAAACTTCTTCCACATGGGGCTTGTGGTGACAGGATGCGTAAATGGCTTAAGATGGATTTTGAGGGGATTAGGGAAGGAGCTGTGTAATTTTACTGAGAAAAGCTTCAGGAAAATATGTTTGTATGTGTCTAGCATATTGGTCTACATAGAGGGAGTTTGAAGGGGGGATGTATTTCTGTTTGTGGTGTATTTATGCCTGATTAATGTCAAGCTTTACATTTCGTACCATGTGGTGGCCAAGAAAAATTGTTCACCCTTGTGACCTTTTTTTCTGGTGCTTTCCTCCCTCTGCTGAATGACTAGACGTTGGCACTAAGAGCTGCAGATACAATCACTGATGTTCCTATCCCATTATGTTCTCTTCAGTGTCTAGCTGGCACATCCCACTGGCACTCACTAAACTGAGCACAGATTTTTCCTTCAGGTCATACTGGCAGGTACTCTCCTGGGCTTCCCTCTTTCCTCAGAAGGAAAGGTTATTAGTCAGCTTTTTTGTCACCTAGGCATCTTATTCAGAACACAGTTTTCATTTGCAATGCCCTTGATCTCTCCAAGTTACGTTCCTATGGCACATTTTTGCATGGCTTTTGACTTTCCGCTATAAATCTGTATTTTCGGAGGATAATAAGTATCTTGTGTGTTATGATTACAGGTGTGGAAGGTCTGTCCTCTCCTGAACTGGACATCTCTCTCATGGCTGCAACTGCTGGAGATTAGCTTCGAAGGCAGAACATGGTGCTTTCTTCACATCTGTTCCTGAGTGCCAATATTTTTACAAAAGGCCTACTTATCTTTGAACACAGGGACTGGATAAAAAGTCAACAAGTCCTTTTGGTGTGAGTAGCATTCAATAATTGCATTTGAGAAAACAGCTGAAAAAAGGTTTAGCATGGGTGCATGTAAATTAATAAGTACATCCAGTTCCTTCCACACTTTGACTCCTCTGAGTGCAATTTTCATCCCAGATATTTCAGGTCTCAGCTTTGAAATGTACATAAAGGGAGATAAAACTGACAGCAATTTGGCAGGCAAGAAATACAACAAGTGAAACAGTGATAGGAAGTAAAAAAAAAAAAAAAAAAAGGAGGGAAGACAAGTCTGTCTTTGAAAAAAGACAACTGGTCTAGAATTGAAGCACAGTCAGGAATGGAAAGGCCAGCAAAACTATGACACTGTGTAATTGCCTCCACTAAAAAAACCAACACCTTGAGTGTCTTAATGAACCAGAGAAGCTGCAACTAATTTAGAATCAGAGCAATGCTTTGAAACAGGTACATTTCATTTTAACGTTAGGAGAAAGGATTGGAGAGATTTCCCTACCATCACATGAAAAATCACCCAAAACAAATTAGAACTTGGGACTTTTTTTCCTCTTCATCCCATATTTACTCCTCTAGAGGACACTGTTGTATAAGAGCAGATGCACAGTAAATGCTAAAAAACACCTTTTCTTTTTTTACTTTTAAGAGACAACACCCACAAATGTCTGGTATTCAAGAAAAGTGTCACTTCTGAAAGATTTCTGCAGGACACGACTGCCTTTATTGGGCATGAGAACCTCCAAAAGCTCTGGGTAAGTGACATGAAGGTGTACCTCTCTGTAACAGCATGCTGCCATTGCCTTCACTAAACCATCCATTGAGCCGCCATGTATGCAGTGATCTCCTCACCTTCAAAAGAGACCATTCTGTGCTGCAGTAAAAGGGGGTTTGGTGAAGTGCAGAGTTCACTTAAGCATCAGGGCCTTCATCTACGCTTCCTTTTCTAACTTAAAAGCCAGCACAATGACCATGAAATGATACCATGGAAATAAATGTTTAGAATTTGCTAAAGGAACAAATAAAAATAAAAACCTGTAGCTTCCACACATAATAGGGTGGAAATGAGGTAGACGCTAAGTTGGGTACAGCTCTCCACTGACTGCATAAATAGCAGTAATGAGGCCATTCTAAATTTTATCAGATGACTGCATTCATTTGCTCTAAATATCGTATTCAGTGATTTGTGCTGATTCTTCAGTTTGTGGGATTAGTTACAGTTCATTGTAAGTTCTAACTGTATTTCCATGTATTGTGTTAAGACCTGATTCAAGAGTAGTTTTATTTGATAAAAACCAGATGTTCTTAAAAGAGACTCTCTCCTTCACAGTACAAAACATTATTCTTAGCAATTGTATGTACCTTACAAAATTAATAAGCACAGCATCTCCCTGCGTGACACATGACATTATTATATTTTTCCCTGTTGAGGGACTTTTAAGCCGTTGGGGTCATGACCTCTGTGCCTTATGAGAAATAGAGAAGCACATGGTTCTAATTTTATCTTCAACCCTGCCCTCCTGCTAACATGTATGTTTACAATACGGTTCATCTGTTGACCTTTCACTCACATTTAAAATATTAGCTAACATTTTTCAGTCTCAATCACAACGGTGCACGGTGATTAGCTTTTAAGACCAGTTGTTTTCTTTATTGCACTTTGACATGCACATCTCGTCCAAAGGCCCTTTGCCAGTTTTCTGCTTTGAAAACAGTGGCGGCCACAAAAACAACTCCAGTGTGTCTGGACACCTCTGTTCTCGTTATGACGCACAGCACTTCAGATATTTAAAGACGGCAGTATCACCCAGCAGAGACAGGAAACCATTTGGTGGTTCAGGATATAGCCAAGCAGTTGGCAGGCTCAGGACCTCTGTTGGCTACAGTTTGGTCCCATGTCAAGGTGAGCTGGGCTCAAGACAGAGCCAAGCTTAGCTTAACACATGTCCTGGGGTCGTGCAGGAGATGCCATCTGTCCTCCAGGCCCTCCAAAGGAGCCCAGGTGAGGCTCCCCAGAGGCAATGTCTTGGAGCTAATCCCACTAAGGGCAAGTCAAAAAGAAAACACTTCTAGAGAAAACAGCACTTCACTGGTACTCGTCAGGTGCTGAAAGAACATGTGCTCACTTTTCAACATGAAGAGAAAGAAAGTTCAACCAGATAAGGTTAATTCTCCACTCTATTTTTCCTTATTTCAGAAGGAAAGAAAAAGAAAAGGTGAGAAAGAGGGAGAAAGAGAAATAATCTCATATTTTCTTTGTAATATGGCAAAAATTTTAATGGGAAAATAGCTAATAATAATAATAGCTCTTTTAAACACAAATGGCATAGAAAATTCAGAAATATACTTTTAGCACTACGGTATGAATCAATATCTTCAAGGCTTTTTCCATCTTAAATTGTATTTTTAAAATTTTAATTATATATATGAACAACATATAATGCACTCTGTGTAACATGATTATGAAAAGAACACCGAGCACTTTCATTTACATAAAGGAAAATGATTTAACTGGTTATTTTCATCATGCTGTATTAAATGTTAGCATGGTACGGGATCTCATCTAAAAGTATGTTTTAAAATGCATAGTGGGGCATCACATTTATCCCTTGCAGAGTTCAAAATATTTTATAATTTTGGAGCTCACTGCTCTCATTTTATCTATAACCTACGCTATGCTTACCCATTTTCATTGTGCTTATGGAAGTATTTGGTTTCCCATAGAAATTATGCAAATAATTTCCAGGCCCGAAATGTTCCAAGCTTACTGCACTACTAAAGAGAACATCAGAAGTGTGAACACCTTAGTTTTAAGGAATGAGAGCAAAGCCTCTTCTGAGTGATTGCTATGGGAAGAAATTTCAACAAGAGCTGGGCAGATCCAGGATTACCCTTTCTTGGAAGAAGGGATATCAGAGCCATAAGTCAGAGAAAACCTGGTTCCCACAGGTTTCAACCCTCACCTACACATCTAAGAACAACTTGAATTTGGCTGAATAATGAGCTGCAGAAGGACAGAGAGAAAAGAGCTTCATACAGCAGTGGGCTAGAGCCACTGCTTTGTGCTGTGGAAAGAACTAGCATAGAAAATGGAAGAAAGATCCTGTCTTCGCTCAAATAATCAGAGAAGTACCTGTGGGAACATCCTATTTACAATTATTACAATTGCTCTTTACAATTATAATTTCATGATAAATACACAGAGATTTCCTGCTCTATTTTTCTGAGAAATCACACGCATGTCTTTTCAATTTGGCTATCTATACATAAATACATATATGTATGTAGGTGCGTGTGTGTTTTAAAGCAACAAATATACTCCGAAGCTATCTTGAAAGAGTGCAATCCATAAGTAATCCTACTGAAGTCACTGCTGTTTACAATGAGGTGATATCAGCAGGAGAACCAGACCCTAAAATTGTCTTGTGTTGTCTTATAATTTTTTTTTTTTTTTCTCACCCTTCCTTTTTTTTTTTTTTTGATGGCTTCAGCTGCCAGAACAGACAATATCAGCCAAGACACTCAGGAGCTGATGCCAATGGCAGTTTGGGAGAGCAGCACTGGTGTTCAGCATATTTGGCTTTTTTCCTCAGAGTAATGAAGACATCATACTGCTTCTGCCCTCCCATCCCCGTAACCTCTGATCCTCAACACAGAGTCTCTGGGTATGAAACATGGAGCCTCTCACCACTGCATAAAATCAATCAAAGCCAACACCACCAGGGAGGCTGTTACTTGCCATGTTGGCAATTCACTAATCGCTCCCTTTATTGCTCCGCCGTGGAGGAGAGATGGATACGTCCCTCCTAAGTCAGCTGCAAACTGTGATCAGTTTCTACATTAGGTTATTTCCAAAAACTTCTAACATAACCATCATCGCTTGTTTGTGCCTTCAGCTTACACAGAATTTAAAACTGCATCACTAGCATGTTGGATTTGTGCCAGTTAGACATGCACGACAAAGCTGTGTTTTTCCCTTCAATAGCTGGGTGCAACTCAGCTTTTGATGAGAAAAAACAATCCATAAATTCACTGGCTCAAAATTATACTGTAATTTATTAATCTGTCACTGTAGGATTTCCTGCCTTCATTTCCACCAATACACAGCAATGCAAGCAGAGGACTTGAAGCTTTTTTTTTTTTAATGCTTACTCACAATTCCTACAGTTTGTGATGACGAAGAACAGATAGATTTGTTGCATAGCGCTTTTTCTATCAGTAATGGTCAAGTAACATAAATAGATATAGACAGAGGACTAATTAATATATGACCACAGAATTAATTTCCAAGTGCTTAAAGAAAAGGATCAGTAAGAGTGAGGCACAGCAATCACTCCACATTTTACATCGAAAGCCTTTCATACTGTACCTTTTCCACAATTTCTGAGCTCAGTTTGTAACCACTCACATTTTATTAATAAGGAAAATGATACAAACTTTTACACCACAACAAATGGCTCACATGAAAGAAAGAATGACGGAAAATTTAGTGCATCTTATCTCTCAGTATTTTGTTGTACACAGTCATTCCATCCCCGCAGCCATAGCTTGATGGATGTGATTGGCACATAGCATGTATGTAGACCTCCTGTGGCCATCAGGCGGCTTGGAAGCAGCTTACACGTGGCCAATGCATGGCTTGGATGTGGCCTACACATAGCCAGCATGTGACTTGTACATAGCTGGCATGTGGCTGACACACAGCTTGCACATGCATTGCATGTGGTCAACATGTGTCCTAGCCGTGGCCTTCACATAGAAGGCAAGTGAATGGCATACGTCCCACACGTGCTCTACACCAACGTGTATGTATTGGCCACATGTAGCCTATGTGTATATAGGCTATATATATTTAATGATGGAAGGGATGCCATCCAAAGAAATATGGACAGGCTTGAAAAGTGGGCCAAAGTGAACTGAAAGAGGTTCAAAGAGGCCAAGAGCAAGGTCAGGGCAGTGCCAGGTATGTGTACCAACTAGGAGAAGAAATCACTGAGAGCAGCCCTGCAGCATGTGCTTGCGGTGCAGAAGGCTGACTATATCCTGGGCTGCATCAAACAAGGCTTGGCCAGCAGGGCAAAGGAGGTGATTGATTCTATTTAAAAAGAGCTATAAACAAGATAGAGACTAACTTTATACACGAGTAGATAGGTGATAAGACAAGGCGATCTTTTAAACTAAAAGAGGAAATAATTAGGTTAGACATTTCCTCTGAGGAAACTCTTTCCTCAGAGGGTGGTAGGCATGGGCACAGCTGCCCAGAGAGGTTATGGATGCCCTATCCCTGAAGGTGCTCAAGGCCAGGTTGGATGGGGCCCTGGGCAGCCTGATCTGGAGTGCGGCAGCCCTGCCCATGGCAGGGGTTTGAACTAAATAATCTTTAAGTTTGCTTCTTACCCTACATTTTTTTTTAAACTTTTTATGTCAGCCCCATTGTTTCAGGACTTCTACGGGCCAACTTTACTGAGAAGATACTGTCAGTTGAACTGCTGTAGCAAGCAAGGGGATCTGCAAAAATGTGCCTTATAGTCACATCAGCTAAGACCCCGTACATAAAGAAATAAAAAGTCAGGTGGGACTGATTAGTATTACGCCTTTATGCTATTTGCATTTCCTTGTTGCTTGCTCCTGGCATACAAATCATGCTAAGTTACGCTGACACAGATTTACTTGCATATAGTATAGCCCCAGTTACATCTGATTTGAATCTGGCACCACACGCTCCAAGCCTGAGGCAGACAGTCCTGTTTTGTTTTCAGGAGGTTAAACCCAAACCAGACCTGCAAGGGCTTCTTTGCACAGGCTGTGGTAACAGAGTACTTCCAAAGGGAGCACAGGCAAGTTGGGCACAAGGGTTGCTTGCTAGGTGCTGGGGGCCATCCTGGCTGATGGGAGGCCTGTGGTGGGGATCGCAGGCTGGAGCAACAGCCCTAGCAATGGCACTGTGGCAGGCTATGGCTTGGCAAAGTGCACTTCTCCACTGTACTCTCGGGCAGAGTACTGAAATACTCATTATGACTAGCTGCAGTAAGTACTATGCAATCAGATCCTTAGCAGCAAACTGCAACTCCTTTTTCAATCAATATATAAGGAGTTAAGACTCATCCTTCTATTTTAAACTCCTCTTCATTGCATACAGTCATCACTACAGCCAGCTCTCTGCTTCCACTGATGGTTGAGCAGAGGACTTACAAGGCTTCTAAAAGCTGTTGACTACTTTTCTGCTTCTTGGCCATAGCTGAAAAGCCCAGGGTACCAAGCTGAGGTCAAGACAACTGCTGGAGATTCAGCCACATTGCTATAAGACCTGCAAGTGCACTCAAATGAACCTGACTCTCCAAATCAGGCAAACTTCATTATTTCACGCTCCCGTGATTGGTATTGAATCTGGCATCAGCACTGTCAGTACTGCCCCTTCATGGATCTGCTGTAGCTTAATGCTTCTCCTATTCATGCCTCACTTCTATTAACTGACCTTCTGTCGGACAGGGAACTTTAACTCTTTTGTGTAAAAAAAAAAACAAAAAAAAAACAAGCAAGAAGAAGGATTAGGCATTGAGGTAGTACCATAATTCAAGAATAAGCACATAAGTCGCATTAATATTTGAAGTAGTGTTGACAGCTTCCCTTTTGAAGAGGTAAACACCAATGTTTTAAACCATGAAAAGCATGGGAATGCCAAGTGCATGCTTACTTCAAAGGACTTGAACTGTTACAACACTGTGTAAGACATAACAAGAAATGCTTTCTATTATATACACACAGGTTTATGCTCTTATACTTGATCCATTTTTGTGTCATGAATTTTCACTCAAATCCTTTGCTGAAAGTCAGAAAGCCATCACGTTTTTCATTTAGTCAGATGAAACAGCTACAAAATGTTAGCTCTACTGAGGGTGATTTGAGCAGAGAAAGGAACTTAGCAAAATGAAAAAGTACTTTCAAATTCTAACTGCAGCAGATGTTGTTTTGGTCATTCCTAGCTGGCTGTGAAGTTAGAGACCCAGAACTGTGGCTTCACACGTGGTTCAAGTATTATTGGCTGCATTTATCTTGGAGGGTAAAAAAAAAAAAAAAAAAGGATGCTTGCATGTAGGACTTGGCATGCATTGTTTAAAACAAAACAAAACAAAAACCCAAACTGTGGCTGTCTTCAATTATTTTCCATTACAGTATTGTCTGCATGTAATTGCTCCATGTTTTCCATTATGGAGTGCCAAGTGAATGAGTATGTTAGAGTATAGGATGTACAAATTCCACTAGTAATGCTGCCCTGTATCAGTAAATAACATGAAACACAATCTCCCTTGACCTATATCATTCTTGCATACGATTAATCTGGGTTTTTCAAGTGTCCGACCTCATTTACCGTATCTTCCATCAACAGCGGAGACTGGGGACTCAGAGAAAATCCAGGCAGTGGGAAGTTAGACAGTGATTTCAGAGAGGTCTTATCTGGGGCTTAATAGTAAATGTCTTGTAAATTGAGCCATTGCCAGAATGCTGCAGATAGGGTTTGGGGGTTGGTCTGTCTTGTTTTGTTTTGAATATCTGAGAGAACTACAATCACATAGGTCTTTTCTGCGCATGAAATCAAGGACTCTCTGCAGATTTGAAGATTTGGCTCATTGTGTCACTTTGGTTCCTTCCCAAAACCAACATTTTTATCATTATTCTTTCTGAAAAAATGCTGTTGCTGCTTCTTCTATATGAAGTAGCTGGAAGAAAAGAGGAGCCCTGGGAGCCAGTGTCTCTGGTCCCCCAGGCTCCCACCGTCCCAGCAGGGCTTGGACGTCCCTTCCCAGAAGCAGAAGATGTGCTAGCATAGCAGCAATGCATGTTAGGAAGAACTTTGTGCCAATCACAATGCAGAGCAATTTCTGCAGTGGAAAAGTCCAGGGGAAAAAAAAAAAAAGTCCACTGCCATTCTGTGTTAACTGCATCCCATACAGAGCAGAGTCTGAGCTCTGCTCATCTACAGTGAAGTTTCACTTTTTGATACCAATAGTTATTAATGTCCATAACTGGGAAGTATAACATATAGCCCAGAATAATTACATTGTACAGCAGAGGTTAATGTAACTGACCTGTACACACATGACATCTGTCAAAGTGATCTCAGTAAGAAAATTGGTTAGGTTTGGCAGTTCATAAATAGGTTGTAATTACCTTCTGGGAACAGCATAATTACACTTTACCTCAACACAGCAATACTATTCCCCTATTACCCTGACCAAACTATCAAGAGACAGACGTCTAGACAAAATAAACGGATGATCTTCATATCATAAAACTTTGTGCTACTGCATCCCTTCCTTTCTGTCACTCGTGCACTGGCCCCTCAGCAGTGTTAGTTGGAAACTCGAGAGCAAACTCTTGGTTGCAGCCAGCTGGGCAGTGAGAAGACGGGAAATTTGGAAGTATGCACATTCAAAAACTAAACTCAAATAACAGCAGAGAAAATTAAACAGCTTATTTAAAAGAAAAAGAGTCGCACTCTTTTACATTAATGTGGGAATGACTGCCAAATACAGACTGATACTCACTGAAACATCTTCAGAAGTCATTTTGAGAAGACGAAATTAAGATATGCAGTGGAACAACATTCAACTGCTATCTGAGCTATTCTTAATTGAATTTGACAGAAGACGTGTGCACTTACACTACTAGGACATTCTGAAACTGAAGCTGGATCAGCTTTAAATAATCTCTTGAAGAGGTTGAATTTTCACTGTTTATTTTACCTGATATGATGGGGAACAACAGCAACTACAGTAAAGGCTGAATGGAATTCTTTTTCAGTACGGGCAAGAATTCATATTTATTTTGAGAGGGGGGAAAAATTAGATGCAAAGTCTACATAGAATTTGTAACCTAGCAGTATCATTGTAGCTGAATATTTGTTTCTAACAAAAGCCATCAGTTATTTGATCAGGCTACTTCCAAAACAACAAAAAAGCTTACTCTGAAAACAAGTCTAGTGCTAAAAGTGGACTTTTTTTCTCTTGTGTGTACAACAGTTTTTCATGCGCCATGGACTTTAAGCTTCTTCAGACAGGATGGCAGCCTTTTGTGCATTTCATTGCCTCCTAATACAAAGGGGGACTGATGTTGACTGGATCCTATTGCAAGAGAAAACCATCGCCATCAAAAAAAAAAAAAAAGAAAGAAAGAAAAAGTCAGATGCACTCAAAAAAAAAGGAATCCATTTGATTACAAGGACTTGTCCCAAAAACACATTCATGCTGAAAAATGGAACCAAGCCCTACTTTCATGCTCATTTCACACACAGCTTGAATACAGTTAGCTGTTAAAAATACATTCCTCAAAGATTTTCTTTTCTATTACCTCCAGCAATACAACACCTCTAGTACCAACTAGACTGTCACAGTGAATCTGCCTTCCCCAGAGTTCTATTATATCTCAAGCATCTGTGAGCAAGCTCACTAATTACAAAGGAGAGCTGCTAGGGATGCACACAAGCCTACAAAATACATTTTTAGACATAGTCAATGCTGAAATGGGTTTGGCTGGCTGCATTTTTGAGATAACAACCATTAGATTCTCTCCTCAGATGCACACAAGTAAAACCAGAATGTTTCCCACAGAACTCTACAATAAAGGTGGATGCATGGGCTCACTTGCATGGGGACCAGAAGACTCCCAGCAGCTCCTTGAGAATTTGTTACTGTCTGCTGAGTGCTTTGTAGCACACAGTTTTTGATGCAGAATCTTGCCATCATTTCTCCCGAAGAAGAGGTTTGAGTAAAATCCCGGTCTTACTGAAGTGAATGATATTTTTTTGTTGACTTGGATTGGGATGTACAATGTATATTGTAAATATAAATGTATAACAGCCATTATATCTCCCAGTCCGTGTTTTGCACAACATAAAAGAAACACAAATCAAAGGCATGGAAGCAGTATGATTTTCAGTGGAGGGTGAATGGCACATTTTGCAAAACAACATGTGGAAACAAAGTACAGAAGCTGACTGCATAGCATTCCCTGCCACCTCTGAGCTCAATGTGGGGGTTCAGAATAGGAAAGCACAAATTAAGGGACTGTTACCTTTAGTGGCCTAAAGAAGAACAACAATAAAAGCCTCAAGTAGATGAGAGAAGAGGCAAATAAAGCATGTCTTTACTCTTGGCTCTACCAATGCCTTTTCACATCTTTCCTGTGTGTAGGAACAACATGTGTAATTGGGAAGCAATCATTTTCTGTGGTGCACTTTTTCAGCAGCCATTAGGACATTTGGATAGAAAGCCATCTGATGCTTAGCATAGCAAATGCCACCATAAGCTTCCACAATCCCCTTCCTTTTGCAATTACACAGATATGAAGTGGCAGCAGGACTCCAAAGTAAGCTTTGCTCACAGGGTGAGAAGTGGGGAGCTGAAAAACAGCTTTCACCACAGACCTTGGAATGCTAACAGAAGTTCAGGGACAAGCTTTTGACTTCTTCAGCATCATTAGATACTGCAGATCTTCCCCAAAGGGAGTAGTATCTCTGAAGAAATGCAGACAGTTTGATTTCTTCTCACTCCATCCTTTCCTGCGTATTTTTCCATTGGAGCTTTGCAGAGAACTGGCAGGATTAGGGAAGAGCCAGATCTGAGTCTGTCAAGTTGTGGATCTGTTTTCAATGGTTATATATACTGTGCTCTGTGTTGAATTAAAACTACAATAAAAGTCCTCTCACTTGTTACCGTATTTGTGTAATGTTCAAATTAGATGGGAACAGTTATTTGAGAGAAACGAATCCAATACATATCCAAAAAGCCATCAGGTTTTAATATAGAAACCATGTACTAATGTACTGCATGGTCAAGTGGGGAAATTCAAGCTCTGTATTTCTCAGTGTCAAAGGATGGCAAAGCCAGCCCTTCTGACTATCATGTCTCTCATTGCCCAGGATAATAAAATGAGTTCGAATAAACATACGGTGTAAAACTCTTCTAGGCAGGATCATATTTTAATGGGAATTTGTGCTTCAAATGGTTGATCAGCTGCCTTCACATTCACAATGGAAGTCTTGGCACCCACAGGTGAAATGTTAGGAGGTAGCCAGGCTAAGCAGGAGTTATCAATGTGTCTTACTAGAGTACTAATATCTACTACAATGGTTTTTGATGATTAAATTGGTGTTAAATCATAGTTTGTTAACAAGGTGTTCCCTGCTAGCAGTAAAGATCACAAAGATCAATTTCAACTGAACATGGAAAAGAATCCATAAAGTTTAAAATTGGAACTTAGCTGCAAAAATTAGCAATCTATATAAACTAGGGCTTTTGTTTAACAATTCAGAAGACAAAGATTGGAGGCTGTTTGCTTTGGCAGTTATGGCCCAGGGACTTTTGGGGACTGGTACACTTGTAAAGTTGGACCAGAATTTCACTAAGTTACCAACATATATATCCAGTTTAAACAGTAACATCTCCAACCTGAACAACCCCTTTGGCAGGTCAACACTCCGCACAGTTGTCTTTTCAGAAAGAGAACATTAAAAATAAGCTCTGCCGAGGAACGATGTTCTGCCACAAAAGAACAATCCAACTGAATTCATTTCTCGTGTTACGTAGTTTATCAGGATCCTATCCATGGAATGGTTTGCTAAATTAACAACTCAAACAGAACAGACTGCATTAAAATGTTGTGGGTCAGGGGAAAATTAACTCCAAAGTATCACACTCCTGAGCTCAAATTCTACACTTACGTTATGGTGGATTTACGCCAGGGTAAATGAGAGAAGAATTTGGCCCCTGACCTTCTTCAAGCAGGTCATTACAGTTGAAATAGTAACTGATCTTAGACAAACATTTTTGCTGCGAGGTATTTATTTCTGTATAAAGGTTTATGGAACATCATATTCTTTGCCCTTTAAGACTGATACTGACAAATGTAAACACCACTGGGTTTGGTGTGCCATAGCTTAATCCAGCCTCTCTAAATCTGGCTAAAACAATGGAAATATCTTCTGAAACCATTGCGGGTTATATCCAATATAGTTAAAAACATCTGACTGCAACCGCAAATATGCTGGTATTTGGTTGTGCTATAAAAACATTTTTATGTCAAATACAACTGGGACTAATACAGTAAACTACAAGCACAGTTAACCCTTGGAATGAATCATAAGTAGATGCTTGAAGGTTAAGGTAGCTTACACTGGTTGCATTCTCTTATGAAGAGCATAAACGGAAAGTAGGGCATAAAAAGTAATTACTAGTACTAATAGAGTAATTGATATTTATATAGCACCTTCTATGCTACACTATAAACACACCAGCAAAATTATAAACTTCTGCAGCTACTAGTTATGGACCTGAGCATGTCTTCCTTGCTTGAACAGCTTCCCAGGAGTGCAGAGATGCTGCTTTTGTTCTGCGCCCCATTTCCTCTGATATCTATAGGTACTCCTGGACATACACATACAAGGACCATTTCAGCTATCACTATCAGTAGATTGGGATAGTGTTGAGCACACCAGATCTCTTGGTTTGCTGTTCTGCAGTTCAAGGCCCATATTGGTGCTATGCTGGCCACTAACACAGCACTAACTCAGCAAGAACACTTCTTGCTACAGTTTAGCCTGTGCAAATTACAGAATCATTTAGGCTAAAAAAGACTATCAGAGATCATCAAGCCCGACTATCAACTTGACCTACCAAGTCCCATCACTAAATCATGTTCTTTGGAGACACATATAATGAGAATGTATTTGGTGTACAACTGTTTTGGTGTATATTTTCAAACAGAACCACTATCTTAAAGGCAAACTTACATAAATGCATAATCTAAAACATCATGTTAAGACATGCTCAGGAGCCTACACCCCATTATCTGAAAAGACTTAAGGAATGCAAATCTTAAATCTCACTGAAAGCGCTTTTGGACACAGGCTGCTGACACATCTTACTGTGGTGACATAAAGATACTACCCTCACTGCCAGCTGTGCAAAAATTGTTGGTCTTATAACACTGCCACATCAGAGAGATTTCCTTGCCAACACAGGCATCTCAGCTCAAAGCCCCAGCCACTCCTCTGCAGAGTCGATATCCAATTGCTTTATACTTTACTTTATACATATAATTTATACAGGCTTATACTCTTACAATGTCAATGCCTTGGAAATCTATATTTATTCTGTATGATATTATGATATTTATAAGGTAAAAAATGTTTATTTCATTCTTTGCTCCATTCCTAATTTTTGCACATAAAGGACATATGGGGAATGAACGGATGGTTGCATCTACAGGGACTCCTGATCCTTTCCCTATTGATAGCAGCTAATTCAGGGGAACCGAATGTAGCAAGAGTGTTTCTCTCCACATAATTTGTTTTGTGTGTATTTGTACTGAATTTCATCTGCCAGTCACTCAGTATTACGCAGCTCCTCATAATTAGTTTTAATTGCCATTAGTTAGAATAATGGATCACAAGCAAACACGCTCAGCTCATGACTGCGTAGATCATTTATGAATAAGTTGAATAGCTCAAGCTCCAGGCCAAATCCCTTTGGAAATACATCACTATTCTTTTTCCAATGTGCAAACAGGCCATTTATTCATACCCATTGCCTCCTCTCTTTCAGACCTGTGGGTGATCACATCCTTCTGAGATGATTTAGGAATTTTGTCAGGTCTTTGTGGAAGTCCATACACAACACTTCAGATAGGTAACACTTGTCCATGCAGTGGTGACTCCTGTATGTGCTCCTATACTATTCTCTGGATGTGAATCCATTAAAGTACTGTTTCCCATCATAACACAAATGTCAGTTTCACATTTCTAAAATAAAGAAACAGGGCTGCTATGAATCCCAGCAGTAGTCATTTCACAGTTATGTGCAGAAACAGTGCAAATAAGATAACCTTCTCCAGCTGCCTCAAAATGCAACCCTGTCAAATTTTCCTTGACCTTCACAACTAAGTCATTGGTAACTTTCTTCATACTTCCATTAATTTACAAATATTAGCGCCATCTGTTTTTGTATGAGGAAGCAGTTAGCATTTTTAATTTGCACATTGTCTATAAACAATTTCTTACTTGTAGTCTAACTGCTTCCATAACTTTAAGACCATAAATGTGGCTGAGAGCACTGAATCCGTTCAATCAGACATCAGTTCAAAGGTAGACAGGCAGGTTCCTTACCTAACTGCTGTCCCCATCTAGCCTACATCAAACTTCTCAATCTTTCCTGCGCTCCCTCCAGCTATGAAGAGTATGAACAACATCTGGACCTGATTCTACTCCATTCAAGTCAAGAATAGTTGTTTTCCAGCAATTCCATAGAAGAGTTCCAAAGGTACATAACGTGGTATTGTAAAAGCTGTCAGTTGTTCAGCTAAAGCTCTCAGCACCTTCTAGAGTCATGCCAACATTTCACTGTTAAACAATGAACTTAGATGTTAATTACTCAAATCACCATGTCTAAAAACATTATGAGGAAATGCAGTTAATTTTTACCAAGTTTAGTTTAGCATTCATCCTTCTGCTATGGGATAAAGACTTAGTAATCAGAAGGCAAGCCATTAATGGCCAATATCCACCACATCAAGAAAACAAACGGCATCACTTAATACACACTGTCATTAGGTATCCTTTTTGGATGAGTTATAGACACTGTCAAATCCTTTAAATCAGTGATACCAAGTTGGTAGACGCTTTTTTTCTGGCTGGATAATACTGAGCAAACCCAAACAGTCAAGTTCTGTTATCAATTCACATCTAGGTTTATCAACAGTTTCAACTTCATTTCATAATCAATATTACAAAAAGAAAGCAACAAAACAACTATACAAAATGAGCAGCAAAGTTTTAGGAGCTTATCAGAATGATGCATTTGCTTACTTCATGATCTGATTTATATATTTAAATTCACATTTCCCTTTTCCAGTGTAGTAGAGATTTATGAACTAGATGAGAAGGCATAATGTGTATTTGACTTTTTGAAATCAGTGAGCTAGAGAAGCATGCTTAATTATGTAACTACTCTGATCTTCATAATTGAGACCATCCCATCTGTACAGTATCTCATATGTAACTGATAAAAGCAAATGAATGGGAGATGAATTTATTTGATTTTCATAACTCTCGCAGCAGCTGGTCAGCAGGCTCAGCTCAACCTTCCCTACTAAGAGTTGCTCAGGAACACGGATGTTCAGATCTTTTATATTAGAAAACATTTGGGAGGAAATGCAAATTATTATCCAAACCAGACAGCTGGAGGGCGGGAAAAGTGGGGAGCAATCACAAACCATTAATATGCATTTGCTATTCTAATTAGTCTGTTGTTGAGAAAAAAGTGGGATATGTTGTGTCTGTTATATCCTACCTCTTTTGACATATATTTAAGCAGGGAGCTTTTATATATCCTCCTATACCTGTATATAATTTAACTTGTTTCTTTTAAGTCTTTTAAGTAAGAGGGTCAGATTATAAAATAAAAATCTTGCCAAGGTCTGCTGAAGTCTCTATCATCCCCTTCCTTCCTCTCCTCCTATGCTGGAATAAATGCTGCCAGCATGGTAGTGCTGAGCAACAGCTGAGAAATGGAGAAAGACAACACAAAGCTGTCAAGCACTAAAACACAAAAGTGCCCTCCTGCAAATAAATATCCTTCTGGCTCCAACAGGAGAAATTAGCAGAACAAGTGTGCACAACTGAGCTCATCTATGTGGAGGACATCATCACGTAACCCTGCAGAAAATGGAAGAACACAGCCTTGTGCTAGGCCTGAGGGGAGCTTAAAAACTGACTGCAGTTTTCAAAGCAGGAGATAAGTTGTTCTGTATTCTCTCCAGACTGCCTTCTTGGAGAACATGTACATAAAATAAACTTCACAGCAGAGGAATACTTGTCATGCCTTCCATACTGGAGCACACAAAGACTCCAAAGATTTCATTAATTCAGTTCATCCACGCTCTCAAACCTTTAGGCAGTAGGGAGTAAGCTATTTATTTTTGGTTTCTTGTAAGGAATTCACACTAGACTCACTGCTAAATCATTTTCCCTGTACTACTAGTACAGGAAATTAACTATAAATGAACTATGAAAACAAATCATTCTGCTACAATTTTCCACTGATATTATTTTACAGTTTTAGTACATTTAGGAAAAGCAATATAGATTAAAAAAAAAAAAGTTACAACATTTATATACTGATCCTTAAATTATGCTCTTTCTTCTTTATCAGACTCTACTTAAAAGATATTTCTTATTGAGTTGGAAGCATCCTTACGATTGTGGCATCACAGCATGATTTCACAGTCAGTGCTGAAGACAATTTCACTTTGCTATTTACTGAAATCTGGAGAGGAGATAAAAATCAGTTCCTTGTATGCTTTACTATAAAGCAAACAGCTTCTGAGCATTTATATAAGTAGGGATATTGACATATTCTGGGATGCGATTTTTTTCAACATTTTCTCCTTGCACAAGAACCACTGTATTTCTTTGGGAAGATTAAGCACCCAGGATTTATGCCTACATGTTTTTCACCTGTCTGAAGAAAGAAGAGATGGCATACCCTGTATGTGGTATGCAATTCTCTCCAAAAAGGTTTTCAAGCAACGCAGAGAGGTAACTGCAGGGAAAGAAGTTCTATGGTTCCAGGATTAGAACTACCACAAGCTGTTTGAAAATCCTCTGATAAAGCCTCGCAGCAACCAAATGACAAATTATTTGTATTATATATCAAAAAATACCTGCTGAGAGATATCTACTTAAGTTTAACATTGAGCGTTACAAGCTTTCTTAAAAAACACAACTGCAGGACAAAAAAATCTTCACAAAAATCAGAAATGACAATGCTCTGGTCTGTGAATAGACAGGAAAATGCTTATTGTGTCCCACTGCAGGGCAGTCATTTTAAGAAATGCTGAGTATTTAGCTGAATGCATACCTGTGCATTCACATCAGGGCATTCTGGTCTGAAACACCAAGTGCTAGCAGCAGTGGAAACAGAGGGCAGCAAACTGAGTGAGCTGATGGTAGGGGGAAACTTTCCTCTTCCACAAAAGACAGGTTGCAAGCATCACTGCTCCCCACACACTGAAGTGGGTGAGCCACATGGAAATGAGGTTATCTACCGCTAGGGATAACCTATGTAGGCTAGGGATGGTGGCTGCAGTCATGCCCTTCATTTTAATACAGTTTACCTATTCAATATTTAGGGTCAAATTCTACTATGCAAATTTCGAGTTGAAGTCTTCACAGGGGAACAGAATACCGTTTTCTTCTCCTACCAGTATGACAGTAATCGTTAGAGCTGGTGGAGGAACCAGGTTATTTCAAGGAAAAAAAAGTTGACAAATTATCCTTTGAAAACTGCAATTGAGAAAGCAGTTTTCTCTGAGAAATCCTGAAATGACTCTTCCTGTGTTAAATCACACCGTAACTGATCTCAGTGCAAAACTCTCACTTCCTTCTCTGGAGGTACCACTTCATTTTTTTGTTGTAATTTCTTTCAAAATAACATTTCCCTGAAGACAAACAAACAAACAAACAAAAAAACCCACACAAACAAACAAAAAAACACCTTTTCTCCTCATCCCCCTCCCAGTAGGAGTTGCTTCTTGCCAGAAGCATTTTGGTCAGATCTACAAACGAGCTGTAGACAGAAGCCATGAACAGATGTCCTCTTCGGGATCCCGCTGTGAGTTGGAAGAGGTTGCTGCTCTCAGCTGCTCAGCACCATCCCCTGCTCTCCTCATTAGGCATCACCCCTACTGATGTGCTCATTGAACAGTTTGTATGAACATTTCCTACACTGTTCGGCTTCAGGCTGAGCCAGTAATCTTGGTGCAGACCGGCACTAGCGAGACAAATGTGGCTGGTTTTGCTTAAAGCAAAAACGAGGCAGATCCTACAGAAACTTGTGTATGAATAGACAGAGAGGACAGCAGCCCTTGGCAGGATAAGAGCAGAGCTTCTGCTGGTGACAGGGCTGGATTTGGAGAAGGCTGTTCATGGCTAAAAACCTAGCAGTTCTTCCAGGGTGAAATGTGTGCGCTCAGTTTGACTTCAGGAGGCACCTGGCTTCAACAAATTTAACTAGAACAGCATTTGTGCCTCATGATTGTACAGACACTGAAAGCTACTAATGAATATCAGAGAACAACAACAGTCAGAGGCAAACTAAACTACAGTGCAACATCCCACTGCAAAACACATACTTGCCTATTGCTTAGCATCAGCATACCCTAACAGCTTTGCAGCTCTCATGTGTATTTTGGCCTCTTGCAGCCTATCCTGCACAAATCCTATGCTGGAGCCCAACTGCCCGCACCAGCCAAACAAGCAAACCTCCAAGGTGAAAGCATTCCTTTAAGGATTGCAGAAACATTTATAGGAGTTTTCACATCTCCCTAACCACAACAAATAGTTAGTCAAGTTACCTTTGTTAAGCAAACCAATTTTTATTGTTTTCATTCAAACAGCCTTAAAATAGAATTCTTGCCTGCTTTATTTTGTCAGATATAAAGAAAACTGAGAAACTGTATCCATTGTTCCTTAAAAGAGCTTATTAGTGAAACAAAGACTTTTTTTTTCTTTTTTTTTTTTTTTTCCCTCCAGTGAGTGCTGTTTGTGCAGTTACTTCATGACATTTATTTGGATTCGGTCCCAGGGGAAAAAGGCCAAATTCAGTTTCAGCATTTGCCTACTACAGCATAAACACTGTCATTAGTTAACAGATCTTTTTTGGCGGGCCCTATGTAGCCTCCAACATCAAAGCACGTGATATTCATGGAATAATCAAAGCAACATATGTACACTGAAGCACGGTATGTACATTATTTTCTCAGTAGCCTAGCAATCTTCAGAAATTTGAAGAGGTTCTGCTAGGCCTTGAGCCAAAGTCCTTGCAAGTTAATGGAATTTTTTTTTCTTCTTCTACTTCTGTAGATGCCAAGCCTGGCCTTTGAATAATCACTGCCATGTTAATGGTAAACTGCTTTTTTTTTTTTTTTTTTTTTTCCCATTAATTTCCTGCTCAAAGAAGATACGGGACTGAAAGCAGTGAAGGATGAAATCATTTGCCCTGGTTATTTGCCCAGGCTTTCTGTACTCTGGGTAACAGTGCCCAAGTCCCCCTGGGGGCTTCCCTGACTCATCTTGACCACACGATGGAAGAGTGGCTGCATGATGCTTCCTCTGCCCATAGCTCTTCCCTTTGCTAAGGATGCTTTTGGGAGAACAAATAACCACAAACTGTCATAGTGGTTTTTGTGCTGTGTCCTACAGAACTGGGAACAAGACTGATCCTATTTCTTCTCTGACACCAAGCTGCTAGCTGTCATTTCTCCTTTAGGTGTAAGACTCACCACAGCACTTCTGGAGATCTTGCCTTTGCCTCCCATTTTTCTACCCTCTGACATGGCACTGCCTTTACTTTTAGCTCCTGTATAACATCACAGCTCCTTTCCAGATCTTTCCCAGCCAACCACCCCACACACCCAACACACCCTTCTAATACAGATAAGCTGGCACTGGTGGCATCATTTGGCAGGAAATAGGTATAACCTTTTCCTGCTCTTACACAAAAAGTTGCATCCATCCCTCAGTTCTTGCTCTGCATCTGCTCCTCGGCAATGGTGAAGAGGTTTTGAACAAAGCAGAAGTATATCTTTAACCTGTGGGGACTCCCCCTTACTGAGATTCTGAACTATCAAATTCCTCTTCAGCTACTTAGGTACAATAGAAAAACAGAACAAGGTTTGTTAAAGCTGCTGAAAGAAGGGCCTTGAAAGGTTTTGCAGATGTTAACTATGTTGATTGGTTGCTGCCATAGTAATGATTAACTATTCTTGAGTCTAAGGAAATCACTAAGACAGAAGAAAAAAAAAATGCTGGATGTGAAAATTAGAAGATAATATGGGGCAGAAGGATTTTGGGTGGCATTTGCAAAGGCACCACTACAGCTGACCTCTCTGAATGCCACTGGGAAAAACTACAAACTAGATCCAAGAGTTGCTAGATGGTATGTTTAAGATTTGTTAGATTCTATTTTGTAATACTAGAAAAGATAGACTTTTTTTTTTTTACTAACAACTAAAAGGACTAAAAGCAAGCACACACATGGGAAGCCAAATGCTCTCATTAACCCGGAAGAGGAATGTGGCCTACTAAAATTTTATTTGAATTAAAGAATTATTAATGTTGGAAAGATCACTAAGATCATCCAGTCCAATCATCATCCTATCCCTGTGACCACTCTAGACCATGTCACTCAGTGTGACATCCACCCTTTTCTTGAACACCTCCAAGGATGCAGGCTCTGCCACCACCCTGGGCAGGCTGTTCCAGTACATCACCAAACTGCATCATCCAACTCAAGTGCTTAGGAAGGAACCCTGCTTTTGCTTTCTGGCTGTGTCTGTCCCCATCTGTGCACCAGGCTAATGGGATCTTGGTCACAGCCTCTGCTGTGCTGCCATGTTACAAATAATAAATGAGGTGAGGATAAAGCAAAGTATGGAAAACAAGGCTACTATCTAGTAAGGCTTTAAATTTCACTGTCTGAAATCACTATGAATACATGGTCTGATTTGGTTAAATGAAATTTATTTAGATGAAAGAAATCTGCTTATTTGCAAAGAGGTGCAGTAGACAAGATCTGCTGAACTTGAAAAAGGTGTCAGAGTTGTCTTTGAAGAGATATATATCTTTACACAGAGAGAAACCTAAAACTAAAACCCTGCAAGGATCAATGATAAGTAGATTATTGTCAGCTGAGTGAAAACAGTTCTGAAAAAGAGAGTGAGAGTGTGAGAGGTGGAATGCCTGGACAACGTGCTGCAACAATGTTTGAATTTTACAAGAAGCAACTTATGGAATATAAAGAAGGCATTCAAAAACATAAAATACATGAAGGTCAAATGGCAAATCATAATGAATTTTAAAACAAAATAAATTTAAGACATACTTGAAGGATGAAAATAAAATGAGTTTAGTGGAACTATTAAAGAGGAGATCCAAATCCCAACGAAGTTGGTGGAAAGACAATCACTGACTCCTACAGAGTTGGACTGGGACCAAAGAGAACAACAAAGAAATTTCCAATGACTGAAAAAGAATCAAGAAAATCTCAGTGGTTTCTTCACATCTGTATTTGATAACAAAGAACACTGGCAATGTTCATGAAAGATGTGTTTGTGGGTACTAACAAGGACAAAGTAAAAGAATCTGTGTAGCAACCAAGTGAAGGAACAAAATAAAGATAATAAGAAACAATAGATTACATCCAGAGATGAAACATGGTACTGTGTGAGTTTATTTGTGCACAAATTTTTGTCATGCTACGTTGAGGAAAGACTTACACATAGGTACTACATAGCAATTCTGAGGATGCCGTGCAACTCATAATTAAATGCTGGTAGCTAAAAATCAAATAGAAGGCTAATTTATGTGTCTTTTTTTTTCTTTTCTTTTCTTTCTTTTTCTTTTTTTTTTAATGTCTTCTGTTTTTAAAGGATTAAGACATATTTTAGCAAGAAATTAGCAAATAAAAGTTACCCTTTAAATAATACTTGCGAAAGTCTTCCTTCACAAAACAAAGAAAAACCAAATAAAAGAAGAGACATTATTTGTGATGAGACAGGAAAGATTTGGGCTGAAGGTCTGCACAACTGCTTGATTCTAGCCACTTTTTAATACAAAAAAAAATCATAAAAACAATAAAAAAGCTAAAGAATTTCTGAATGTGCAATACTGTACGTGATACAGGCACAGAGCACACTAAGTTTAAATATTTCATTAGCACAAGGAGTTTAGGCACGCCTGAACAAAACTGTGCCTTTGTGTATGAACATGCCTGCTGGCCATCTACACTTCTTTGCCTCAACACATCTTTAGGAATTACAGTGAATTGTAGACATATAATTTCAAAGACTATCACCTTAATCATCATTTCCTATACTCCTCCTTTGTTCCTGCAAGACATCATCCCAGACAAATGCAAAATTCTGGACTGGTGGATGCCACTGCAGGATAACTATAAATTGTTAAAGGTGTTTTCTACTGTACTTTGTTATTAATTCTCCTTTACCTGCTAGGACTGTTTCATTTGAAGTTGGGAAGACAGGATAGAGCTCACTGAATATGCAGCATAGGGAAGGAAATAAAATGGTATCTGGAAAGACAGACAGCAGTGCTGCTTTACAGAAAACCATCAGGACATTATTCAACTGTGTAAAACAGAGAAGAACAAACTGTTCAGAAACAAAAACATGCAGTGCAGTGTTTTAACTCTGTGAGCCCAAACTGACTGCAGTTCTTCCATTGGTTAGTCCTTGTGAAACTGCTAATCTCATGACCCAGCAGTGAACCATTCCCTTCAAAAGCAAATCCTCTGGGCATTGGGCTTCTGATTATCCAAGAGAGCCAGATGCAGGCAGAAGACCTGCGCTGCATATTTTAGATGCTATTGAAATGCAAATATACATAAGGTATACTCCTTCTATTTCTCCTGGAGACACATATTTCAAGTTGTTTCATTTTTACAGTGCAAATGCAAATTATAGGAAAGTATTGTGCTCTGAAGTCACAAGGAGGTACCTTACTCTCAAAGGACCAAAACAAGCAAAATTTTCCTCCTCTGTGGTTTTGAAGGTAGGCAGGCTTGCAATAATGTAGTACAAGCTTCAGTGTTTCTGTCTGAGATCCTTTAAAAGTCCAAAAAGATGTAGCTTTTGGCTTTCCATTATTTCCTTTAGGAGATTTCTTCTACGTCAGAATTTTTCTCCGTGATCTCTAATACGTAACCCCTACTGATATTTAATGACATAAACCACAACAGATGGCTGGCACAGCACTGTGCTATACTAATAGCAACCCTTTTAGACATTTAGAAGCTTCAGAAATCTCAGAGGGATGCTCCAGTACAGACGGTTACTGACATAAAAGGGAGACAGCAAACTAGCATAAGAAGATAATTTTGACCCACTTCAACTGTGTTTTTACCTGTCACTGTTACTGCAAAAAAAGGAAAAAGGTGAAAAAAGGAAAAAAAAAAACTGACAACACAAAAATACCCACCCAATCAGCCCACTGTTTTGTATATATTGTTCTTTAGAAGGCAAACTAATAGGTATTGGTGTTTCATGATGCTGCTTTGTTTCATGTCCTTGCTGCAAATTCCTTAGGGAAGAGACCCGAACACCCAGGGTTGGGGTCGTAACAGGGAGCACCAGCCCAGTGTCCAACTGCACAGTTTGGCAGTTGTCAGGTAAGGAAACAGAGCTGGTTGCCTGAATGACTGAAGGGGCACATCACTAAATCTGATCTTGAGAAAAAAGCCTCCAACACATTTGCTGTATCAAAGGGAGGTGAAGTTTCAGGCTCTGAAATCCTTCTCCTGAACTCTTCTGAACATCTACCTCTAAGAGGTATTTAAGCATCCAGCTCCACCTGATTTCAATAGCATGTAGGTGCCTAAATACCTCTCTGTACCTGTCTGAAAACAAGAGCTACTCAATTTACCATTTTAAAACCTGAAACAAAAGTCACTTTTGATTATTTGTCCACTCAGCCTCTCCTTTTGATTCTCCCCACCCAATCTCTCCCCAGTCCCTCCAGAACACAGACATTTTACTTTCTTTCAGCCAGAGCTACCAAAAACTAACTGTGGCATTTTAAAATCCCTTCATTTTTGCTTCTTGCATTTCTCTGGCTGTGAAATAGGACAGTGATGTATTATGTGCCTTGGCTAACGATGTTCCAGTCTGCACTGCTGCAGCGCTTCCAACAACCCGTCACTGTGCCGCTTTGGCTCAATCCATTTTATGAAATGCTACTGTATTTTCTTACATGAATAACAAACAATGCCCCCGAGCTGTGCAGTGATCCCCAGCAGCGATACTGGGGAAGACTAATAATGGGGAAACTAATAATGCCAAAGCTTGAGCTGCAGGAGCGCAAGTCCGAGCTTCTGTCATAATGGGATCTGGAGAGCTGCTGATTTCAGAGAAACAGTGTATTAAACAGGCTTTTATAGCTGGATGGAGGGGGCTTCTGTAAGATTTTAATGAACAGACCATTAGGGTCAAGGTTATAAATAAGTCACTCGGTGGACTGGTATGTACATGCACTCATGTAACATTTGTGTTGATTTTATTTCCTGTGATTACAACCCTTGATGCAAAGACAACTAAGAAGTACAGAGGTCTGGCGACCTCTTTTCCAAGGCAGAAGCTCTTGGCTACTCAAGCTCAACGTGAAAAAATGGATGAACTGAACCCAAGCAGACACAAGTTTTAAAAAAATAACTACTGCAATACTTCCATGCTTTTAAGAAAGAAATGTGAAATGCTAGGCTACATTTATGTATGGCTGCATTTATTTTGTCAAGCATCTCTTTTCCCTCCCCTGCCATTCCCCCTAGCCAGATGCTTTTGTTTTTCCATTATACAGTTAAAAGCACTGAGTTGGTGTCCAGCACAGCCTTCTGGCACGCACATCATACCTTAAACCTTTGGTAGGGTAACAGAAGGATGTGTAGATAGGAAATAAGGAAGCTCCCTTCTAAAAAATTTCCATTTCCAATTCAAAAATTTTTTAAAAGGCAGCAAATGTTGTTATAGAAGAGGTCAGTTCCCAAGCCCACACCTGGAGCTGGAAGACCACCAGGTCTGGGCATTCTCCTTTGAGTCTTTCTTCTTCTCCAAAGCTACCAGCTGGGCTGGAAAAACATTCTTGAAAAGAGTGGGTAAAGCTGGTATATCGTTATACTTTGATGGGTTTTCCCTCCTTTTTAGTGTTTGCCAAAACAGAAAATCTAGGTCATGGAGTAACACCCAAATCAAATAGCAAACTGCCTTGGCAAAAGAAGCCAGAAATGCCAGGGGAAGAAGGTACAGCTTTAACATATTTATCAGCCTTTTTAAAAATGATTTTTTCTTGGTCCTTGGAACACTAACTGTGGAAGAAAAAAATGAAAGCAGAGATTTGAAAGAGAAACAGTGATAGATCAGTAAATACATAGCTGGTATGTTATATTAGGTATTTTTTGAGTAGTTTTCCAAAATATGCCTGAGTTGTTATGTGTTCAGCTCTGTGAACTATTTTTGGTACTTGAATTAAATAGGAATTTTTCCAGCTGCGTCTGATTGAGTAGGGCCTGACCACAGCATTGCTATGGCATATTGAAGTCCAGTTTTCTAAAGCACAGCTCCTTGGGGATTACAAAGGCCAAGTAGTCTGAAGTTGCCTTTCTGTAGTGTTGCTTAACTGTGCTCTGCCATCTATTTTAACACTTAGCTGTTTATCTAAAAAAAAAAAAATAAAAAAATTGGAGAACACATTCAGTGTCTCTGAATCTTCTAGAGCTCTTGCTGCTGGAGAAGACTAAATGCAGCCTGTACTCAGTGGGAGCTACACACCAGCTGGGAAGTTTCTTTTTGCCTTCCTATTGCCAAAGGTAGGCACAGTGCTAGAAAATATTTAGTCTCTTTCTTTTTTATGTTCTCAGTAAACATTAACAGATGTCAGCACCCATCTTAATCTAAAACAAAACTCATTCACACACCACAAAAGCACTCTTCACTATTACCATAACATGAGATGGCCTTGGCCTTCAAGAGCATCGATCTGCTGATGAATGTAGTGTTATATAATTTTAAAGCTGGCACAAAAAGAATGAACAGCAATATTCAGCACTTTAAAAAAGCAAGGAAAGTATCATTATCTTGGTGACACAGAAAAAAGACACTAATTCCCCATGTTCCTGCTCATTTCAGAAGAACCTGAAGACCCTTCAAGAGATGCTCAGCATACTGCACAAGAGGGCTGCTCTTGAGAAAAGTATAGAAAATACAAAAATAGGCTAGATTTTTTTTCTTTTCCATTTTAAACAAGCATGATCACAAGTCAAGCTATGATTTTCTCATTAAAAAGAACATTTTCCAATAACATACAGGAGTCACAGAGGTAAACTGCAAATCTTTGAGAACTAAGGATTCTTCTGCACAGAAAAGATGTGAGCTGAAGAATCCTTACTAGAAAAAAACTCTGCCTCATTACCTGAAGCTACATTTAACAGAAACACCACCTCTCTCCATGTGGTTGGTAGTACTAGCCTGGCTTTCTTTAGTGGTTGCTTTGATGTTTGTATATGTGCGCCATATTAAAGAATTCCATATAAAATGTCCAGTTGGCTCCTTGATGAGTTATTATTCATAAGCAAATGGGGAGGTCATTGTGAGGACACCTTGGGTGTAGCTGAGGTTAAGCACAGTAAAACCAGAGTTCTGATTTCTAATTTAGGCATCACAGCAATTACTTCTCTCTGACCAACCTGGAAGCCAAACACAAGAGTTCACCTCCTTCTTTTATTGCTCACAAAGTTTAGTCACATTTTCCATTTATTATATCATCACCACATAATTGCTTACAAATTTTCAGAATTAGCCTTTGATACTTTGATAGACTTCAATATGGAAACAGTAAAAAAAAAAAAAAAAGGTTTTAGAGTTTTGTCTTCATCAAGATTAAACAAGATATAACCTCAACTTTGGAGCCTAATTTTTTCCCTGATGTTAGTGCAAAACTCCTTTTCAAATCATTTACCTAGAGCTTTTGAAGGACTCCTTCTCAGATATTCTTCCCTTAGAAAGCAAACTGACCTGGTTTCTAGCATTCCTCCTAATGAGTGAGTCACTGCAGGTCCAGGTCCTTGTTACAAAGCACTGACATGTCAGAAAGAAATCAACAAGCTGACTTTCAAAGGCAAATGAGAATCGAAGCAGCTCATACTGAAAATATGAGCCATCATCCTCAAAAACAATCTCTCTGTCTCTCTATCATAGAATCATAGAATTACTCAGGTTGGAAAGGACCTCAAAGATCATCAAGTCCAACCACAGCCTAACCATAGTACCCTAACTCTAACAACCCTCCGCTAAATCATATCTCTGAGCACATCCAAACGGCTCTTAAACACATCCAGGGATGGTGACTCAACCACCTCCCTGGGGAGCCTATTCTAGTGTTTAACCACCCCTTCTGTAAAGAAGTGCTTCCTAACGTCCAACCTAAACTTGCCTTGGTGCAACTTAAGGCCATTTCCCCTTGTCTTGTCACCTGTCACCACTGAGAAGAGACCTACCCCGCTCTCAGTGTAAGCACCTTTCATGTACTGGAAGAGAGTAATAAGGTCTCCCCTCAGCCTCCTCTTCCCCAGACTAAACAGCCCCAGCTCCCTCAGCCTCTCCTCATAGGGCTGATTTTCCAAGCCCTTCACTAGCCTCATTGCCCTTCTCTGGACCTGCTCCAGCACCTCCATGTCCTTCTTGTACTGAGGTGCCCAAAACTGAACACAGTACTTGAGGTGAGGCCTCACCAATGCTGAGTACAGGGGCAGGATGACTTCCCTAGTCCTGCTCACCACACCATTCCTGACACAAGCCAGGATGCCATTGGCCTTCTTGGCCACCTGGGCACACTGCTGGCTCATATTCAGCCGACTGTCCAACAGTACACCAAGGTCCCTTTCCATCAGGCAGCTTTCCAGCCACACCTCGCCAAGCCTGTAGGGTTGCCTGAGGTTGTTGTGACCAAAATGCAGGACCCAACACTTGGACCTATAGAAACTCATACCGTTAACCTTGGCTCATTGATCCAGTCTATCCAGGTCCCTCTGCAGTGCCCTTCTCCCCTCAGGCAGATCAACACTTCCTCCCAGCTTGGTGTCGTCTGCAAACTTACTGAGGGTGCACTCCATCCCCTCATCAAGATAATCAGTGAAGATATTAAACAGAAGCGGCCCCAGCACTGAGCCTTGGGGGACACAGCTCGTGACCAGCCACCAACTGGATTCAACTCCACTGACCACAACTCTTTGGGCCTGGCCATCCAGCCAGTGCTTCACCCAGCGGAGCGTCACCTCCTCTGCTGTAGGCAGGGACACCTGCCTCTAGACCAGGTTGCTCAAAGCCCCATCCAGCTTGGCCTTGAATGCTTCCAGGGAGGAGGCATCCACAGCCTCTCTGTACAACCTGTTAGAGTGTCTCATCACGCTCACAGTAAAGAATTTCATCCTAATGTCTAGTAAAAAGCAACTCATTTTAAAGCCATTTCCCCTCATCCTGTCGCTGTCTGCCCTTATGAAAAGTTCCTCCCCTTCTAATCTCACTTATTTTGTGCCTTGCTTCCAATCTAATAAAATCTCTAAAGCCTCTTCCACCTTCAAGTTCAAAAACTCCACATGAATGGATATAGCCTGAAGACCTTTGTATAAAAAGCAAAAAACCTACCCTCTTTGCAGCCTGACTTGCTGGTAAAAACACCTATTTTACCATCTGTTGGTATCCTGCTGATGTGCATATTTGATTTTCCTGGCATGCCATGAACTTAAGCGTTCTGGGCACAGAATCAACACTCTGGTAATTTTCTTATACTTTGGCTTCCCCAGTGACAAAGGCAAAGAACAGAGAAAGCCTTCCATGTGCAGATTCATTCCAAATTCAATTCAGTAAGTTTAGTTGGTATTGATGAGACTGAAAAACAGAAAAGCTTTTCGTATTGCAATACACATTTTTATTTCTGTAATATTTTTTATCCTACATCAGACAAAACTGTACTAAAATTCTGAAAGACTGAAAATATTTTCAGGGAATTTAATTAAGCAGAGATAAAACCAACAAGGTTAAACCAAAACCTAAAATTTACCCCAAGATCAATGCAGCATTCTTCATCCCATGTAGTAAAAGCACAGTTTATCTATGACTGCAGAACTGAAGCTTTACAAATGGAGGGGATGTCTGTGTCTTTTAATGCTTCTCTGATTAACATCCTTTTCTAATACCATTGAAAAATAAAACAGACACCAACTCTAAATTAACTTGTCAGCATCTGTGAGATGCTAAGCTAAAAAGAAAAATACAGAAGCTGCAAGAGGCCAGAAACAGATTTTGTATATCCATGATGTTTTCTTCTGCTATGTTGACGACCTCAGTCCTTCATTACCAATAACCACAAGAGATGCACCTGTAGCAACTCAGAGCCTGGAAATCAAGTCTTTAAACATCAACTTCAATTAACATGCCTCTATGTCACCTGACATACCTCTGAGGTGAAAAAAAAACTGTATATGAAAGCGTGTTTGTTTTACTTTGACATGCCTTGCAATAAGAAATTTCATTCTATATTTATCTAAGGATTCCAGTAGTAAGTCTTGAGTTTGTGGCAATTCAGGGAATGTTTTCAAAGTGCTGTTGTTCCTGCCCTTGTAAAGCTTCCCTTATGATTGAATGTTCGGATCTGGTAAAACCCTGCGTTTCTTTACTGCTCACAGATGTGTCAGAAAGAAATTTAGTAAATGCCTGGGTTTTATTACTGCTCTGCTGATTCCTCTTCTGTGGACATTCCAAAATGCAAGTTAAATCCGATGGCGAATGTATCTTCCAGATATTCACATTAAAGGACATAATTCATGTAACATAAAACATGCAACCATAACAAAGCCGTAAGATTTAAAAACAGATATTTTGGAAGCAAGATCTAATTTCATTCCACACAAATGTTCTCAATCCAACTCTTCACATAAAAATATGTGTGGGTGTGTATTTTTTTTATATGTATCTACTCTACCCAAATATATGCAGATAAAGGTACAGCTATGCAAGAGGTACTAACACATTCTGCCAGGTAGATGCAGGTGTAATTGACTTCCTCTGCAGAAGTATTTTACAAAGCCCACAGCAAAATTAAAATCTACTGCAGTGTTTTGTTTACTTCCTGACTTTGAACCATAGATGTAGTGGCTCCCGATGTTTCATGGTATCACAGTCAGACCTTAGAACTATCAGTATGATAGAAAACCACCAACATGTACAGCCTTCCTGTCCTATGCGACCCATCTATAGCATTAGCCCCATCCACAGTCCTTCATACCCCATAAACACAAAAACAAGATTTAAAGGTAGTATGGAAATGCAGATGTACTGAACACCAAATTCACAATTTGATAAAAATTAAAGGTATTGGCTGGGATTAAATAAAACAGGATTAAGAATCTGTAGTTACTTATTCATTAACTTCATGAATAACAAAAAAAACCGCACCACACTGTTTTACAAGTACCAGGGGTAACACCTATTGACTTCAACAGTATGAAGAAATAAAGATTATGAGGTTAAAATCTTCATTTTTGATTCTATTAACAGTTATGTGTTTATTCATGTACTCTTTTACTTTCTTCCAGCCCTCCATAAAGTTACAAGTTTGTAAAATGTTTCAAAAGCAGGGATTCCATATTGTCATATTTTATGATATATCCTTGCACAGTGGGAAACTTTCTTTGTCCAAACTTTCTTTGTTTGGGCAAGGGAAAGAGGACCACAGTGTAAATAATTTATCTCTGTGTGGAACAAAAGCAAGACAACCAATGTTCAGTGATAACAAAAGTTCAAGTTCTATGTCCAGGTGGAGGCTGGTACTGAGCGGTGTCCCCCAGGCGTCTGTATTGGGACCAGTGCTCTTTAACATCTTCATCAATATCATCAAGGATGGAATGGAGTGCACTCTCAGAACTTTGCTGACGACACCAAGCTGAGTGGTGCAGTTGACATGGTGGAAGGAAGGGATGCCATTCAGAGGGACCTCAACAGACTTGAAAGATGGGTCTGGGTGAACCTAATGAGGTTCAACACAACAAAATACAAGGTTTTGCACTTGGACCGGAGGAATCCCAGACATCTATACAGACTGGAAGGAGCGGTCCTTGAGAGCAGTCCTGCAGAGGGACCCGAAGGTCTTGAGATGAAAAACTTAACATGAGCCAGCAGTGTGCTCTTACAGCTCGGAAAGCAAATGGCATTCTGGGCTCCATCAGACAAGGGGTGGCCAGCAGGGATAGGGAGGTGATTGGCCCCCTCTACTCTGCTCTTGCGAGGCCCCATCTGGAATACTGCATCCAGGTCTGGAGCCCCCAGTACAAAAAAGACAGGGAGCTGTTGGAGAGGGTCCAGAGGAGGGCCACAAAGATCAGGGGACTGGAGCACCTCCCCTATGAAGATAGGCTGAGGGAGCTGGGCTTGTTCAGCCTGGAGCAAAGAAGGCTGCAGGGTGACCTCATTGTAGCCTTTCAGTATCTAAAGGGAGCCTACAAACAGGACGGGAATCAACTCTTTGAAAGAGTAGATAACTGCAGGACAAGGGGAAACTGTTTTAATTTGAGGGAGGGGGGATTTAGGTTGGATGTCAGGGGGAAGTTCTTTATAGAGAGAGTGGTGAGGTGCTGGAACAGGCTGCCCAGAGAGGTTGTGGATGCCCCATCCCTGGAGGTGTTCAAGGCCAGGTTGGATGGGGCCCTGGTCTAGTATTAAATGTGGAGGTTGGTGGCCTTGCGTGTTGCAGGGGGGTTTGGAGATTCATGATCTTTGAGGTCCCTTCAAATCCAGGCCATTCTGTGATTCTGTGCACTGTATTCGACTCTAACACTGAAACTGGTAGAAAAATATTTCAACTATTCACTACAACCCCACAGGCTCTTAATCTTTTATATAATTGAAATAATGTAAGGTTGCTCAAAAAATGCAGTGTTTCATCTAATAAAGTGCAGATAAGATTGAAACTAAAAAACATACTTGCTAATCTGCATGGAGGCGCACTAAATGTACCACAGAGCGGTGCTAAAATCAGCATCTGTGTTTTATAACTTTGTTCTGCTTTTTTAAACATGGAATAGATTATTTATGTTACCAAAATGGACTTTCCTGTGATATACGACTAATAAACACTGATGCTCAAGCACCTGCAAAAGAAACAGTGCTGCTTTGTAGTCTCTGCCATGACCATTTCACCTTCTATCATCTGAAATTATCTCAAATTCTTCTCATCAAAGTGCACCTTATTAAGGAGAGGAGCCTACTTCAGTGGATTAAACACGTTACAACATTCCCTCTGCTTAATCTTTCTGCTTTTTCCTCTGGAAAGGATGCTGTCACATATGAAAATACTGTGCCTTGATGCGACTTCTGCATTGAAGCAAACCATGTATTTCACCCATGATGCCTTTGTTGTGGTTCACTGTCTTTTAAAATGGTCTTTTCAGCTGCAATGGAACTAATTCTCATCCATCATACTACAGACCCAAATGATATATTTCATGAAAACATAGCTTAATTTCATAAATTTTGTTCAGTTGAAACAAATCACTTTTATGCCTGTGCTGTGATTAACCGGATGACAGTGCAGGTGCTGAACATCCACAGAGGTGCTAGAAGAGGAGAACAGTAGCATCTCCTTCCATCTTTCAGGAAAATTGTCCATGTTGGTATGGCAAGGAGAATTAAATGTTTACCATATTGAAGTAGATGCTATTTGTATAGTGCTAGCATAAGACAGAGCTGTCTTATCCTATTGAGTCTCTGTGACTGAGGACCTGCTTCTTTTTTTACTGTCCTTTAACCAAAACAGCTGTGAAATACATCAACCGTTATGAGATCCACCATACACGAAAAAAAATGCTGCAGCAGTTCAGAGTTAGTCAGTTCTGACACAAATTACATGTGGCACACACCATCTGGCTATCTCAAAAAATGCAAGGACCAGTCTGGAAGGCTGCACCTCCTCTTGTGCCTGAGTATTATCAGAGAAAAGCAAGCTGGAGCAGCAGAGAATTGCTGCAGGTAATGGTAGCAGGGTATAAAAAATGACAGCTGACAGAAGGATCCTGAACTTGTTTCAAAAGGCACACTAACAGAAGGACCTTTGATAATTAAATATTCTATAAAGCAAAGGAAAAGTACAGGACAAATAATAAATCACCCAGCTCCTTAGAAGTCACCATGCTTTGAAAAAAATACGGTGAATTTTATGTGAGAAAAAAAATTTCAAAGCATTCAATGTAAAGCCATATGCAGAAAGCATTTCTATACTGTGTAAACTTGAGTGAACTCTTCTGTTCTGTGTCTCTGGGACCCAATTTGGCACCATTTGACCTCCAAGGAGTTCTAATGAAAAGCATATCAAGCCAAAGTGCAGGACTTTTTGATGTTAGCACTGCACATCACTAAAGAAACAAATGCTTTTAAGTACTATTGCACCTCCTCAGATACCCTTAGGATCTCTGTTAAGAGCATATTACTCATGATAATTGCATAGAAGATTGAAAATGCAGCTGAACTCTTGTAGTTTTCACACATGCAAAGAAACGCCCATGAAGCCAATTGCTAAAATTCATGTTGGGAAAAAGACTATCATTATGTTTGTTTTATGGAAGAAGTACACCTTGTTACAAAATACCAAGTGTTGAATATGAATACATAATTCTATTCACCTACTTTGTAACACCAGTTTTCCTTGACTGCAGAATACAATTGAAACTCAAGGTGAACTTACTGCTTTCTTATGGTCTATATATTGAGCATAACGAAAAACAAAGAATAGGACTTCTTGCAGATAGAGATTTTTCTCACTGATTGCCCACCTCTGATTCTTTCTTGAGATTTTCCTACAATGTTGGGTGATCTGCTCTGTCACCATCTCTCACTCTTTTGATTCTGTACTTTCCTAGTGAATGACAATTAGAACAGGAATTTCATTTTTTTCACCTCTAAGCATAAAATTAAGCCCCAGAGAAGCTTTGTAGTATCCAAGTTTGAGCATGAAATTTCTTTTCAAAGAGGACAAGTCCAAAACCTCAAAAACGTGTGTGCCAAAGTTTGGGGGTCTTTCAAGAGAGTAAAACACATTGTCAAAAAAACTATTTCTCAGATTGGAAAGACATCACATGATGTTCACCTGCAGTATCAGCATTGTCTCATGGCAAAAGCAATTCAGATGGTCAAAACTTTCATCCTTCCAGGCACACATCCATGCTCTGTCGTTGACAGAAATTTTCTCCAACACACTGTTGCCAACTCTTTGACCGAGCAACCCTACATCTCAGAAGCCCACAAGTATAGAAAATAATAAGGCTCCTACCCCAGCTGGAAAAGTGTTAAAGATGTGATAAGAAGGTGTGTGTTCCAAAATGCAATTAGATAATACATTACTCAAATGACCGATTACTCAAATGATGATCATGCACTTTAGCCCAAATGTACTTTTACAAACGTAAAATAGACATTGCAGCATATATTTGCACAGAAATATTTTTTCTGATAAAACGTACCACACTAACACTTTGTTGCATAAAATTCTCAACTAGCTTTTGAAAAGAAATATAGGATATAATTTTAAATAATGGGAACTGTAAACAGAATTATCCCAGCAAATCTACATATGTATTTCTAAACAGCATGAAGCTCTAGTTGGCGCAAGTAATTGAAATTTACCGGCTATGTAGGTGCTACTGTACTTCAATGTGACGCTGCCTAACTTGCTACTTGTGCTCCTACTTCTGATCTTAGAAGCAAGGTCATGATCCTACAACCTCAAAGTTAATAGGCAGTTTTTGTACCCACTTTGATGTGAGCTGAAGTAAGTCTTGAAGCTATCATGGATATACTTAAGTTCTTCTAAATCAAACTTCTAAATTGAAAGCTCTGCCCTTTTGAGCCACAGACTAGAAATGGAAATTCTCACTTTCTGAAGCAGCTCCCATTCCCTGCACCTCTAGAGACTTAGCCAATGTAAGAAAATTAATTACATTTTCTCTCCCATTTTTCTCTTTATACTGCAAGACATTTGTAAAAGATGAGAGACTGCACCATGAAAATATACATGTAACAAAATTCTGTGGAAAACACTCAGTGTCAAAGCTCCTCCTCAGTATTTAACTATCTATTCCTTATGAACAACTAGTTACTTCATTTAGGAAAAAAAAATCTAATAAAACATATTCCAGAGAACAACCAGGAGAAATGTACAACCATAAAGATGAGTGCTGTCATTGGAAAACAATAGAAAGAGATGTCATGTTTATCTTGGGAAGAAGTGGCAGGTATTGCTATAATCACATTAAATGTCTCACATCACATTCTGATCTCTAGATTGGGAAGATATGGATTTGAAGGGTGGACTATTCAAGGATAAGGAACTGGTTGAATGGTCACAACCAGAGGTTTGTGGTTTATGGTTCTATGTCCAGGTGGAGGTTGGTGATGAGTGGCATCCCCCTGGGGTTCCTTCTTGGAACTGGTGTTCTACAATATCTTTATCAATGACACAGACAGTGGGATTGAGCATATCCTCAGCAAGTCTGTGGATGACACCAAGATGAGTGGTGCAGTCAATATAATAGAATGAAGGGACGCAGCCCTGAGTAACCTGGACAGACTTGAAAAGTGAAGAAATTACCAGTTCTCTTTACCAACAGTGATGGACAACTACCATCTCTTTATGACAAACTGGAAAAACAGAACTCTAAGATCCTGTCCATGTTGAAATCTGAAGTGTTTTTGTTACTTTCTGCGACAACATGAGGAAATCCTCTGGAGAATATGAAAGCTTGTTTGGCTCTGTGTCAACTAACACATGTTCAAGAAACAATACCACGACATGAAGTCTTGCCTGGATTCTGAATGCTTCCCTGCAGTATCAACACATTCTCCTTTCCCACCTTCTTCCCAGAAATCACAGCCTGCCTTCTCTCTTTTACTTTCCTTTGGTCACATTCTGTCCAAACCTGCCTTTGAAGATACTTGCCAAGTAACTCTCCATGCCTTGCTCTATTTCTAAGATCCCTGCATGAGTTCCCCAGTGGATTTAAACCACTAAACATCAGGTGTACAGCAATTAATTATTTAGTTCTTTGGCCTTTCCTCACCAATTTTATATTTAGCATAAGCTACAATGACAGTAGAGCAAAGAAGGTTATCATCTTTGACCTGAAGGCTGTTGAGCCAGTCACAAAGAACAAATAGGTCTCAGAACACAGAAGGCAACAAGCAGATTGAAGGAAGCATCCCATCACTCAGTTTACAAAGACAGATATGATGCACGCATATAATAAAGACCAAACCTCTGGGTGGATTTGGGCCTCATCAAATCTAAATGTGGAACCCCATCCTCTGCCAGTGTGGCCTTCCCACATCAGAGAAAGAGGAGTGACTCAACTAAAATCACTGCTTTAACCATCTAAATGCAGTGAGGTTGAGAAGAGCACAAGCTACATACCAGAACCTCTACAGACACAGGTGTGCAGCAGTTAGTGGGAACCACCAAGTTCCCTGCCTGTGACATAGGAAGATGCCTGTATTTGACTGTGAATTGAAGTGATATACTGTGAAAAAGAGCACAAAGAAGCTCTGAGCCAAGTCTTCTGAGCTTTCCCGGTGTCTAGAACACATCACCATTCCTCCTTTCATTTCAAAATGGCAGTGCCTTCCTTATTTCTGTTATTGATTTCTTTCTAAGCAGCCTTTGCATTTATTTTTACTACAAGGGATTTGGTCCTTTGACTAAAACACAATTAAGACTTCTACACTGGAGAATATGAGAGAGAATTTACACAAAGATCTACCTTGCAAGCTTCATAAATGCACTTACAGCTCTAATCACAGCCTGTTTTCCCTAATCCGTACTGCCATGTGAGATTTATCAGTGACTTCCTAACTACTATACAACAGTGCTGACTGCTGAAAAGGAGTAAAAGGCTGGAAGGAAATCTCATGGGTACTGCATAAATGAATGGGACACGTGGGACACTGCTGCTTTTCAGCAATCAACACTATAATATGTAACTTATTGGCACATAAAGCAAGCTTCTGAAGTTGTTTAGCCCTGATTTCACTGCAGTGATCTAATCTTCGGGAATTTTATGTTTTTATCCTGGCAAATTGTCTAGTCCTTATCCCTGGAGATAAGGAAGTTAAAAATTTCTAGCCATATGTGGATTTTAGGGCATGTAGTTAGAGACCTCTGTGTTCACACACTAAGTAGGATTTATGCATAAAGAAACAAAAGGCCATGGCAGTCATGATTCAATTGTCTGTACAAAAGTTGGAAACCTCCTAAAAATAAACTCACAATTGTTTCAAAAGTAAAACAAATAAGATAAACAAAAATCTATAGCTACAAATGAAGATCTCTGTTCAACAACCTACTTAAGCAGAATATAAATTTTAAGCAATAGTACTTCCAGCTGAAGTGGACAGTAATCATTTATACTTAAACATTGTATGCACTTAAGTACCTTGCTGAATTTAAGCCAAGTGTGCAACATTAAATTTGGTAACGGTCTTTTTCAAACAAAATGTTTTTACAATGAGTAAATAATCTCAAAAAGCACTACAGCTTCAGCGAGTGCTTCCAGAGAATGTAACCTGCTATAGCAAAGGTCAGCAGTGTCCAGTGGGATAAAACAGCATAATTAAGCCAGTGTGTAATTGTTCAGCTGTGGTTCCATCAGACTCGCAAGCAAGTGCTACGTGATTCTATATTCTCCTAATGCTTACTCTCTATCTCTGTTAAATTTTGCCACTCACTTGCATTTTATTTTTTCATAAAAGAGACAGAGGGTTAAATCAGCTACTGCTACTCAGTTTCCGGTGTTTTTCAGAGCCAGCTCTGGAAGCACACTGCCCTTTTCTCCTGCATACTTGCAGCCCTACTGACATTAATGAGACTTAGACACAGGAAGGTCGAATGAAAACAATCTTTCAAATGGCTGACCAATTTTTAAGCACCACTGTATTGCAACTTCATCATTAATACCAAGCAAAGAGCCTGGCAATTTTACTTTGATGGATTGTTTTAAAAGGTGCCCACAACAGCAGTGCATGGCAAGTTTGTCTCTGTGTCTTTCATCTCCTTGTTTCCCATTTCTTTTCCATTCTCCCCTCAGCTCCTTCTTTGATGATGCTATCTGCCTGGTTCCAGCGAGAAAAGAGACTTGGAATCATGATGAAAATTACTTGTTCACTGACAAATAATACTAGTTCTCAAATATAATTTTTTGGCAGAAGCAATTATTACAGGCTTTAGAAGACTGGCAAGAAACCTCACTTTCTACAGTCATAAAAACAAACCCTTAAAAGGGCACTGTATTTCCTTCTTCATTTAGTGTTTGACATATATATTCTACTGCAAAAGGTTTTATAATCATCAAAATGTATATTTAGAATTATAAAACAGCTCAGACATTCGCTCAGGTAATAAGAACGGCTGTAACTCCTACATTAGCAGTTGTATAGTCTATCCCATACTTCCTGTCAGATGATAACCCTTTAGTAATTCTGCCAAAGTGCAGCTCCCTGGCCTGATTTTTTTCATGCTGAATAGCTACCCCAAAATCTTGGGGAAATTTCAAACAAATTAACTGTCTCTTCTATGAGTAGTGCCAAGAAAAAATGAATTTATGATAAAAAAGAAAACAAACAAAAACCAACACAGCTGGCTTTTTAGGAAAGCTCTGGCCTTTCATTTTCTGAAGCATAAACCTGAATACTGATAAGACAACAATTTGGACTAAGGATGTGCTTTCTTGCTAATCATGTGAAAACCAGAGTATTATTTGTCTGGGAAATTGAAGTTTTTTACATTCCCAGTACAGACACTCCAGCAGCAAACATCCCTTGGCAGTCTGTTAGTCCATGTTTTCAAGGAGCAAAAAAATAGGACTTTCCCTTTGTCTGTTATTCGGGATTTGGTGTTGGGTAATGCCAAACTGGAAAACACCACAAGTGAGTGCAAGAAACTTACTCAATTACTGATAATCAATCCTATCTGAGCCAAGACAACACAGATAAGAACTCTGATTCAAATGCAAACAAGAGAAAACATACATGATGATGGAGTGGGAAGCACCTGGAAGAATGTAATGGTAGAGGTGAGCCTGGGAACAGTAGGGAAATGAGATGATAAATATGAGTGAAGGACACAGAGTAAAGGAAATGAACTTTGAGGCCTCAGGGTGACAGGCAAAAAAGAGAAATCTAGGGGGAAAAAAAAAGTTCACTTAGGAGTGCAAAGTAGAAGGTAAAATAATCTGGCAGAAGATGGAAAGAAAAGTCTGCATTCATTAAACTCCTCTGCCTATCATAGCCTTGGATGGAAATCACTGATATCAAGCCTCCCAAGTCCCAGAGAGCAGCAAAGAACAGCAAACAAGTGGTTGTGCATCTGAGTCTGGGTGGGTTTCAGGGGAAGATAAGAACAGGTCTTCTGGACGAGGCATTTTTCCTCGGCAGAAGACAGCAAAGCTGCAGTCCTCACTACAGGAAAAGTAATGAAGCACTGGAACAGGTTTCCTGGAGACGTGGTGGATGCCCTGTTTTGGAGAAGTTCAAGGCCAGGCTAGATGGTGCTCTAACCACCTGGTATAGCTGTAGGTGTCCCTGTTCATTGCAGGGGAGCTAGACTAGATGACCTTTAAGGGTCTCTTCCACCTCAAACGACTCTATGAACTCAAGTTTCCCACTCAGGTGCCACTGGTGAAATCACTTTCCGAGCATGGGGTCTTCCCACCAAGCACACTGTGTAATACATCAGGCATTTGTTGCAATACTGTTTATATTAGAAGTGCCTTATTCCACTGAAATAAAATGTCTAACTCTTAAAAGTGCTTGTAGGATCTTGGCTCCCATTATTTGCTGTGACATTGGCCTGCATAGACTGATACACTCTGTTTAAGTGAGCTTCCTTTTGTCATCTCTACACAGATCTGATGTCATTCATCAAGGACAGGTTTATCTATGCAACAGACAGGAGAAAATAACTGGAAATACCTCTTATCTTCATTATACTATTTGAAGACACTCATAGCCACGCTACCTTGAACAACCATCGACTCTGAGACAGCCCAGTTCTGAACAAAACCTTTACAAATTTTCCTTGATTCCTGCAGTCCCTATGGGGTACACCTGCTCCCACTGTATTCCAGGTGAGGTACATCAAAAACTTATGTAAGAATATCACTGTTATCTCTCATTACTAAAGCTATTCAGTTGCATTTGATGTATATCTGATCAAGAATACTTCCACAACACAGAACTCAGACCATTGCTCAATGGTCTCAATTGCTCAGCCCCTTAAGTACTTCCCCTTTCTAGAAAAAATAAATGAATAAATAAATAAATACATATACACACACACTCACAATTTTATATTCACTCATCTCACTTCTAAGTACATGCATTCTATCACTACTGTTGGTCACTGCTCTCATTAACTCTGCGACTCTGCACTGGCTGCTTACAAGAAACAATACAACACCAGTACAAAAATAGAAGTGCTTTATGTGCTTTGACTTCTTTTCCTTTGTGCATTCATAAGCTGCAAGAAAGAAGCAAAAGCCTGAATTACATGACTGTCCAGATCTCAGCTGGAGATGAGTGGGCAGCCCATAGGCTGCCATCCAGAAACTGCTATATCATAGCACATAGGTCAATATTGGCACATCTGCAGCCCAGTGATCAGGATTAGATGATGTAACTGACTTAAAACGCAGACAAAGCGAAATATAGCAAGAACACAAATGTTTTAAAGCAAATTCTGTTGAATGTAGGGTGAAAGGTTTTTTGAAGGGGGAAGGAGAGATGCATTTCAAACAGCTGAAACACTGTTCTGATCACAAATTCTATTTTTTAATTGTATTAAGTTCACAGCTTCTTTGATAGTATTTCCTGTCTTTTATTAAGATAAGTCATATCATCCATGGAACCCACTTAATTGCCTCTTTCCTTCCAAAGAATTTCTCCAAGCAAAACACTCAGAATATAAGACCAATATAATTTGCTTCCAGGGCTGTTCTGACTAGCAGGGTTTTCTAACTGTTACATATCCTAAACTGTAGGCAGATACCTTTTTTTCTGAATAAACATCATCCAAGTGCAAAAAAAACCCAACAGCAGATAAACACCAGAATTGACTCAGACTTCACTGCTCTAAATATGTATGTAAAACGTATATACTGTGTGTGTGTGTGCGTGTGTAAAACTGCTGACACAGCCCTGTGGAAAACACTGCTAGAGAGCTTTGGCTGTTGCCAGCAATGTCATCATAAATCAGAAGGATTCTCAGAAACGACTCTGTGGTTAACCTGTGTTTGGATCCTTGAACAATAGCCCATTGTTGGCAGAAGGGAATTATTTGACACCACTTGACATCTTCTCGCATGTTTAATGAATTAGAATTTATATTCTTTTTATATTTCTTGCTTAGCTAGAGCAGAGAGCAAAAATCTTAATATTCCATAAAAGTCAACACAGAACAGCAATCAATCAGTATTAGGAGAAATGCAGCAATCCCTCCCTGATGACTACCAGTTCTTCATCCTACTTAACTAAAGACAAACACTCAACCATCTTTACATCCGATTTAATTTTAGAAAACCAGGAATTGAGAGAAATAGAGCACAAGAAATTCTTAATCCTGGAAGGGTTTCATTGCAAGACCTACCACCTCTGAATATCCATGCAAAAATACAGCTCAGGATTGTACAACTTGTAATATGAGCAAAAGGAAGAAATTGCCAGCACCTTGCAAAGTTGCCTGGGGCTCCCGCTGCCTACTCTGCAGAAGCTGACTTAAGGGTGAAGTCTGTTTCAGCTGCCTGGAAGGGGATGTTGGAGCACCATTCTTACCCTTGTGTCTAAAATTGCATTAAATGAATTTAGGCATTAGTCTTATTGTTTCACAAAAACCAAGGTCCCACAAGTATCACAGAATCACAGAACGGCCAGGGTTGGAAGGGACCTCAAGGATCATGAACCTCCAACCCCCTGCCACATGCAGGGCCACCAACCTCCCCCCGTTTATTGCTAGACCAGGCTGCCCAGGGCCCCATCCAGTCTGGCCTTGAACACCTCTAAGGACAGGGCATCCACAACCTCTCTGGGCAGCCTGTTCCAGCACCTCCCCACTCTCTCTGTAAAGAACTTCCTTCTGACATCCAACCTAAATCTTCCCTCCCTAACTACTCCAAAAATACGCAGGCTTTCAATAGTTTTCTAAATAAGCCATAGTTAATTCTGTGATGTTTTCTGAGTAATAACTGACAGTAAAAAGAAATGTATGGTGCTGAGAAATACTGAAATATCAGGTTTTCTAATACTTTACAAAAACATGCTGTATATGAAAAAGCTTAGATAACTGCTAGGGTGGAGAAGAGGTGGCAGAGATTAGTAAATTATCCCTGGCAAGGCCATTAGGAGACTTGGAACAGCTCCCAAAAAACTCCAGAATCCTCACCTCCCACTCAAATCACAGATGTCCAAATAATGTTACAGAACAGCAACCATTTATAACTTGCTCATACTGAGGGATGAGCTTACACATCTACAGACAATTTGGAAATGTCCAAACAATGTGGAAAGAAAGCCAAAGTCAGATTCCTAGCATTTTATTTACTTTGTGATGGAATTTGTACTGTAAATTACTGGAAAGAAAGAATCAAATAGCGTGCAACTGGAAACTTATGGAAAGGCTACAATGCTAGCCCCCCATAGCAGGGGGTTGGAACTAAATGATCTTAAAGGTCCCTTCCAACCCAAACCATTCTATGATTCTGTGATCCATCAAAAAAATGAGCAAACAAAAGAGGATAAGCATTCACCCACTGATTTCATAAAATCAAGAAAATGAGATTACAAAAATACAGAGCTTCACCACATTTCTACCAGTGCAAATGTAAGCTGATACTTGAGAGCAACATCAATAAGAGCATGTCTTCCTCTCTTCGCCTTCTATTTCTCCCCGAGGCAAAGCTTCTGTACCCTGGAGTAAGATGTGAATGCAATTTATTAACTGTAGAGTGACACCTTCAGTTTCTGGAAGACAGGAGCAAGATGAATCCTATACTTGCAAGAATAACTATTTAAGATCCTTAATCCTCTAACTTAATTGCAATTGCATCGATACATTGAACAATCGTGCAGCAAGATGCTTTGCAGAAGGTATCATTAGTCATGTGTATGGATCCAAATAACCAAAGCAGACAGGACTCAACTGGGAATGAAAAGAAGATGTAGGTAGCCCTCACCTCTCCTGATTTCCTGAGAGTTTAGGAAATTCATAAGGATCATCAGATCTGCAGGAAATTTCTTCCTGTGGAGCATTTTCTGAAGTAGGTAGGTTTTTTCTCAAGCCACAGAGGTATTTTAGCCCCCTGAAAATTTATGATTTTTGCCTGCTCAGCGTTACCTTGAGATAAGGAATTTCTGGGATCTTAAAGATCCCAAATTGATTTCACTGTTGAAAGAGCCACTCACCCTGCAGACTTCATGTACCTTGCCTGGTTACCTTCTGGCTGAATACAGATCTCTCTTTATATAGGAAACTTGAGACTCCATGGCACCGTTCCAGAGGCTAAACAAAAAGAGGTTGTAAACTTGAACCAATCTGCCCTCCCTACCACTAGCTACAGAGAACAATTTTCTGACATAAAATCCCCTTGTCCCTCTGCCTCACAAGGAAATACAACACAATTGGAAGAGCTCTGGGTCTGTCAACTACCATGAACCAAAACCAAGATGTCCTTATTTCTTGCCTTTTGTCAGCAAGGATGTATTAAAAAAAATCTGTAATAGAGCCAGTCAAATTGAAAGCACCACTATGAGCAGTCGTGGTGAATGAATGAATCTGAGCAGAAAAGGAAGATGAGAAAAAAAAAATCATACAAAATAAACTTCCTCATTGCCTAGCAAAGCTTTCTTCTCAAAGCAGAAGGAAAAAAATAGGATAAACATGGAAAATTTTAACTTGCCATCTCTTTCAATACAGCATCTTAAAGTAATCAATTAGAAGCTACTCTGACCAAGTAATGCACACACAATAAATTCTCATTTATAATTTTCCAACACTACAGTGATGGATCAAAAACATGCAAAGAAAAGCACATCAGCCAGCCAACCCTCTCAACACACACTTTCCTTTTGAAATTCGGGCCTGGGCAGTTTGAATGCACTTGAATAGAGCTTGATATAGCTACCTGTGCTTATCCATTTCAAGCTACTACCCTAAGGTTAGTTATGCCATTATCCAAAATTTCGGACTGTTTCAAAACCTTGTTGGACTCCTTTCTGTTTATATAAAAATTAGCAAGTGTGGTTTTAGCTCTTCTGATGCTTGATGCTCTCAGCGTGAAATGCAGCTGTCTCTCCAGCTATGCATGGGCACTGTGGTATTATATTTCTTTTCAGATGAGAGGTAGGGACCGATTTTTAAAGAAGTGAGGCTGGACACCCATGATATCTGCTGGCACTAGGCAGATTCACTCTGGAAATGAGGCTACTGAGGGTGAATCAGGGAGCAACAGAACTGGATTCTCCTATTTTGACTTTACTTCTGTCAGCAGCATTCATAGAATAAATGGTATCCATTAGACAACTCTTCTAGAACAAGTCAGTTCAGCTGAGCACAATTACAGCACACATGCTGCAATTAAAGTTTTTCACAAATGGTTGTCACTTATTTCTAGCCGTCCTATGTAACTGCAATTCACTGCAGGCTTCATAGAATTGGGCCAAAATCATGGCAGAAAAAAATCCCTAACAAAACACATGTACAGTTTTGCCAAAACAAACAAAGCTCCACCAAATCCCATCAAGCCCAAGGCATCCCCCCCAGCCATAATGTTTCTTTTCCTTTTCCCCCACCCCCCTCAGTATCTTTCTTTGTTCTTAAACATCTATAACTGTCAAAGGGATACTATCAATCTAAAAGAATGTGTTTGTTGTGTTTTCCTGTAAAAAGCCTTACATATTCAGTGAAGTTTTTTGAGTCTATGCCCAGATACCTACATAACAAAATATGAGAGAAAAATTATGGGTACACGGTGTGCCAAGAAACTCAGCACAGCGTGGCTTGCCCAGACTTTTTGTAAGAAAGCATGCATACTGTGTCACTATTATGATTTAAAATAGCTGGGCCTCCGAAGTCTATACTATACCACTATGCTACAAGGTGCCTGCAGATGCCTGTAGCAGCAAGCCAACCATTTAGCTTAAGGACTGTGATGAAAGCCTGACTTTGATTTCTGTTCAATGTGTGCATCTCACCGCCTCACTTTGGTACAAAACAAGTCTATGATGAAATGAAAGAAAGCTTAAAATGAGGGTGGAAATAACCTGAGTATTTTACAATAATCCTCATTGTTATTCATTATGAACTGCAACTTCTTAGTTTCAAAAGAGAGGGGGATTTTCTGGGGAAAAGCAGAAGAAACTGGGGCTTAGCATTGTAAAAAAAAAAAAGCACTTTTTTTTTCTTTTGCATTTAAGTTTAAAATGTGGGTCAGAAAAGGTTACAATTTTCTGAGCTCAATGCTCACACGTTGTCCTGACAAACAGGGCCCTCTCTCACTCTTCTATTGTTACGCTCTACCTTCGTCATCACCAAGAATCAAGACAACATTCAGGTAGCTTCTGGTGTGTTATGTCACTTCATCAGATAATTTTTTTGAAACTGGAAAGGAATTTATTATTATTATTACTTTTACAATTCTCCCCAGATAGTATGGGATGTAGGATCTAGGTTAGAAGCAAGGTTCAAGATAATGCATGTTCACAGGTTTCACAAGATTCAGTACAAGTACTCCTTCCACTAAGTTTGGTTCCCTGGAAGAGGACCAAAGAGATCTTCTGAAGACATCTGGAGAATGGGTGCAGATTTTGTTAAGTGAACGGCAAGGATGATCTCTGTCCCTAGGTCCCTTGGCCTCATACAATGGAGAGCTATTCTAGCAGCAAGAGGAGAACACAGAAATGATTGAGGAAGGAGGGATGGCCCTCACTCCATGAATTATTGCCCAATAATTGCCATTTCAGCTCAGCTAATACAAGTTCAGCTTACTGGAACCTCATCCCTGACATCTTCTTTACTACATCTCCAGGCTGACAGTTGAAAGTAACTAAACAAACAGCAACAGGAGAATTCCTTGCTAGTGACAAAAGTAGCATCTTGGGGATTGGCAGTAGTAGGTTATCAGCAACATGAGGCAGTAAGCCATACTGAACTTCTGTTTTTTCTCCATTACTCCACTTAATCTTTTCTAAGGACTGAGCACCCCCTTGGAAGCAGAGTGAAACATCCCACACAGTTCTGTTGTGAAGAGGCTGACTCAAATGAAGCCATATGGACAAGATACTCCTGAACAGGAAAAGAGCACTGGAGCTAACAAGCAAGTCTCTGCTCTTATCTTCGGATGACCTTCAATCTGTGCTAGTTTTCTCAGATCATTTCAAAAAATATAAGCTGTTTCTTAAACTGATGAGTACTATATTCCTCTTTAAAGGATTCCTAGATGTTTTGCTAATAACAACACTGGAACTGTTCCTACACTTTTCCACCAGTGGCCTAAACAGAAAGTGCTCCTAAGTGTGAACAGTGTGGACCTTACACTCTACAGACATCAAGAAAACTCTGAAGAAATCGTTTTAAACCATTAAGGAAGACATCAAAATTATTCAGATTACTCCTTTTATTGTGAATTAATGACAGACTTATAAGAAGTTCCTACCAGAAATAATCTAAGTGTGAACTTATAGTGCCTTTTCAAAGGTTTTCATCCGAGCAGTAACTTCTTTCAGAAGATCAGAAGGCTTCACACAAGACTTTCTAAATAATACTATACACACAGCAATTGCATTTTTCTGGACTTATATTTAATACAGTTTACCTCCAATAATATACTGCAATTTGGCTTCCTTTCCTCATTGCAATTATATGACAAAAATGGATGAATCCATGTTTTCTGAAGTTCCTCACTGTTTTTAGAGTACTACTAGCTATTTAACTTGCATAAAAAGGGCTCTCTGGATCTACAACAACTACTCACAACAAAAACCCACCACAAAACAAACAAACAAAGTTCTGTCATGATGATCTATACCTCAGCCACAGCTGACTTCTCACTGAGAGTGTACGTCAAGTACACAGAAAACAAAATGAAGGTGACCTTGTTTGCAAGATTCACTGCTCACTTGATTCTCAAGTGCAGCATTATTAACCAGTCCTCTTCCTCCCCTTTCTCTATGCAGAGGAAATTACTGTCTACTATCTCTTTTCATTGCTGCCATGAGATTCAGTAATTCATCATAGAGGTCTGGGGGACTTGGATTCAAGACCAGCTTTGTCAACCACTATCTTGAAGCAGCCTATGAATGATCTATTCATTCTGACTATCATGTCAAGCTGGCGACAATCAAAAGCATGCTGCAAAGATAGCTGAACAGTTGCTGTTCAAGCTATACCCAGAAACATCTGGACCCTTTTAAAGTATCATGCCCAAGCTAATAAGCCATTGCTTGGATGCAGTGTCACCCAAATGCTCCTAGATGGGTCTCTGGGCCCTGGGCCAGCATGCCTGCAGTGCACTGCATTAGATGGATATATATGGATAGCACTATAGTAAAATCACTGATCCTTTGCATTGGTGAATAGGCACAGTGTTCCTCTCCAGTCACTTCAGCTGAGACTATTTGGCAACATCTCTGTGAGACCGATTATTTCACCTCAAAGCTTGGCCAAATCCCCCTAATGCAATACGAGGCAAACACAGAAGTAGATGATCCATGATTGTGGCTGTCAGTTTCCTTTTATGAAATAATAATAAAAAAAAATTCTTGACCATATTCCTTTCTAAGATGTTTTCCTGTAAAACTATGCAGTTGAAGCTCTCTAGAATTTAGTAGTAGTGGAATAAAGGCTTCCTTTGTGCTATGGTCAATGATGACCATAGCCCACAATCATAGATACTGATGGCACAATTGGAATGGTTCCAGAAAACTTCAGCTATGATGAAGCAAAGAGCCTATCTCCACTCAACATTTTCAATATGCTTTACACAGAATCACAAAATCACCCGGGCTGGGAGGGACCTCAAGGATCATACAGTTCCAGCCCCCCTGCCTGGCAGGGCCACCAAACATACACATTTAGATCAGGTTGCCCAGGACCCCGTCCAACCTGGCCTTGAACACCTCCAAGGACGGGGCATCCACAACCTCCCTGGGCAGCCTGTTTCAGGGCCTAACCACTCTCCTTGTAAAGAACTTCCCCCTAACATCCAACCTAAATCTTCCCTCCTTCAACTTGGATCCATTTCCCCTAGTCCTGCTATTGTCAGCCCTTTTGAAGAGTTTACACCCCTCCTGGGAGTAAGTTCCCTTCAGGTATTGAAAGGCTGCAATGAGGTCACCCCGCAGCCTTCTCTTCTCCAGGCTGAACAAACCCAACTCCCTCAGCCTGTCCTCATAGGGGAGGTGCTCCAGTCCCCTGATCATCTTAGTCGCCCTTCTCTGGACCCTTTCCAAAATCTCTATGTCTTTCTTATACTGAGGGCTCCACACCTGAACACAGTACTCCTGGGTTATTAGTTTTCTGGAGGAAGGTTGACTGCTTCTTTTGGCGGGACAATTGCACATGATTATCAGGCCAGGTCACATATCTTCACTACTGATATTGACTGGAATGGCAAAACTAAGACCCATAGGCCCAACCATGGCAGGACATAGCAGCTCTGACACTTAAAGATCAAGAAGTGTCAAAGAATCTGCACAAAACTCAAGTGAAAAGTAGGAAAATCACATACAAGCAGTGCCTCCATCATAAAATGATAAAATGTAAAAAGGACACCCCCAGCAGGGCAAAAAGCCAACCCACACTCGAATTGATAGACATATATGAACACACACCTATATGAAAAAATAACTTCTGTTGTCAATTTTTTTTTTTTTTCTAAGTACAGTTTTAGTGCAATTATAGGTCTCCAAACTGAAAATGTGTACAGACACAAAGTAGTTATTCAGTCTTTTTCTAGGCTTGGGCAAAGGGCAGTATTTATTAGGTGCAGTGTCTGACAAAGCCTTTAGTGCTGTTAATTGCACAGTTTCCTCGATATTTTAAGGCTATTAGGACTTAACCAGGTAAAGATGCACAAGATGCTAAGCGAACCACCTTCTATCTATCTAACGGAAACCAAGTGTTGATTTAAGTAAAGTCATCTGTTTAAAAGAGAGAGGGAAAGAAACTGCAATCAACCCCAGATTAAAAGATGTTGTAGAAGATTCAATGGTAAGCAGAGCTGAATTCAAGAATTTCAAAACAGAAACTTACGTGAATATTTGAACTCACTTGAATATTTCCCTCTGCTTGACTGTGTAAATATAGCATTTAAAACATAATTTGTTTAGTTTTAAATATGACAGGCATGTGCATAGAACAGTTTCTCTGTCATACAAACATATTCACTCCTCTTTACCCCTAGGTTCCTCGGCTAGGAAACGATGTCAGGAGATTAATTTCTAGATGATTTAAAATCTACTGCCTGAAATAGTCCCTGTAAATTTATATTGGTCGAGTTAATCCGGTTTATGTTTTTATGTATGTTGTTCTCAAGTATTAGATGGTTTTAATATGAACGGACTATGATTACGAAACCACACCAGCCAATATCCAAAACTAGAGGGGCATTTAAACACAATAACAAAAAGGAATGCTGATTTGTGGTTGAAGTCCGAGACATGGTTTAAATTAAATTCCTGTCTGTGCCACAGATGCCACTGTGTTTTCTTGAGCAAGTTGTTTCCTGTACCTTAGCCGCAAAGGAGGGAAACAGTATTTTCTTTTTCCCTTCCATCCTCTATTTTGTATATTTAGCCTGTCACAGCAGGAGCTCTTATGCTGTGATGAACATAATGAAGGTACCACATCCAAGGCCCATACTACACGGAGGTACCTCATCAGACCAATATGTCCATGCTATACAAGGGCAATCACACTGCCAGTTTAGGCTGCTTGGCTGTCCATGGGAACTGACCAGGTGTAGCATCAGTTAACTGGGGCTAGAAAGAGAAACTGTTTCAAACAGCCCACGTCAAACTGCTGAAGCAGTGGGATACTTCAAAGAAGTATATAAAAAAAACTGTAATAGCATTTGTTCTGAACTATTAGAGAAGTAAGACCAAACTTGATTTTCTTACAGAAAGAAGAACTGTGGTTTTGTATCAGCTTGAGGGTAAGGTGCAGAAGCAGAGAAAGATTTGAGAAAATTAAATATTTGCCATCTTGATTGATGAGCTGTTGGAAGGATATACATCGATATAGGTGTGATTATATTCTATTTTATACTGATTACTTTTCTTTTCATCTCCCTTCTCCTGATGCTCTAAATAGGAGTCAAACAGTGATTTCTCTTGCACCTCATACAATCTAAGCAGCACAGGATCATTTGAGTTTAGCAATGATTATTTTGAAGGACTGAGGGCAGGTAAGGTGACAGGAGGTGTGTCTCTGTAGAAGAGGAAGTAAATCTATCCATACTCTGAAGTTTTTCCAGTAGCTGAAAAGATCCCAGTCTGAACAGACTAAAGCCTGAATAGAGTCCTTTCAACTCTATCCCCTTTACTCCCCAGTATTCAATGACGAACAAAAATAAAACATTTTAGCTCCACTGAAATCACTCTAATAACAGATCTTTGACAAGAAACAATTTCAACTTTGATGTAGCTAACTTTGCTGTAACTTCAGTAGCAGTTTATCCTTCTGTATCAACCCCAAATTTGCCATTTACACATTAGAACATTTTTCGTTGGTCATTGCAACACAGACACAAACGATCAACTTAAAAAAACAAACAAACAAACAAAAAAACCCACCACCATCTAAAACAGAGATGTCTTACAGCCATTTATTTCCTTTAAACTGGTAAGAACAACAAATAAAAGTCTTCTGTGTAGCACTTCGTGCACACTTGTTCATACTGAACCCTTTTCTGTGATTTGCCCCACAGTGTACTTACTCCTTACAACCACTCCTCATTCTCTCTCAGCATATTCCCTGTGCATTTCTATTCCATACCAAATATAAACACTCTGCACAAGAATGATAGAGGCTAAGATTCAAATCTTGCTTGGGCTTATCTTTGAAATGCCAGACAAAACAGGCTTGATGTAATTTAACAGAACGATTGAGTCATCTCATTTGCAGGCCTTACATCCTCTTGTATATCTACTCAAATATAAACCCAGACAGCTGGTCTAAAAGCGAGCAACTGATCTGAAGTTTGTTTAAAAGATTATCAACTGTTAATTCATTATTTCACTGCTCAATCTTTCCCGCAAACTCCTAGATTGTATAGGACACACTTGTGGATAGCAATACAAGATAAAAGGGGCTATAGTGACTAAGACTGAAGTTCATCCCTCCCCAGGTACCTTGTTTCCAGAAGAAAGTTTGTAGCAGTTTCTTAAAAATAGGGTGTAAGGAAGTACATACACATAAAATCATGATTTTCCTCATTTACCAACTCACCACCGACTTCTGTTCAAAGCGCTTGCTGGACCTTACCTAGAGATGCCCCATTTAATAACTCTCAAGTGAGCCCTCCTCTGTGACTTTGCCCAATCTCTCTCTCTGTGTTTGTTTCTACTCTGGCTACCAAAGCTTCTGTCAGCAGTGAATCATATACATAATTATTTTTGGTTTTCATTTTTAGCACATGTGCTTGAGACTTTTATTTCATTGTAGCACCAGTACTGGAAATCGAAATTTATGTGTTCTTCTTTGCTTACCCACTGAAATGTTATCAGACTGGTGAGAGAGAAGCTAGTAAAATTTTAAGGCTGCCTAATGAGCTAGATTAATAAAGGATGGGCTTAGCTGTATATCAGTTTATAGAAAATGGGCAATCTCTGTAAGAAACCAGAGTACTGAAATTGCTTCCGTATGCCTGTGCTTCAGCATCTGGAAAAAGACTAAGGATTTAATTAATAGGGATACTTAATCTTCCATATGCCTCTTAATGTTATTCTGCATCCCTCAAGCTAGCAGTTCTGAAAGTACTGTATACAAGATAAGTGACTGCTTGGCTGTGGTTTTGACTTTTATTGATTTTGCATATTTTTTTAAAATTTCCATTCTAAAGCATAGTGTTCAGATTTGTTCCTAGTTATCAAAAGTCCATTTCTCACAGGTCTATTGCAGAAGCTGCCAGTGTTCAATACCTGAACTGCCCAGAGCACATTCAGAATGTAAAGTGCTGAACGTATCCATGCCAGACCTGTTTATCACTCACTGTTCTTCCAATTTATCACTCACAGAAGGCTCTAACGTGGTCTCCCGACCACGATTTCAGGAGATTATTGCTTTTCTTTTTTTTCCAGCATCATTCCTCAATTACAAATAAAGACAAAATATCCCTTTCCATTGAAGTGAATGAATTCACCATCACTCAAGGTTTTTTTTTCCAGTTGAAGTTTGCCTTTCAAATGTGCACCAATTCTTATGTTCCATCAAGAAGCACAGTAACTGCTCCCATAGACTTCACAATGGCATTAAAAAAATAGACAAAAATGGCACCAAAGGTGATGTTTGGTAAAGCAGTTACTTCGTGGAAAACTGGGAGATAAGCCACACGCTATGAATTCTTCTCAGTAAACAAGCTGTCAGTATGAAACCTGGCACTTGTGAACCCAGAAGAGATGGGTGAGATAATACTTTCCTAAGTAAAACATCAAATTATCTAACGTATGCTGTTAGGATTGCAAATACAGAGAATAGAACATTCTTAAGCCACAAGAAAGGCCCACTGTAATGCATCAGCCCGCAAAGCTGGCATAGAAAAGGACGTGGTTCTAGGACAAAATCTTGCAGCTACACGCTAGCATGTACTGACACCACAACAAGGAGCAGGAAAATGAGACAAACAGCCACATTAAATTTTAACTTCTCTACAGTCTCTGTCTGCAAACCATAATTACCAGAGCTCAGATTCTAAAGAGATAGTGGGTCATATCTTTAGTGCTGGAATGGTAATGAGCAATTAATACATCGGCTTTAAGATTCACTCAAGGAGTGAATAAGGCTTTCATTCTCATTTGTATGGAAATGCACATCTCAAATCCATGCAAATGACCAATGCAACTCAACACTTGCAGATCAGGCAGATTAGATATGAAACCTTTTGCAATGGGAAACTATTAGTTGACTGCAGGAAAGAGCTGAACCAGTGAAAAACTGTAGCAGGACCTTGATATGTCAGTGACTATTCTGATCAGCTGGATCACGATTAACAGGATTTCAGCCAAAGTGATACAGCTATGGGTAGGATCAATGCTCTGGTGAAACAACTATAGGATATGATTTAGTCCGAAGAAAATGTTGCAACCTACTGGTCTCCAGCTCGTTATGAAAGTCACCTCAGATAAAGCCTTGCACTTATCTATCCTTTAAAGTTCCACGCTCAGAACTCACACTGAAAATTGCATCAAATACACATAATATAATTATGGTTTTACTGAACGTGGGACCTATACATCTAACAATCAAAGACACTGTAGATGGAAGAGAAAAAAACAAATTACCACAATCGGAACACCAAAGAATGGCAAAAACAAGAGGACTTCCTTTCAGACACTTTTGGTTTTGTAGAGTAGTTCAGATTTCAAGTAGGCAACTTAAGAAGCACAGTAGCATTTGTTCTATTTTAGGGTATATGTTGCCACATGACAGATTTGTTTTTAGATTAATTCAAAGGTGGTGCAAACTGCATTTACAGGAAATCCGAAAAAGTGAAATGATTCTTTGTCCAGTGAGGCACTGCATGCTTGAATTTCTACATGCAGCTCTTTGGATTGCTACTAGTAAGAGGACAGGGGTTCACGTGTTCAAATGTAAGCATGCAAAATGTATATATGCTTGCAATGAGTATCATCCTGCTGCATTTTTGGATTTGCAGTAAAAGCTGTCACGCATCTTACTACCACACACCTTCTGTATAAACAGTAATTTCCATTTAAATCTCTACAACTTGAAATTTAGCAGTAGATATTGTCACTAATGTTCCTTGTAATTGAAAAATACTATTATGAGACGTTAATCATAGAATGGTTTGGGTTGGAAGGGACCTCTAAGACCACCTAGTTCCAATCCCCTGTTATAAGTGCTTGGCCTTGAATGCTTCCAAGAAGGGGGCATCCACAGCCTCTCTGGGCAGCCTGTTCCAGTGTCACAATAAGGAATTTCTAGAATACCTAGTCTAAATCTACTCTCTTCCAGTTTAAAACCCTTTCCCCTTGTCCTGTCGTTACTTGCCATTACAAAAGGTTAATGGCAACCCTGTTAATACTGACATTAACACCACATTTACTGTCAGGTACAAGAGTAGTTCTGAGTGTGTAGAAGGGAACACCTGGAGAATTGCTTTTGGATTCCTGAAACTATTCTTCAAAGGCAAATTTTAAAAAGCATCCAAATAACTGCAGAAGCTCAAGTGCCAGTTTAAAACAACAGTGGAGAACAGAGCTCAACTTTTACTGCTCAGAAATAGATGTATCTGTTTGTTTTTTTTTTTAAGTTCTTTTGGAAACCCCAATTGTGTTACGTCTGCTTCAGCAGGGCTTACTGACATCTGGGGGAGTCTGACATGTAGGCACAACACACTGTTAAGAGTCCAGAGACCATCAATTTTGCCCTCGCTGTGTTCTCTGGATGATTTTCTACTGTGCCCTTGTATAAAACTGAACTGCCCAAGGGCAAAGAAGCACTAAGGCCATCTGATCATCTGCAAAGTGCAAGCTGGGTCTGACATATCCAAATTAACAGCCAGCAGAAGGAACAGATCATCTCAAATAGCATTATAGTCAATATAAAATTAAAGCAGTGAAATGAAGAGATATGGCACACAGAAGTTCTTGAGTGCACTGAGGACTTTTTTTTTTCTGGATCGAGCTGCTGGGCACACCCAGTATTAAACCACTGGCATGCAGCGGTCTCTGCATATGGATTAGCAGTGGTGTGCTCACACAGCTGTGCATATCTGGTAAACTGCTTTTGATTTTGATTTTGGTAGCAATCCAGCAGTGGCTAGGTTTCTTGAGGGTAGGCTGAATAGTCATTCACAGATGTTTCAGGAAGAAGAAAAAAAAAAAGAAAAAAAAGAAGGCTGGTCACCGCAAATAAAGTGATTTGTTGCTGTAATCCTGCTTGGCTACATTCTCTGAGGGACCAGATAAGCATATCTACATGCCTGGACATGGACAGTCGCTATGTTAGCAGAGTTAGGAGCTCTGTCTGGGCACTGCACTGAGGCAGTTTGTGTCTTCTGGACCAAAGCTGGCTGCTGCCCAGGCAGACTGGGGAGTGCGCAGAACCACCGCCTGCAACTGCCAGCACGCAGCTCTGACAATAAGCTTTTCAAAGAACACAGCACTTCACACTTTTGCCTTTTTTTAACTATCAGAAAACAGCAACCAAGTGATTACAGACTAGATTTTTTTTTTCTCTCCCCATCAAGGCATATCATGTTGTACCCCTTTTAGTTACATTCATAACACCGCCCTTGCAGTAGCTTGCCAAAACAAAACAAAACAAAAATCTACAGGAAGGAGTCTGCGAGTAGGTTCCTGCCACCTTGATTCATCCCCTTGGCATTTATGTATTAGGAAACTATCGCAAAATACATATTCTACAAGATCAATGTTCCAGTTGGTGCACAAGATTAATAGATCCTACATACAACAGTATGTTGAGAGGATACTTATTTTCCTCAAAGATTATATATACGTATATAAAAATATCTAATACTAGCAATACAGCTTCATGTTTCAGAGATTTAGAAAAAAGGAAATGGAATTGTTATTTTTGCTGAAAGTCTCCCTCCCTCCCTCAGATAAGCACAGTTCTAAATTTAAAAGAAGGCAGAACAATATATATATATATATTGCTGATTTCAATACATGGAAGTTCATATTTGTGCCATAAAGCATCATAATTCCTGTCAATTCACTTGTGTTTCAGCATTATATTCTGAAAGTTTCCCTTTCAAGTGTTGCCTCCTGCATACTGTCAGGCTTTAGAGCACGTCTGCTTGTCCCACCATTACAAATAGAAAGCTCTGCAAGAGTGACATGATGTCACAGAAACACAATTACACGCTCCTGAAGGCAGAATTACCTTTATTTGTAACAGGTCCTCATCTCAAAATGCAACTCCAAAAAGCCTACAGGAATGGATTTCAAGTGAAATTGAATTCTGCCTCTGTGGTGTGCCCATAACAAACAGATCCCGTGCAGACAGTAGATGCACATAAGCAGAAACACTCAAATGGTTTCAAGACAGCACAGCATCACGTGGAAGCTTTCTGGAACAAACAATTTGTATTTGTGCACAACAATTGGCAATGGTTCACACACAGCATTGTACTCTTAGCGAAGCTCAGAGGAAGAGGTCTGTGCCCTGCTGGAAGTTTAGGCTGATTCCAAAAGGACTCAGAGAGCTGCCGGTGGCCACTGTACCACTCTGTGATATAGAAAGCTGATTTTAAAGTGCCTGAGAAGTCACAATGGCAGTTAGATGTTGCCTACACTACTGAAAATCTCTCTTTAAGAAGCCCAAGATTCAAAACTATTTCAAAACTAAAGGGAATGTAGCTAAATGTAAAAATACACGGTCACCTTCAAGAACAGCTGATCTACGTATCTTTTAGGCAGCACCCGGCTTGGGAAGGATTTAATTGTGTGATAAATCATCCCACACACAGAATAGAGAAGGCCAGTCTTGGAGATCAAAAATCGAGCTCTGGCTGCTGCCTGCAGCTGCAGTAAAAATGTAATTTCAGCAGTGCCAGTGTGCTGACATGCACACTGCTGTTTGTCGACTCCAACTGAAATTCTCTATTTTTAGCCTTTCAGCTACTTTCAGATAAAATTCCTGCAGATAGGACTAGCTGTATAGGTCAGATAACATACAACTCTGAAACCACAGATGACCTCATGCAACTACAAAGAAAGGTCTGTTACTTAAAACAAGGCTAAAATTTAACCCAGCTATACTAAAATTAAACAGGGAGCATTTTACAGTCCCATTACAAGGCATAAAACAACAGTCACCATAAATTCACGGTGTATTTACTTGTAAAAAGAGTAATTAATAACCCCAAGTAGATTATCTCTGAGGCAGCACAACACCAACGCTTTCTCACGCTCGTTGGAGATTTTACAAACACCACTGAGAATCTATTTTAGCTGTCATCTGAGAATTGTTTGTCCAAACTGAAAAGTCATTGTTCTTTGTCACAATCCACAAGACACATTTTGTCATGTCTCACACTTCTAGCTGACATTAAGGAGATAAAATGAATAAATGTAACTCAAACTTTCTGGAATGAATGTCCATTTGCAATGATGCTTACTGACCACAGACCCAAACAAGCAGTCCATGGGGATTTTTCTCTGTGCAAAATGCACTGTACTTTCCTGCTTTCTTCTTCACTTTTCATGTTTGTTTCTCTATATACAAAAATGCACCTGTTTCCTTTAAAATGCCATAGAAGCATATTTATGAGTGCTATCCTTCAAGTCTATCGTATGTATTTAAAGATAAACGTATACGGCAGAATGGATATATCTCACACTAGATACAATACAGATTGAGAGGATTACTTTGTGCCCATTGCTCTGTCACACACTCTTTTGGTTTGCAGAATATTTGTCAGATATTTATTCACAACAAACGCATCATGAGGGTATCACAGACTGCCAGTTGTGGCAGAAAACTTTTTTCCACAACATACTTAAAAAAATTCTACTTTTCTTTGTAGCAACAGAGACAAGCCCACCACCCCAGTTTTCTTCTTTTCTACCTTAAACCAATGACATTGTCTCTACCTGCCATCTAATCTTTCAAGCAGAGCCAGCATTGAAATAAGGGGTCACACAGCACTGTTAATTTGCAATTCCAGAACAAGTCTGATGTTTTCTGACTTCAAGTCACTTGAAAGGAGAAACTCTGTTTGTCACAGAGAACGAAAACCAGGACAGAACAAGGTTTGCTCTCACACTCTCTAAGGAATTGTAGGTGGAGTTATATAAACAACAAAGCAACGATCAAAGGGAAATCTTGGGACTGTAATATACCGAAGTATTAAAGGAACAGAGTCTTTTATCTATCGTAGAGGAAGGAAGTAGAGCATTGAGACATGTGTAATAAATACAATTAAAAATAAAAAAAAAAAACCCAGGCAAGTCCTCTAAGAGACCGAAATCAATTAAAGTCTGTTGTTTTTTTTTTTTTTTTCCCTTTTTCTTTTTGCCCCTTATTCTGTTAAAAGCAGAAGAAAGAACCAAAAATGCAATCTATGACAAAAATTACACTCCATCACCTGGAAGAACAAGCCATTCAACTCTATCTTAAGCCAAGCTTTTCCCCTCATCCTATGAAAAAAAGCTCTGTTCAATCACAGACCAGTTTGTTCACTGCCAGCCTCAGGCTTACCTTGTCCTCCACTCTGTTCAGCCTGGCACCAATCGTGTTACTCCCTCGATCTTTGCTTTTTTCTGGGAACAAGAAACATTTTCATATTAATATATGGTGATATAACAAAATAGCAGTAAGCCACAACAGGGTGTGTATAAGCAGCCCACCTACACAGTGTAACTGAACACCTCTACCAGGCTGGTAGTTTTATTTCTGAAAAGCAGCTTTTTGTTTCTTTTTATAGTGCAGGCCCAAGCCACGGCTTTTAATAGCCCTTAAGTTTAAGGCACTTTCAACTGTAGCTTTATGCTTTAGCCTGGGATATCAAAACTGGTCCCAAGTTAGTTAACGTTTTAATTACTGTTTAAAAAACAATTTGGGACTATGTACAAAAATAAGTATGAGCAACACTCTTGGACAATGTTTTATCTTTTTTTCTTTCTACATACCATACAGAAAAATAAACTTGAAAATGACAGTAACAGGGTTTTGATTAACCAGTCTTGCTGCTAAACAAACTTAATACCTCTGTCTCCTTTTCTACTTTCTTTTCAAAGATAACAAAGATGTGTGTGAATATTATTGATTTCATAGGAACTCTGTATCTATTATACACCATTTTACTGAAAACAGGATGAGTCCCAGAGAGATTAGAGTCATTATCTTCAAAAATCCAGTGAAAGTAGGCGTATGGTTTAACCTGGCAGGTGGCTGAGCACCACACAGTTGTGCACTCACTGAACCCCTTCCCAGTGGGACGGGTAAGAAAATTGAAAGGAAGCAAACAACAAAGTAGAACTCATGGGTTAAGATAAAACTATTTACTAAGAGGAAGAAATAAAAAAAGGTAACAGCTATGCCAAATATACCTATATGAACGTGTATAGTAAGTGGTGCACAAGCAAGTGCTCATCACCTCCTGACTGATGCCCAGCTAAGCTCCTGTTCAGCAGAAGAGCCAGAACTCCCACTCCCTTCAAAACGCCTTCCACACAATGTCATCTAGTATGGAATACTCTTTTGGCCAATTTAAGTCAGCTGTCTTAATTCCATTCCCTCTCTGCTCCTTATGCCCTTCACTAAGAATGGCCTTGGCTCTACAACAGTGCTTAGCAGCTAATGTAAATATCAGTGAGTTATCAACACTGTTTTTCTCCTAGAACCAAAACACAGCAGGATACCAGTCACTCTGAAGAAACTAATTCCACCTCAGCTGAAACTAAGACACCAGGTGCTTTAAATATCTAATTAAGAACAGCCCTATTTAAAAAGGTGTTGCTAACTAAATATTGTAGATACCTAAACTTCAGGTCACAACTTTTTAAAATTGTTGCAACAAAATCAAAAGCATTTTTAAAAGGATTTCCCACTAATTTTATCTTCATAAAATAAAATTTAGACATACTAATTTACCTGAGACAGAGATGAAAAGAGATGGCTTCCCTATAGATTGATCCAACCTGTAAACAAAGAATAATAATTTTTAGCTTTTATCAGTCTGAAGTAGCATCTTCATCTTCTGGAGCTGAATGGGAGGAAACCTCTTCACAAACAGGCAACATGAAGTTCAAAAAGTTACGGTTTGTACAGTAAATGAACCAGCATTAGACTTTAATAGTCTTTAGCTTTCTTTAGCAAAAGTGAAGTTTTACTATGCCCGCTGCTTTTCCACATAAACAGAGCTGCTGTTTCCTCAATTCTTTGGTCTACTGTAGCTTACTTACAGCATCCATCTGTTCTCTCTTTGCTCTTAAGTGTAATTCTGCAAGAGCAGGCAATGTTATTTCACTCTGTACGAGCACATCAAGGGATTATGGCCTACAGTCAGAGTAAGCTTGGTCTGAGGCAATGCACACAAGTATAATCAAAACAGTAAGTTTCAGTTATCAGATTTTTAAGCTTTCTGCCTTCTTCATCTTCTGTAAAAACAATGCTTTATTTGAATGACATTTTTCTATTCTGCGAATTTGCACAGTCCAACCAATACAGCATTTGTCATCCTATCAGTTGTTATACCTCCTCTGTAACTCCTTGATTCGCACCATCAGGTTGAGATGACCCTGGGAATACTGCTCAATAACATCTCGGACATCGTACGGCTTTCTAGCTTGCTGTAAAATAAAAATCAGAAACAGATCAGTAAGCCACAAAGATGTATGAATATTCCACATGAATGCAATTTTTTTCCAAAATCCAAAAGTATATTCTTTTAAACCCATTTAACATTTATTAAATTTTCAGATAATTTGACCGTTGTATGATCATATATTTATTGTGGAATAATTATGACAATTCTGATTTAATCCACCCTTTTTTGTTACTGCATGTTTACATAACTTTTGTGAGATAATCCATTAAACTTGAGGCTAAGAAAGTATGTCTGCTACTTTGCTCAGAACCTCGTGGTCACTTTAGAATGTCTTCTGGAAATCAGTTTTATACTCATCAGCTATTAGCCACTAGAGAGCTCTTTTGCAGGTGCAAGCACTTATTTTCAGCCTGAGCTCTCAGTTCAGTTCATACTATGTGAACCTTAAACCACAGTATTGGTTGAAGGTGCATGACTGATTTCCTTTTGCAGAAAGCCTGGTTCAGCTTTCTAATCTACTGGGAAATACTGGGAAAAGACCAGGGCAAGAAAAGATGAGAAGGAAAGCCCTGGGTTTGTAATTTGTATTTCATGTATGGGGAGACTTTAATCCAACCTATTAGTAATAAAAATACTTTTGTGAATTATTAAAGGCAAAGATCATTTTTTTCCAAGAAATACTGAGACTAACTGGGAAGTAACTGAATGAACCTGTCAAAGTGTAGTAATAAAATATCTTAATCCTATGTTAGAAACTGAAGCTATGATGCTCTGACACAACAGAAGGAGAATAGGGTCTAATCTTCCCACATCAGACTGAATAAGTAACACCTGACATTACAGAAGAACAGAACAGACTAGAACAGAGTACAACATTCTGGTACAATATTCAAGGTGAGGCCACACCAATGCTAAACATAGCAGGACAATCACATATTTTAACTATGTTCAGTGCACCACAAAAAGCAGTTTTCTCTCTTGGCTTCCAGGGCACATTTCTGGCTCATGTTGAAACTGCTGCCACCAGCACCTCAGGTCCCTTTCTGCTGAGCTGCTCTTCAGCCACTTGTCTCCCATCTGTGCATGTGTCTGTTGTCATTCCATCCCAAATGCAGCATTTGCATTTACATTTTTTGAACTTCATGCCACTTCTTGATTGTTCAGACAGTCAACAACACATCTTGGTTTAGTACTGTCAGCAAATCTGCTGATGATGCTGTCAATTCCTGCATCCAGATCACTGACAGAAATGTTGAACAGAACCATTGTTTGAACTGAGTCATGGGGAATACTGCTAGTGACCAGCAACCAGCCAGATGTAGCTCCATTGGCTTCAGCTTTTTGAGCTCTGCCCTTCAGCCAGGTCATCACCCACGGTAACATGAACCTGCTCGCAGTAAGAACATTTGTCCAGAAGGATTCTGGGGATGGTATCAAAGGCCTTACTGAAATCAAGAGAGATTAGATCTACTGCCTTCCCTTCATCTAAGCAGGTGATCCTGTCATAGAAGGATATCAAATTACTAAGGCAAGAGTTTCCCTTCTTGAACCCATGTTGACTATGCCTAATGACAGCTTTAATTGCCTTTCAGTAGCACCCAGGACAATCTTTTACGTATCTTTTCCAGGTACTGAATTAAGACTGACAGGTCTGTTGTTTCCTGAGTCTTCTTTTATGCCTATCTTGTGTACAGGGGTATAACACTGGCTAGCTTCCAGTCAGCGGAGATTTCCATGACCTGCAGTAAACTGTTGAGAGGGGTCCAGCTTTAACGTCTGCTAATTCCTTCAGTGCTGTGATGTGAATCCTGTCAGGCCCCATGGACTTACAAACACTCAATGGATACAACTGGTCTCTTACAGTTTTGGTGGCCACAAATGGAGAGTCATTGATCCCCGTGGACCCCTAAACCTAAACCCTCTACAGTCAATTGCCTGGGGACACTGCTAACTAGCTCCTTGAGTAGCTTAAAGTTTGCTCTCTTAAAATCCAAGGTGCCAACTCTGCTAACATTTTTCCTCCCAACACTAAAAATGTTGAACTCGACTGTTTCATGATCACTGTTTAGAAAATGTTCAAGGTTTAATGAAAACCTATTAATTCTCAACATCACCTCTATCAGCTGAAGACATCCAAAAAACAGGACTGAAAATTTCAGGGCAGTCTCCAATTAAATGCAGGGAAAACTTCCTATGATAAAAATGCACTGCAATGCACTTCATCTCTTGAAGAAAATGCTTTTTTTATATTTTGAGGGGGACAATTTCCTATTTATCAAGTTTAATATCTCTGCTTTATCACACTCTCTTGATCAAGTAAATGAAATACTGGATAAGGACCAGATTAGAATGGCAGTCAGTCCATTTTACAATTAAATTACTTTTGACATCCAACTGTTGTCTTCACATACTGCCTTAAGCTGTTTCAAAATCTGCACATTTTCTGAAGATCAATTGTTCTGCATCTAAATAATAGCTTTTGTTAGTCTCCTGTTACATTTTGCTCTTATTCCACCTGCTCTTAAAAAACTAGAGTTCAGCACTTCATCTTTAAAACTCTCTCTTCATATATTTACTTTTTCAGTAAAATATCACTTCATTAAGCAAATTGCATTTCAGTCTGCCAGAATCTCAGAAACCAATTGCAAACCTTGGGATCATGTGAGATACTCACTGATTTTACCAAAGAGTACACAGAGGAATTCCCAGGAAAGCCACGTGCTTACACACATTGCAATTATAACCAACAGCCACAGAGAAAGAAGCCTGACCCAACAGTGGCATAAGCCTTTAGTCTTGTCCACAGACTAGTCCTGTAAATGTAGTACTCTCAAAACAAACAAATATCTTTGTTTTGATAACAAGAAAACCAAATATCTTTACAATCTTCATGTGATAAACCAGCAAGATAGAGATCTGCAAGATCAGCTCAAAAACATCATTTTCAGTAAAGCACTTTAGCAGGAAGAAGCACAAAGAGCTTTATTCTGCCTTCCATACTCTGCAGCAGGAGTCTGATAATAATTCAAAATAGGTTACTGTCTGGTTTCCATTTACCATTTAGCAAAAACTAAAAATGTGGAGTAAACATAATTTATGAATGAAGTTCAGTTTCCAAGTCTGATGGAATATTTAAAAGTCAGTACTGATTATTCTGTAATTACTTCATAGTGAAAGCTGACCTTTCAAGAAAAAATACTCATGCTGCTGCTGTTGACAACAGAATTTGTTAGTTTTGTAAAAGGAAAAAAAAAACAACAACAAAACAGCAGACAATGAATGAATATTGAAGAAAAACGTACAAGCCAGTCCCACATGTTTCCTTAGCTTCTTTCCTCTCTTTTATTCCTCTGCTAATCAACTTATGGTAAAGAATTTCCTAATTGAGAAAGACTTTCTCTCATCATATATGAAAATTTGCACAAATCACCAATGCCAGCACCAAATAAGAAATGCATACAGGTGCCCACTGCTGTTCCCTTGTAGCTGCATTCAGAGAGAACTTTCCCAAGAAGCAGACCAGGGAGAGGGGAATCCCTACAAGGGTGTTTCTGGGAAATGTAACCAAGTAACAGTCAAATAAAATGGGCCTGAGATCCTTTGAAACAACGACACTTTGAACTGCATTGTTTGCTACAGCCCAGTGTGGAGATTAGGAAAGATTACACACATACAACTCATGATTCATACTGTGACAAACAAATTTCATATGGTGATGTGTCTAAATGCAAGATTTTCCAGTGAAATCATAACAGACCAGGCAACGGTTACTCATGCCATTGGTGGAACTCCAAGCTGTATCTTTAGTTTATTCTATGTATAGAATACTTGCCATGGTGAAGAGCACAAAACAAATTAAAAGCATATTTCAGACGGGAACTGAAAAAAAAAAGTTGACAATGAGAAATCAGATCAAATCCCTGGTCTCTGGGTCTTTTCTGGTGGATGACACAATTGTATCCACGTGCATAAGTCACAAAACATTTAGGAACTTTCCTAATTGGAAAACAAATGTTATTTACCCATGAACTCAACCAGTGGAAATATCTAACCATGGTGATTTGCTTTCTGAAAAGCAAATCTAGAACGAAGATACCTGATTTAGACCTAACATGTAAAATTTACTTTTGTGTAGGAGGGGTGGACAAAGCCTAGGAAACCATTAATTTCTAAGTATTGTTTTCCCTATAATCTATGGAATCCTTTCATAACATCGAGCTGTTCACCTTAAGTGATGCACAAGACTTGTGTTTACTACTTTACTACTTTCTTACACAATTTGAATGAGTCCTACAGACTTTGCAAGTGTTATAGCTAATTTACAAGAGCATAAACACATCCATACAAAGGGCATTAATTCTTCAAAATGTTATGCCAGGTTCCTACACGGGGCATCATCATATGGACTGTATTCAGACCTAGACTTTAAAATACACCATGAATTTGTCCCCTCCTTTTAAAGAGGAAATGATTTGTATGTGTGATGCTTCACATTGTATTACTTTTCATGTCCTTTGAAATGTCTTTGTTTAGTTTCAATTTGTTTTTAATTACCTTTTTTTTTTAAGCAGGAAGTCCCTGCTTTCTAACTGACATTTGTCCTTGTGTTGTCATCACTACTTGTTATTGATTGAGGTCTTTAAAAAAATGTATCTGCACAAAATTAGACATACAGGTGTATCCTGCAAACAGCTGGTACAGTTTAAGAAGCATGCTGGGTTCATGCTGAGACCTATTTTGCAAAATTTTGCTCTTCCTTCCCTTCTTCTCATTCTTCCCCTTCCCAAAAACTTTGAAGGCATCTCTAGAAAATTCCCCTTTTAAGTGCTGACCTTGTAATTAATTCTTCCAGCTTACTTTAAACATTAACAGTCCAGTGAACGTTAGCTGAAATATACATAATTTTTTCAATAGATAAGGGAAAAATCTGAATTTACTGTTAGGAAGCTACTTTTCACATAAACACAAAGTTTCAAAGGCAAGTATCCGCCAGAAAACAGCTTCTATGTAGATCTCTAAAAGATTAAGTTTTTGAAATGCATATTTTGCTTTACCTTAATTTCAGGTATTGTGTAGGACTGGTTAACGCAAAGTGTATACTTACTAAAATGTTTAAACATGTGCCAAGTAATTTCTTATGATTATTTTATGAGCACATAATAGAACAAAGCAGATTTACAACATAAACTTGAGGAAAGAATAATAAGAATGGTTATCTCCTAATTACAGGAGAGGTTTCCAAAAGCACCTCGTGGCTAGAATTTCAAGGTGACTTTGTGCATTAGGTTACTTAAGTGCTTTTGAAAACTGTACTTTTGGTGCTCTCCAAATTTTTAAACTTGGTCATGACCTTGTATTCAGAAATTATGGAAAAGTATCAGGTATCTCCCTACTGGAAAACTCTACTTCCAACAGGAACAGAAGTATATCATTTCAACACAGTAGTGACTTCAGATATTTCACTTTATCTTAACTTAGATTGCTAGTTCATTACTAACAGCTCATATTAATAATTCAGGAAGCATAAAGACTACTAAAGGATAAGAGACAACCTTGTTGAGACAGCCAGGAAGAGGTCTTTTGCAGGTGAGAAAGTAAAAGCACAACTGAGAAAACAGCTTAGTAAATGGGACACTGAATACAAACAAGTTTCAAGTAGGAACTGAATAGTCCCATTCTATTCAGTGAAATGCTTTTTCAGCTTCTATCAAGTCATCTGCCGCAGGGGAGTTTCATTTATTTGCCAGGTGGATAATGTTGCACACAGTGTTCAGGCATTTTCCAAATCTGTTTTTGACAATTACCACCTGGGAGGTAGATATGTAATGTGTAGATTTCTTGTTTCTAAATAGCTTTGCTAATGCCATGGCAAATATTTTATGTTCTGAATTTATGGGAGCAATGGTTCTGTAATTACCACAGACCAAAGAATCACAATCAGTTTGCAGAATAAGAATAAACTAAAGTGTAATGAAATTGGCCACATTCATGCTGTTTTTCATTGAATAGCAATGGACACTTCACTGGAACGGGCCACATCCCTTTCCAAGTTACAAGTGCTGACCAGCCAGCACCAAGGAACTTCTCAACAAAATAACTACAGAAATTATTTTCCAGTAGCCAGATTCAATGGCTTTCTTAACTTCAGTCTAAGAAAAATGCTAGGCAAAATCTGCTAGCAGAAACTTTCTGAAAGTGTTCCCATCAAGAAAATCCCTACTGTGGGAGATTTCAGCCTAAACAGTCTGAATACTTTATCCACAACTGAATGAAATTTGGGGAAATATACGGCAACCTTAGCTATAAACTGACTCATCAATTTTGCGGAATACAAAAAGATTCACAAAAGAAAATTATTAAAAACTTCAGGTGATGGTTGTAAATTTTGAAGCTGAAGTCAGAATCCAGGCTTTGAAGTAGCAGCAAGTAGCGGTTTATAGAAACGATGCATCCACAAATAATTAATTACCATCGTTTTTTTAATTCCTAATTGTTGTGCTCTTCATTATATATATATATATTCTTCATTTTATATATATATATATGTATAATATATATAAAATATATAATGAAAATATATATATTTGAAGGACAAAAATCCCCCCTCATCACAACCCTTTTTTTTGGTGTAAATTAAGGGAAAGCTTTTCAATCTCTTCCATACAGTAGTGCCAAGTTTATGCTCAAGTATGCACATGAGCAGTTAAGCTCTCCTCTTTCTTTGCATTTTCAGCTGTGAAGCCTGTTCTACAGAGACTGTCTCTTATTAATTCATTTTAAGTCAAATTATATATTTCTTATATACATGTATATTCACCTGGTTCAAATCAAGCTGAAGGCTGTTGACACATGTGTTTTTACAAGATTAACTAAATTGATTTTAAAACCACATTCGTAGGAAGTTTGCAGTCACAAATTTTTATTCAGACCAGGCAACCAAGTAAATTATATTGCAATATCCCTGCAAGGGAAGAGAGGGAAGAGACACGCTAGAAATGTTTGTTGGTGGGGGTTACAGGAGTAAAGAGAACAGACTGTCACAAGCTGTGAAGGAAGTGTGCAAGCTATGCATTAGGGACAAGTGAAAAGGATGCTGAAACCTTCCAATCCACTAGCAAATTTCCATCCCAGTTTCTTATCAGGACTTCAATATCATTGACTAAAAGACAGAAACAAGGCTGAGATAGCATTTTAATCTCTAATCCTACTGACTCAGCATGACAGTAACATATAGCCCAGAATTAATGGAGACATATGAGAATGTTTGCACTGTGAGAAAGAGGCAGCGATAACGGAGGGTTAGAGGTCAAGTCCATTAGCAGAAAATAACATTTTAATTCAGACTGCATTTCAGGAGTTTAGCCTATTTTCAGTGTGTCCACAGTTGACTAGCCTGCTGCTAAACAACTACTCTATTCAAGTAGGGAGAGAATAGTGGGTGTAGCTCTCCTTTACTGAAATGAATTGTGTCAGTCTCTTAAAGTTTCTAAAAGAAACAATGAAGCAGGAGAATAAAAGGGCTTATTAGGAAAAGCAGCTTTCTATTCACACTACTCACCTGAAACTTTTTCTTCGCCACAAAATACTGCATTCTTCGAATCACTTTAATTGCAGCACGGTGATGTTCTCGCAGCCTGAGGGAGAAACAAGGCAGGTGAGTGAGGTGAAGGAGCATCTCCTTCCAAATGGTGAAATAGTAGCCTTTAGTAAATGCTTCACCAACATGTAGATGTGTAATGTAAGGAGTAGCAATTCATCCAGTGTGTACAATGCAGTACTATCCCCACCTTCCCCACCTCCCAAGAATGCCATAAAAGTCAGGATTTTATCTGCCCCATGTTAGGTTTGCATACATGTCACAGCAAGAAGTGTTCACTTAACCTCTATGTCAAAGCAATCCTCTACACATCTTTCCCGATTCAGCCACGCACAGCTTTTGCACACAATTAGAATTTAGGTTTTTCTTTTCCTTCCTTTCACTAAGTCTTGTACAATACATCCCTCCAAGAAAATCATTTGGCTTTCAAAAATGATTTTAAAAATACTGAAGATTTTCAAGTAGCTGTCTGCTAACCAATCCAAATGATCCCGCAGTAGCTGAACGCAACCTCAATAGACACATGCATCCCCAAACTGAACTGGAAGTGTACATAAATACAGACTAATCCTAAAGGTCTTTAAACAAATGTATCTCCCTTCTCATGCATACAAAATAAGATGACAACTAAAAAAAAAATAAATTGCTATTTGTACAACTTCTCATACTACCAGACAATATTATTTTTCAGAAGAAAATGTATGTATGAAAGAAACCTGTTTATTAGAGGAACAGTCATTTGCCATCTTTCATAATTTTTAATGCTTGTAAGAAGGACAGTTTTTTCTTCTTAACATTACAGCACTAAATCTAATCCATAAAATATCTGTTGATGACTTATTCTATTTGCTCACTCTGTTAGTATTCTCCAGATGCATTAGAATGTCATTATTGGCAAGTATATGACAATGTTTACTTCTTTTCAAAAAGGTTGGAACCTCTAGTATTTTGAGTTTTCATCCCAAGTACACTTCCAGTGATGGCTTAAGCACAGGAGCAGACAAAGCAGAGCTGGTCTTACTTAGATATTCCACATGCTTTTCCTTTACAGATTGTTAGTCACAAAGCTGATAGGTAGGAATATCCCTGTACTGAATATCTAAGTCTTGTAAAAGCTCGGCTATTTAGTATATTATAGCATGGTATTACCCAATTTGTTTTAGTTAAACACGGTCTGAAGTATCAGTGAACATTCAGGTAACTCCTCAGGACAAACTTATCTCAGCAAACATAAATTTTGCACATGCCAATGATGGACATCAGCCCTCTGAAAATATGGCAAGAAGAGCCTTTATGAAAACTCACACTTTTGAGTGGGAAACTAGCTTTCTCCAAATGCAAAAGCCAAAAACAAGACCTAAATACATTAATTTCCTACACATGCATACTGTCTCTCAGCTGGTGTCTAAATGAAATAAATAAAATAAATAAAAATTGCTTTCTCCTGATACACTGTTAGATAGCATAGCTTTTCAAATTAATAACATAAGCTTTTCAACACAGGCCCACTGTCCACTATGTGCATTTATCCAGAGTAACTGCACCTCAATGATTATGCATTGTTCCCCAAATATGCAATTGTGTTTTTATGGGAGGCACTTCCCTAGTAATGCTTACTGAAGGGTCTCACAGAGACTCTGTCCAGGCCCCTCTCATGCACATTTGACTGCAAGATTGTGGCTCATGTTATAAGAATGGGAATTCACTTATAAGTGGGCCAGCTGCCTTCTTGGATCCACTCCCAGTGAACTGAGTCAGCTCAGTGCTAGTAAGTGGTATTCCCATTGCGAGAGCCCTTGCTGAATCACTGCTCAGGACAGGGACAACATCCCCAGAACCAGAAGGCAATAAGGAATTTATCTTTTTAAGTCCTACTTCAGAGATTTAGATCCAAAAAGATAAATGCTGCTGAATTTGGTATTAGGTATTAAAGTTGTGATAACGTAACCTTCATGCAGGTATGCATACATTAATGTACACACAACATCTTATGACAAATAGAAATATACTTCACTTGCAATAAAACTGCTTGTAGTGTTTTGTTTTATGCTTCATTTCCTCTGGGGTGTCCTTGACAGTCTATTATTTTTAAGGAAAATGCTTTTCTTTGGGGCACACAGTCACCAGTAAAGTACACCAAATCCCTCATCCTCTGTCTTGATGCTGAGGATCATCTGTATGCAAGGCAGCAGGGCAATAAAAATGAGATTCACCATTCAGTCACATAACAATGCTACAAGACCAAAATGATTTTCCAATGCTGCAATTTTAAATCGATTCTTTTTCAGTGCTAACATGAACTTCAGTGCCAGGAATGGAAGTTAATATTTTGTTCCTTTACATTTCCAACTGCAATAGGAAACCTCACAGTAAACTTCTGCTTATGCCGTAAAATCTAATTCTGCCCAACAGGCTGTTCTGCTTCCCTGAGATTAAATGCTTCTGTAATGAGGGAAGGGAATAAAGCATTTAATTAGTAGCCAAGGTTATGATTCACAGTTGTTTGATCTCTTTTGCAAACTAGTAACAAATGCTTTAGTAAATTGAGAGCTTAAACATTAACTGACAATATTTGTTTGTTCAGCCACTTGTGACATCTCTAAATTCTAGTTACAAAATGACTGTCTGCAATCTGGAGGGACATACAGAGTCATTGTATGCGAAATAGGTACACAATGCATTATTATCCTCCAAGCAAGATCTTCATGAAGATTGTTTTATGTTACTGCATTTTAAAGGAGCGTGGAGGGAAGTCACATCATCTGAGAGTACTTCTAGGTACGGGGGCAACACACTTTCATGGTTCGTGATCCACAGAGAAAGCAGGAGACACCCTCTGGAGAAGTACTTCTGCACAGAACACATCTCCAATGGCAGTGCCAGGTGCAAGTCAACTCCTTGTTCATGCTACAGCTGGGTCATCAGGAATCAGGGAATTTTCTCCTTTTCAGGCAGGGACTACTGAGACACCTGTGAAAGCTTGCCTGTTTCAATCTATTGTGAGAACTAAACACTGTTTCAAGTGAAATCCCTACTTCATACAGGTTTGGTTATGCCTAAATTTGGTAGAAAAGTTGTTTGGTAAGTGCACTGGTCTAGTATTAAATGGGGAAGTTGGTGGTCCTGCATGTGGCAGGGGGGTTGGGGATTCATGATCCTTTAGGTCCCTTCAACCCTGGCCATTCTGTGATTCTGTGCATTAGTAACAGGGGCAGTAGGAAAGACTTTTGCCCTTTAACGAAGCTGTTCTTCTCTTGTGAGCATTCATCAGGCTTAGGCTCTCACTGTGCCCATTGACCTCATGATAACTGACATCTGAACTGAAGTGCCAACCACCATTTGAGTAATTTCAATGACCCCCAGGATGTTACATTCAAAAATAAGATTAAGTGGCTTTCATAACTGCAAAATCAAGCTAAAGATTACTGCCTCCAATACTAGACAACCTCTCATTGTGAGCTTTTCTGGAAAAAAAAAAAAAAAAAAAAAAAAGCAAAGCAGATTAAAGGGACTTTGCTATTGTTTTTCAAATAACACTTCACTTTTATTTTGCTTCCATAAATTTCATGTTGGTGACAGTCAGCTCAAGCAGCTGAAATACCCTTTCCATATGATGGATGTAGCTCAGAGCAGAAGTCTGAGCATCACAGTGTCCCCAGTGCCAGCACTGGGATCAGTCATGGGAGGGGCAGGAAGAACATTACAGTTCAAATGTTTATCCATAAACCATAAGGCCAGAAACATCCACTGTCCTGTCTCAGACCAAGACCAGCTGCTCCTTATACACAACCTACTGCACAGCCACTAACTGCCAATAGCTTTCACTGGCTGCCCAAGAACTTCTGTCTCAATATAAATATGACGTCAAGATAATCTTCAACACAGCATACACTACCCAACACTTCTAAAGAAGTTAAACTCAAAAAATTAATGACTAGAGCTGCCAACGAAGCAAGAAAATTGATAGAAGCCATAGGAATTATCTAGAAGGACTACAAAACATATAACAACTAATCAAAAACAGAATCATCCTGGTAGTAGCAGGGTTGATAACTTCATACAAGCCCTAAATTATTCATATTCTGACACTTAGAAACTAGGTTTGCTTTTTTCTGTGTACTGAAAAAGTAACCTGCTGCTGATGTGGTCACTCCATGAAGTGTAAGAAATGAGGACAAATTAAAAAACACAAGCAGCATGCAACAAAAGGCAATGGGTGGCTTGAGCATCTGCACCATAAGAGAAAGCCTGACAGAATAAAATGACTAGAAATCATTAGTTTTTCTGCCTTCTTTTGTTGTTAGGTTACTAACCCTACCACAAACTATTTGGAAGAAACCTGATCTCTTCATTAGTCCATCAGAAATCTGGACTGGAATTTCAAATAATTTGGAAAACAAGCATGCTGAAGAACTTAAAGTACTTTTACAAACATTCTCATTTGGTTGGAAAACTATATATTTACAAATGCCCCAAATTATTGTAAAATTGCCATTAGTATTGCAATGTTATTTATTTTTTACAACATATGCAAAACCTCAATGCAATCCCAAAGGTATGACTCATTCTACAGTCCTGCATTCAGAGAGAGCCACAGTGATGACCCTAGACTTCAGCCAGCATCCATCCTCATTGCAGGTTGCTGTCTCAAGCCTGCAAAGGGACCTGCAGGGCTTCCCCAGAAGAATGCTTATGGGGCCAAGGCTGAGATTCCAAGAATGGATATTTTCTTCCTACAACACCAACCAGGAAGTAAGCAGTTACACAGTTTGACTGTTTCAGATTCCAAGAAAAATTAAACTTTTTTCTTTTTAAATAAGGAGAAGCTTTATAAGATTAATTTCCTTTCTAACATGCACAGTTCTTTCATTAAAGAATAAGATAGGAAAAATATTTAGTAATTGGGTATATTTATTGTTCTTACAATGATGCTGAATTTGATATCAAATCCTTAGTAATCCCATTACAAGTTTGGCCCCCTCCTCATCTTAGAAAGGTATTCTACTTATTGATTTAGTGCTAACAGAAATACTGAATCAACAATTCAGAGGAAAAGCGGTGCTAATTTCCCAATCAAAACACTTGTATTTTGTTCACTTGTAAAACATCTTATTTTCAGGACCATAATATCTGGCACAGACATCCCCATGTACAAGGGCATCGATACCATCAGAGTTAAAAGGTCAACACTGCTCAGAATGAGTTTAACAAGAAGGAAAGCTCAGGAGGAGAGAGCTACAATATCCTTTACAAATACCCTCTTCTCAGTAAACCTAACCCTGATTTGATGTCAAGCTCAGTTTTCAAATATATTTAAATTCTCTGTAGTTTTCTTAAATTTCTGACTAAAGACAGAGCTGAAGTATTAAGAACTATGGCTGCAGTTGGTTGCCTTTAAGTTTTTGGCACCAATCATTATTTAGACTTGAACTTTATCTTTAACACATCGGATTTTAATAATATTTTCTGCATGTGAACTGAAATCTTTTTCCATTCAGGCACTGAAAATTGTTCCCTGTAACAAAATCTGGTGGAAAAGATTCAGAGCAACTACATTAGGCCATTTCATTAGTGCAGTTAAGTCTAACAAAATCTTTCATCATTAGCTCTCTGGGGGCTTTTGGTATAGAATTTGCTGTGACACAAGGTTATTCTTGTCTTTTCACACATTCTGTCATTCCCTACATATTACACTTGATGGGAGCCTCTGTTATTGGGCAACATTTAATATGTGACGAGTTGGAATGGATCAGGTTGCACTGATGTGTGTCTTGTAATAGGAAATGCTTGCTCACCATGTCCAGGAACAAAATTAGAATCACTGATTATTTCAAATAATGTGAGCTACCCAACTTCTTGGATTTGGCACTAGAGCATGGCAACTGCTGTTTACTTGTGATGTACTTCTGCAGCCATCATTCTACGTTTCTCATGGGCTCCCAAAAAATAACCTCACCTATAGAATATATAGGTCTTCATAGGTTTAAATGCAAGAAGGATAAAGAAATAAATGATATCATGCAGAAAACAAGGAGAATCACAAATAGCAGGTACAACACTTGTTTCAAACTTCTCTGGTCTTATAGGAAAAGGCATTCTAGTAATTACAGGCGAGCAGGTAACCTAGTTACGACAGATCAGTGCCTCTTATCATGCTTGCCAGTTGCTCATGAAGAGATATTATTCCATTTGTCCATCTAAGCACTGAATAATTCAAACTTAGCAGCAAATGATTTCTATAAGGAATTTCGCATTAATAATTTAGAGAACAGGCTGTTTTAAGTGTCAAATTTTAAAAATGTGAGCTGCTTGACTTAAGTGTGTTTCCTAATATAGTTGCTGTTTCCTACTGAGGGGAATGTCAAGACTGACTTCACAGAGGAGATTTCTCAGTGATTGTAAATTTATAAATTGTTCTTCAAGAATACTGTGCAACGTCAAATCCACTCTCTTGGTACACACTTCAGGAAGTAGATATTTTGGTTATTGGACATGAACATAGCCCCAGGGGAATTAACTGAATCCGAATTAACATTTGTAAGTTGCTCCCTATACTGTATTCTCTGATTGCATTTGTGATTAGTCTTTGTTGCTGTTGTTGCTGTTTTTCAATTTAAAATATGTCAGTGAAAGGCAGGTGCATGCTGGCTTCAGCAATGGAAGGCCTGGGAGGTGGCTGCCCAGAGGCAGTGGGGAAATAGGAGAATGGGCGTTGTATGGAAAGGGGAGAACAAGCTGAAATGACTTGACCTGTATAAGGTACAAATGGTAATCTGAGACAGAATGTGGCTGTAAAAGACAGCTAATCAGTCTGGGCCTTTACAATATGCTTGTATCGAGGCAATCTAAAATGTGTTCTTAAATGTATGCCTGAAAAGGGAAAGAATCTTTGCTTTCCTGACCCAGTATTACCAGGAGTTACAAATGCCATGTGATCAGCAAGCAATGGCACAAAGCACAGATATTTTGGGATGCTGTTTTTCTCCTAGGGACCATTAGTCTCTAGAGGAATTTGGCTTCATAACTCATCCAAAGTATAAACACCCTAATATCTATATTGCTGCACAAAGACTCTATTGCTGTAACTCCAAGAGGAACATTTCACAACTGAATTTTCAAGAACAGCTTTCTGCAAATCGTTCATGTTAAATTGGAAGAGTGGATATGGAATAAGAAAGATAGCTCACCAAGAGTGCTGACACCATAGCCAATCTTCAGTCATTCCTCTACTCTTTAGCATGTTCAACAAACAAAGAAAAAACTCATTCCCAGCTACAGGAGAGGATTCAGAATAGCTGAACAGCATAGGATTTTGGCTGTAATTTCTTCAACTTCTTTTGTGTGAAATGGTCCAATATACAGTATTTCTAGATCCAAGACAACTATCTTTGGCTAGAATAAAGATGATCTTTAGGAATTTTTTTTTCAGGAATAATGCTATGCAAGAATGATCAGACATAACATCAGAGAGTTCATATATGTTCTGCCAATTATATTAGCTAGGAAAATAACCTTTAGTATAAAAGTTTGTTTTCAAATCAGGTAGAAGTATGATATTTCTTGTACATCCTAAGCAGTCTTGATTGTTCATTTTCATTATTCTATTTTTCCTTATGACTTCTGGCAGACTATGAAGAACTGCACAAAGGACATGAAGAAAAAAATGGAAAATAAAATGATATTTGAAAGGGACTGAAATAATCTGTTTCACATAGTGGACAAATATAAAATTCCGTTTCCATTTTGCTAGAATTGTGTGTTACGTCCTTAATTTGGTGAATTTCCCATTATCTATTCGCAGTAAACATGTAGTTAGCTCTTCAATAGCTGCATCTCGCTGAGTTAGAACCTGAGGGTTTTTTTTACCTCAGTTTCAAGGCAAAAAAAATTTGAAAGTAACTAGACATCACAGATAAGTAAATAATGATGTATGGTGTTCCAGACATATTCTGACAAATTAAACTCCTTTTCTAAAGAAGCTGAATATAGAACACAAGATAGTTGGAGAGCATGAGGAAAGTCACAAATATTATTATTTTGCAGCATCTAGTAAATAGCATTATTTTCCAGATGAAGAATAGTTTTTGCAGAGCTTGTCATTCATGGCCCTAAATTATAGAAGGACTTAAATGGCTGAAATCAGCAATGCTGGGAAGAAATAACCATATTGCTTACGGTTGCCTGTCTCCCTACTGTTGGCCTATTAAATTTACAATAACCTTTGGATATTAAACTGACTTCTGACTTCTGTTACACTGCTTCATTATGCCAACAAGTTGTTAACACTACAAGGTAGCTCTCTGTTGTATTCATCCTAGGGAGCTGCTAGACCACTGCAAACTCAAGCCTGAGTCTGGCTTTTCTCCTTAGCTTGAATTGCATTGCTCAGAAGACACATCAGGAACAAGGCAGAATATGAGATGTAATGCCACCAAAATTATGATCAAGATTCATTATGATATCTCAATTATTTTTTTCCACTTTACATAGCACTTAACATACTATCATTGATCTTTAAGGTCTTTTCCAACCTTAGTGATTCTGTGATTCTATAATTTATGTTCTACTATCATCAGGTAATGCTACTACTAACAACATCCAATTTAGCCTTCGGTTCTGAGACAAAAGGATCAGCTTTTATTAGATCAACTCCTGAAGTAACTCATGAGGAATCTGTGGAAGGTCAAAGCAACATTGCCTTCCTACACACTTAACCTAGCAAGACAAATTCAGGCAGAACCTTCTTCACTTTCTTTCTTCATCTCAGAAATATGCACATTTTTAAATACTGGTAATTAGAGACAAAATAATTGTGTGGGTTTTTTTTCGTCATTAAGCCAGCAAAAGGCAAGAGTTTAGATTCAGTTACACACTTCTGCCGCTTCATGCTATTCTAGTAAGGCCAAGCAGCTAAACCTACAGAGCATCTCTGCTGTTCAGAACAAGTGAAAGCAATTATATCATTCTGACAGACTAAATAAAGCAGCTCTCCTATTGTAGAGGCAGGAATTACAATGGGAAAAACATCTGAAAGACAACCAGCTATAACAGTAATATTTACACTATCAAAATTAGTTATAAGAATATTTCAGAAATCCCTAACATTGTCCATGTTGTTTTCTATGAGAGATAACTGGTAAATTTCCCTGCCATTTAATAATGAAAAAGAGAAGCCATGGTACATCAGAAGTGGATGGGAGTACATTGACTGCTCGGTCATCACAGCTTTTGGCCTACCATCTCTGCAGGGGCTCTGGATATAACTTACATGGAATGATATCAGTGTATGCCTACAGCTGCACTTTTCAGTGGGCGTATCCTCCCAAAGCAAAATGATATAAAATTATAAACATGAGGATGTCGCTACAGTCTGTGGAAACCACTGTGAAAAGAGATGTAAAATCTTGCATGGATACAGGACAAGGGGACCTCACTTTCTGTGTCAGTGACATCACAATGGAAAAAAATAAGTTACAAACGTAGCTCAAAACTGCAATTTTTGCAACTGGAAGCATACTTAAAGATTTGTTGTTTTACAATGGTGGAGAAACACATGGGATTTCAACTTACAGAGAACAGCCTTTTCCTATAAATCACAGAGAGTAATCTGAAACCTTGAAACAGCACAGAGGCTCACATTTATGGATTTAAAACAGATGAAGAGCAAGCATGCTCTTAACCCTTTCCCCATATTTTTTTCCAAGCCCAAAATGAATATGCAAGAACTGAACAGAAATGAACTGAGTAAAAATCATGATTAATAAAATTCTGAGAACATCTAGAACTGCAGCTCTTTGACTGACTTCCCCAAAAATACAAGCAAGGAATTGTCCTAAAGCAAAGCACTGTAAAACACTGAGAGCATAATCCACTATTCGGACTGTTCTTTCATCAACTTTTATTTAAGCAGTTTATCTTGTTGAGATTAGGATCTCTCTTACAGAGCAAGACCTGGCAAACACAGACCCCTGGTTTTGAATGTCAGGCTATATTTCACTGGGAAAGGAGTACCTAGCAGCCTCAATGTAAGTTTATAAACTACTTCATCAGGCAATAGGAGAACTAATACTAACACATTAGCAGTAGTTTCTCTTCAGAAATATGTAAGAGCACGAAGATACTCCAAAGATGGTTTACTTACTGTCTTTTAAGATTTCCAACCATTTACCTATCATTTTGGCCTCTGGTGGCTCACTTGCGGGAAAAAAATTTAAAATAAAAATAAAAAATAGATCATAGCCTCTTCCAGCTGGAATCTGAAGATATAGCCTTTTTTTGAGCTGGAATATTGACACCGCCAAGAGGCATTAGTCTATACCTTGCCAGGGTCAGAGTTCCAGTCCTTCCAGAAATTCGCTCACAAATACAACATAATGGTATGATTAAATACAGAAATGAGCCAGGATTGAAATGATGGTGTGTGGTGTTAAATCTCTACACCAGAGTAATGTCTTAGTGGAAATCATAAACCAACCAACCCCGGACAGTTGAAAGGAGAACAGAAAGGATCATTTTAAGCCTACTACAACTTCACTCATCTGCACACACAATATTTGCCCATGGAAACCCAGACTCTGGCCCTTTACAGGCTGCAGCTCAGCAAAGTGGCAATTGAGTCCATGCCTCCTGATGAAAAGCTAGGGTGGAAGGTGTTGCTGTACTTAAGTGAAAAGACTGCAGTTCAAATGAAATATGTCTCAAAAGTAGAAAACGTGAATACTTGAATAATTTGCAACTAGGAAGTTACCTAAGCACACAAGAAAAATGCAGCATGAAAATGAATTTAACTTTATCTACTGGGCATGTTGTGAGAGCACCCTAAGCGCTCAGCAATGACTGAAGCTTTGGGCCACAATCATCAGGGACAGTTCTTCTAAAATAACTTGATAAAACTCTGCTCTGTAATTTTACTTGTAAAGAAAGACTTGGAGAAGAAAGAGAGACTAAATGAGAACTAATGCCATTAGTAAAATTTTCTTTTACAACCAGTATGGTATGTCAAATCACATCTTGGCAAATTTCATTGGCCATAAAACTCACTGCAATTTTATTTTATTTTTTTCAAATAATTTCAAACAGAATACTGTACATATAGCAAGCCTATGCTTTGTGGAAAAATTAGGATTATAACCTCAACCATTTTATTTACTGTCACTACAAATTTCAAAGCTGAATTTCAACCTTCCTTACTCCCCTTTAATACTGCAGATTCTCAAATACAGATGTCATCTTTGTCTCTTGTGAACTCAAGACTATGTTTGTATTCAGGCACCTACAGATGTCCTCAAAGGGATTTCTATACATTTTTATCAGCCAATCTAAATAGGCTGGGATATACAGTTTTGAAAAATCTCATAAGGTACCTAAATAATTATCACAGTCTAACCTATTCCATAACCTACTAAATCATTGTTCAGTGCACATCTGTGCAAAAGTTTCTGCCTAAATGTACAAAGCCACTTTGCAGCCCCTATCTCACCAAGGCTGATGTATGTGACATAATACATTGAGTAGCCTTGTTAAAGTCAAGGGAAAAATGTGTGCCTGAACCCACACACTTGCTTTGCATATCGAGAAATAAACTTTAAAAACATGCACATAGATGAAAACTTTTATGACAGAAAATATAGATTATATACTGAGTAGAATTCTAGATATATACTTAATAAGTGGATTCATATTTTTTTTGTGTGGAAAATGTGATCTGAAACATACAAGTTTTCCTACTCAAACTGTAATACTGTTCTCTAATACTTACAGAACATGCTGTGTTACTGCTATTGTAAAAAGACAGAGGAAATTTTATGAGCTGATATGCCGGAGACAGAAACTGGCTGGGAGTAACTACTCTGGTATGTGAGCTCCATTTCTCTCTGTAGCTTCAAAGCACAAGCTCAGCTCAACAACGTACTTTTTGGCTAAGAAATTATTCTCTAGTAAGTTAGATATAGAAAAGGAGTATTTTGATTATTTTCTCTTCTTCAGCTTCTTTCCCACTCACCTCAGAAATGGTTAATAAGTCAGCATAATTTAATTTGCGTTGCAGCAAAAAAAAAAAAGTTGCTTAATACTCCAAACTCCTTGTGTAAATACATGATATATTTACAAAATGATTTACAGTCAAGTACTTTGTGAAAACTACCCATCCACTTCATAACTTCACAGTTTCACAACATGCATTTCTGCAGAGAAACTTCCCTCAAGAAAGGTTGAGCATTAGCTCTATTATGCTTAGCGTGGCTGAATCTTTTGATCCTGGACAGTTCTAGGTGAGCTCTATTTATTCTAGAAATACTTTTTTTAATGGTATCGATACAGTTGAGGAATTCAGTATTCAAAGAACTAAAATAACAATGCATTTTCCTTGTCAGTATCAGCGGGAGGGCAGAGAGTTGACTGGAAATGAAAACTAAGCTATCTACTGCCATCCAGGTGGACAACACTCAAAGGAATAGACCATGAGTGGAATTGAGAGAGCTCTCCATTGCCACAGATTGTGCTCTACCTGCTCTCAGAATCTGGAAATTGCCATATCACGTGTAGCATCTTACATCAGACCAAAAAACACATCGCAAATATTAGCTAGGAATGCACAGAAAGAGATCCAGTTTGGCTTAAAATGATCACAATCATTTACTCTTTTGAGGTGCAAGATCATAGAATCATAGAATGGTTTGGGTTGGAAGGGACCTTTAAGACCATCTAGTTCCAACTTCCCTGCTGTAGGCAGATACACCTCCCAGTAGACCAGGTTGCTCAAAGCCCCATCCAGCCTGGCCTTGAATGCTTCCAAGCAGGGGGCATCCACAGCCTCTCTGTGCAATCTGTTCCAGTGTCTCACCACCCTCACAGCAAAGAATTTCTTACTAATATCTAATCTAAATCTACCCTCTTCCAGTTTAAAGCCATTTTCCCTCATCCTGTCACTACATGACGGTATAAAAAGCCTTTCCCCAGCTTTCCCTTTCCCCGTCAAGTCCTGGAGGGCTGCTATAAGGCCCTGTTGGAGTCTTCTCCACGCTGAAGAGCCCCAGCCTGTCAAGATAAGGCATACATACACAACTCATGATGAGATTCAAGTGTCTCACTTGCAGGAGGGAATTGAATCAAGAATTTCAGCCCCTAGCAGTTCATTGCATCTTTTGAACTGTATAAATTCCTAAAGATGCATTCAGATTACTAAATATAAAATACTGAGGCAAATCAAACTAATGCTGTATCTGTTTCAGAGTTTATTATATTCCTTATTCCTTTAAAATGTTGGTCTTTAATTCAAACAGAACAATTTCACTTAATCTCAGACCAAATCAGAAACTAAAACCAAAGCAGAAAATAGACTTATTTAGAAAGGTTTAAATATCTTTTCTTCACACCATTTTTTTTTTCTGTTGTCAAACCAAGGCCTAATCCACCAATGATGAAATGCCACAATAAAGAGCATAACCACAGATTTTTCATCCTGAATTAGAAGGAGGGGGGAAATAATTTTATTTTTTTTAAGTTAAAAAATAAGCACAAACTTTTCTGCCACAGGACATTTATAACCCACTTTGAAAACTGAGATTTGGATGAGTGTGAGATACTTCATGTCGTGCAAAATGATTCATCAGTAGCACCATCTTCTCAGTTCTAACCGTAAATTAGCTTTATTTTCTCCCTTGTGTCTGTGTGTATATATATATATATATATATATATAATATCAATTATATATATATATCTTTTTTTGATTATTGCTAGCATGCTACTACTGAACAATAGGTTTAGTTCATGTTTTTCAGTGAAGGTGAATATTAATACATATTAATATTAATATGTAATTAATATTAATACAATATTAATACATCCTGAAGAGAAAAAGAAATGGAATACAAAATGGAGGGAAAGTTGTATGCTACAAATAAGGTCTGGTTCTTTCAATTTTCACAGTTTCATAAACAAGAGCAATGTATAAATGTCTTGAAAACATACAAGTAGACTTTAACCCAAGGCCAAGAAGATAGAAGTCCAGGCATCCTGTTCAGACACTGGCTTTTCCAGTGATAATGCAGAGAATTTTAGTGAGATATCTAAAACTAATGGTACTAAACCACTAAAACAAAAACTCTGCACCCCTTATATTGTTACTCACAAGTTGCTCAAAAAGTATGAAAGCCATAAATTAAAACACATGGATTATATGAAAATGTACAGTTCTTTTGTTTTACTAGTGTAGCCTTAGTTAAATAGTTAACTGACAATGAAGACGGAACATGAGAACTTCTGACCTGAAAATGTTATTTTTTTCTGATTTCAGTAACAGCATTTTCTCATGACTTCAAACAATTTACAATGGCAACTATTTATGTTTTTTTTTTAATTAAAATTAGATGCTTAGAAGATTAAACAATTCTTGGAAGCTCAGGAAAGACATCCAACATGGATGCAGTGAATGAATTATCAACTTTCAGGGAAAAAGAATGCCAAGAACAGCATTTATGTTCTTTTTCCTCTCACATTCTGAAGGGAAGTGTTCAACTATGCAATCCCACCAGCTCTTGAAGAAAGCATAAAGGTAGACGTGATACATAGGATATGCTCTAAAGTTCTCATCTTCATCCCTTGCAAGAGGGCTGTTCTTTCATAAAGGTTAGCAAAGATCTATGGTAGGATAAAATCTTGGCCTACTGAAGTCAATAAAATTTTGCTATTGATATCAGTAAGTTGGAATTTCTTCTGTTACCTTTCAAAATCTGGATGGTTGCCTGAACATCTGCAAAGGTTGGCTCTAATAAGTTAAAGTGCAGTTTCTTAGAAATATTCAGGTTTGCTGCTGAAGGTAACTTAATCCTATTACAAACCCCTCAAAAATTAGGTGTTCATTAGACATTGCTGTGTCTGACTTACTCGATAGGTTTTTTGAGTTCTCTCATTTGGGAAAACAAAATTGAAGATTTCCTTGCTTCACATGAACATTTTTTCCAGAACACTGTCAAAACGTGGTATGTTAAATAATTTGTCCAAGGCTACACAGGAAGTCTGTGGCAAAACCAAAAACTGAGTACCAAAAAATTATTTGAATGTCTTCCTTATTATTATTATTATTATTACTTATATTGATATTTATTTTTTTGGAACACCAGATAAGAACTGAAAGACAGAAATTACAAACTTCTGTGAATTCTCATACTGTTATAGCATGTGAGAATCAGACACATGGGGTGCTCAAAATGGTGGGACTTGTTTCCTCCTTAAAAACAAACAAACAAACAAAACCCCACAATTTCCACTGTTTAAAGTGTTGGGCAAATTCAGTCTTTTCTTTCAATTACTTCTTCATACGAAATTACAAATCACTTGTCTTCAAGAGCTGGGTCTTAAAACAATTAAAAAACAACAACAACAAAAATAGGGATGGTAACATTTGCCATAAACAAGCATGAGATATAACCCAAGTGGATCAAAAATCAGGTCCCAAACTATTTCTTTGCTATGCATTTAGCACTGGCTGAAAAAAAGCAGGATTAAAGCTAGAGGTTGCATACTGAGACCTTCACTGCTCTCTCCATTAAAACATAGCTCACACGTGTTATTTTGAATTTTTAACTCCTGCTCCTTTGGTCTGCTTTGTTATATAAATAGGTTATTCAAATTTCCCGTTGAGTTGCCCACACGAAAGCTTGATGCATTTGGATGAGTATCTCCAGGAGTCAGAAATAAAAGCCATTCTAATTTATCTAAAAAGATCCTAATCTTGCAGTTATAATTACATTTTGCTATGAATATATGAATACTTCCACTGACTGCAGAGGGCAATACCATATACAATCTATAGAACTTTATAAGTTTTGCAAGGATAATTGAAAGACTGTTTTAGGGAAAATTGAGAGTATTACAGATTAAACTAACAAACACTAATGTTTGCAGAACTTGTAGTAACTGAAAGGCAGGACTGACCATTGTGTTTAGGTCAGAAACCATCCTCCACAACACAAAACCCCTCAAACTCAACCCACTTGAATGGATCTGAAATCACTGCACCTATTTTCTTATTATTAATTATTGATGTACAAGTATTTAGCCAAGAAGAGTTATATAGTGAAGCTAATACTTACAAATACAGAGAGAAAATGCAAAATATACAAAATCCATACAAGAAGGCTCTCCACATGAAGAGGCAGTATGAGATGGCATATTTCTATCTGAGGTGTTTTGTCACCTACTATCAAACATAAGATTCCTTAGATGAACCTTCTGCCCAAAGAAGTGGGGTCTTGCAGTGCCCAAAGACAAAATGTACAGCTCCTCAGGAAGTACTGCCATAAGTAAAAATGTCACAAAGGAAGCTTTAACACAGTGAAGTTAAATAGCAGAGGCAACTCTATATTCTGGTCCAACCTTTGTTCTAAGCTCATTTTCAAAGTGCAGTATGTTGCTAGCAATTTTCTACAACAGTGCCATGCTGTTAAATTTAAGGTGGCTTGTAAGAATTATGGCAGTCTGACATACTAAAAGATATACGTTTTTCTGCTTTGCTGTCTGTAGTCTTCAGCATATTGCTGTCACTGCTAAAAAAGTGGAATTCAAGCAAGAGAATGCAAGATTTTACGTTTGTCCTGCTTAATTTGGCAAGCAATTTTGTTTCTTGTGAATTTGGTAACATACTACAGCCTTTAGAGAACAGTAATCATTGGAAGCATTAGGAAACAGAAGCTAAGGATTAACCTTGCGTTAAAACTACTGTTGACCTTATACGAGTGATTATTTATTAGTCTGTGAAAATCATGACATAACCTCACAGCTCATATAACCATTCAGGTGTATTATAAAAATAAATACCATCCCTCTCCCACCGCCAGCAGCACTACGCTTGGAATCACTTGCACTTAAATCACTTGAAGCTTTAATACTGATGTTTAACAGGTCAACACGAATCTGGCATTCAGATGATTGCTAAGATTAAAAGGTAAGTTAATCAGTAAATGTAATAACCATCTCATTATGAAAAAAAAAAAACACCAAAAACACAACTGTCTGCAGAAAAAGAAAAACTTCAGTCATCTTTGTAGTTAGGATGACTGAGGAATTTTGCTTAGAATTCATAGAGTTAAAAAGCAACTACTTGGTCATACTCTGTTGTTTGTGCAGCACCAAATTTAAATCCAGGAGAGATTATGAGAAAATTTGCTGCAGGCTGTCAGACCTCATTAAGTTAATGGAACTGGTAAATTGGCTCATTTCCAGCACATTGTAGAAAGAAAAGAGCTTTCAGCTCAAGAGTGAAGGAGATCTAGTTTCGGTTTGGCAGCTAAAGGAGATTATTAGCTATAAATAACGGCTGCAGTGAGATGACTTATATGGGATTGCTTGACCAAAATGAAGGAGAAAAGACAAAAAAAAACCCAAAACAACATAAAATAAACAATTTGAACACAAATGACACAATTTCTTTGTTGGACAGAATCTAGAACAGCTTTGGAGATCTTCTCATTTTTAAAGCCTTACTATTTCCAGAATCTTCTAACAGTCTTTATAACAAGCTCAACTATCTCTAAAATTATTAAAGAAGGGAAAATATTTCTCTTTGTTTAGTCTTCAAATATCTTGAAAAAAGGCTAGGAAATTAACAGTTCAGCACAAGGTGGTGATGTGATGTAATACTTGGTCTGAAATACCATGAAGGCATCTTGGAGCCCCAGCAGGGGATCAATAACCATGCTGGGCAGTGAGAATAGACCAGTAGGCTTGGGAAATCCTTGTTTCTTAACTTTATTTGTTCAAATATGCTTAGCTGTTTGACTGCTAGTACAACTAGAGGGGACCAGATTACCCTTGGAATTGGTGCTGACAAACTTGTGCATCAGGTCACTCCATACCCAAAAATTAACAGTACAACGTATCTAGATTGCAAATACTTCAAAGTTCTGGGGCTAGTTTAGATAATGAGATGTTCAAAGTTCAAGTTGAGAATTTTAACAACCTTAGGGCTAGAAATTGGATCTACTTATTTATTTATAGTTAGGTGTATCTCCTTTGAAGTCAAATGGGTATTCCTCCATTCTTCAGTAGTGAAGTTCTTGAAACAGGTGCTGATTCACAGTGCTATATGAAAACAAGCCTGATTTCTTCTGCATAAAATGAGAACAGGAGTTCTGTTGTTTACTTAATTCATTCTTTCCTTGTCTTCTTATGGTTTTTCAGGAACATATTTTAAAGGTGCAGTTTCTAGGTGCATATTTATAGTTTCTGTACAGAATAGTTGGGGTGTATGTGTACACTAGCACCTGTCACCATACAATCCAAATTAACATTGCATACATCACTTGTTGGCATTGCATGGGAGTGACTTCTATTTCCTTGCAACCTGCTCCAAATTAAAGCCAACTACATAAATCCATATGACCAATTTCCCCAGGCACCCAATCACACTGCACATGGGTAGGAACCTCAATATGCGTACATGTCTGCTTTTACTTTAGATTTCCTGGTGAGCAATTGGAGAATTCTGCCAAAAAAAAGTAAACATCAGGTTTCCCATTCATGAATGAAAGCATTATTATGCTCTAAAAAGTTCTGCAAAGAAAATCCTACCTCCAACAACCAGCCAAGCTAACTGTGCAGAAATAAATAAATAAATAAATGAGGGTTACTCCAAAAGTAATGTCTCCTGTGATATCGGCCTACTACTCCAGAAGCAGATCTTGGTGGTATGCCAGTAGAGGTTGAGCCTTCCTCCCAACATTCCATTTTGTTTCATGTGACAGATGGCAGCAGAGGTGCAGTCTGATCTGAAATCTGAAATGGCATCTGATGTGAAGCTGTGAATGGAGCAAAGATGTGGAACTGAATTCCTCCATGAAGAAAAAATGACCCCCACTGACATTCACTGACATCTGCTCAACATTTATGGCAACCAATCAGTGGATGTGATCACAGTGAGGTGCTGGGTGGTACATTTCCGTAGTAGGGACAGAAGCAGTGGGTCACTTCTGCTGGTGCTGATTTTTATGAATGCAGCATGCAGGCTCTTGTTCATCACTGATGAAAATGCATAGCTAATGGTGGTTATTGTGTTGAATAATAGTGTTTTTTTTTTGTTTTTTTTTTGTAGCTGAGAATTTGCTCTATCAAGCACTGATACTATGCTTTTTATATCTGCTGTAGTTCACATGGAAATAAACAGGAGGCATTACTTTCAGAGCAACCTACATACATTCATGCAGTAGCATGCACATGCAGCACTTTCACCAGGGATCTGGATGAGGAGAAGATGAGACCAAAGGAACATCAGCCACACTCTGATGCTGCGATGTCAATTCAAAGAGTCAACCATTATTATTAAAAAAACTTCATCTCACTGCATCCTTTACACAGAGACTGGATATCCTGCACCCAACACTATTATTTTAACACAACACAAAAATCTGAAAGCCCTTTTTGTTTTTAATACTGATCAAGAATAGCTTGCCTCCTGAAGATAATGAAATGCAAAGTCTGAATGTTTCTGGAGGAATACTCAAAAGGACGATTTAGTCCTTAGCTAGTCTGAAATATGACAACCATTTACCTACATTAAGAAAAGCATTCATGTCTAAAGTCCTCTCCACCCTTCAAGAAAGCATACATGAAGATCCTACCTAAATAGCTTACCCAAGCACTTGGTTTGAGTAGAAAACAAAATTCACTGTTTCTTTTCTAAACACCTCCTGACGGGAGCAGAAAAGGCACATGCAAATCAATAACTGCTATCATGAAAAGTGAGAATTACGTATCCAAATAAAGCTATTTTTTGGATGAAACAGCTTTAAGATTCCCCCCACCTCACACATGCACAAAAGAAATAAGAAAGATTGATCTCAGTTTCAATCTAACATTTAAAGTATTTAAGCAACTAAGCGACCCCTTTCCAGGCAAATATAAACAGGGAGCATCTCCTACTCACCTCACCTAACAATGCAAAAAAAAATTTATTGTTTAACTTTTAAAGTACAAAAGCAGGCTTAATTCTCTTCCATCAGAAGATTATACACTTCATGTACTAAAGACTTATATCAAACTATTTCTTTAATATATCTAAGTCACACAAATGGGATCCTGCTTAGCAGACACACCTCAAGAGATCTGAAGCACCAAGTATCTTCTGATAAATTAGATAAAAAGGTACGTGACGAGGATCTCCAAATCTAGCAAACCTTGCAGCCTTGATATCTCTATCTTTTAACTGGACTTCTGTTATGCTTGGAATTATGTTTTAAGGTGTACCTTACAACCAGCAAAACATGCGAACCTTGACAGGAGCTCATTCCTTGACAGGAATAGCTCAAGTTGGAAAAGACCTTGAAGATCATCAAGTTCAACCACAATCTAACTGTACTACTCTAACATCCCACCGCTAATTCCTATTTCTCATCATAAAGATGTAGCACTGCTTTATATGGCTACTGTAAGGCAGAAATAGTTGGCAGATATACGAAGCCAGGAGTACCAGCTCAGATACAAAAGAAGAATGGCTATTGAGTGACCTGAAAGAAGAGACAAGAGAAAACCGGTCTTGTACATGATGATCCTTGTGGGATCCAGTTCAGGATTTTCTATGAAATGATGCAGTCCCATCTCAGCACGGGCATGGAGTGGGAGCCCAGTGCCCAGACACAAAAATGGAACGGTAGGTAAACAGAGAGAGAAAGGTAATTGTGAGTTTCTTCAATCAAAGGAAAACAATTCAGAAAGACTTCAGAGCACATAAACAGACTCCCTTGATAGAAGCCTGATGATAATCTTTGCTGAAACAAATTTAAAACAGTCTGAATAAAATGGCCAATTCTAAATACAAGGTATTCCAGAGAAAAAATATGTTCTGAGAACTGTAAAATTATTGCTTTGACATGTTCTGGGTTGTGAGTTTGTTTGTTTGTTTGTTTTATGGCTGAGAATTTCAGTAAAGCAAAATGTCCTTACTTGCTAATAGCAACAATGCAGACTGCACTGTATCATCTGTCTTCCTACTTGGACGCACTGACATCCGCTGACCACTTGCCTACTGTAATTAAATTGATTTCCCTAGAGGTTTCACCCACTTCTAGCTTGTTAATCATTTACTTTTCTGTCCTTAACCTATTCCAAACAAAACAGAAGCCAAAATTACTTGTTTGCTATTCATCATCTGGCTTTTGGGTGCATATCAAGACTAATATCCAAAAGAAATAGTAAAAGTCCACGTGTTTATCCATTGCTTTATCAATTACAAGTATATAAACAAAATTATTTTGCTTTAGTGTAAAAGTCTTCCTCGGTCACAATTTGCTAATTCATACAAAGACATTAGGATACCACAATGATTACCCAACTTAGTGACTCAGAAAACTCCACCTGCCTAGGCAACAAACAGCTTGAGTGGTACATGAACACCAATTTCCATTAAAGATTTCAGTAGTTGAATTTATAATGGAAATAAGATGAATTATTCTGTTAAGGGCTTCCTCAAACAACACAGAAAAGTTCTAAAAATCTTATGCCTGCTCCTCACCTCAGAGGAGAAAGCACTGATTTTGCATATCTCAAATTTTAATCTGAAGTTAATCTGGTCACTTCCATACATACATTTCTTGGTGACATTTAATTTTGTCCATATATTCAAAATACTTATTATCAGTACAGAGTGAAAAAGCATTTTATTACTTACAACTACATACAGCCTAGGTGGGGAAGAGTCATACTACCAAACAGAAAAGAAAAAAAATATTTTTAAAAAATTATTAAAAAAAACAACTATAGCCAACACATTTTCAAAGTGCTGCACATATTATGTTACAGAAGTCTGAAAATACTGAGGGGTGTTTTTAGAAAAGCTATAAATGGGAAACATGTTTCCAGGGATTAATTATTAAGAGTATGTCGGTCAAAATAATTTGAATTAAACTGAGAAAAGAAGAGCATACCAAAAACATATACTCTACATATATTTCTTTAAAAAAAAGAAAAAGAAAAAGAAAAAGAAAAAGAAAAAGAAAAAGAAAAA
>JAPSGF010000001.1:29902179-29986592 GCA_035772895.1 Perdix hodgsoniae | reverse complement strand
AAAAAGAAAAAGAAAAAGAAAAAGAAAAAGAAAAAGAAAAAGAAAAAAAGAAAAAAAAAGAAAAAAAGAAAAAAAGAAAAAGAAAACTAGAAAATAATGCCTACATACACAGGTATAACACACAGAACATAAAGGAATCCTGCCCTCCACGTAGAGTCAGACATGTTTGAAGCAGTGTATTATTTAGATTCAAAGTCATATATGAAAGAACAAAAAGACCTAAATTCCTTTACAGAAATTAACTTTCAGCATTGAAATAAATTTTTTATAACTATCCAGGATTACAAAGAGGTCAATAAACCAATTACTTTGGGCAATGATGCAAAATAAGTACTGGTAAAGTAATTAATGCCCTTTTCATTGTTTCCACATCACAGAGTTTTCATAAATAGGGATTTTGTCACTATCCAGTATTTTCTTCACGAAAAGTTTCTTCCAAATCCATTTTTTTATGGCTCCTTGTTAATACTTTAAAACACCATGCTAATTAGATTTGCATTTCAACTGTTAAGTCACAAGGTCTATTTTCATCTCTGTTCAGACATTCTATTTTCTGATACTCCTAATGAGAGAATACTTTTATTTAAGGGGTTTGATCCTTTAAGGGATTTCTAGTGCCTTATTAATTATGTGAAGAGGATCTTTCCGGAGTTCCCACGTATGTTGCTTAAGCATAGCACAGCAACGCACACCATTAAAACCAAGATCTCTTATACCTAGAGTTCATCTTTTTACAGGATCATCCCGTTTCAACCACATCATTGTAACTGTTCCCTTCTCTCATAATATTTTGAGTCACTTAACACATTTGAAGCTTTTTTTTTTTTTTTTTTTTTTTTAATCACTGCACTAATTAAGCATCTCCAGCAAAGTAAAGAGAAAAATCAGTGCTATACAATGTCAACACTTCAGGCTACGAAGTCTGCTGGCAGAAAACTGCTTTTCCCTTATTTCAGCTCAGTCCTGTATCTTCCCCAGGAGCCTCCAATAAATATACTACCGAGTAAGACAGTGTCCCAGCCAACAATCCACCCAAGTATTTTTACAGAGTAACCCACAGAGAAAAGGCTCACATTCTTTAAAATGCAACTTATCTCCAGCCCATTCACGGACATGAAAATAGGAAAAGACAGTAATTCCTTCTGCAACATGAGCTAATGTGAATTTTACTCTGAAAAGGACAGAAGTAAGTAGCTTGAGTGACTGCTTTTGAGAAGGGAATAGAAACAATAGGAGGAGCTCTTTTGCTGGAAAAACTGAGTAAAATAAAATTTCTCTTCCTGAAAAAAAAAAAAAAAAGCCCTAGTCTCTTCCATCAAAACTGCTACTACCAACGTACGCAGAGAGAAAATCTAACCAAGGTCACATCAATAACAAGGCTTGGAACTAGTGATATAAATGGAAGAATGGAAAACCTCATAACAAGCAGGCAAGACAACCTGACTGCAGAACAATTGGACTTCTAGTTCTTGAAGAAAAACCAAAGGTCTTTGCCATCCAGGCTTCTCATATGATAAAACACCGTGCATGGTCAGATTAGGAGCTGAATCAGTTCATGATTCACCATATTCATGATTCACCGTTATGATTCACCATACTCCTAAATCATTCTTATGTGTCAAAAGCATGTTCAGAAGCAGTCCATCATCTTCAGATGCTGAGATCCTACACACTAGCATAAAGGTTGTGTTAATATACACACAGAGCTGTGATCTGAGCATATACATCAAGCATTTCTGAAGCCAGCAATAATTATGCCCATACCTTAAATGAAATTTTGGCCCATGTGCATTTCTGGTCTTTTCCTGTTTCTGAGTAGCTTGCAGTGAAGAGGAGTAAGGGATAAGAGCCAAACATGCCAAATGCAGCCTGTATCACCACCTCTGCTTCTCTCAGTGGTGCATGAAGTCATTAGTTTGAAAATCTGGATCTGGAGGAAGCTTTGAAACCACTTACAGCCTTCAATTCCACCTGGGAGATAATTTGCCAAAGGTGCTAAGTGGAGACAGAGCCAAAGTTCTTGGTTCAGCCAACCCAGCTGCATGGCAGGAGCCTGCTGCCAAGAACGTGGAGGTACAGAATTGCAAAGTCAGATATAAGACTGCACAATTCCCACAGCCATACACCCAATTTAAATCTCTGAGCTAATGTTTGTAAAAGGCCTTGAAGATGAAAAGTAGTATGCACAATAAGCCCTGCATAAAATTATTAAAAGCAGCACTTCATGAAAAGAGATTAATTATGCTATTACTGTTTGCACATGTGAGTTTTCCATAAAAATAAAAATCTGGGCCCCAGTTCAATCAAGCAGTTTAACATACATTTAACTTATAAGTACACAAGGAGTCCCATTTAAGCTAGTGAGATCACTTAAAAGTTAGGCATGTGCTTGGGACTCTGGAATTAGAGACGAAAGCAAAAAAAGACAGGAACCTAACATCTCTTCAAGCACCTCAGCCTCACACAGGGACTGTTCTTATCTCAGGGGAATTAAACTATCCAAATGCCAGATTTCTGCCCAGAAATGTTGCATACAAGCCTACAAGCCCGCCACATGGAATGTGCAAGTATGTCTTGGTGCAGTCCCAGAAGTAGGCATCTACCTGCTAGACACATTCTCAGGTAGACCTCTCCAAAGATGTCCAGGTTTCAGGACACAACTACTGGGTGAAATCTTGAATAGACCTTGGCTTTGAAAAGGTAGTATCAATTCGTTTACAACTGACAGATATTTAAAGCACTCACCTGGAAAGAGCAACACCAAATTCCCCTTCTCCTTTTCTCAACTTTCCACAGTAAAAACAAAGTTGAATGGAGATGACCCCCATTCTACAACTGCCCCTAGAAGTTTTAACCACTGCATTGAGTTTAAAGGGTGCCTGCATTAATTGCTTTCAGATACAGAGGTATCTTTGAGGGAAAGGGTTAAACACACTTAAAATTCAAAAGAAAAATGAAAAATGATGAAAAATTGTTGATAAAAGTTCCTCGATTAAAAGATGTTAACATATCCAATATTGGGTGAATACTAGCCTTTAAGAAAATTCTGTTGAAGATATCCTTTCCCACAGGATTTCCCACAGGAGTTCCCAGTTTTTAATCTTCCTTTATTGGATCTGTTTCTATACTTGCTCAATGGTCCGGTTAACTCTGTCTGCATTTACCTTACTTTTTAGATTGAAGATGAAACATAACAGCAATCAGAACATCATGGCCCCAGAAGTCTTAAAAAAAAAAACAATGGCAGAAAGAAGTCAATTCTGGCAGACAGAGGACCTCATTTTAGGGAGAGAAACTGCACTTTTTTATAAAAAAAATAAAATGTTATTTATCAGGAAACAAGCCCCACTTTGAAAGACAAAAATCTAGATGAAAAGAATCCTATAAATCACTTTTTTTTTATTAAATAAAAACAATAGGTCTTTTTTTTAAATTACAGACATTTTATATGGGAGTAAAGTGCAATTTAATGGAAACAAGAATAAAGTAGCAGGAAACTTGTGAATGCTGTATTTAACAGCCATGTAAAACACCTTTTTTACTTGACGCTCTCTTGCATAACAGCCATTGCTAAGCTCTTCTTCCTAGATTTACTAATATCCACTTGCTATTTTCCTCCAATTTGACATTCTCTTACATACACATACGTGTAGATACCCTCCTAGCCAGCTCTGTGAGAATTCTCCATCTGGTCTGCAAACTGTAGAATTTCCTTTCCCATCTATCTCAGAAATATAGTCCCATGACCCACAGGTCACCATCTGCTCAGTTACACTGGCACAATGCCTAGTATGCTTGAGGTAATGCCACCATCCTTTCCTCCAATTGTAAACTCCCAACAAGGCAGACATCTACCAGAGTGTTTGCACACAATGAGGCAGCTCCCAGTGAGATTATAGTTAAGACACCACAGAAATTCCCTTCATCTACAGTAGCCTAGGATGTGGGAATGACCAAAGACACATGCAGTCTCTCTTGATCAAAGGTCATTCTTCAGAACAAAGCAGTCAGCGCTGATGTGTCCAAGATAGCATAATATAACACACACACATAATTGTGTCCAGCATGTGTGGTTCCCCCCCAGTTCCTCTCTTAATGATCTTTGCTTCACTCAGTATTCATTTGCGTACAATCTCCTATTCTCAGGATGCCTTAGAGCAGAACAAATTATACTAAACATAAGTGAAATTAAACAAAGTTTTCATTGAGTACCATTCATAACATTTACAAACAAGCCTCTTATGTTAACTTTCTCAGAAATAATTGGCAGGCTCAATTTTACGCAACTTTTTCTTTTTTTTTTTTTTAAGGTGTACCTAAGTAACAACAACAATAAAAACCCCTCACAAATCACTAAGATTAAATGAAAACTTAAGATAATTTTTGTATTAATATAGTAGGTAGAAAAAAATATATAATTTCACTATGCTACACATTGTATGTGGGTAAGATACTTTTAGTTTTTTATTTTGCAAGTGTCTTTACATAGAAAAAACAAACCATGAATGAGTGTTCACCAGTTTCTGCAGAGCTGTTTTTTTAAGTATTCCAGTATTTCAACTTCAGAGTAATTCCAGGGGCTTATGTGAAATTACTCCAGATTTATATACTTACTAATACCCATCAAAAATCAGAATAAAATCTTCTAAACTTGAGATAAATGCTGTGCTTCTGCTTTTGGATCAGCTTCAGCTTACAGCTTCAATAAATGCTTTTTTCCTTGTCAATACGTGCCAGGCTTACACTGAAGATATATGCCTGTTGATGAAAAGAGAAGTGCACTTGCAATTTACTGTTGCACTTCCCTTTTCTGTCCCTCTAGTCAGAAACACACCATGCAGTTTTCATTGCATGCTTATCTTCAGCTCACTAGGTAGCAAGAATTTTGAAACAGCAATAAGTCAAAAGACTGCTGGTGGAACAAAACTGAAAAAGGCTTTTTTTTCTAAAACATCATGAAATTTGCAGCGTGTGCTTCTCCCTGAGCTATCATTTGAGATTCATTACTGAACTACATCACACTCTGTTCAGGTAACATTATGCTGGCAGAGTCATTTCAGCACCATTATGCTTATTAATCTTCAAGAATGTCAGAGCTAAAAATAAAATTCAAACAGCGTGAGGATCTAGACAGGGTTACAACAGCATTTCCCAAGGGATCAAAATGTCATTACTTCTACTTCTTAGTGGGAATTTCCTTCACAGCCATTAAATCTTGCAAGAGGAGAGGTCAGATACCTGTTTGCATCTGTACAGCTAAGAACATTTATAGGGCTTTGCCAGGCTTCAAGGACTTCAGTCTGAATTCAGCCCACACAACTAAAGTGCTTTTGGGTGAAAATACACATTGAGGGATGGCCAGAAACTCTCTTTTACCACATGGAGGAAAATTATCTTTTTATCAAAGTAACACAAAAAGTTAGGTCCTTCTTTAAGCATCCGTTGACAGCACTAAATAGTAGCACTGGTTGTTTAAGCACATCCACATATTTCACAAGGAAACACCTCTTCCTTGCTAACTGGGACTTGGCCATAGCAAGACATTTATGCTGTAGGGTCAGATGTGGCTCCAGGAGGCAGCCTCCAGATTGAGTGGAATGGGGAACAAAGATACTTCTACATAGGGTACTTTAATGAATTGACTGTTTTGGTAATCCAAATAAATATTCACTTTACTGTTTATGGTTGGACTGGATGATCTTAGAGGTCTTTTCCAACCTTGATGATTCTATGATTCAATGATTTGACTGCCTCAATACTCTTAAAATGGTCTAAATTCAGAGTATGTTGGCAGAAGCATAGATTATCAGCTAGAATGAGAGATGGAATTGTTGAAATTTGTAGGAATGCATTTATGAGCATCATAAAAAACACTAAGAAGTTAGGAATGGCCTTTTTTTCCTGGAAAGCAGCTGTAAGACACTTTAATCCTAGAACGTTTTCCTTGTTATATATTTGGAGTTAACTGCTGATTTTTCCAGTTAAGGTATGTACTATTTCTTAACTTCCCATAGTGTTTCTGCATGTGACTGGACTGCATTTTCTCCTCTTTATGCTAATTTGGTAAATCTCCTCCTTAAGTTTAAATTAAGAGGCAAAGTCACATCATGTGATGCCTACAGCCTTCCTAATCATTCTCTGCATCACTACTTGATACTCAGCATCCACATGTCAGGCAACATGGTAGGAAAACAGTCTGAATAGATAGAACCAATGTCTTCACATGGGCTAAAAAACACCACAGGATGAACATCTGTGTTGTACAGATAAAGGCATCCTGTAAGTGCATTAGCATTAAGCAGCTATTTGCAGCAGTTAAGATAGAAAATAATCTTTGAAGAAAGCCTGATTGCATGAATTGGCTATGAAGAAGTCTCAGGACAGAACTCAAGAAGGAACCATAGATTCTGGAATACAGACTGGTTCCATGTCACTGTGCCTTTATTGAGAAAGTTTGTTGTGGAATTAACTTAGTAAAAGACAGGTGACCATACAGAACTGAAAGACAGCTGAAAGGTGAAATTTATTTTTTCCTGGCTCAATGTGTTTGTTTTTTGCCTTGCTTTTTGCAGTAAAGTTGGGATATAAATGAAATGTATGAGACAAGACTGAATGCTGATTAATGGAAGTGTCTTACATCCACAGCTTCAAGCATGAGCTAAGCTAGGGTAGGAAATGCCAAGTTAAATAGTGGCACAACTCTTAACAAATAACTTGTGACTTGAGCAATCCATAAGGAATCAATAACAAATTAAAACCAGTCAGAAGCCATGAGCTGTATAAACAAATCATTCTTCCCAAAACAAGCCTAATAGTAAATTTCATTTCTCTATCAGGAGATTAGTGCAGTGTTTTTGCATGATGCTAAATTACTTTTTAAAAATATCATAAAACTGAAACTGAAAAAGGAGGAGTTAAAAGGCAGCCTTTTAAATTGCCTCATTCTTACTTAATAGGTAAGTGTACTATGTGTATGCTCAATGTTTCATTCTTCAAAAATGGCTAGAAAATTGCTGCTTCACTTTTGAAAGCTTTAAGCTGCTGAGCTTTCCCAAGGAGCCCTCTGGAAAAGATTCCAACGATTTGGGAAAGATTGGAGAATAATGCAATTGTGGATTAACTCTGAAACAGCAGGTGAACCCAGAGCACAGCAGGAGAATGGGCAAAAAGTAAGAAACGGAGTAAACGATTTTGAAATGTTAGTCAATACCTGAAATTTCTATTAAGTGCAAAATTGCTGTGTCCTCTCATATTATTACACCTAGAGAGAAACAAATTAAGCCCGATCCTGCACTTAGTTTTACCCCACTAAAACAAAATGTTCTAGCCATGAAGACTTGCGCAACCAGAGATCCAGCCCCCAAGGCTCAAATTCTCAGCATAAAATTCAGAAATAATTTTCATGGAATACACTGCAAAGCATGCTGTTATGTAGCTGTTGGCTTTTTCCTCTGACTCTGCCCTCCATTCTTATTAATGCAGAGAAAACGTTAAATAAGTTTACGCTAAAGAATGTACTCAGTAGAAAACTGACTTTCCAACGCTATTTTTCTTCCCAGTACTGCATTGAAAACTTTCTATAAACAATTTTTCCCTCCAATTAACGTGTGTCATAAGAGCAGCAGAAAGATCATAAATTACTGTAGCTGTAAGGCTTTCCAGTTTAATTTATTACTGAAAAGTCACAAGAACTGCTTTGCAAATGCCAGCCTGTGAATCTGTAAACCTAGGAAATTCTGAAGTAAACTGGTCATTTTTCCCTGAGGTCAATCAGAAATGACACTGGCAGATTTCTCCATGACCTGGTGAGATTTATAGCTTTCCATGTTAGGGCCACGGTTCAGCCAGGAGATTAAGATCAGAACAGCACCTGGTAAACTGTCATCAGTTAAGACAGGCTGGACCGATGGCTCCGGGCTAAAATGTGCGCAGGAAAAGAGGTCATGTCACGTAGCCTTTGTTTGCACCATGGTAAGGCACATGTGAAAGGTACCCGGGCTAACAAAGGCCTAGCATATGGGCATCGGGCTGTCCCATAACAGGAACAAAGGCAGCAAATTGGCAAGACATTCTAACATATAAGCTGCTTCAGTAGATATTCACTGCTTGATGAAGCTTCTTGTGATTTGTTGATCTTTTTCTTCATTGCTTTTTCACTGTTATTTCTACAAGAGCAAGCATTAGCCTACAAAATGCCTCACTCACATCATAATACCTCACAGTTCAGGATGAAAACTTGATTGCTTTCCTCTGCTGTCACAATCTCACAAGAAAACAAAAATGATGGTGTCTTTTTAGCCACTCATAAATATTTTATAATTTAGTAAAAACAACAGCCTACAAGGTGGTTAAAGCTCAGGCTAGCAGTAGTCAACAAGATGAGACAATAAAGCTACCTTTTGTTTTATAACAAATTCAACAACAACATCACCCAGGCGTTGGAAGCTTACAGACTTCCTACTGTATTCCAGCCCTTCTGCAAGCTGCCCATCTCACAGCTCTGATAAACGATGTTTGGAATGGAAAGCTGTTTGGGTTCTGAGTTGGGGATTTGGGTCCATGTCAAGTATTCAACAGGGCCATAAAGATGCACGGGTAAGAAAGTGAATGCCATTTTCTCCAGTGAGAACCAAAGAGAAGACACCTTGCAAGATGCCATGTACCCACAAGAGATGAAGACCAAATTTCAGTTAGATTTATTTCTATAGTTATATGTGGATAAACAAAAACAACTAAAATTGATTGTTTTTAACTTTACATTATAAAAAATGACAGTGAAGCTAAAGGTTTTGCCTACAGGCAAAGTCCAGAAGGCTGTAGATGCAATGTCAGCTGCCTGCAGCATTCATACTGAGCAGCTATCCCAGCAGTTTGATTAGACAAATGTGATAGTATTCCATAACAGATGTAAGTGCAGGGCACTGAGCTTTTCTCACAGTTCATTCACCATCAAGCCCACTCCCTATCTTTATAATAAGCTGTTCTATATGTAAATTAATACTTAAATTATAATTAGAAAATTACTTTTTCATTAAAATGTGTTGTTTCTCACTTGGTATTAAACCTCTCCACAGTATCCACAATAATGATGAAACTGAAATGTTTTTGAAAGTTTTGAGGTGTAACATCTATGTCTTCCATGAGATCAGAGAAGGAATAATGTCAAATAGCTCTTCTCCTGAAGCAGCTTTCCCCAAGTGACACAGTCCAGAGACTAACTTGTTGGCATTTGTTATTATAATTGACTTTCCATAGCTTTTAACAAGGCATAACCCTCCATATATGTTTAACTGGTGCAGATAGATTTTCAAGTCTTACAGCATAAAACAAGTGCGTAGGATGTTATGCATCATCAAGAATGCAGTGGATAATGTTCAGTTATCCACTTCTTTTCTACTTCAATTCCATCCCCCTGGATGCTCTCAACTCCTTTTTGAATGACCTCAGTGTTTTAGTCTTAATAACCTTCACAGCAGTCCATTCCAAACATTTATTACTGCTGGATTAAAAAGTATTGCTCAGCTACATCTGTTCTTAGTTTGCTTTTGTAAAAGTTGGGTGTTTTTTTTTTTTTTTGTTTTTTTGTTTTTTTGGTTTTTTTTGTTAATGCTGTGTTTTCAATGGAAGAAATATACCTTAAAGCTCTTAGTGAAAAAATTACACAGGCCAATGCATGTAAAAGGGTGTGGCAAGCATGCCTTTGACAGAAAGCCTAATTAATGGACATTGGCTGATATTAAGAGCTTGTGGGCTTTCTTGCCAGATAAGTGTCATTTCTGTGGCTGTCCATGACAAAGAAATATACACACACAAAAGAAAAGGTTCATGCTGAGAATCCTACTGCTTTACTTATTTGAGTATGTGATGAACAAGGTATCTTGGAGCTGTTCAGCTCTTTTTGCTTTTACACATACCACAGACAGACAGCTCTGGCACTACAAAGACACAAGGGTGGGTCAGGATCCCACCACACCTGGGCCTTTGGGCAGCTATGCAGACCATAAGCATCACTGGGGAGCCTGATGGAAATTAAAGTCTCTGAGGTGTGTTAGTAATGCTCTCCTGTGCCATGACAGCACAGGCTGTGATTTGATACACAGCCAGCTTTGTTCCCACTTGCTCACCCTGTTTGAATGCACAGACTGCACTCCTTGCTGCCCTGGGGGCTGGAGAAGTGTCTGACCACTCAAGGAGCCACCTCAGTGCTCTTCTGCTCACGGGCCATCTGCAATTATTTGGATTTTTCAGCACTGAAAAGGCTGTGCCATGGTAACACATGGGCACTGTCACACATTGACAGATGCTGCAAATTACCTGAATTGGTCCCATCTTAGGCTACCCCGTGTAAGCTTTAACAGGAAAAGGGGGGGGGGGGGGGGGGGGAAATCCCAAACAAAAAGAAAGCTTCTGCTCTAAGAAGCCAGGCAAAGCCAGGAAGAGTCGCACACACATTTTTTATCCCATTTCACACATCACAAAATGGCTTCTGCGCTTCTCTGGCCTGCTGTTTAAGAATGCTTTTCAATGCTTCACGGAGCAAAAAAAAAAAAAAAAAAAAAAGAAGAAAAAGACAAACTCCCTGCCCACCAAGAAGGAACTTTATGAAAGTTCATATCACTTGACAGCAGCAGAAGCAGCAAAGCAAACCGTGCTCCATCTTGCTTCAGTGCCCTTCTGGCACTGCTCTGATTGCAGCGCAGACAGTAAACAGTAGTGTGTTTGTGTGCAAATAGCATTCTCCTGAATGATGTCTGCACCTGTGTAAACTGACATCAGTATCTTTTTCTAAAATTCAGTTTATTTAAGGAGTTCACAAGAGACACCTGTTCCTTACACAGGCACAAATGACATTCAGTGATCTGAAAAAATAGTAAGGGGGGCTGAGAAAGAGGGCAAAAGCCACGTGAAGGGCTCTGTATGCAGGCATGTTTATACCTCCTGGGCCTGTACCAGACAGCTGCTGTGGCTTTAATTGCTGATCCTCCTGCACAAGCTGCTATTTGCAAAATAAAATACCACTATGCTCAGTTTTAAATACTGAGTGTTAAAATGAATACTGTGAGAAATGGAAGGGCAGAAGCAAACAGTGACCAGCCTAGCCCTTGACACAGTCTCTGAGAATGGCCCCCAGGCCCTGTAAAACTCTGACATAAAGCCTGAACTTCATGGTCACACTGGAGCTGCTATGGAACACAGCACTTCCCTCTTCACCCCACAGCAGCTGTACTGCTTTTTTCTATGGCCTCTTATGCTGGCAAACTACCTGAGAGAAAGAGAGATAGGGCACAGTAAACTGAAGATTCAGCCTCAGTAGCAGTCACAACTGCTCTCTGAGGACACTGCCACCATTCAGGACACCTGCCCCAGATACAATAAGCAGGAAAGGACTATCTCTACTTCGCAGGGAATGCATACACAGAAGCTGCTTACTTCCCATTTATTTGACTGAAAGCATTTTTAAAGAAGGCAACACAGATATTTGCAATTGCTAGCCACCTGCTTTGTTTAACTTAAAGTGTTAGAAAAGCTTTATAGTTTTTTTTCAAACTATAGTTTTTTTAAGATCTCAGTTTTTCAAATGCAGTAGAGTACAATAAGTACATAAGTAGTGGTAATTATCTGTGAGATACTGGGAGGAAGAAAAGGTCTACATTCATCAACAAGTGACAGACTATCAGGCAGATATTTGCCATACCCTGTTACCCTACCTAGCCAGAGAGCAGGAGGTATCGGGGCTGAACCCCAAGTGAAACGCAATACTTTTAAGCAGAGGATTAATGAGACAAGATGACTTGAAATAACTTGACAAGAAATCCAATCTGCTAGTATCCAAAACTGAGGGGGGGGGGGGAAAGCTGGAAAGACAAAGTCTTTTGAGGCAGGTCAGGTGGGAAGGACAGTCTTCCAGATGAATATGATGAACAATGACAGATTAATTCCCACCTCTGCAGAGCTGCTGGCTAAGACAGAGACCACAGCTGAATGAGCTGAGTGACTCACTAGCAAAAGAGCTGAAGGAGGTAGGGCAGATGCTCAGGAGCACTACAGCAAGAAAATTAAGTGAAACAGAAACATGGCAAGGTGAAACTAAACTTTAAAAGTAGTAAATCAGTCATTTTGGTGTCACAATTTTGAGAATAAGTACAATGCACACAAAGCAGCAGTTTGAGGTATTGTGAACAGTGTCTAGCCTTCATAATAGATTTGTCAGAATGGACAAATCTGGATGAAAAAGTGGATTCACACCTTCAGACAAAAACAGCCTTCCTGCCAAAATAACTGCATTATTCATTTCAGTGAAGTTAACTATGTAAATCAGCTATGTGCCGTATCAGGACTGCATTCTCAGAACACCAAAACCTTTTTGACCCCTTCCTCTATCAACAAATACTCATTGTCAACACTGTGCACTTTTCAAAAATTAATGTAGACTGTGTCATCATCTGGAGGTTGGCAAAATACAAGAAGATAGCTAGAAGCTTATTCTAAAGGCTGTCAAATACATTGATTTTTGTCAAAAACACAGAAAGCCTCACTCTTTGTTCACTATCTGCTACATCTCTTCATTGGCAATAAAAAGCACATCCTGGAGCAAATGTCTCTCATATTTGAATGCCGAATTTTGCTTAAGTAGAATTTTTATGCTTTAATTTTAGAGTTCCTTAGGCTTCCTGAAGAGACTGTCCAGAGACATCGCAGCCCTCCAGCCCTGTGACCTATTCCACCACTTCTCTGGGATCCCAAGCAGACACAGCATGCAGACTTATGTGAGATCCAGTTAATGTTTTCTGAATAGAGGCCCAAAGCTGCCAAATGTGAATTCTACTGAATTACCCGTAAATAAACTTTCCAGAAGGCATACTTTTCATCACCAATTCCTTATTTCAACCACTATAATTCTGTGATAGAACCCCAGAAGATTTTTTTTTTCCTTAACAATTATCTATGTCCATAAAAATACAACAAAATACAGTAGAAAGGCAATTGTTCCTTATGGAAAGTAACTCCTCATAATTTGTTGATAGGTGCCTGACATACTGAATTACACTATCCTTGTGCTATATAAAGTGAAAGCCCTGAAGCAACAATTCATTCACAACTAGTATATTTACAGTAAGATAACGGCACGAAAAAGTCTAAGCAGATTAAACTGCTTTTTAATCTGGTTGTACACTGATGATAACACAACTCATTTTGCACAGATTCAGCTTGCTGCAGATGTTCGTGGAAACTGAAAATAAAGTTCTTTTCATTGGTCTTGTGCCAAAGACAGGGGTTTGATATTTTTGCTACAATATTCTCTTCTCCTTTTCCTTTCCCTTGCTTTTTCTTTTCCTTTTCTTTTTTCGCTTCTTTTCTAAATGATAAGCATGCAGAATTGCCTAAGTACAGTTCCATAGAAAGAGACCATCTCCCTCTTGAGGATATTTTAATTATTTGAGATGACAGCCTAAAGAATAGCACGATCCTTAGAACTCGTCTTAGCGCTTCACATACAGACCCTTTTGTGCCTTGTCAATTTTAGCACAGTTTATTGAGCAGTTCAATCTAAGCCAGATGTTTGCTGACAGAAACTTTACAGGTGATGACAAGATTCCATTATCCCAGTGCGCATGACTTTAGTTAATGCTAGTTTCTGAGAAATCTCATTCTCTGCTCCTGGCCTGTATTCTCGTATACTGCTGTGAGAAACGCTTTTACTGAAGCAAGAGAACAATGTTTGCATGAGTTAAACTTATCTACTTACCATATATTTCTTCTCAAAGTGTCAAACAGACATGTTATATGATGGTTTGTGAAATAAATTGTTAGCCTGACAGACAGGCTAGAAATAAAAGCATTTACTTGCTTAAAGATGCAGACTTTGACAGCTGGTGGGATTTACAAAGGCCACTAGCAAGTCAGGCTCCTCAGCTCATGTATGCTGCTCAGTCTTACCGAAGCAGTGTTCATTTCATAGGAAGCACAACCTTCATCAGTCCTCAGGAAAGAGAGCTAGAGGTGAAGTGGGCAAAGACCACCATCACACCATCTTATTATCTTCAACTGTATGTTCCATTTCTATCTCCTCCCCCTTGATTCTCTGAAATTTCCTTATCACTGCCATGAGATACAGCAACATATACCTTGCAATTGAGTAATGACGCTTTGCTTGTTTATGGCACAAGGTCAGACATTTACTAAGGCAAGACCTATTAGACTGCAGTACACAGCAAGGCAAGTGACATCACCAACATGGACAATGGAAATGAACTAGGAAAAGTGAAAGCAGAAGCACTAATTTAAAACTGTCATTTAAACCAGACAGGAATTCTCGTTGCATCTTGGAACACTTAAACACATGGATGATGGTGCAGAAGAGAAGCAACACTTTCATAGTATGTTTTTTGTTCTTGCCTTTTCTAAAATGTAGGGTCTGTATCAACTGCACATGCACGTCAGCCACAGGGAAAAAAAGCAAAAGAAATGTATCTTCTTGAAGAGCACTGACAAAAAGAAAACCCACAGGAAATTCATGTTCTGGTGAATGTAAATCTGATATTTAAAGTGATCACTAGAGCACACCTGATTAATGGGTTAGGTTTAACTGTCACTGAGAATTTCCTTGATTTAACACCATTTTGTTGCAGTGCAGTCTACATTTCATTATATTATCTCATGGGTGCCACAATATAAGTCTTGTTTTCTGGACCATTATTCTTTCACATAAAAAGAGAAGTTCTTCAATATATAGTATCTCAGAGAAACAGATTCTCTCATGACTAAATCTTCCACAACCATGTATGTTACATGGATGTTAGGAAGAAATTGTCTCCAATGCATGGAAAAGGTATTCCAGTCATTGCAAATTTGGTCAGTCAAAGCTGAGAAAAAAACTCTTTTATCCTTTATTTAAGTCTGATAGCATGTATAAATTTTTTAAGCCCCAGTTTTGATGGCCGTGTGACTGAGGAAACCTGAGGATTCTATCAGAATTGGTCAACTATAACATGCTGCTTGTTTATTGTTTGTATTTGAGACTATTGTTTCCAAAATTGGAACTACGTGTAATGTAAATACACCTGAACAGTACAAACACAGCTTGTGAGAAAAAAGAATAGGAAGCAACAAATTACATGTGATTGTAGACAACTGCTAGTTCGTGAGCATTTTTCTAAGGAAAGCCAGGGTAAAGAAGTTAGATTTAAGAAGGAAGTAGGGAAATGTTCAGAAGTGATTTCATGGTCAAATTTTACCTTAAACCAAAAAAAATTTTTAGTTTTCAACCAAGAATGCATTCTCCTTTCTCTGCTTTCTCCAGCAGTTTCCGAAAAAAGGGAAAAAAAACCCAAAAACCTACCTTGCTTTGTTCTTAAAAGGCTTAACAGAGTTTTGGGTGAATAATGTTTGAATCAAAATGTTTCTGAATATTTGGAATCTAACTGTTGAGAATGCAGTCACTCAACATACAAGAATTCACTTGGTAAAGGATACTTCATCTATCCATTAACAATTTTGCACCTCTTAAGCGGTAAACATAGTGGTCATTTCACAATTCATAACTCACCATGGCTGCCCCATTTAAATTAAATATATCCCCAAATCCTGCCTCAGGAAATAAGTTGCTAGTTCAGTTAGTTTCTGAACAGCTTAAGTATATCATTAGTATGAAAATGATCCCTTTTTATGAGGTGCTGTTATTTCATAGGATATACTTAATGTTTAGGAATGTGTATATCATATACCAGAATTATGTACAACATATAATGAAGCACATATAAAATTGCAGTAAGCCCTAGAAGAACTTACGCAGTTAAAATTCTGACAGACTCCCCTTCATAAACTTCAAAAATTTTAGTAATAAATAATTCCAGGATGAAATCTAAAAATAAAAATAAAAATCAAACGCCAAAAACCCCAAACACTTGGAGGATGTGAGCTATAACCTCTATTTTCTTCATAGAGCAGCAAAAAAATAAATATGCAAACAAAAGATCTGTCCTTTTTCTGTTGTAATTCTCTTGCTGGATGGTCAAACAAAGTGCTTTGAAGATCATGACGTTTACAGTTCCTGGGTATAAAAATACAGATAGTTAGATATATTTACCATCTGCTATAAATAGAAGCCTGCTTGTTGCTGTGCTTCCTTGAGAGAAGACCTTGTAGGGAAATGCAGCTATAATTCTCTGTTATTCCAAAGGAAACCTTTTCTCACTCTTTAGCTCCGTAGATTAGCAATTTCATCTACGAAAAGTATGCCTATGGATATACTTCAGTTAAAATCTGGGGGTGTATATATAAGGTATCACAGTCCCCAGTGCACATGCACTTCAAAATTAGTAATCTGAAAAGCTACTTGGCTAATTGCTATAATTGTAATTGAGCAAAAGCGAGATGCTAATTACCCAATATCAGGCAGTGAAAGACAACAAACATATAGAAGCTATCTGCATGCCTATAGGCTTAGATATTTCTCGTTTCCTGGGATCAATGACATGTCTATTACTTTCGAAGATACAGCTCTACTCACCCGAACCATATCATGTAAAGAGTTCTATCTTTCAGTGCACAGGCAAGGGTTAATTCAAAAAATCACTGATTACCATAACTGCAAAACAGATTTGTGTGCTATGACTTACTGAAGCTGCTCTATTAAGTGCATTTGCACCAGAAACATATCAATTGAAAAAACAACAACAACAACAAAAAAAAAAAACACAAGAAAACCCCAAACCAAAAACGAAACCACAAATCATCAGCATATCTCTTGCAAAGACCAAGACTACTTATGCTTTAGTACATTGGAGAAATTGTTCATGCCTACGTAAGGATTGCCCCCATACTGCTTCCAGGGTCAGCAATTTGCATGCAACTTACATCAGACCTCAACACGCCTGTGGAAAAATGGGACTGCTTTCTCTGCACTTTATCTCAAAGATCAGTAATCAAAGTATTTTTGCCAAGTTATGTTTTCAAGTATAGATCACCTTTAAGAGTCAAAGGAAATTTACACTGTTTCAGATAATAACACAGATGCTAAATTTATAGAAAACAGTTTACATAAAACATTGGAACAGGCATTTCATTAACGAACTTCAGGGCTCTTCACCATCCTATGGTAGGACATGGGGCAGCAGAATCGTGTTGCACTTGTTTATACTATTTCAGGAAGCAGATTTTCTGTCCCTTACTCAAGCAGAAATGTGCCATCAAGGACAAAGGCAGTTTTTAAGATCCTCAATTAAGAACTGTCTTACAGTCCAGGCATGCACACAAAAGCAAGTGGCATGCTTGAAATACTTTGGGGATAAGACCTGGTATATTATAAACCATTAGATTATTACTAGAAAGAAAGAAAAAATCAAAATTAGAAATATGTCAACATCCTGTTTTATCAGAATCCCAGTTTTAATTATTAACTCATGTTATCTGCCATAACAGAATCTCCAAGTTTCCAAATGCAAATTCCCACTTGTCATGCCTTTTTATACCCTAAATTTCAGAGACTTTAAATGAGAAATGCTAGGTAAATTATTATATACTCAGTTTTATATCAGGTCATATGGGGTTGCAAAGTTGCTTACAAGATTCAGATTTTCAGAATCTAAAACTGGAAATCAGTGTTTTGTTCCAACTGTTTATCTTTTGATTACTGTACTCACACAGCTCTCACCAGTGGGCAAAATCAAGCTGTTTTCAATGCTCTCCATAGCTTTTTCAAGCAGGAAAAAACTAATTTCTCATGTTATAAAAGGGAAAACATGCCTACATTAACCCTGGTCTAGCTAAGTGAAGAGGAGATTCTGGAAGCAATTAGTCCTGCGCAATCATCATCTTGATGGTATTACCTACAAATTCAGCCAAATCTCAAGCAGTGTAAGAAACCAGAGAGCCCAACAGGTAATTCTCTTTCTAAAGCCCTTAATATTATAAATATTCCTGCAAGTTACATCACTAGTGACTTTCAGCCCTTAAATGCTCACACAGGCTGTATCTCACAAGGACAAGTCCAGACCCCGTGCCAGGATATGAAGCAGAGAATTCTAAAAAAGCAACAGTGGACAAGCTGAAAAGATAGCAAAAAATATCAGCAAAAAAATTATGCTGTGAAAAACAGCACAAACCAAAACAAGCTTTGGATGCCAGCATGTCAACAAAGCCTCAAAGTTTGCATACAATACCACCCTACAAATTTAAAAACAGGTCTAGCATTTCACAATAAAAATTAATGCAGCAAAAATTCAAATCCAGCAACAATGCAAAACAGTTGTATGTCCTGTGGTTTTAAGTAAAATTTGTTTTTCTGGCTACTGGACAAAGCTATTTCTGAATCCTAACATGAAATCCAATGCTCTGTCACAAAAATTTTCCTGCTCTTTCTGGTTGTGATCGGCAAAGTACCCTGGAAGAGCACCAAAAGCAATGTTTTCCCTCATTGCTGTACTTCGTTATGTTCTGCACTCTGCAATTATTTAGATGGCTGAAAAAAAAAAAAAAGAGAGAGAGAGAGAGAGAGAGAGAGAAAGAGCAACTGTGAAATGCATTGTGCAACCGCAGATGACTTCATGTTAACCCCTGTTCCTGGGTTCCACCCTCGGGTCAAATGCCTATGAGTCAGTGTCTAGCACAGATGAATGATGTCATCCTCACGCCACCTCTTTAGCAAGAAAACGTGGTGGAGCCTTTCATTGTCTGCTCTTAAGAGACCCTAGGTTACTAAATGAAGTTTCCAAGATAAAATGAATGTGCCTGAGCTTAAAAAGACAGGAAATGAGCACATCACTGCAATGCCTTTGAAATATGTTCTAAGAAAAAGATAGTGATGGATACACAGCAAAAACAACCAACGGGAATTATGTTACAAGTCAGGAAAAAGATTTGCATAGCCCGTTCCCCAAAAGGCAACCTACAAGGGCAAAAGTATATATCATATCAATTCAAACAAAACAATCTAGAACAAAATAACATGGAGGAATGGATGTAGTCTCTCTTTCAGGTGCCTGAGTGATGACCGATCAGATATGCAAGGAATAAGTTGTGTGTGATAAAACTTAACATAGTGCATCTGAGGGATTTAAGGACAGCATTCTAAATCGGTTTAGTACATTGCAGTGTGCAAATAATAATCTAGATTACAATGCAGTTACTCAGTCATAACATTTTGAGACAAGCATCTTCAGATGCAGAATTGCAACTAAAACTGCAAACTAATTAATCACTTTTTAAATACAGGAAATGAGAAAGAAGTGTAAGGGGTAAGGATACATAAAAATATACTATATGGGGAAGAATACATTAAATGATTCTAACTCAGAAAATATTGAAGGGAACATTAGGTGAAATCTCATGTAACTTGAAAAGTGTTTCACAATGTCCTCCTGGTTTTGAAAGCTCTTCTGCATGTGGGCTAGCATGGCAGCTCCAAAAGTGGATTTTCACAGGGGAAGGTGGACAGCGTGCAAAATAAAAGTATGAAGGAGAACCTTCATATCTTGACTATATAAAGCCTTAGTCACACTACATAAGACTTCAGAAGTACGGATTTTAGAGGGTTCTTGTTAAACAGAGCCAAGGTGATGCAGCTGCATGAGGAAATAAACAGCAGCAGCAACTCCTATTTGTAAAGCTGTAATAGTAGGAGAATGGGAATTCATTTTATTTTATTCTAAATTAAAAAAAAAATTGTGTTATGTCTAAAAAGTGCTTTTAAATAATGTTATAGGATTGTGTAGGTACTGACTGACCAAAATTTCACTATGAGACTCTAGCAATCCTTAACGTAACTTTGGCTGGGGATAGTTAGGAAGCTTGCTGTCTCTAGTAAAAGAAATATCTTGTCTACTTTTACTCTACACTCTGTTTTCTGAATACAAGCAAACATTAGAATCAGACCAGCACTGAAGTAAACCATCTTTCAGAAGAATTCCAGTAGGAGTGAAATACTTTTAGCTAGGAATATAAAGTATCAAATGCCATTTGACAGTGTTGGCAGCTAATAAATTCGTAGATACATACGTACATAAATGTCCATCCTTATTTACATTTTCTTTTCTTTTTTGTCCAGTTTCCATTTTTTGGCACATAGAAACAATCCTCCTCTTTTGAGCTAGATTCCACTGTAACAATGTCCTTTCTTGGTAGCCCTCCCTTTCACCCCACACCCACAAATCGTGATACAAAGCTGCTCAAAAAATCAATCCAGGCTTGAGAAAATACAAGTCTGTTGTCTTTGTTCCCTCCCCTCCCCCGACATACACTTTTGTCTCCATTCCTACTACATTTTTCTCTCTGAAAAACCCAACCAGTAGCTTCAAAGGAGAAAATCCATGCAATCTGCCTGGATTTGCAGCTTTTACTTCCCACAGGCATAGCAATTCTTATCCTTTGTTCCCCAGTCCACCTCAAGTTGCATCAGGAGAGGTTCAGGTTGGATATTAGGAAAAACTTCTCTGAAAGAGTGGTCAAGCATTGGAACACACTGTCCAAGGAGATGGTGGAGTCATTGATGTATTCAAGAAATGTGAGGATGTGGGTCATGGTTTAGTGGGCAGTATTGGTGAGGTGAACAGTTGGACTGGATGATCTTAAAGGGCTTTTTCAAACCTAAAAGTTCTGTGAATCAGTAGGTCTGTGACTCTTAAGTCCACAGCTCCTGCAGCTGGCTACAGCCTGTCATTTTGATAGTTGGTCTGAGTTTCAGTCTCCCGTGCTAGACTGACAGACTTCCCTCATGAGAGATCAGTATTCCAGATCCTCATTTTCTCATTCCTTGAGTCCATTCCCTTCAATAAGCCTTGCTAGCTACCAGAACGTCTCCTGAATCCTTCTCCAAACCTAAGGCTTCTTCCTGTCCATAATTTCCCTCTTCTCTACAGAGCCTGCTTTAAAAGATGAGCCCTGCTAATAAACAGAAAAAGGAAGGTTTACATTAAAAATGAGCTGAGCATAGCTCAGTTTCCATAGTACAGCAATTGGCCCCTGCTGAACCCTTAAGGAGCTTGGTATGTATGTTGTACATTAAGAGTAGTATTGTGGAAATTGCACCACATTATTGGTGGTTTAAAGTGACTACTATCACATGAAAAACACTGAGGTTACGTACTGCAAATTATTGCTCTAGTCTGAATAACTCAGACCACTTACTTCTCAGTATGTATTTTGATACAGCATCAAGAATCATTTTTCCTCTCTCCAGTGGTGCACTTCTGCATAAAGACAACATCAGTGGAGGATTAAGAGCATGGGCTACTTAAGATGTAATTCTGTACTCAGGCCTAATTTTAGTGTGCACAAATTCATTGTGAATGAAAATGATACCATCTTCAAATACTTCTCATGCTCAGGTAGGTGCAGGTTTTGCATCATCAATGCGGTAACTTCATCTTTCCTCCCAAGTCCATAGGTAGATTCTTGAAAATCATCTTTGCTAAACTACAGCCAACACCTGGCTAAGGAAGGAGGGGTTTCAGGCTTGTTTCTTTATTCTTAAAGTGAAGCAGCATGAACACAGCATGAGAAATCTGTGCTCTGCTCCATTCAGGAATTCAGTGCTCAAGTAGTCCAATAATCTGCAAACTCTTCACTTCACAGGCTAAACAGCCTAATAACGAGACACTGTATGTTACAAGGTTTTGACTGTTAGGCTTCCAGAATCAAATATTCACATTTGAAAAGAGCAGATGTTCTAGGTTTTTGGATTGGTTTTGTTCTGCTTTTGTCTTTGAGGTATGTTTGATCTTCTCAAATGATATTGGTATTGGTAAGAAATCTGGTGCTCCTGGTGCTCTTATCTACAGCAACAGTGTGAAACTAAAAAAGACAGTAGATCCTAACTCAAAAAGAAGGAAGTTTTACCCTGTGAAGTCTCAAATCTGAAAACACACCTCAGATGAATTACAAAGTACAGCTAGTCGTTCTACCATTCTATTTCTTATTTATTTATTTTTACTGTAAACTGATCTATTTGACCACTGAAGATGTTAATGTATGCTTTCAACATAATAGGAAGCCAGAAGCGGTAATACTGGTTTAGAGGCAGACAGGGATTTATAAATAAGACTACTGTTTCTAAGGAGTAAAGCTTAAATATTGTTATATGGTAGTTAAAGTAGAGTATAATAGTCTATTGTTTCTATGAATAGGTTCTCCAAGCACCAATCAACACCTTATCGGTACCATTAATCACTAGGATATCTTCCTCGAGATCAAAGAAACACTTCTGGAGAGTTCAAACTGACTTCAGAAAAGTTTCACAGTAATAACAGATTAGATTTAAACATCAGCAACTATATCCTTATATAATGAATCCTATTTTGGTAAGTGAACGTTACGGAAGACTATTTGAAAGGTTTCAGAAAGATTTTCTCACAGTAAAGTGTAAAGGAAAAAAAAAATCTAGCAATCAGAAGTCCAGATTAGACAAAGTATCTTTGGTTCTGTTCTTAACGTCTGGTGTATGGAACCGTAATTCCATTTCTGTATGATAAGATTCACAGAATTGCTTTCATTAACAATATCAGCAGCTTACAAATATTATTTTTATCAATATACCTAGTGATTTCCTGTTAACGTATTTGTAAATATGTTTTAATCTTCTCTTATTGCTAACAATGAGTGGGCTTTTAGTTCTAGAAGGAGGAGTTTAATTTTGGATCAAACTGGTCTATGGGTCATCCAAGGCCATATGCTTTAAAAAAATAAATCCTATTTCCAGGCAGTTTTGACAGAACAGTTTGTAAGAGCTAGTAAACTCTGAGGCTCAACAGTTATCTCCAAATTGGTATTCTTTCAAGTATGAGTGCTTATATTCCTGTGTGTTTGTTTTAGTATTGATTCCACTCTTCTGTTCTTTTTATTGATAACTTATTTCCAGTTCAGCTAAATGCTCTTCACAGGTGCAACAGCCATCCATTCTTCCAAAAGTACAAGTTAACCTCAAAGCAGTGCAAAAGTTGATAACATATTCAAACTTGCTGCACGTAACTTACAGTTTCTGTAACTTCCAGTCAAAAATTCTCTGCTTTAATTTCTCCCACTTATTTACGCTGCTAGTGTAATTGGACTTTGATTTTTTCCGTTAGAGAGAACACTGATGTAATACTGTTTCCAAATCTGTATTTTTCTTTCCTATAGACTTGAATGGCATTACATGAAGGTCAATGCCAAGTACTTCCAAAAAGTTATAAGTAATAAATTTCGTAGAATCACCAAGGTTGGAAAAGACATACAATATCATTCAGTCCAGCTGTCCACCTATCACCAATAGTTCTCACTACGGCACGTCCCTCAACACATTTGTTTCTCAACTCATCAGTAACACTGTAGAATCTTTTGTACCTTCAATGCAAAACAAAATGAATAGGAAAGAATTATCCTGTATGCTGTTAAAGATGGCATCAATTTTGCTGAGGTAGAATAGCTAATATTATATCAGCCCACTCTTTCAGTGTATTTTATTCATCTCAAAACAAAAATAAAAGTCTTTTTAAACAGATAAAAGAATATATTTCCCACAGTTATCTTCAGTGCAGTTCTGGAGGCTGGCATGGATCATGGAGTGGTCCAGCTCTACCCCACACTGCTCCTCAGATAAAGTAAGAAGACTAAATTTAAACACAAATGAAGAGCAAGGACAGCCTACACGCTACTGTAATTAAATTTTGCAGCTTAACTCTTAGGACAGGTGTTCTGATTATTAGAAACAGAGGCATCAGGTAAAGAAATAACATGCTGCATCTATGCAACCATTCAGTGCTCTCTTCAAACCCACAGCATGGCTTTCTGTTAGACACAAACAACAGGCAATGCTGAAGTAGATATCTCAACAATATTTTTGAGGAAAATTACAGAAAAATCTCAGCCAGTTTCAGAGATAAAGACCCTAAGATCTAATTCTTATTTATTAGAGTGAAAAACCAACCTGATGTTGGATTGGTTTATTTGCTTTTACGTGCCAGAGAGTACTGGGAGGTCAACTGCACAAAAAAATTACTTTCAGAAATACATAACTATCTTTCCTGAGATAACAGTAGCCAAATCCCTTCAATAAATATCTTAGCCTGTCCACCTGTAGCAATGGAATGTAAAATTGTTTGCCTTTCCCCATACTTTCCCACAGGAATGAAATAATTCAAGATACTGTTGTACACTAGAACTATACCTAGGTTCAAGGCAGAGAAGAACAAACTTTCTATTAGAAAATAGTTGATAAAGTACTTCAGTTCTGCAGTGCATCTTGGGTACTTCTTCGCATGACCTAATGGCTATGATGATAGATAGGAACATTTTTATGCAACTAAAGGATAAGCTTGTAAAATGGTTTTGTTCTACTCATCATCTTGCAGTGGTTCGGTAGACTTCATGGAGTAGCAGACCGATTAGAACTGCATTCCCATTGGAGCTCTTCTAAAAGGGGAAGTCTTGCTTGGTTCAGTTATTTCTTCAAGGGATTTAGCTTTTTTAGTTTTATCAGCCTGACACATGTATTGTGAAGATGATAAATAAGCAGCTTTTTCTGATCTTCTACTCATGCTGATCAAAGCAGAAATAAAGAGGGCAAGTTGCAAAGAGTAAAGCAGGGTGAGTTGCTTAGGAAAATGATTACATAAGCATCAAGTAGACATTGCGTGGAAACACCAAAAGACACAAACCTGATAGCTACCAGCAATAACAGTTTCTGTCGACAGTGCTTTGTTTTCATGTATGCAACTGGTATGAAGGGGTGGCCTGTACTCAACATGAGGTAAGCTCTATTCAATAAAAGGATTGCTATGCTAGAGAGAAAACAAAGTGAGGTAAACAGCAGTTTCCCAGTTAGAATTTGCCCAGGATCCCCTTGAACATCCACCAAACAAGACTTGGTGAACTTCCTCCTTAATGGGAGAGACTGTAATACAAATATAATAATCCAGTAGTGTCCTACAATGAAACATGTCTCTATTTTCTTCTCCTTCAGAAGGATGAAGACAGAAATGAATGCTATGGGTAAGCAAAATGCTGCATGAAATAAGCAATGAAATATTTGATGTAGAAGGTTCACAGATAGAACAGGAGATGCATCCCATACACAGTATTTTCTGAAAGTTCATCAAAATCCCAGAGCGTTTGACTTTGCTGAGAGTACATTTTCCACTGATGGAAACTTAGAAGCTTCCAAGAGGAAACATTTTTAGATTGTATGCCAATACAGTTTGATGTCTGTGATATCAGCTGAGTTGATCATTCCAAACATGTCATAGAAAACTGAAATTTCATCCAGTCATGAGAAAGGATATCAGTTCCCTCCTGTGGATAACCCAAACCAAGGTTTAGAACAAAAATAGTGTGTGCCTTTTGAGCTCAGACAGTAAATAAAGGGCAATTGGAGCTCAGAATCTCTCACTGGCTTCTTCATCCTCACTAATTAAAAACCACACTACTTTGAAGTCTTGACGAAGAATCCCTGTTCTTGTAGGTTTTTTTAAGCCTTTTTATTTTATGTCTACATGGAAATATTTGCCCCAGACACCACAACCACTAAATCTAGCTCCTGTGATGGCAATGACGTGTTTGCTTGTTTTCAATTTTCCCCAACAGCTGAGAATAAATATTTTGTTCTGCAAGTTCACAGAAAGTAACACATGATGTTGCTGGAGGAGTTCAAAGCTGTGTGTTAGTGAAATAATCAAGACACACCATGCCAGCAAACGTGCATGACCACTTTACCTCAAGTCGTGTTCGCTCACGGTACAATCAGCTACTTTTCTTCCATTCTCATCAGGCCTCCTTAAATTGTGAGAATGAAGTCAATTTGTTTTGCAGTTCCCAAAGTACAGACTCATTCAATGATCTATAAACATACTTCTCCAATTGCTTAAATCAGAGGATATAATAACTAGCACCCAAAGTCTGGGGATTGCTTCTGACCAAGCTGGCTGCAGTCAGGTGATGTGGCAACTATCCAGTCAGCTTATCGCCCAAACTTTGAGTAAACAAAAGTTTCTGAGTTATAGCCCTGCACTGAATTATAAAGGCAACCCATGGCTGGGGCTGTATCAGTTGTATTGGGCTGCTCCTGATCAAAATAAGCAAAATAAGGATTAAGCTTTAAAGAATGAACACTTTGACCAGAGAAATAAGGTATACTTAAAGTACTGGATATAGAGTTAAACTCTGCCTCTGCTAACATTTACAAAGCTTCCAAGTTGTCACAGTTTAACTTCTTGCTTCACCCAAGAATTAGATGTGAAATAGCATAATACACCCCAGCGAGCACACATGCAAGAAGAGAGGCATGTAGAGCTATTTTATGCACCACTGTAGCATTCAAGATGCCTGCCAGGGATCAGCAGATACAGCACCAGACACCTGCCATAGTGCAGAGGTAATTGTAGATAAGGCAAGGTAAGTTATGTCACCTACATTGGCACTGATGTTTCTCCTCTTTGGGAAATGACTACAGGGCATAAGCTGCCAAGGAAATGAGCTTTCTTGAAACACTGGGGAAAAGGACATTCTAGGCAAGAAACGATTATATCAAAGTGTGATGGGAGTTATCATGAAGAGAAACAGGGACGCATAAGTGAAAGGGTGTAGAAGCACAGAAAAAAAACAGAGGGACTCTGCTGACTGCATTATTGTACACAGACCTATCCTTTCTGCCACTTTCTGGTCATGGATCTTTTACTTATTCTTTTTACTTGAGGTAGTTTTGTCTTTTTTTTTTCTTTTTTCTGTGAGCATTGCTTTGAAGGCATGTACAATTACACAAATTTCATATCCACAATTATGCAATTTCATAACCATTCTTATCAGAATTATTACCCAGTCACACAACAGATAGATATCTTGAATAACGTTGCTTGCATCTACCAGGGTACCAACTTTTGGATGAAAGGGAAACTCTCTTAACAGCAAAACAAATAGTGTTTTTAAATATGGTGGTTATTCCCCATTTTGCATGAATAAACTGTGCATTTGGAAAATGGTTTTTCTAATATTTGACAGTGTCTCCTACTGAATTCAACTTACAGGAGACAGATATGGACAGGAAGGAAGGACTGCATGACAGACCATTTACATAAACACTGATCGCACTTGGCACGTCTGTCCAGAAATGTACTTGTGTATCCAAACTCTGAAGTATACAAGTTTTTAAAAGTCTTAAGATTAGTTATTTAACCAAGGTAGCACAGCTATATATGTAAAGTAGCAGTCTGACCTGGAATAATACGGGTGTATTTTGTTCCTCTGCATTTGTTCCAAGCCAGGCTACTCTTTGCTAGAATGCTTCGAGTGAGGACGTGTCCTTTCATATCCTTTTAGTTACACAAGCAGGAGTTTCTATTTCCTTATTTATCTTCAATGAAAGGGTGAGCAGTCAAGTCAAGCATTGGGCAATGCAGCAGATGTGCACAAAGCACCCATCTGACAATGGCCAGGGTTCCCACTGAGACTTTTGAGCGGAGAATAATTGTACTTTCTTTTGGCATGAACCAAGGGTACAAAATCACATTTACGTGTGCAAGCCTTTGCCCTCTCAACATGTGTTCTTAGCTGCATTAGAAGAACTGGTGAAGGTCAGTTTGATTTTCAGTTCTAAAATCAAAGAGCTGGCCGATGGCAACATTTCAAAATACAGTATTTCCTTCCTTGCCAACCATAGCTACGTTTTATTTATTAGGGTTTGCAGGAAAAAAAAAAAAAATCTTTAAAAAATATCACTCAATAACAAACAAGCTCTGTTTTTTAAGAATCCAGAAAGAAGAAGAAAAAAAAATCTGAAGAAATTGTAATCAGAAATACATTTTTTATGCCCTCATTAAAAACAAACAAGAAACCTCTCAGACTGACATAGGATATCGTATTTAGTTTCAAGTTGCTGTTTTCACGTAATGACCTCTCCTGTGAATTTTCCTTTCTGCATCTCTATTCTTTCTAAGCATAAAGGACTCTCAAGCTAATCTTCCATCTGTTATGTGGTCTGTCCTTTTTTGTGTTTCCATTTTTTTTCCACCTTGATCTTTGTCTTGTTTTCCAAACCCCAAATTGTCTACCATCTCTTTTCATTTGCACATCCAGTTCTTGAAATATTTAGGTGCTTTTTTGTTTTTGTTTTGTTTTGTTTTTGTTTTTTACACATACAATACGAACATAGCAGTTTTTTAGCTGAACCCCATTCTCTTGAAATGGGACAGAAGTACATTCCGATTTGCTCCATTTTGGATCAGAATTAAGCCAAAAACCAAGAAGATCATTCTGCAGACAACCATATACACAACAGTCTAGAAATAACAATTCCTAAAATATTCACGACACAACAAAGACTTAATCCTCTGAGTAAATGTGCATGCTACTAGAGATTAGAAAGCATAACTCAGTCAGAAACCAAGTTAAATCACTGTGACAAAGATCTCCAACACCTAGCATAAGACTAGCTCATTTACCCTAAAATTCATAGACGGAGATAGTTTTCTGTAGCTTTGTACAGAAAGAAAGCAGTTGACATAAGATGAGTCTTCTGCAGCTCTACTAAGAATTATGTATTTAGTCTTCTCTCCCTAGATGGGCTGGGGGTGAGGGAAGGAAGTCACTATCCTGAGACCACGCAGGAGAGCAAGGAAACAAACACAGGATTTCTAACTGCATCCTTCAGTTCCATGCCATTTTGCTTTCCCACCGATAAATTTTTGGGAGGACATCAATAGATATTCACGTGAAAACTCAACAATTTTGTTATCCATCTTATCAAAACATAAAGTCACAGAGGGTTTACAGGTTCATATGACCCATCAAAATAAACATTTATTAAAACAGAGAAAATAGATTAATTCTTGAAAATTAGAAGAAGAGACAACTCAGAGAAATCCCTCGACTATCCAGCTTCCCTGCAATCTTCTTAAAAGGCTGCAAGTGAGATACTCACAACATACTTGCCATTTTTTCCCCTCCTAGTGAAGAATTCCCAACTCTTTAACAGCAGGTTTTTGCCTCACCCTACAACTAAATTTAACATGCTTCATACTTCACCCAGCCTAGCCTAGCGCCTTCTCCAGTATGAGCTCCTTTGCTGGTTCCCTGTCAGAGTGACATGCTGCCCCATGCTACCCTGAGCCACGTCTTTCCTGTGTTATTAACTGGAAGTGTGCCTGCAGAGATGTGGGCATCGCTCACTGAAACAGATCACACCACCACTTTGTTTCAAATGACAGAAACTGATATTATTTTTAAGCTCATTTGAAAAGGATGTGACTTTCACAGACACTTATATTACTAGGCCAAGAAAAAACATCTTTTGCCAGATCTTGTCTAATTCGCCAAGTGCAAATCACTTGGCATTTACAAACCCAGGTACTATATTTTGGTCTTATCTGCAAAAAGCACTGTCAGAAACAACGGGCAGGCAAATGTGTTACTGACTGATTGGTCACATAACTGGGGACTGGGAGGAAAGATAGATCAGCTGAAGCCCAAATTGCATTGAGTAACGCATCCACTCCAGAAGGACTGACACAGATTCATAAGGGTAAATGTACCCTCACACTGTAAGATGCTTTAAGAGAGAAAGAGATGTGCTCTCAGACAAAGAACAGTACACACTCCACCTGAGCTGCTGCAGTGCTTCTGGGATTTCATATGATCCAACAACAACTGCCAAGCAGTGTACTATGAAGCTGGTATGTTTATAAACTCAGACAATGAATGATAAAGCTCAAATACAAGTTAGATGCACCTTGTATTTAAGAAACAAAACAAAACAAAACAACTGCTTGCTAAGACAGGGAAAGCAAAGCTGATGGATGCTGAACTGAAGTTGAATTAAGAGTGAACTTAAAGCTTCACAGCATGGGATGGTTTATTAGCAGCCTGAAGACAAAGGCCACAAAGCAGTTTTACTCCCATAGAGAGAGGAGCCCTATTATGGAGCCTTTCAACTCCCCAAGAATTGCCTTTTAACTCTCCCTCCACAGTAGGACAAACAGGGGAAAGAAATTAGTCTTGGATGATGTTAGCTGTTTTGTAACTTGTAGTGCTAGTCCCACTGGAGCTGTTCTGACTCCTGTCAGATTTATCCTCTTGACATACAAAATGGATTAACCGAAGGTATCTTTTTATTAAAAAAAATAAAAATTAAACAGCGTTTTCTCCTTCTCCCTCAAAAAATTTGTGGATTACTTTGATAACCAAATGATATTTCCTGGATTTAGAAGTAATCTCTGACTGCAGCGTTGCTATTAAAAGAAATGCTACATGCTAATACAGAACCTATCCAATCAACTATGTCATGCTGTCATCCACCTACAGGGTAAAAACCTGAAAATAACCCCAAGCCATTAAGCTTTCAGAGATTCAGAGATCTCTAAGTCATCAGGGTGAATCAGTCCAAAGCAAAATTATTCCATGTATCAGTTTAAATTAGTACATTTTTACTAAGAAGAGAGATAGATATTATTTTTCAAGCAATTCAGGAATTCAGACAAACTACCCAACCTTATTGCAGCTATCTGGTGCTGTTTGCTAAAGAGAATTCCATCCTATGGAAAACATCTCATCCTTAGGTCTTCTGCTGGGAAGACTAGCAGAGCTCAGTTGCATAGCCTGTTTTTTTGCATTAATGTAGGATTAATTAGGGGAAAAAAGAAAGAAAAATAGCAACATGCTAACTTGAACATAAGCAAGAAGTACACATCTTTGCTCCTTGGGGAAACATAGATGCCACACAAAGTGGCGTAACTTGGGAGTGAATTCAGTTTGTCTGTGCAGGCAGAGCTCAAAGCAGAATTTGAAAATCATCATATGAAAATAAATAAATAAATAAATAAATAAATAAATTACTTCTGTGGGAATAAAAATCATGTTAAGGGAAAAACCACACAACTGACTGTACTCGGTTGCAATGTAATGGTCATGTAAAGGACATGAAATTGTTCTCAGAAGACAAACAACAAACTTCATGACCTTACATCACTGGTCACACAGACTGTAACGTCATCTCAAAATGACTAGGTACAATAGATTGTCATTGGACTGCTACGAAAAAAATAATCCAACTCTGAGGTATTTCTGATAAACTTCTCCAACTTCTATCAGCCTCCTGGTTTTATAGCATGTAAAGCACCACAACATCTGTAAACAAGAACAGGAAGAGGATAAGTGTGGATTTTTCCATGTGATAGCAACTATTGGCTCCATGCAACTAAATCTCTGCACAATGCCCTACATGTCTAAGGCATCAACATATGTTCTAGCAAGACAACAATAAATTTCTTACTCAAAAGAAGAGCATAACTATGAGCGCTGTGGTGGTAGTAATGGCTGAGCCATTGCAGGTTTCCATTTTAGTAACCTACACCCAGTGTTTCAAATGCAGTGAATCAAGATGCCTGTTGCAAGAGACACATTGAATCGCTGAACTTTCTGCTACAGTTATGTCTGCCTGCTCTGAGAGCCTTGTCAGCAGCCTTAGAAAGGCTGATGAAGAATAGAAACTGAAAGAGCGCAGAAATTTGCTAATGAAGGGAGAACGGAGAGAAAGAAGAAAGGTTGCAACTGGCAAACTGTTTCACATTTAAGCAAGGAAGAGTTGATCTGTGCTTTTCATCACAATTATTTGAGACAGAGAACACAAACAGGCAAAAAGTAACAAAATTAAAAACAACAACAAAAAGTAAACGTACCCCTATATACATATGTACAAAGAGATGATGAGCAATCTAACAGGTATATAACTTAGACAACATTTCTTTAAAGACACAGATATCACTTCCTGATCTTTCAAAGCATGTGTTGCAACTGTGCAGAACTGCTGAGGTCTGAGGTTAAGCATACATGCTAGCAAAGACTCCTAAAGAATCACGGCATAAGATGAACAGGTTAAACAAGTCCTATGCAATGGTCCATGGCAGAAGTTAGGACTGAGAAGCTGGGACAGCACCTTTTGTTTTTGCTAGCAGGACATGAAATTTGTTCTCCTGCAGCATCTCAATAGCTGATTTGTTCTTCGTGACAATTCATTTGTTCATGCAGTTGCACTGCAGTAGCTTCACCAAAAACAAACAAAAACAAAAAAAACAAACAAAAAAACCCCCATCATTTTTGCCAATTCGAATCCCCACTTATTCCAGCTTCAGCATTAAAAAGTTACTGTTCAAATCTGACCTTCATACTTCACACCAGCACCTGCAGATTTTTGTGCTACTTTCCTGAAACTTTTTCACATGCATCTGCACTATAATTTTGAAGCTGTTAGAATAATCTTTTTAACAGTCTCTGCTGAACTGTTAGGCATGAACTTCCACGTTTCTATCAGGTTTGTTTATACAAAGTGTAGCAAAACACTAAAAACCACGCTGTTCATTTGGTCATGTACAAAACACCCTCCAAATCATCTGTCTGAGAAGTGGAGAGTTTTTAAAACTGGATTTCATTTCTTAAAATGTGGGGTCTTCCATTTTTATGACTTACTATAATTGCTTCTCTCTTCAAGCTAGTGATTTTGTCTAGTAATATAGCAGTGGAACCGATCAGTTAAATGAAGCATGAACTGCAGCCTGCAGAGAGCTGGATTAAAAACTGCTGAGTTTTCAACATGATCCTTAATCAGAGAAGGTTTCTTTTAGAGGAAAGAAAATGTAAAACATAGGGGGCAGGGAAAAAAAAGGGGTAGAGATGGGATAATAAGACTCTTAAAAATCAAAATCTGTTTTAATTTTTACACAGTATGCAAGCCCACAGCACTACAATTCATAAAGTTCAACTTCCATTAATAATTATTGAAAAAAGTGGTAATGGCTTTTTGTTTTTAAAGTATGTTCACAACAGCTTGTCACACAGGCTACCCACAAAACTTATGTAAGAAAAATCACTCAGCAGCAGTAGCAGCATTGGCTTGCTTTCATTCTTTCTAGCTATATCCATCACATATATTCAAAGCCAGCCCTAAGATGCTGAACTCGCAATGCATATTGCAGTTTTGCTTTGCTTTGGAATGAAAAACCTAAGAGGACCAAGAGGCATCTGTAAATGTTGCCTTTTGTGCACATGTGTCAAGTCAGTTTGTCAGCTAGCTGGCAGAGCAAAAAGAATGGGAGAAGGAAAGAAATGAAGAAAAAAGAGAAAGAAAACATCATGTTGCTTGCCTGCAAGTGCTGCTAAGTGGACGTACTTGGAGAGCAACCCATTTCCCCAGTTTACGTAGAGGCTGTTTTCATTACTCCCATGTTCCTTTTTCTTTTTGTTAATCCTGTGCTTTGCAAGGTTCATTAACCCTGTTTACGCAGTAAGGTTGGGTCAGTCTGACCTGCTAAGAAAATGCACAAATATCTGCGCATTCACGTACATACTTCAGTTCCTTCTGAAGTCACAATACTTTCAACATGCTTTCAAACTAAGAAAAATATATCTGGAATGCATTTTATTTTTATTATTATTTTTTTTTTCACTTCATACAAAAAAAATTTAGCAAATATAGCACTTTCTGTCCCAGTGTACCGTTTACTCTAAAAATGACATTTGTTTTATGTAGTGATGTACACCTCTATAGCAGCTCTCTGACTTCAAAAAACACAGAGAGAAACAAGCAGGAATTATGTGTACACAAGAAACTGCTCACTGATGCTCTGGCTTCACCTCTCTACTGTTTTGGACAAACAAAATATTACTCCAAGGGAATGATAGCTCAAGATTGACAAAAATACATCTAAAGTGGCCCCAGAGCACAACATTAAATACAAAGAAGAGTGCAACTCCCCAAAGCAAAATATGATCTATAAGCTGCTGGTTTACCTGTGGCAGAAAAGGGATGCTGCTGCAAACTGCAATTGCTGCAAAGTCAGTGTCTTTAAACCAGTACTAGTGTCAGGGCTAATGAAAACCAATGTTTTGAACACCTCTGATCTAACACGAGTATGTGGAAGCCTGAAATTACCTCAAACACAATCCTGAGGCGAGTCTTAACAAAGATTTTTCCTTCATGGTTTATACACGTAACATAAGTAACCTCGTTTACTGTAAGGACACTTAATGAGTGCATTCCTCTGGGTCTGGAAGAGCAGTCTGGCCATTTTATGAGAATTCTGTGCACAAACATAAAGGGATGCAGCCCAAATATAAACAGATTTTAAATTACCTGTCTTAACATTTCTGAGAGAGGGTGAAAGCTCAAATATCTGCCTCCTAGGAAGTAATACTGCAAAAATAAGGGGTATACAGCAGTTTCCCAAGCAGAGAAGCCTCTTTCCCAAGAAGATTAAGAGATAGCTCTGCCTTTTCACCCTTAAGAGACTCCTAACGCAAGCCTGTTTTATGTGATGTGCAGGGGAAATAAACCTAGCAGGATTTTAAAGAATCCGAAGGTTGTTGAATAGGAGTTAGGTGCAAGGGATACCATGTCCTCGTGTTAACCACGGCCCATGGAAAAGAGCATGTGGTTTCTGGAAGTCTCTTCCCATTGCTGATTTAATAGTTCATTATTATGCAGTAATATATAGAATAACTGTGCTTAGATATCAATGCAGCAATGACTTTACTTTTTATGCACCAATTCTCCTATGCTGAATTAGCTCAGTAAAGACTCTCTTGATAGTCTGCAAAAATGTATTTGGAGAATTCCATCCATTACTTTGCAATATTACTGTGTATCTTGATCTTGCAGAAGTTTACTGGAGTTTGTGAAAGGAAAACTGCAGGCAAACACTTCTTGGTCAGCTCCATTAGGGCAGAGAGAGAAAAGAATGGCATATTGAAAGGCAAAGCAGGTATAATTCTGCTCTAAGTTAGCCTTGTTTTAATATGAGCTATGATCTCATAGCAGGATAATTTTTTTACGTTGGTGTTTAGGAGAAAGGCTTTCACTGAGGGCTACTTTGGCTGCCTTTAGTCAAGAATGTGATTCATGTGAGTGGGAGAAAACAACGCAGCAAAATCTACATTTCTATGTGCATGGAAAATAGAAGTTTTCTGTGCCAGAGGAAGAAACAAAAAAAATAGAGTGTACATCTTTTGTTTACTTATCCTCTAAGGAAATTCTCTAACAGAAGTAGCAGCTTCCCCAGCAGCACTGACACTGCAAATACAACGCTACTTCCATAGTGACTGTTCATATGTTATACACATTTGGTGTCTATAAACTTATCTGTCATCTCAGTTGAGCACATTTGTTCCACTACTCTGAATTAACAAGAATATACCAAGCTGTATATTTATTTTTGTGAATAAACATCTCAGACAGTAGTTTCCTGTTTTTTGTTTTGTTTTGTTTTAGTGTGTTTGTTGTTGTTTGTTTTTTAATTTGTAGAATGTAAATGTTGAGTTTCACTGGACTGAAACAAACTGATTGTAATAAGTATCCATGCACCTAGTCAATACGGAGAAAAAAAATCCCCTCATTATACACAAACAAAAACCCCACAAAATATGAAACCCTCTTCACTACAAGGCAAATAGCATCATTTCCAGTATATTCTATTCCCAATGAAACTCAGAAATTTTCTCAGTTTTAAATGCTATCAGATGCAGAACTGATATGTAGAAATATTAAAGCTATAATCATCCTTCTCAAGACATTTTCTTAGCAAAGATATGCTAGAGCTGTTCAGAAGTCTTTTCATTTGAGTTGTCTCACTGAGGACTGTCACTTTGCTGTACATTTTTCTTGTTTTGCAACCACATCACCTGAAAAAAATGTATATCCCCTTGTCTAGCCTACAGTTTCCAAGAACAACTGATACTTAGATGTTCTTTAAAAACTATATTTTTGGTTAAATATTTAGGTTGTATCTAAAGAACACAGGAAACTAAGTCATGTTTTCAGAAATGAGTTAAGAACTTGCTAGATTAAAGGGCGGACTACACATGGAACCATTTAGTAATGACTGCTCGAGAACAGCTATGCCATGTGTAGATGCTCTCATTCCAGAATAAGGTTGCCTTAATTCTGTTTAATTTATCCCATCAAGGTGTGTTAAGCTGAACAGAAACAGTGTCAGCACGTGTAGCTATTACTGAATAGCTGTTACTAAACAGTTCTGTGTTCAGACAAGTGCTAGCAACAATTGAAGATCAGGTCTGTTGTCCCCAATCCATTCTCTCTCATTGCAATTAGTGAAAGGCTCTTTCTGGTGCATGTACTGCTTTTTATTACTGCTGCTTTCAGTATTTCATTTCATTGAAAAAAAATAAAGCTATTACTTATTTAACACATATTCTCTGTTAAACATGAGCTGACCACATTCACTGCCACTTAAATGCAATTCGTTTACAGATTAGGAAAACTTTGGTGTATTTTGTTTTCTGAACCAACAAATCTTGACGATGGCATTTATTCTTGCAAGACAATCACGCATTAAAAAAGACAGCCCTTAATGAAGTACTAACAACAACTCAAAGGAACTGAAATTTGCTTTGCCTAAGTTACTTTCACAAATACCTGTAACAAGTAACTTACTGCTAAGATGAGGGGCTTTTACCTCTGGAGACCAACGATGAAAAGCAAAGCACAATACATTTAAAAATGGATTTTGATAGATCTATAGCACCCTGTAGACTAAATGCCCAAACCACAACTCAACTGGTGGTTATAGGACGCCTAAGTTGAGCTTAATCCTTTGCTGGAATATCAGAGGCAAGTAGATATACTTCAGTGCATCACTGAAGCCGAAGCAAACAGCCATTGTTTCAGTGACATTTTCTACGTCCACATGAAGATGTGACCTACTAAATTATTTTCAGGTGACATCTTTTGTAGTCACCTATATTGCTTTATGCAATAAAACCAGCATGATAGGGCTAGTGTTTGGTTTAACTGGTTCACCACTTTGTTTAAGCTAAAACAAATATATGTTCCTAAAAATGTTTGCAATTTCATTCTAACTTTGTGTAAACTAATGTGCTTAAAGCTGAGAAGGAATGTGTCCATTATTTGCTCCAAGTAAACTTTAATAAGAGTAAGAATTTCAGTAGTTAATAAATAATAGCTAACAGAAGGAAAAAAAAAAAAAAAACACACCCTAATATTGCTGCTATTTAATTTTATGTGAAATTGAAAATGCCATGAAAGCTTACCATAAGTACACAGTGAAATACAAGCTGGAGAAGCCTGTGCTTGGTAGGTTATTCTGTGTGATCGCCTATTGCCAAGACACACACTCACATGCTAAATGCACAGAGCACTAGTTCTCCATCCTTTACCATTATTACCCAGATTTAACTAAATGTACACTCACAGCTTTTGTGAAACCTGAGTTCAGAGTGGATCACTCATTCTATAAGCATTTTATTTTCTCCTGTTTGTGAATTCTGTCACTCCTTCTTTTTCGCTTTATGCTCTCTGAGCCCTACAACCAGTACAGAATGATTAATTACTTCAAGGTCTTTTCCAAAAGTGAATAGAAATATCAATACATTTAGTTTCCAAACACTCCTGAGAGCTGACTGGTATGACAACGCCCTCCCTTTGCAGAGGAACACTGGAAGGGCAGCACAGTTATGGCCAATACCAGCAAGTGTAAATGGACAAAAGAGGAATACTTCAAAACAAAGGTACCTTTCACTTTACACAATCTGATCTACTCCAGTGCAAGTGCAAATACATGGGATGATTTTACTGGAGTCAGCACCAGGATCCACCACATCTCTATGCTGAGCCCCTTCCATGTCTTTGCACTGTATTTTCCAGTGTCTCCTTACATGTTTTCTTCTCCCAGAAATGAACAATCAACTGCAGTGAGCATCATGAGACGGATGATAGAATAAAGCACACATCCATTGATTTTAGCTGCAAATATTCATGTCAGCCTTTCATATTCCTCATCCAGAAAAGGGAGTGTTTAGTATTTAGAAGACTTCACATCACAAAAGAATTTGGTGGCAGAGATAAGAACGCTCCCCTGAGGTATCAGGATATCAGTGCTTAAGTTTTTATTCTAGTCTTATCCTAATATCAGAAAACGAGTATAAAAATGTTACAAAAGCCACATGAGCAATGTTTTGTTACAAAATGTGAAATCAGTGCCAGTGTTCCCAAGAGGCTAACAGAGTTAACATTAAAAAAAAAACAACTGAGTAAAATATGATGGCACTATAAGCACTATTTTTGGGGAGAATCGCAAAGAAGCAAAATAAAAAACACAACTACTTTTTTTTTTTTTCCTAGTTAGCTTTATGACTTACTAAATGCTTTTCAAAAGCAAACAAAAAAACCTAATTGGTTGGTTTTTGGTTGTTGTTGTTGTTTTTTTCTCCACAAACTTCAAGCTCATATTTACTTATTCAAACTGGGAATTCAATTGAAATATATTTTAGCTCACAAAGTGCCATTAGCAGGCTACTAATTTCAAAACGGTCCACCCTTAGGAGCAAAAATCCTAAAAACCAGATTTTTCAGCCATTGTCAGTGTACCCAGAAAGGATGCAGCCTAATGGTTTACCTGGCATTTTTAAACAAAACCCAAATACTGTCTTACGCAGTTTAATGAAAACTTTTCACTACTGAAGATACTTAATGTGGTTCTTAGAAGAACTGCTATTTCTGTGTTTTTAAAATGTACATTTATAGCTCTCTTCTTCAGAGATCTGGGTCTGGATTTTCCATCAACAACTTGATTTTTTTCCAGTCCAGAGTACTTACTATGAATGGCTGCCTATAAAAACAGAGATGAATTTAGATTATCTGCCTCATAATTATAAATCAGAACCACCTCCTCAACTTATGCCTTGAATAATTTCCAAGAGATAATATCTGGATCAACTGCCAAGATTTTCTTATGGCAGTATTCAGAAAAAAAAGTCAGTACTTAGCAATTCTGACCTCGAAACTCTCATAGGTTACTATGGCTCATCAGTGCCCAAATGATTTTTTGTTACACTGGAAGACAACGAAGAAAACAAAGAAAAATTAACTCTCTACTCCAGTGAGTGAATCGAAGATAAAGAGTGAATTCCAGTGAGAAAATAATAAAAAATAAAATAATGAAGAAAAATCCTATCTTCATTATTCCTCTTGTATTGGTGAAAGCTTTTCTATCTCACAAGCCTGGACTCTTATCTGAAAGAAAAGGCCATCATTCTAAAAAAGAAAGAGAATGTCTCAAAATCAATTTGTTCTAGCTAACCTTACGTATTTATAGTCAAATTCCCGTATTGAAAAATCTGTATGAAAAAAGCCCAAGAAAACTGGTTTATGAACCAAATGCACATGAAACCTACATGAGTCAGGGAAAAATGAGATAGGTTTTTTTTGTTGTTCAGTATCTATACATAAGTTTAATTATGTCACATGGCATTCAAGGTTGGAAATCACTGCCGTTCTCACGTATTTCCTAAGGACTCTAGGTAATATTTCCAAATTTTACACTTTGAACAACACAAACTTGTCACCCTACCACAACAACTGACTATATAGTTAGAAACCAAATGCTTTTTTCACAGTGTTCTCTCTGATCTTCCATTAGCATTACTGCCTCACCTCTCATCTCATTACATCCCCCCAAAAGATCCCATTCTTGCTTCACTGCCTAGACAAGCTAATTGCACAGCATGTCCCCAGTACTCTCACCCACCAACACATCCCTTTTCTCCTGCTTCCACTTTCAACTCCATCACTTTCTCCACAGCTTTCAGGGAAGAAAGTGCTCTGCACAACAGGCCCTTCTACCATTATATTGTACGCATGTTCGTAACACATAAAGTATTACTTATTGATCCCACATAGTATTGTTATGAAACTCAAGAACTTTGATTGTCAGAAGAAAAGTGGAAAACCAGAAAAGATTGCAATTTGCTTATAATACAGGACTGTATAAGTTTAAATTGAATGTGCAGGAAAACCAGAACAAGAAAAAAAAAATAAAATTAATAGTGTTTCGTTTTTGAAGTACCTGCCCTTCCAACTGTTTTCCTAATGGGTAGGCATCTGTTTTATGTGAGTACCCCTAACATTTTGCTGACGCAGCACACTCAAGCTTGCAGTATGGCCCTGACATTGTCCTATGGCCATGTTCATGTGTCTAAAAATTAGCTGTCAATTGATTAAATTTCACCTGCCAGTGAAAGTCTAATGGATTTACCCCTCAGCTTAATGTACTCGAGTTCAATGCTGATTTTTAGGGTCACAAGCTGGTCAAAATGAAAAGACTAAGCAAAAAAAAAGCAGCAAATAAATGTCAAGCTGTCCCAAGTGGGAACTCCTCTGCTCTATATTTAAACGAAGGAAAGAATATTTATCTCAGGAACAGGCTTCTTCTGTCAGTCTGGAAGTAAATTATTTTTACCCCCTAGTCTATAATAAAATTAAATTCCCACCTCAGCTGCTAGCCTTCATTCTCACCTTCAGAATCCAAAGACAGACAGAAATGAAAGCACATAACTCCCTCCTACTATTAGCAAAAAGGCTTAGCATTTATGCATTAAATCAGAGTTCTCTACATTACCTCTTTTGTCAGAAATGCTTTGGGATTTTTGATTTAAGTTGCTTCTTTGTGTGTGTGCGTGTATAAAACATGCCATAAATTCTTACTTAATCTTCCAGTGTATACTTACTATTTACCAATAAATCAACCGAAAAGTAACAGACGGGTGAGTTTAAAATACTGCTATTTTGTTTTTTCTATTTTTTCCTCTATGAAAAACAACTGTTGGACTTAGAAGCAGTTAGCTGAATTATCACTTTATTTCCACAGCCAAAACTAAAGGCATTATCTTTGGAGTCAATGAAGTCTGCAGCTGCTGGAATCTGGAATGGAATGCATCTTTTCATTAGGCTGGTGCCAAATTAGAAATGCCTGCTCATCCAAATGAACCATGAATGCAGTACTTTAGAAATATCTGCTCTTCGCATGTAACTCAGCATGCTAGAGAATGTGACAAGCCTAGTAACACTCCATCTCTGGCACTTTCAAGAGAATGAAAAATGTCACCGGCCGTGTCCTTGCCTGCACGCTCAAACTGCTGCTCTATCTGAGAGGTGCAGAAGCCCATTGAAACTGAACCTCCAGCTCTGTGCTGCTGGTCAAAACAGAATATTTTATTGTTAGGTTACTCATAAAGTAGAAAGATTGTAAAGCCCACGATAACTCAAACCAGAGCTGAAAACCACAATCAGAATCAACAGACTGTTTCCATACCTAATTAAAAAGGATGGAATTAAGACTTGCTGTACATCACAGGGCAGACAAATCTCCCTTAGCTAAAGCAACAATGGTGACTTGCTGCCATATCAGTGGCTTCTCTTTCCTCCTCTTTCTCTGAGCTTGTTAGCCTAGATTGACATGTTGCAGGTTTTTGAGGTATCTAATCACACCTTTTCTTCTTATCCACTATTTAATAATAGATTAGAATTTGTTAGCTTGCAATCATAGCCTACTGAAACAAAGAGAAGCTTTGCACACATCACACCCACTGTAATAAAATGCCTTTTTGTTTGGTATTTAAATACAGCTTTGTTATGGGGTTCATTATCACAACATATAATTGTCCAGCTGCCAGTTGTTTACTGAGCAATGGGACTTCAGGCTTTCTGGGTGCTACTTAGATTCCCATGGCAAGGTAAGAAAAGTGCAGGAAGGCTTTCTGGATTTTCTAGCAGCTTATTTATTTTAAGCCCGGCGTACTTCAACAAGTCAAAAATATATTCTCCTCATGGAAATCTGTAAGGCTTGGAACAGTTCTTTGTTCTTTGAAACACTTGGCAGCCCCAAGAACATCATCCATCACCATCGAACTCTCATCTTCAAGGCACACGCTGCTTGTCTACAGAAGTGCACCATCCCTTTGAATTCCTATCCTGGCAATTTTAAGTGTTCTTACAAATATCCTGGGCTGTGGGCAACATTGAAAATAAAAGATCTAAGTCCTTTAACTAAGCTTTCTTCAGGAAACATCTGAGGAGTTCATAGAACTGCCTTTATGTACTTTGTACTAGCTGAAGTTTCCCAAGCACTGAAGGATTCAACTTACATAGAGAGTCCAGGTACTTTTAAGCTGGCACAGCCGGAAACTGGCATAAACTTGCTGAAGAATAACACAAGAAAAATGAAATTAATCAAGCTCTATTGTCTGCCTCTCAGCCAATGCTCAACGTAGCTTATCTATGAATATTTCATAGAGCTTGATTTTAAATGCCTCTAAGCACAGTGATTTCAAAGACTGCTCTAGGGAAAGCGTTCCATAGGTTAAACACTCTTAAGAAAAACTCTCTTGCATTAAGAAAAAAAAAGTCCTTTTATTTTTATCACATTCATCTCAGTGGATCAAAACTTGGAGCTGGTATGCTCTGGACCATATCCATGTAAATATGATAAATTAAAAATAAAAGGAGTATTTAACCTAAACTTGCTTGCACGCAATTCTGATATTTTACAGATTACATCTAGACTTGTTATGAAGTATTAGTCACAGAGTCTGGTTAAATTTCTCTGACACTTGCACATATAAAATACAGTTTTCTTGCATCAGTTAATGAGGGCAAGGGCTGAGAGCATTCAAACATCTCTTCTACACAGTCCTGGTGTTTATTAACACAAGCAGTCCCACTGAATGTCACAATTCATAATATCAGTTAAAAAGAAAGTGCTGAAGTAGAGAACATTATAGTCCTTTGACAAAACTGACTTGCAACAGCCATGAGAGGAAGCCCGATCTTTGCGCAATTGAGTCTCCAGCCATATTTTTTTACTGTACATATGTGACAGGTCTAATTATGCTAGAAAACAGCCCTTGACATTCATTCAATTATTCCCAGAATGACTGAGAATCAAGCATAAATAGCATGCCCCACCACTTAGGGGGAGAAATACAGGGATGTGAGAGCATGGAACCTGCCAGTACCTTCAGCAAACACCTTAAAAAGAAACAAACTAGAAATATGTATACCATAACTATAGTTTACAGAACTAAGATCGTGCTGTTTGTTCTCAAGAAACAGCAGAAATACTACCTTCAGAGTTTTTCCATGTGTTTCTTGCCACAGCCAACTTCTGACAGCCAATTCCATCGATATTACTTTTCCATCATTTTGAGTGTTTGGGTTTTTTTTTGTTGTTTTTTTTTTTTTGTAATGAGCAACTGAGGGAGCATTCAGCATACTCCACGCACAGATAAATGCATTAAGCAAGCATAAGAATAATCTTTATGCTTTTTTGAAAGGGAATCAAAATAAGAAGCCTGTGTTCCTGACATTGCGAGGAGAAGGAAATACACTACTGGATGCATGTAAAATACCATGTAAGCGGTTGCTGCTTGGCAGATGACTTCTACTTTGGCAGACTGATGATAACTAACAGTAAACATTCCTATTATATACCTCCAAGAAAGAGCTTTCAATCAGCATGTCAAGAGCATTTTCCAAAAAAGATGCATCACTTCCACTTGCTTAAAAAACAAACCACTGAAATTTGCCCATCACTATTTCTCAGCAGCAATCACATGACAAACGAATATCACAACCGACAAAATGATATCCTTAATGGAACCAACAAAAATAGTTGCATGGCCTTTAAATGATCACTGAATATTGCCAGAGAGAGAATATGGAAGGCATCCAACCACTAAAAATATGGATGCTGAGAAAGAAGATCTAAGAAAGAACAGAACAAATAAAAAGATTACCCAACCCAGATCACTGCCTTGTTGCACACACTGAATTCAGAGTAAGTACACTTGTGTTCTGCAGCACCAGCAAGAAAGGCAGCACCATCACCCTGCCTCATATCACTGTCAGTAAGCTCCAGAGACGGTATAGGAAAGAAATAAGCCTTAAATTTAAAAAGGAAATATTTTGTGGAAGAATATAGGAAGAAAGTCTGCTCCTGTTATTCCTATGGCATCCCAATGAGCACTGAAGCGTGGGAAGCTGTACACAAAACAGAGAGAGTGTATCCCTTCTGTATCTTAACCCAGCAGAGTCTCTCACTCCCATGAGCCAAGATCCATTCTGGTCATGCAGCAAACACTTGAAACGGCCCAGAAAGGCACGCGCGAAAAATCTGTTCTTGACACAAACCCAGGCACTTCAGGCTGCGCTATGGGATTATCTACAGCATGAGACTAAAATAAGAAAAAACAATTACAAAGGTAATTAATTCGTGTTTAATTCCCCTAATCATTACCACTTTTTTTTCTAATTATCATATGATAGTAGATCATAATGATAATTACATACCCTGTAACTATCATCACCAATAAAGGAGAACATACTGCTATTTTAAGAGATTAAGAAATGGATTACTTGAATTAGGTATGTGATATAGCAGGTGACAGATCTTAGCTTTCTTAATGCTCCAAAATTAACCAGAATTCAAAAGATATTCGTTCATTTATGTCCAATAAGTTTTTGCCCCTAGGCTTAGAATTATTATAATAGATATCATCTCTATCAACTATGAGCCATAAAGGCATTACCGAAAAGCAGTTACAGTCTATATAAATACTTAACAACTCCACTAGGCATAAAGATTGGATCCACATGTGACTTTACTAAATGTTTCAAATGTTACATCACTAATTATGTGATACTGTCACTTCTGGTAAACCACAGATGTAACATGAAAAATATTCAGCTTGGTCTTGTGTAGATCTTATCTCAATGTGCAAGTTCCAAAAAAAACTGAACCGACCCTTTTGATCTCTGCCCTGTATTAGCTGTTAGCTTAAGAGTGAGCTTGCTGAGCTGAGGAATTTTTTGCAAGATTTGCATCAAATCTCCACACGATACAGCCAAGAGGTTGCACTTGAAACACAAAACGTAAACTTTCATTTATATTGCATATTGTAGCATTTATGTAAATCATCAAGGTTAGCTTATGTTTTTGTTATTAGATACAATGTCCCTTAGAGAAGTGCTTGACTCACTCCTCTGCATCTCCTCTGAACAAAAGCAAAGTTCAGTTCAACAGCCTGCTATGATATAACTAGCTTAAAAAGGAAGTTTCTCCAAAGGTTTCAAAATTCAATAGCCACAAGATCACTATGGCAAGCAATTTGTTGGAAAAAAAACTGCAGGTAGAGATAATAATAATAATACTGTTCCACCTTAAAATAACAGAGGTCCAAACTTTACTCAGGCCAGAATCATTGGCCTACAGGGTTTCATTTGCATTATGCACAGCATACTGGAGCCTGCAATAACTGAATAAAGCAAAGTGGGGTAAAAACGAATGGCTCTCTCACATTCAGTAACTAGGGAGTGAAAGTTCAGCCTCCTCCAAAGCCAGTAGATGTTTCACTAATGCCAGGGTGTATAAACAGGTTTTTTGTCTCCTTGGCCACTTGCTTTAATAAATACATATGTGAAAAGAACATAAAGAAAGCTTGTAAAACAGGGTGCTAATATTTTCTTCCATAAAAAGTATGAACTAAGTAACATTCAATGGCTGTTCAGCCTGAGGTCTTCAAACCTTTTGTAAAAGCAAGTAACACTAACGTGTTGGTCAAGCAGTACAGAAATTCTCTTGAGAACAGTAATCCATACAAGAACAAATCACAGGCAGTTGTAAGCTGATTTTTGCCAGGGTTTTAATAGTGCTGCTATCAAGGAAAGTAGCAAAGAAATCAGAAAAATATGATTTATGAAGTTTCCCTCTTCCTCTTTTACTGTAGTACGCATTAATCAGAGCTCCTGTCTTTTTTTCTGGGATCTTAATGAAGATGAGGTTAAATCAACTAACTTTAATGATATCTGAAATGAAGCATGAAACTGAACCATTGTTTGACTTTGTTTTGCCTTTGGTTTCATAAGTAGTGCAGTTCTTTAAACCTGGGTGGTATACTGGCATTCACTAGGAGACTGCTGCTTTCACATAGTGTCATTTTTCTCTGTCAAAGCTTAAACTAACTTACTTATATAGCTCATCTTTACCTCTTCCTTATACAACAAAACATATTAGGGCATAGCTAAGAGGGGAAAAAAAAAAAAAAAAAAAAAAAAAGGCCATAGTTTCATAAGCCAGTAGTAAAATGGGAGAAAAAAAATACAAAGTTCATCTACAACAAAGCTAACCACGAAGTGATCTAGAACAGTAAACATAGAAAAGCAGAGTCAAAATTTGTAATTAAGTTTCAAAAGGTTACTTTTGGTGCTTTTAAAATACTGCCCTGATAATAAAAGCTTAAACTGGGGGATTTGCATTCAAACAACCAAGCTCATATTCATCTTCCTCATACAGGACCAGATTTATAAAGATTATACAATAAGCCCCAGGTAACATAAACATTACAAAAAAACATTTGTTAGTAAACATTTGTTAGTTAATGGCTATCTCAACACTGAGCTTAATAGCAATATGGAACAACTGGCAGGAGTCAGATACAATGTTGTATCTGGTATTCTTTGCACTGGGAAAGGTAGCAACTACTGCCATCATAAAAAGAACCAGAGGGTGAAGGAAACAAGCACTTAAAAAGCTCTCTGGATGATGTAAGCTGACTTTTAGACTTCTGCTGTGGTGCCTGGAGTTTAAAAGCAGTAAAAAGTAGTTATGAATACATTTTTTTCCTATTTTTGTTACTTTAAGGAATGCTGATCCCACCAAAGGTTGCTGGCAGAAAGACTCAACCTGATATCTCTGACTCCATTTAAATTTGTTAGGAAAGAACAGGTGATAAGCAGGGTACAGCGTTTCCAAATCTGATGCAATGAACACTGAAAGGAAGGACTGTCCACATTTCTACTATTTAAGTAACTAGACCACAGGATACCTTAATTGACACTCACAAACTATTTCAATATCAGTTTTGGCCCTCTTGCTCAAATTCCTATTGAAGGTCAGTGCCAAAATCTCATTTTCTTGTAGTCACAATTTCTTCTTTCCTTTTCCAGCTTCAGTTTGTTCATGTATAGCTGACTGCCATTTGCAATTTTTGTCAGCATTTAACATCACAACTCTGTTCACTTTCAATTGTGTTTTTCTGGCTGTTATTAACAGAATATGTTTTCTGTTTGATTTTTTCCACCCTGCTCGGGTAGAAGTCCTAACACCAGAGGGACAGCTCTTTTTTTTTTTTTCTTTTTTTTTTTTTTTTTTTCTGGCTAACAAACAGGCAAAACCTGTTTATAGTTCAGTTTGGTGTACAAACCATGGAGGATTGATTACTAACCCTGTCAGAAAAGCAACCTGAAGGCTCAACCTGTAGTAGAGTTCTGGATAAAAATAGCAGCAGCAATGTCAGCTCTGAGAACGTTCTGAAGTTGACATTCTGTCCTCATTTGGCCACAGACTACACTGATAATGGATAAACATCAGATATGTAAGAAATGTATGCTACGTTCACCCTGGAGACTTTACGTATTAGAGATGTCCACTGAAGAAGTGAATATAAATGTACATATTTTTAATATGAGTCTTTCCTGTTAAAAAGACTAAATATGCATTTGCATATTTATGCATGCAAATGCATCAATTTTTCCCATGGATCACAGCAGTTGAATTTGTAGGACTTAAGTACGGCGCGTTTACATGCAATGAAAGAAAAACAGAGAAACACAGCAGGAATTGGCATCCTCCATACAAATGATGTGTAGTGTGCATTAACAAATGAACAGCACACTCCCAAAGGAGTTAAAGTGCACAGACCAGAAGTTCACTTCCTTGCCAATTTATTTCAAATATTTCACTAGTTGCTTTTGCTGAGAAAAGCACACAAATACATTTGCTGCCCAATCAAATCTCTTCCGTCTTCAAAGTCTGCATTCTATTTTTAGAAAAAAACTCACTAGAGAAATAGAGAACATTAAAAATTAATTATTCCATGTTCTGTGGCAGGGTAACATGCATGCCTTTGATTAGGTGATGTAAGTGAAGTTATATGCATCAAAAGGCTATATTATGGTTGTAATTAATTCATAACAATGGATTTGAATAGTTATCCAAAGCAATGGCAGTCACAACTGAAAGTAATAAAGCAATTTCAAAAGTAATTTGCACGTGTAGTTTATAAAGGTTCTATAACTCCCTTAAACACGTTTTTTTGATTATAAACAGCTGATGTACAACTGCATATTCAATTTTTCCAGCTAGGCTTCCAAAAAATTACAACCGTAGCGTAAGGTGAACTAAATCATACTATAAACTCAGGCTCTGTGCATGATGTTAACAAATCATAGTTGAGCTGATTTTAAGAATCTAAAATATATTGACACATAAAAACCTCAATATCCAAAATATTCTCCTAAAACTTTCCAAACAAGTTCAACTATACCAGCTTTCCTCAAATGTCAAGCCTGCTGGCTTTTAGTAGAGTCAGTGACACATAAAATATACACAGAATTACCAGTGATAAGCCTTCACTTTCTCCACTGTCCCCTCTTTAGGAGACCACAACTGTTTAAGGGACCAGTCTCTCATTAAAGCACAGCTGAAACAGAACCACTGTAATTCAGAAACATTTGAAAACATCCTGTTAGGTGCCAGAATACATTCATTTGTCAGTGAAGCCAAAAGATGCTTCGCTTCTATTTGCAGTGTGAAAGGAAGTGAAAGTCAGTATAACATTAAGCTCCATGTAAGCTAGAAAAGATTTGTTCTTTTGCCAAATAACACTTATAAATAAATAAATATATAAATAAAAAATGCAGGGCTGAGCAAGGAACTGGAGATGCAGAAAGACCACATTTTGTTGCAGCTTTGATTCTTAAAATAAAGTGGCATAATAATTACTTTTTCAGCATCCTGTAAAAACATATGTTAAAAACAACTTGCACTTACAGATTCAACCCATTTTAAAAATTTCAGAGACTTTGCTTTTGCTGGTAAAGACTTTCTTCACTAAGTAGTTTCAGCATGACTTTCAGGCAGCAACAAGGCACTGCTTCAGTGTGAGTAAGGACATCAGAATGTGACCCTACATCTCTGCTTCCTTTGAAAGTGATACAGCTAACCCTTACTTCAACAGAGTATCAGGTTAACGCTTCAATGGGCTAAAGAACTGTAAGGGCAGATCTTCAGCTAGTGAAGAGTTTCAAGAGGTGAGTGAAAAAAAGTCTTTTTGTTCTGTGAAAACATATATGATTTGTGAAACTGTTCCTATCCCAGAACACAGAATAAATAAATAAATAAATAAATAATCAAAGAGGATTTCAAATAAAAATGAAACAATGCTTCACTTTTGGTAATCACAACATTTTAAAAGTTGGTTTTCAAATTCCAAGATACGTTAGGCTTGTACTTCATTACAAACTGCTGCCTCAACATGAAAGATCTTTTAGATCTTTTTATTTTAAAATGTTGATAGAGGTATTTTAACCACCTCAGATCTTTTTTCCTGCTTTTATTTTTTTTTTTTAATTGAGCCATTGATCAAAACGGTGTGCTATAAAAGCTCTTTTGAAGATGAGTCAGATTTCTTTTTGACAGCTCTGCTCTTTCAGAAATTCACAACAAATTGCTGACTAGTTATAAAGATTGAATTTCTCTGTGAAAAATTTCCCAAATCTATAGCTGAAGCCAATCTTCATCAAAAGTCTTCCATGAGTGTGCCAAAAACCTCTAAGTCGTTTAAATGGCATTCTATGAACACTAGAATATTATCATTATTGCCAGGAGAAAGAGGGATGTTTCTTCCCTGGAAAGTCCTGACCCAGTTTCTGAAGAAACCTACATGCTGAGAAGTCCAGATCTCAGAGTAAATCAATGGATTAGGATCTTCAGGGCTTTTTCCGACAAGGAATGTCTATGAGAATGATTTAAGTAGTTTTCCAAACAATTCATCCAAAAATGTCAAATCTTCTGAAAAACAAAATATATGCAGGTATTAAGAGAATATATCTAGGTTTTTAACTAGTGAAGAAGGAAGTCAAAGGTGCAAGATGTGCAGAGTGTTGAGAGTAGTCCTTCTCAAGCACAAGAATGAGTGGGAGATGGCAGACTGGCATTACAGCTCTTACAAGGATGAAAGCAGTAGAGCTAAGCTTAAACTAATAACCTTATCTGACACTGTTATGAAGAATCTAGAGTCATAAGAGAAGCTCTAAAGAAACAAGGTTCAGAAGGGCCTATATTCACAATAAATTAATAAACCTCAGTAGACCATAAGGTCACTGCATAGTAAAATAACTGTACAACACTCCTTACTTCTGAGTTAACCAGAACTTTTTAGATTGTATTATACTAAATATTACAGGCTTAAATAGTTAACAGTTACACTGGTCTACCCTACAAAACACGTGCAGCAGACAAAACATGGGATGAACAATCCTCATTCATGCATGAACTCATTGGACTTGTTCATGCTTATCTATTGAGTAAGGAAGGAAATTACAGAAGAGAAAGCCTTCTGCATGAGGCAAAGGTTACATATTCATCCAAGGAAATTCAGTTCCCTCTTCACATTTGCAACACTGAGCACAACACTTCAATGCTTTATCATTATTATTAATACTCTTTAGTTGCACATATTGAGACACCTGGGATCTAGACCACATTTCCAGTAGAAGTCAGTAGAACTTGTAGAGGTTCAAGCATATGGAAGTATAATTTGAAGAAAGTCTTAATAAGAGCATTTAAAATTTTTGAATTCTAAATCTGGATTTGTTATCAAAGTACTTGCTTAATTTTGAAAGAACTCTTCCTGATAGGGTCCTCATAATAATGGAGATTAATTCAGCAATATGAAGAAAATATTCAGGGTGACAAGGCCTGCTAAACAACTCTGGATTCACTCTGCATTCACTGAATGCTGATGACAAATAAATGTTGACGATAAAGCAGATGCCCCACTAATTAAATAATTATTCTTAAAAGAATCAAAAACTGTGCAAACTGCTAACCACCAGTGCTGCCCAGAGGATTCTTTGCACTCAGCCTCAGCCCAGCTCCTCCTCCTGGGTAGTCACAGAAACAAAATCAATCTCTGTAGATCATGGAGATTTATGTCCGCTTCAGCTCCAGCTCTGCCCCTTACAATCCCAACAACTTCCTCAACACTGTGCTTCACTGTTTTGAAAAGACAGTATGATAATAATGGCCATTGACACTGAATTACTGCTAAGCAGTGTACCTTTTCTCAGACAGATCACCTGAGTAAGACACAAAGCTCTTGAACTAGATTACTATCAATGGAAGGTCTATTATAATACTGGACAGCCTTCTCTACTCTGAAATCCACAAAGCATTTGTCAAGGATAATGCCTGCAAGTGCTTCACTTTATCCAGATTGTCTTTCGCTTGCTGTTCTTCTCTCCTGCTGTTTTATGATATGTTTTATTTACACAGTATCTGAAAATTGCAGGGAAGGGAAAAGCTGGGTGAAGAATCAGTTCTAATAACTCACTGAGTGGTTTAATAACCCCCAGCACTAATTACATCAAGACAGTACGTTTAGTTTTAGTACAGCACCCAGTACAAAGGCTTGTGTTCAGAGATGGTTTTTGTGCCCAAATGACACTCAGAACAGAAAAACAAGGCACCACTCGGAGCAGAGATGATCTAGACAGTCACATTTACAGCTGACATTGCAAGGATTCTTCTATAAACATTTTTGACACGCTGTTGAATGTCAAGCTGAACTTCAAGGGTGACAAAACAGGGCTGTGGTCTGGAATTCTTGATTCACATGTCCTTAAGCAGAAAGGAAGGTACACAACCAATTTGTCCTAAAAATTCAGATGTCATGATTGATGCTGTGTTTTGTACAATTTCTAGCTGTTTGGCTGCAATTATTTCTGCATCACTACAGAAACAATGCGGTGTTTAAAGGAACATCCTCTTCAGTCAAAATTATCAAATTCAGCTGCAAAATTCCAAGTTTGCCCCCTATCAAGAAAAAACTGGAAAATATGAAAAAGTAAAAAAAAAAAAAAAAAAAAAAAAGGTCTCACTGGAATCAAGATGGGATTTATTGCCAGTTTAAACACTACTGAGTTTAGAAGTGATTTAAAAGCTAGAGTTCAAGTGTCTATAGATATATTCTACTGTTGTAAAACCAATTGCTCAAACCTACTTGAAATTGAATTAAGCTAAATATTTCATTACTCAATGAAGTACAGATCTGCAAAATTCTATAGACTAAGAAATGTAATAAGCCAATTCTGAAAAATCACATGAAAGAGTGAAAGACAGCACTTAGTTACCAGCTGAGTCATGGGGCAGTCTCCCTGTATACGTAAAGCCTTTTGCAGTCCAACAAAGCATAAAGCCAGCATAATACTGAAGGCTGCCTGATACATACACCACATGAAAATGAACAGAAAACAACCTCTGGGTTCAGATTACAAACTTGAATTACTCTCTAAGAAGATTTATAAATTTCAAGTATTATAAAATACTATGAATGATGAAAGCAAAACATCAAATTAGAGCCTGTAGCACTGAGTCACTGTTCCCTATTCTTGCTCTCAGAAAATACACAACTTGGTTTCTGTTGCAGATGATCTGTGATGTCCCTTCTATGCTTTATTATGAAGCTGATAAATGACTCGCTAGAAACATGGTGAAAGCTTTTGGAATTCATTGTGCTACAGAAAACAAATTAGAAACTTAACTTGTTGCATGAGGGATTATCCTTCACAGCATGGCCTTTACAATGTGAAACTAATTATTGCAGGGAAGATTTATGGTGTTTACAGTCAAGAATTCAGGGTCAGATTGACCAAATTCGTGTAACTTTAGACCTTAGGCTTGTCTGACTCTAAATAGAATGACTACTTCAACAAATTTGAAGATGAAAATAATATACATTTTTTTCTATTGAATTGCTTAGCAGGAAGCGGGGAAATACAGGCTATACAAATCTCTGTTCATGAATTTACTCTGAAAGTGGGTCATTGTTGTTGGCTTGTTTTGTTGTTTTTTTTAATAGGCAGATAATTCAGTGAGTCAGAAAAATGTACTTTAATTTCCATAATTAATCTCAAAAGAATCCACTAGAGTGTTAAGCCACAGAACTCTCCAAGCATTTTCATACAATCATGCAAGTTAGGATCAAAAAACGTGCTACTGGTGTGGAAACGTGGCTGGTAACACAGCTGAGAGGCCAAGCTGTTTTTCTTAAGCTAGTCATTAAAAGTGACATGAATTTTAGAGCAATTAAAAAAGCTCAATGTTTAATAGACAATTAGATGAGCAGAGAAGTCATTTTACCTTAAGTTATAAGTGAAATAAACACTGAATATAATAAGAATAATGCAAATGCCAATAGCTATTTATGATTTCAGTTATGCTTCCAGTCAAGATTGATAAGCGCTGGTGAAAGAGATAAGCCAGTGAGCAAAACACAGGCAAGCCTACCAAAAATCAGCTTTGTCATTTTCATGTACATTTTACCGTGCTGCTGTTGATACAAAGATGCATTGCTGTCATGAAAAACTGAATTCAGTCAGAAATCTCTAGTTTATCTCTACCCAAAAATCAAAAGCGAATCTCTCAGACAGAAGGGTTGATGCATAGCTGATCCAATTTAATTAACTAAGTGTCTAATGACATACAATTTAGGGTTTCTCTTGGAAAAATCCAGCTCTTAAAACAGCGTAGGATCTGAACTTTCCCTGCAGCAGTACCAGGAAGCAATACCCACTAAGTAAAGAATTTGGATGCTGGTCAAAGCCCTAACCAAAATAGTGACTCCAAAACAAAAACACAGAATTGCTGCAAAGGAGCTATACTCTCAGATTCATTCAAGTGATGAAGATCCTCCCTCCGCTTATTCTATAACCTAACAAATATTACAAGCTAACAGCCATAATTAATACTGTGATTGGTAATATCACAGTTTATTTATCATGACTTACATCCACGTTACTCACAGCACAATTGTATTGTGGTACATCAAAATAAGATCCTAGTGATAATTTCTTCCTTATTGCTAGTAGTGACACAAAAGCCATAAAGAAACAATTGACTTTCAGATTCCTGGATAAATGTGCAATATTGACATCATGCACACTTGTTTAGAAATCAAGCTGTTCAACAGGTAGCCCAGCGATGCCATTTTATGCTTTATTCTACTTTTTTTGGAGAGGATAAAGGATGCTCTGGAGGGTCTTTACCCTTTCCCAAGCCAGTGTCAGGAGCATTGCTACTGACAGTTTGCAGTCAGGAGCATTGCTACCCACAGATTTCAGTAAAGGTGCCTCATTCCAGGCTCTGGAGTCCCAGACAGAATCAGGAACAGGATCCCAGTATTGCTCTGATCTGGAAAGGGAGAGGCTCCAGCAGAGGAGAGAAATAGGGAATTTGAGCATTGGATCTAGAATTTAGTGCTACAGGGACAAAAGACCAGGTGCAGTTAACTGCAACCACCTTTTCTAAGATGGCTGTGCTAGAGGCTGTGTTTCAAAAGCTGTGGCTTCAGCAGATTAGTAGCCTGAGGGTCTGACAGAGTAGATGTGCCAGGGCAATTTGATGAGGAATGAGGGAATAAATAACTTTGTGGTAAGCGGGATGAAAGGAAAGGGGATAGTTCTGGGGTTGTACAAGGGCACAATAAGACCCAAGAGGCCAGGATCTCTGAGATGGGAGGAGGTCCAGATTGAGATTTATGGTCTTAATCTAGAGGTTTGGAACCTTTTGCATGCAGCTACTGCTCAAAAAAAGCATCTCCTGTCCCCTAGAAGATATGCTGTATTCTGCTTTGAAAATTAGGAGTGCAGTAGCCTCATCCAGGAGTGTCCGAGGTCTCTAAACAAGTAACTGTACCTTAATAAGATCTTCAGTGGTCTCTTGACCTATGGGTTGAATTAATTCTTATTTTTTTCCTGTTATTTGTGTTGCATGCTGACATATATAGGACTTATTTACTATTAGAAGCATCTCTAAGTAAATATAACTTGACTATTGTAATGAAGTGAAGTAATTATTACTTTTTTTAATAGACAAAAGATATTTCTTAAGTCCATCATACTTGTTGCAGGTAGATTTCACCATGTGTTTGAAAACTTCCCAACATTCACCCAATGTCTGAATAGCTGTCAGACTTTTCTCCAAGAAACTCAAAAATGATATATTCAAGTCCAAAATAAGCTTTGACCAGATAATACTTCACAGGCCTGAAATGGAAACACTTCTCATAGTTTACATAAGTGCATAGTATTATCAGATTATTCTCCAGAATACTCAGAGATAACAGATAAATGCATTTAGAACGAACTAACAGATAGAGAAGTAATGCATTCATGCCAGTTTTCATTTAAGAAAAACCTCCAATTAAAATTGTGCAGCAACTTGGTCTAGTGGGATGTCTTCCTACCCCTAGCAGGGGGCTGGAACTAAATGGTTCTTAAAGGTCCCTTCCAACCCAAACTATTCCATTATATGATATGGAAAAGAAAATCCACAGAGTGATTTCTTTGTTTTCCACTATACACACAAATCCCCGTTAAGGAACACTGTTATTAGCTTGGCAACTGAAGCAAATATTTCATGCTATAGATGAAACCCCTCAGAATAGCAGCTCTCTGAGCAGTAAGGTGTTCTGTCACACATTTTTTGTGCGTACTGCAAAGGTTCAAAAGATTTGAGACCTGCTGTCAATACATACAAACATTTCTTAATTATTCAGTCACATGAACACAGCGCAAGTAGTAATGCTATAACATTTCCTGATTGAGGAGCTATAAATCAAAGCCTCAGACTCATTGAATTTTTACTAGTTATTTGCAGACCTTACTAAGTAACACAAGCTTGGCATTTCAAAGATCTGATTTAAAGAGATAAAGTTGCCCCCGTTCCTTATGTAAAGATGCAACTTAAATTATACTTGCAAATAAAACATTTGTGAAACTGACGGGCCACACACTGGGTCCTCCTGCTTTGCCTGGCATCAACATTTGGATTATGAATCACCAGTCAGGCTGATGAACAAGTGTCATGTTATTCATCAGAGCACCAGACACTTCTCAGCAAATTTCCTAGCTGAATGAAAGGAACAATGCTGGCCAAAGTCCCAGAACAGATCATTCCAAGAAAGGAACAATGTGACAACAGCATGGCAGGTTAATGATAAATATTTCAGAAATACGTCTTTCAGCAAGAAAGGATTAATATAGACCTTGGGGATAAAAATACTCTCAGTGGCATTTTGCTGGTGTATTTTTTAATGAAAAAAAGTACAACAGAAGGCAATTCTGTGTTTGGTTGAATGCAAATTCATTACCATGAGAATTATAGTAATTGTAATTAATTTTATGGTCGTTCACTGGGAAACACTGAATAAGCTTGTGCCAGTAAAGATATTATTCTGAGAAGTTCATTTATGCATTCCTTCCAGGATTTTTAACTTGAATCCAGTGCCAACAAGCAGCAAGGGAAATCACTTTGATAGGATACGGGTGAGTAGTTCACCATCATCACTCCCACCACTTCAATATATGATTTAGCAGCTCTCAGTTAACAGGGAGCAGGGGTTATATGCAAAATAACAGAACAGAGAAACCTTGCAACAAACCTAAAAGTACCCCATTTAAGTCTGTTTGGCTGGACACCACCATAAACACATGTCCTCAAATAAATAAAATAATTAAGAAATGAAAAAATACAGGTAAAGATATTTATGACATTCAGGTACAGTGAAATAAGCTACTGCCAAAAATGTGTTGGTGTGAGTGGAGTGAACATTGCTTAGCATGAGCCCCTTCTCTGTCAAACATGTAGGCAACATGAGATTGTACCGCTTGGCTGTACACCAAGAACAGCTGTCTGAGAAGTAAAAACAACACAAACTGTATCTAGTTACAATCTGAAGGAGGTACACTGAACATACAATTCAGATTTATTTATTTATGCAAAACAAAGGCCCTGTATTGCTAACTTCAGGCTCACAGCAGCCTTAAAATTCACTGAGGCCTCTGTCAGCATTTTGGAGGAATTATTATAAAAGCACAGCTTAAGAAGCTGTTCCTTGCAATGCAGTTGCATTTGAAACAAAGATGTTTTCAGAGCATAATTTCTTTTTCTTTGTTTCCTTTCTCAATAATTTAAAATAGACATTCACTCCATGTTCGCAGTATGAAAGCCATTCTGGAGAGAGCTAGTGAACAGCTCTTTTTGACAAAAGCACTGATATCTTAGTAATGGAGATGCTGAGTCAACTTATTAACAAATCTAATCACCAAAAGATACCCAAAAGTCTCTTACTACTCATTTCACTACAAATGTTGATTCTTTGCACACAGGGAGATGGAACTAAGCTAGTAGAAATGTATTTATTAGTCAGGTGCACAAGACCAAATGCACTCGATATTAATTTTTGAAAGCAGAGAGAAAAATAGATGCTCTTATAGTCTGGGGGGTGAAGAATCCCTAAATAACCAAGCGATACATATCCTGTTATAACAAGGTGAGCAACATGAACAGGTAGTACAAAACCACCCATAATATCAGTCCACTATTATAAATTCAAGACACTTTGATCATATAGACACTATTTGCATTAGTTAGTGTATACAGTTTGAGTTAACTGTCATCATCAAAGAAATTCACAAGTATGTCAGTACTTTATGCAATATTTTATCATGAACAAGTCACAATTAACATTTCTTACTAAGCCTGACAAATATGTATGTTATTGCTATGTTTTCTTTGTCATCAGGACAGCCCTCCTTGAAGAGCACTAGATCTATTTTCATCCATCTGCCCTTTATTTTCTTCAAAAAATGCTTTGATTTCTACATGCATGCCTTATGTGAAACGTATCAATTAATGGTCACTTCCTTTTCTAAACTATTTGCTCTTTTAGTTAACTTTTTATATAAGGAATTTATTTTATTTTTGTTACTTCATTAAAAAAAATAAAAAGATTAGACAATGTAATGGAAATTCTACGTGCCAGTAGTTTGACAGGAAAGCTAATGGTCCAGATCTTGATCTAAATTTACTGAAAGCTATCTACTTTAAGGGAGCCATGTCTACTGCACTGATGGTTGGCTTAATTTATATCCAAATGAGCAGCAGTAAAGCAAAATAAGTTTGCTGAGAGCTCTGACTTCATAACGTAAAAGTAACCATTAGTCCACACAGATCGTCAGGCGAGGTGTTGACAGAGCACGTCTCCATAAGTCAGGAGCTAATGCAAGTACTGCCAAACCTCTCCAATTGTCAGTGAAGAGCACTTGCCTGTGAATTAGGGCTCAAGGAGTTCTTGGCCCACAGTGTAAACTCACCTAGACACCACTTAAACACCTGGTGAACCAACAGAAACTGTTACATAAGCTCAAACAAATGAACAAACTGGTTGCAATTGTACATCTCACAGCTATTAATACCAAAAATGTCAAGGAAACAACATGATTTATAGCCCCAGAAGAAAAGCTGCTTGCAACACTCACGAAAATATATACTGAGTAAAACTGTGAGTAGAGCACAGTGCAAAAAAAATGGCACTCACAAACTTGACCACATATTGTTGAAGCAAGGGCAAGAATAATAAGTTATTAACCACTTCAAGCTATGTAATAGTCCAAAGATAACACATTTGACAATTGACTATTTTATGTCACAAGTGTGTTTTATAAACACAGAATTACTGGCTCTGCTGATCCTCCCATATGTATTTTATTTTTATTTTTTTAATTTGGATTATTTCCCCAGCTTTAAAGGAAGAGGTCTGGATTTTGTCAGCATGACATAACAAAGATTTGCTTTTCCATAATGTAGCTATTACATGTTTTTTGCTAATTTTCTAATTATCATCTGAAAGTAAATTTTAACAATATTTTTGACTGACTCACTTGCAGCTGGATAATACATGATGATAGTGAAAAGACACACAAATGATGGGTTGGTCTTTGCAGTCCTCTAATTAATTACATTTAGATGCTTACGCTTCAAAGAGGTGCGTCTTCCTGGCCTTCTAAGCCACGTACTGAAATTCTCATGTGGTCAAAAAACATGAGATACCACATACTTTGGATCCTCAACAGAACAAAAAGCTTTGAGATAGGTTCACAAATGGGGAAGCACTGCTCTACGCAGGGAGTAGTTGCAAGTCCATCACAATGGAGCATCCTGCATGGCCTCAGTGGTAACTGTCCCTGCTCTTGCTGGTAATGCATGTGGCCCTTACACTGCTTATACACTTCACCTCAAGTATTTTCTCATATGGTGTGTTGACCACCTTGATATGTTTAGCATGAAAGGACTGAGTATGTATTAAAGAGAACATGTGACAAGATACCCTGGAGCTGGTATTACACTTGAACAAATAGTTTCGGAATGTAAATTTGATGTTAAACACTGATTATCAGAGTAATAGATCACTTAATTTTGTGAAATGAATCTAAAGACCATCAGGAATTAAAAAACACAAGCCCAAAATATTTAGAAGATACTTGGCTCTGTGTGCACCCGTAATTTTTTCTTTTTTTTCCCCCTGAATCATGCTGGAAAAGCAGCCTCTTAAATTTCTTCAAATTTCCCCTCACTCAAGTGCAAAATACATACCCGTATGACATGCCACTCTCATGTACCACAGCAACCAACTGTGATATCAATGAAGCAATTATGCAGTAATTAAAGATGTAAGACATTCAATACATGGGATTTTAGTAATTTTCATCTCTATTTGTCTTGTACAGAGTCCTGAAATATTTGTCCTGATAGGAAACAATGGCAGGAACAAGCGCACAAATACAAACCTTAGCATCAGGACTGTCCAAGTAAGAATTTCTTTCTTCAAACTATCTTCATTTCAAAAATAATCTGGACTAAATATGGAGATTTAGAATTCCTGACAGCCAGAGGATGCCTGTGAGGAATACACACCAATTATGGTGGGAGGTTGCAGCACTAGTTTTGTAAGGCACAAGTTTCTGGATTACTCACATGCCCTGAAAAAGTGTTTGCTCTTCAGAACAGACTTGAGGTACCTGGAGCTAAAAACCATTACCCAGACCCAGGAGCTAGGGAGCCATTAACGTGATCAGCTCAGATTGGTGTTTTTCCAGGAAGGCAATCTAGGCTGTGACATCAGCCTTCTAGCTTTTTATTCTTTTCCAAATAGAGCAAAACCTAGAAGCCATTTGATTTTTTTCCAAAAATACTTTGTTCTAAAACAAATTGAGGATTTTGGAATACATCATTCTAAATTCAAGGAAGGATACTGCCTACAAAAATGTTGTTCTTTGAAAGAAAATAGCAAAAGGAAACTTGAGTCATTGGAGCATAGGAATGACCTGACACTATCTACACTGCTTAACTGTTGCCAGCTCAATTTAAACAAAAGGTTGGCTTGAAAATAAGTGTCAAGTCTATACATCATCTAAACCTGGGGGAGGAGAGTTTAAGATTTGGATCTGATTTCTGCAGCACAAGCCCATCTCTAATTAAAATGAATTAGGTTTAAGAAGCATAAGATAATGAATACATAACTTAGACTCGTATGTTGATAGCAGACTTTGTGTGCAAAGTTCTTGCCAAGGGCAAATTTCTATGGTCAAGCCATAAAGCTATGAAAATAGGGGTTTTATTATAAAATTGCTTAAAGATGCTTAACTATAGCAGCACTTTCAGAGACAGCTATAACAAATGCCACCTTGAAAAGACAAGGTTCACAGTCCCTTCACTCACTGTATGGACTGGATTTAACTGCAAACAACAGAGCTTCACTGCTTTTAGCTCTAATCTCTCAGATGTAGTATGCTGCAGCAATACCACAACAACTCTACTTATAGATCAGTTGAACAAAGATTTCTGAACTTTTCTCTATCTCAAGATAATGTAAGTAAAGTCTAGGTATAAACTAGCTCTTCCAAAGTCAAATTAAACCAAAGCACAATGGTTTCATAAGCACTATTGGATAAACACGGAGTAAAAAGGAAAGCAAAAGGTTCAGCCAAAGACATTTCAGAATACAGAGCGTAAACTTTTTATAAGTCTAATTTTGGAAGACAAAGCTTTTCATTTTGTAGCAAGACGTGTTGTTTATAACAGAGCAGAGAGCCAAGGGTAATAAAAATGAGGCACTGTAACCTTGAAGGTTATCCACAGCTGCCAGGAAGCTTCTAATTAAGATGGGTCATTTCAGTCAGTACTCAGAGGGAGGTAGCAAGGAGGCACTACTACATTGAGCTTCCATCTCTATGGCTCTTTGCAGCTCCTAATTCTCTCTTTCTGACTCCATATCAGTCACTATCTCCTTTCTGTATCAAGAAATTGCAATGCTGAGTCTGTATTAGGCACAGGTATACATTTAAAAAAAGCTATCCACAACCAAGTTAAGCCAAAAATGTGCTTCCATAAGACCTCAGTGGTTTTAAGGCATTCCCCTAGAAATGAAATACAACTGCAGAAACCCTTATCTACTTATAGTCGTGGTACATAACACTGAGAGGTACCTCCAAAAGCTGAGTTTCCAAAGCAGTGCCAGCCATGCTCCCACCAACTTGCACAGACATTCAAGTAATACTCCTAAACGAGGACTAATGCAACCATTGTGAATCCCGCCTTTGTGTCTACCACTTCAGATCTGTGTCTTAGAGACCTGTCAGACCTCACAGAATCATGTCCCATTCTCCTGCAGCTCAGGTTGAATTTATCACAGTTGGGATTGTACTTTCATCTCTTTGCCCACATCTCTTTGTGTGCTAGATACAGCAAGGTGGCAAGGCTTTGAGAATATCTGCTGGAAGATGTTGACAGCAGTAGCAACAGCAGACTGCTCCTGCTTAAATTGTTGTGTTTTTTTTTATCCCTTTAATTCCACACTTATTCCATACCTACAAGTCAGAGATCCCACAGAGCCTATATAGATCTCCCTACACTGGGAAGACACCTGTAAGTGTTATACAGCTATTTTAAGTTACCAGGCTATTGCAAAGGGGTTGCAATTCTTTTGGAATATCTGGCTCGAAATAAAACAGTCCAATGTGTGATTAAAATAAAAGAAAATTCACACAAAATAATTTGTCTGCAGCTTTCTGTATCTTCTGCAATTGTAAACCACCACCTTTATCCCAAATGTATAGCACAGAGTGCACAGCAGAACCAGAACAGCTGCTGATGTCAATGGCTTTTACACAGCAACAAAGAAGAAAGACCAGGTTGATGAACCTTCAGCTGTTTTGAGTATGAAGAATTTTATGCAGTACCATTGTCTCTTTAGTAACAAAATTACGGTGTTTACAGGTACCTGGAATAATTTATGCAGTTGAGGAAAGTAATGGGAAGTGCTTAGTTTAAATTCATGGAGATTTGTGGCATAGAGATGCTGTGTTCTGAATTCAAACAATAAAATTTAGTCTACATAGCAGCAGAAAGCCTCCTAGCAGTAAAATGCATTATATTATGAAACAGTCTTGTAGTAAACACATTACCATTTGAGTCAGATAAAAACAGTCTAAAACCACAGAGAAAATACAGCAGGACACAGTCCTGTACCAGCAAAAGAATTAGGCAAGATAACCTAAATGGTTTTCTTCCATAAAGTGTGAATAGTTCGTAATGTAATTGCAGTAGAACATGTAAAAATAAAATATTCAAGACCCCCCCACATACACTGGCTATCAGGCTTCCCCCATCAATTTTCCTCAGTCTTTTTCCAACTAAATAAAACAGCACCTTTTAACAGAACCAAAAGGAACAGAGCCCTTCTGCGGGGCTGCAACATCACCCTTTCAAAGCAGTGCACCCTGGAGTCACTGCATCCTACAGGGCACGCACACTTTGAACTTCTCAACAATTCCTAACACCTACTGTGTCCCTGCTTGGTCTCTTGTAGTAGGATTAACACAAATATGTGTGACAGGAAAAGCGGCTTTGATTTGTTTGTCTTCAATTCAATGGTCAGTGCTCTATTTCTCAACTGCTCAGACTGCAAACTGGCAGTGTGCTAGCTTAGAATAACCATCAGAAGTTATTTCACAAGCATTACTGACATGTTTTTGTTGACTGAAAGGCAGCAATTAAAGTAAATTTGAATTATTCTAATTTCATAAAACTGGAAGAAGAAAAAAAAAAGACAAAAATCCCAAGTTACCTGATTTTTCTTTTGCAATTATATCATGTTTAACTTCTACTAAGCCAGGTGCGCACTGTTCATCCATCTTCAAGCAAAAAGCTCTACCATGGTTATGAGACATTTATAGCAACAAATCCTTTCTTTCATTCCGCTTGCAGGATTGACTAACACACCAGTATTAAGGGGAGAAAGTCCCAGTTATAAAAATACTCAAGAATGTGCTTAATTCTAAGCGTATAAACAATCCCATTAACTTTAATTACATTTAAGCAGATGCTTAAGTTGTTTGAACATTAAGAGTATGACTTGTAATACGCTTAACTTTTAACATATACTTGCACGTACCATTTCAGAAATTCACCAAGAAAGCACAAAGATGGTAAATACAAGAAAAAGTACGTAGAGATACCACAGAGGAAACCTTCTCATAGAAATATTTTCTTCAAAATAACATCCATTCTTATTTTACTAGAGGATGTTGCTTTGAAAAGCTGTTGTAGGTGCAGAAAGTCTGACACTGGAGGAGACAGGTGACTCAACAATTCCTTCGTACTCCAAGAAAAGAGGAAGAAATAGTAAAACAGCTCAGGCAGAGTTCTCTGCCTGAGGCTACAAAACACTATTCTACTACAAAACAAACCATAAACATCAAACATCCTTCGTCAAAGCACGCAGCAAAGTAGTCTAGGATAGCTTTTGACTTTGCTGCCAGCTCCTTCTCATTTTTCATTCTACTTCCATAACCTTAGTAAAATTTTCCATTAGCAGAACATGAAAGGATAGTAAAAGCAAGTATGTATTCTCCTTAAAAGTAGCCAAGACTTTCTTATTCCAAAACATCCATAGTTACTGCAGAAAGTTTCAAATTGCTCTTAAAAGCTTATTTCTTAAAATTAAATTTTTTTACTGAATTGAGATTTTAACTGAAATGCTAAAAAAGCTTCTTTTCACCTCTATTTTGATTATCATTTGCACATATTCAAAATGAATAGTCACGTTAAATTGCTTCAATTAGAGTTTAATTTTATATCCTCATTCTAAAGTGCTAGAAAGCTTTGCACTGCTTATCAACCACAGGGAACACTAAGTGCATGGTCAATACTACAATGGAGGCTTTCAATGTAATTTTGTTTACAATTAGTAGGCATATATCACTTAACAAGTCTCTATTGTAAAGAATTAAAAAAAGAAAAAAAAAAGAACAACCCAACCCTATTAACTTAAACCTATCAGTTTCAAATACTATTAGGTATCGTAAACACAGATGAAACTATGACTGCTAAAAATTGGCATGACAGTATTGCCACAACTTATTTGAAGGGTTACTAAGAATAAAATCAATGTCTTATTTCTTAGTTCGTGCACATTCCCAAAAGTGCTTGCTTTATTAATGCGTTGTTGCATAACAACTCGTGTCTTTGAACTGCCCTGCTCTGATGCTTCCAAACACTCCTGAAGTGTGTTTGCCCTGAGTAGAATCACACTGTGCCAAGTACTGATCAGAAAACTGGATCTGTTACAAGTTTCAAATGTTCCAAAGGAGAGTACATGAAGTTTTTCATTTTGGACTGTATCGTTATATCCAGCTTTCTGCAGGCTGGTTTCTGACAAACATATCCATCATGCTTACCTGCCCTTTTAGCCTGATAACACACCCCCCTCCCTTCTTGCAGCACAGTCCATTATCTCATGGCAGCTGCTGTGCTGTTTTCTGCTACGTTCACCTCCAATCCCAGCTTCAGCACCGAAATAATTCCTAGTACATTGTTTTTGGGTCAGTTGGAAAACCATAATCGAGAGCACACCGATCCTGTTTCAATTACCACCGTTTCCACTGTGGCAATGTTTAAGACACTCAAATGAGCACTGATGTTTGATTATGCCAACTGTGTGCTGTACAAAGTGGCAAATAAGGACAGACCCTGGCTCGTAAGGTTACAGTTCAGGTCAAATCCTGGAAATGAAATAGCACTGAAAACCACGGATAAAACTCAAAGGCCTGCTCAAGTTTCTGGCAACCCCCCTGCTGACTTCAGTGAAGCCAGGAACTACCCACCTCCTATCTCACAACAAAGGAATGCTATCAGGGAATATGAGTTTAAGCACTGCCTGCACTGCTGTAGTCATTTTCATGCTGTATATCAAATACACATTGTTGCATTCAGCTCTGAACTCCCAGAGGTGCCCAGTCTGCTTGGGCCATTGCTGCTGCGGAACTTAAAGCAAAGTAAACAAGCATCAGCCCAACTTCTTTCTTCTGCCCTTCCCTGAGCGCTCTATTCAAAACACGATGGCAAGGAGAGGAGAGGAGGCAGATTACATTACAAGCAAAAATATATGCAGTTGCTCCCAAACTCGTCTCCAGTTGCCATTTATCATCTTCTCAGAGCCACAATGCAAGTTGTCACTGTTGCAGTCCCTCTCTGCCAGCTCCAAAGAGTTCAAAGGCAAGAATACACAGGTTATGCTGCTGAGACAGAGAAAAGCAGAGTGCGAAGCATGTAGCAACCACCTGCACACACCTAGCACTCTGAATTTCTCCAGCATCTTCTAATTAAATTGCACAAATGAAAAGAATAAGAGAAGCTGAGAAGAGGAGGAAACAAAGAAACAAGTCAGAAAGATATCCACTAGTGAGGAAGAAACCAGAAGGAACTCAAGTTATTTTCACACATTTTTTCAGACTGAATTACTAAAAGTGGAGTATTTAGAAGTTTTTGTTGTTGTTGTTGCATTTTATTTATATATATATTTTTAAAGGGAATCCGTGTTTAATGCAATACTTCTATCAGATATTGCTCCAGCATGTAATTCAGTTCATCTCATTCCCTGCTCCAGTCCTCCTAACATCCTAACAATCTTTAACATCAGGATTATCATCTTCAGGAACTGCAAGAATTACTGTATAATGAATAATGGTCAGTGAATGAAGCATGACTTCACTGCCAAATTATGCAGCTTCCCTGATGGTTGCCTACACTCACAATACCTTGAAGATAGAGGGTTCAGCAACAACACCAAGAATGGTTAAAGACGTGGGAAATTAAAAATCTTTCAAGCTACTACTTTAGCCTGTTTCAAATTCTTGACAAAAAAAAAAAAAAATAATGGATAAAAGCAGGAACTTTTCCCTCTGGAAAAAAAAATAAAAATTAAATACTCTTACATTTTATGACCAAACTCTCAAATTGCAGTTGTTCTATTTATGGTACAATTATTTTCAAGGTTGCAACGCGTTCAAGAAGTGCAATGAAAACTGATGGCAATGTGGATCTGCACTACATAAAAAAAAGGCCACTGTGGTTACAGCCTTAATAATAATTCCAGTTAAACAAAGAAGAAAAAAAAAAAAGTGTGTGTGGGGGGGTGAGTAATTTTTAAAATTTTTAAATGCAAATCCATTGAGGTCTGATTTCACACACAACGTTCCTCCTATTGTTGAGCTAGCATTTCAGCCAAAGCCGATGGCATGAGGTACACCTACATATGTGCACACACAAAAATGTAAACAGAACCATAAAGCATAACCATACCAATTATTTATCATGAATTCTATATAAACAACTGCTACTGCTAGCGGTGCCAAGATAAAAATGCCCCATTTGACATACAAGTTGCAAAATGAGTTTGCTTTCATCATGGATTCATATTCAAGAGTAAATAATGGAGCTGCAGTTCAGGAAAGATTTGAAAGAGAAATTGGTGATAATTTTTTGCACTACTGTTTTTCTCTTTTGTGAACTTTGCTTTGGCTGGTTTGCAACGGTAGGGAGTAAATGGAAACTAGCTGAACATAAACTGTTTGATTTGAAAGTTTGCATCTGTAAACTACTGAGACAGCCTGAGGGAGGAGGTGATCATTCAGTATCTTATAATAGCAGGCATCACGGAGATCAAAGAGAAAGAAGACTTGGATGAAACCAACTATGACGGCTTGACTGTGTGAGGTACTAGTAGAAATAAGATATTCCTGATGCTTAAGGAAGACTGTCTGAACTGCAGTCTTGCTCACCTTCCACGTGTCATGCTGTTTTGGGCTGCAACCACACAGATTTAAAAACCCTCTGCTGACATCTGTGTCGTTGATAGAAGTTTGGACAAAACAAAGAGGCTGACACTGCTATGCTTGCAGTCTTTCAATTGAAAATCTGGTGCAATCAAAAGCTGGAGCTTCTTTATCCAGTATACAAAGACAGAAGCTTGGAAATATCAGAAACTCAGACTCCCAGTGTTACAGTACATGTAGAGACCATCTCACCGTGGAGCACAGGGATTGTTTCTAACACACTACCTCAGCACATATTAAGAAGTCACAGTAATGAACACTGACTTTAGAAAAAGCAAAAGCAGACTATTTCACTAATTCTGTATCCCATTTGGGTGATTTTTTTTTTCTTTTTTTCCTCTGATATCCATTAATTACACCAGACTGGAAGCTTCAGGGCATGATTGTGTGCATCTCTAGAGGCTGGATGAACTTTACACAAAACATTTCCCCTTTATGGAAATCTAAGATGATCACATGTTTAAATACTGCATGTGCATATCCAAATGCGACTTAAATCTTTGTTCTGTACATTTTTCAGGGCTTAACATTCCCAAAATGTGGCTAGACTACTTCACTACAGCTCTCCATCAATATTCTATCACAACACCAAAACACCAAGGGATCCATCCCCATGGCATACATTTGTTGAGACAAGAAAAAAAACGTATTCAGCTTGAATATGCAGGGTTCTGGCTGACCATTCAACCTTGTACTGTGCTGCTCCCCTTTATTAACAGAGTTATCTAAAAGAGTGAGGAGTTGCTTGCCTGGAGGTTCTCTTTCCCCACAACAGTGCTGTCAGGACAGGCAGATTTTAGAAGGATTCAGGGATATTGCATGGATGTGGAATTCACTTTTGATTTAATTCACATCCAATTTGTAACAGGTGTGAGTCCAGGAAAAACAAACAACAACAAAACAAACCAAAACACAGCATTTGCTTGTCCAAAAGCTAAAAATTACCTGATGTTCTAAATAAGACTTAAGCTCATGCTTCGATCCCATCCAATCCAACAGCTTTTGCTGAAATAGAGCTATGGAAAACAATGCAAAACCCATTGAATTTCACTGGTGTGACCTCAGTAAGTGAAAAATAAAGTAAGGAAAAGATTCCTCCCTGGAAAATAAATGAAAGAATGATTGAGAGAGAAGGAATGACATCACCATTGTTTACTTGTGCCACTTATAGTCTAGATGCTAAAATGACGACTCCTCTAAAAGCAGCTATGAACCATATCACACCAATCTGTTGGAAAAAACAATACAAAAAAGAGGGCTTTGGCGTACAATGAGACATTCAGTGCTGTTACCGTTAAAGCGTTTGTAATTCAGTTCACAACATCTCCTCAAGCTTCCAAAAAGACTGCAATAATTTTTTGTGCTTACAAATAAGTTGCTTTTCAGCAAAACCTCTCATTTGTCTACAAATACACTGAAGCATGATCGAGTGTTTCAGATCAGCAAGGCTTTTCAGCCCAGTTCTTTCTGGTTTCAGAGATGCTGATTAACCTGAATTACTACACAGCAGACTTTTAATTGCAAATGTTTTCAAAGCAGAGACTGCCTTACGTCTGTGTTCACATCTAACAGACAAACACTGCGGCAGAAAATGCTGCGTATGTAAAGTACCCAAAAACGTACCACAGAGAAGAATAGCCCGTGTTGTGTATGTGCAGCAGACAAACAAAATTCCATGGAAAAACACACACTGTAAACATCATTGCTTCCCCATTGAGGACAGCTGCTGTAACACAATCCGCAGTGCCTGCTGCCAGGATTTTCCACATGAGTGCATCTTCTTTTAACCGCTGCTCAAACACTGGCTGAAAGAGGAGCTGCTAGACTGAACATGTGTCTGCGCTGGGCCGACAAACCCCCTGCACAGCACCGGAATGCAGAGCAAACCTCCACATTTTGGCGGGAAAGGCACCGCCCGCCTGCCCTGCGTATCTTCGGAGCCAACACTCCATTGCTTTTGCTTTGGCTCTCAGATACGTTGTGCATTCCTGATAACGAGACCTGAGCGTACGTGGTTGTGAGAGCACACACAGCCCACACAGCACACACTTAAACGTTAAGCAGAAATGGTCAATAAATGAGTCACAACTACTGACAAGAGTATAAAATATAAATCCTGAGTTGCTTATACCTGAGTAGAAAGAAAGGATGACCACGCTGGACATGTATATTTCTTAAAAAAAAATAATATTGGCTGAAAGCTTCAGAGATATAAAGCCTTGGTAGAAGGAGGTGGGAATGAGTGGCAGCAGAGAATCTGTTTGTAATGTCAACAAACTGCAAAACAGGGACTATAGCAGATAGAAAATGGCATCACGTTTCCCTGCACAAAAGATACATCAGCTGCCAAAAGTACAAGAGCAATTAAGGAGCACAAATCAGCTTAAAAGCAGAGAGGAGTAAATGGTGTAGAAAAAGGGAAGCGCTCACTTGAATTAATGAGTTTCTACGTGAATATGCACACACATTTATGTAGACCTGCTATGAAAGTAATGCCTCCTATTTTACTATGTTGGCCCACAACATCAGAGGCAGATGTTGGTGGTATGGCAGTAGAGGCTGAACCTTCCCATCAACATTCCATTACATGCTGTCACTGTGTGACAGATGGCAGCAGAGGAGCAGCGTGACAAAATGGCGTCTGACATGGAAGTGCAAATGAAGGAAAGGTGTGTCATTGAATTCCTACACATGGAAAAAATGGCACTCACTGACTTTCACTGATGCCTGCTGAACATTTACAGAAACTAACCAGTCAATGCAAGCACAGTGAGTGGTACATTTCAGCAGTGCCAACAGTGACAGAGGGTCACCTCCGCTGGTGCATATTTTTATGAGCATACCATGCAGGCTTTTGTTCAATGCTGGCAAAAATGCATAGCTAATGGTGATGACTGTGTTGAAAAATAGAGTTTTGTAGTTGAGAATTGACTCTACCAAATAGTATTGCTGTGCTTATTTTATCTGTTGTCATTTCCATGAAAATAAATAAAAGGCATTATTTTCAGAGCAACCTACTTTTTATATATATATATACTTTATTTATATTTATATATACACTTTACATTTATAAATACTTTATATATATACACACACACACACATATATACATACAGCCTTCTACACAGTCAGGGTAAAGCTTCCACTCTTGACATATATCAGGCTGATGTATCAGTTCTAACGTTTGGGTTCAGGTGCTCCCTAGCTTCCCCTAGCTGAAAGAGCTTTGGTGCTGGCTTTTTCCTTGACTTCTGTTGCATACTTCCTCCTCCCCCACTGTGAAAACTTATAGCCAAGTATTCCAGACAGTAAATAAGCAGTCAGTTCTCTAATGTTGTAGACATATTTCTCATAGGCCAAGCTCACAAATATTCTAGACTTAATATTAGAGGATATATACCAGTCAAAGCAGACAAAAACAAACAAACAAAAATGTAGTAAAAGTTGCTTAATTCATTAAAATAATGCACGTTTCCTTACACCTCAATTTCTTCTCTATCCTTAAGTCTGTTTTGCTTTCAGATGAAAAACTTCCACAAAACCAGAACCTTCCTCCTCCCTTTTTGCCAGAATCAGGCTTCCTCTCAAAAACCAGCAGCAAGCTGGTTTCCTCCCTGTGGGTGATGAAAGTAAACAAAGGCATAGGATGTATGTGTGCCCAAGTGAGAAAGATGATATGCAGATCAAGAGACTGATGCTTGAGAAAAACCTGATATAAACGTCAAGAACTTGGAAGATTGCTTCAAAAATGATAGAGATGTAATCAGAGTAGCAAATGTTCTATGGCAGTTCTCACTTGCAGAGTACAGTAACTTTCCAAGCTCCATTGGCTGTCTATTTAAACTACAGAAGTAACAATGCAGAGTTCATAATGGTTCAATGTTGAAATCCTTTTCAGGCTGGTTGCAGTAATTATCTAATCAGTATTTTTGCTGCTTCTGTGTCTGTCTTCACGGGAAAAAAAAAGTACTGTATTTCTTTACTTTCTTCAAATGTGGGTGGTCATCTCCAGACAACATCTCTGTGGGTGTGAATGGGCCAGTATAGAACATCTGAACTGGTTAAACTGGTCGAAAAGAAATGTAGAAGATGGAGTACATTTCTCTTGATAGAGTACATGAAGAGAAATGAATGAACCAATAATTAGGGCACCCACATTTCCCCCCACAGTAGTTTCAAAGCATACACCTCAGACACCATGCTATCAAACACTGCCACTTTATATTTAATGTCTCCTACTATTTATTGTGCTACTTAAAAGCTCTAGTTGAATTTATGTGAACGCTTTCAATCCTCTAAATGTATTTCTAGCTTTACAAAAGAACCTGAAACTACGCATAGCCTGACTTCTAAGAACACAAAAGGTTAAAAAGAGATGCCAATATTTCTTTAAGTCTTGTGATTCAGCACAGCCTAACTCATAATTTAAGAGCTCTTCAAAGCTGGCAATGCTATGATTACTCAACCTGGCTCATAGTTGGCAGACACAGTCCAAACAAGAGAATCACAGAATCTCAATTCTGATCCCTGATCTTTTTTACAAAGATTTAGCTGGATCTGATTCAGCAACACACGCAGGCACATGTTAAACAAAATGCTACCTCCATTGAAGCTATTAGGACTCTGAGAGTACTTAAAGTGGATGCTTACTCGATTACCTAAATCAGGGTCTACATGTTCAGAAGAGAGCTAGTCTCAAAAGGTGTGTATTCTTTCTTTGGCTTAATTACCAACTCTACTGATTGAGTTTGGCATTTTACGTGATGGATGAGATGGTCAATACACTAATTACCGTAATGTAATAACGTGCATTTTCTAGTATTTAGTTGCAGTAACAATGTATCACTGCACACACCAGGGCAAAAGAAGCAGAAAACAGGGCTTCCTGAGACCTTTGGAAAATGCCGCAAATGAGGACCCAGCTTTGACAAAACTTGAACATTGCTATCCTCCATTAGTTTCACCATACTTTGTCTAAGAATATATTTCCTGCAATCAGCAGCTCTAGTATATCTTATAGTCATTTGCTCACTCTTGTGGCTTGTCCTGCTAGGTCTTGTAGCTTCAGCCTTGACATGATTTAGCCTGCTATGTCTCAGTGTCAATTAGAGGGGAGGAGAACAAAAACAGTTCACCATCATTTCTGGAACCAAGAGTTCCACGCTGATCTTCAAATTCTGGCTATAAACCATGTAAAATCAACACATGGCACTAAAATATACATGAGTGGTAAGAGGACCACATTAGAGGTCCTGAGAAAATTCCATTAAGTAAGGAAACTTAATAGAATTATTATATTAAAAATTAGAAATCAGAATAAAGAAGATGGATGAAATAAGATAAGAGGTCATAAGGCCACAAACTCCAAATATTTGAGGTGTTGAGCATCCCCTGCAATACTAAAAAAGCTACACCTGATTTGAACATTAGAAATGCTTGGGGATCTTTTGCTGACACAGTGGGGTGCATAGCAGATTGGGAAACATCAGGTACTTTCACAGGCAAAATTTGGTACATCAAAGACCAGAAAGTCTCCAATTTTTGCTCTCTTACATCATCCAAGAAAAAGCCTCAATCAATTTAACAGAAAAGTAGTAACAAACAGCTACAGTACCACATTCATTCTTCTGCAAAGCCACAGCATTTAGAGTCTGAATTCCTTTTGCATTTCACAGGAAAATGTGAACTCTACTTATTAAGTTAAAGGGATCACACCATACTTTGCTGTAAGGAGATCCAGCAAAGTCTGCACCCCTGTAAATGAATATCTGCAACATGAACCAGAGAGAATAAGGTAGCTGGGGGGTGGCAAAGCTCAGTGTGAGCACTAGAGGTCAGACATGGCTGTGTGCAATCAGACATTTAATGAATTTCTGCAGACAGCTGCTTGCATAACTGTCAAGGTGTCCTACCAGGCCTTCAAATGCATGGAGTCATTTTGCTTTTTTTAAGAACAAAAAAAAAAATCTTACTCTGAAAGATAAGAAAAGCAAATCATAAGTTGCAATAGTCACAATTACTTATAATAGCTTATGACTACATGGATTAAGCTTTAATTATTATACTGCTGCTATTTGTCTACTATTGGATGTGTTGAGAAACCAGTTCTAACCTGTCACAATGGACTGATGTTTTCTAATGTTTAAAGTGTTACAGTTCACCCCAGCCTTCTGCCAACAGTGCATTTCCACAATTAAAGGAAGTTATTTTATACTATTTTAAACAAAGGTTGAAGAAACTTGCCGTAGGAACGAATTTCCTGAGTTTCATTATCCAAAGCTTTAAAATGACTGGCAAGCTTCACTTTTGAGTCATATAAGTTAATTGATGACACCCTAATCACGAGGAGCAATGCTAGTCTAGTCAGGTATTCTTTCTTCCTGGTAAATACAATCCAGGATACCCGGAGGGTTTCTGCTCAGCACAGATGTAGAGAGAAACACACAGAAAAAGAGGACAGGAACACATTTTTCAACATGTCTTTTCCCCTTATTCAGCTGTCGAAGAGAACAAATGCATTGTCTGATGAGGATTATAAATGAGCATGTGCGCAAAGTTAAATCTGAACTTCTGAAAATATACATGCTACCACTTTGAATTTTATCCCTCAGATACTGACAACTTCTATTTTACAGAAATGATATTGGTATTCTTTTTTAACTACTGAAATTCACCACGTTATGAAGTTATATTCTTTGCCTTTCCAGTGAAAGAAGGCATAAACAGATCTGGCCACATATATCCATAGATCTGCCAGCTCCCATGGCAAGCTGATAAGCCAACCTTTAATACTTTTCTGCACTTGAGAAAAATCTATCATTTAATAATCTTATAGGAAGGGCCATAAGTACAAAGCCACCTTTCAGTATGTAAAACAGGCTAGATATGAGGAAGAAATTCTTTACTTTGTAAGGAAGAAATTCTTTTCTTTGTGAGGGTGGTGAGACACTGGAACAGATCGCCCAGTGAGGTTGTGGATGCGTCCTCTTCAGAAACATTTAAGGCCAGGCTGGATGGGGCTGTGTGCAACCTGGTCTAGAGGGAGGTGTCCCTGCCTATAGCAGGGGTTGGAACTAGATGATTTTAAAGGTCCCTTCCAACCTAAAGTATTCTATGATTCTGTGAAATGAAAACATATTGCCCCATACATTGCACTGATATCATATTGATAGATCATAATATTTGGGATCAGGACCCGATTTTCATGCAATGTCCTGATTTTTCTTTTTTTTTTTTTTCTTCCCGGTTTTATAGTATTTTATTAGATATTTTAAACAAGCAGTCATTAATAAAACCATAAAGAAAACACACTGCTTCCCCTTGTTGAACATTTTTAACCAAGACTTGTAATGACTAAATACTTACTTCTGTGTCTAAACATCTTTCTTAGAAATAGTAAAAAAAAAAAAAAAACAAAAAAAAAGCCACAACAAAAAAACCCAAACCTGACAGACCTCAAATCAGGTGCAACTGCTCTTTGGATTTTATATAAAACCACAACAAAGCAACAATTTCTTCACCTGTTTTGAACTAGGAAGTATCAAATGTCTTCCAAAAAGGCAGAACTCCATCTCTAGATGTTACTGTTGGTCTAACACCTGTAAATTTGAGATTCATCTTTAGGATGCTTTTAAATAATCAACACCAAAAATATAATACTCTGTAGCTTACCTCCCTGCCTGTGAAGTAACAGTGCCTTCCCCTCCTATGAATGCATTAAAAACAGGGTTAAGATGAACAGTTTAGAGGAGTAAGTACTGGAAAAAAGTCAGTTATGGACTCTTACACAGTTCTTATCTTAGAATTATGCAATATCTTGAGTTGGAAGGGACACACAATCCCTGGCCCAAATCACATAGGACCACCCAAAATTCAAATCTGTACAAATATCAAAGGGTGCCCTGATACAGGTGCAGAATCTGGCACTTAGCTCATGTTAAATATCATGTGGTTGATGACTGCCCAGCACTCTAAATTGCCAAGATCCCTCTGCAAGGCCTCTACCCTTGAAGAAATAAACATTTCCTCCTAATTTAGTATCCTCTGCAAACTAACTTACTGCATCTTCAAGTCCTGTATCTAAGCCATTGATGAAAATAATAAAGAGAACTGCTCCTGACATGGAGAACTGTGGAACACCACTAGCAACTGGCCATTACCTTGATGTACTTTAATCCTTTGAGCCTGACCCACCACCAATTGGCTTATTATAACAAGAGAACTACTGTTGTAAAGTGAATATAGTTCAGAAAACAGCCAATTTGTTGCAGTCTTCCCTAAAAAATGTCATAACTCGTGGAGTGCACACATGTACTATAGGACTGTTTCACTAAAGCTGGCATTTTCCAATTTTCAAGCATAGATATTGTTTCATGCTCTCTATAAAGAAGAAATAGTTTTTACCGAGGAGAATTTACACAACCTGGTTTCTTGTGGCCACTGTCTAGATTGTACCTTGCCAAGCAGTAAGGCCAAATGCAGACTATAAGCTTTCACTTCGGTGAAGGAAACAATAGGGGACTTTATCTCTTCCTCCTCTCCTCCAAAGCTGCCTATCTCATGAAATTGAGCATCATTTAGACTTTCTACTCCTATGAAGTTGAACTATGGCTAAACTATGTTTTCAAAAGGTCTCTAGGGATTGGCGACCAATGACATATGGACAATAGGTTCACATTGGCCTTGCTTCCTTGCAAAAACAAAAGTTGGTTTATGTGACAGCGGATGCAACTTCTGCATACTTTTTTTCCTTGTTTGTGTCATCTGGATAAGGAGGTTAAAATAGAGGAAGTCATGAGGGAAAAATTATATGAATTACCTTTTTCTTTTCTGATAGAAAATTAAGTCCTAGTTAATGAAACTAATACTCATTCCCCAGAAACAAGTATAACAAGATGCTGTAAGCCATAATAAAGAACCTATTACAAATACAACATCCCAAGTGACAGCAATGATCAGTACATTCTAGAACATGATATAGAATTAGATAACACATGGAACTGTTAACTTACTTTTCCTCCCTGTGTTCTTCTTAAAGATCTATTCTCACCACAGATCTTTGTTTGAAATTTTTTGGAAGACTATGCTTGAGAGCTGTGCTGCAGGACTTGTTAATGACAAATTAAGATTAAAATCTCTTTAAATTATAGTTCTGGGACTCTGTACATATGCAATCTTTCCTACAAGGCAAATCCAGAAGGTTCAGTTTTATGTAACTAGTTGGGTCTTTCAAACAAAAAGCAGAAGAGAACCGTAACTCATGTGAAACACTACACCAACATCTGCAACAAACTTTGATTCATCCATCACCTTTTGAATTTTACTGCTTCCCACGAAGCACTGAACACAGTGATTTTACTGAGCGTTCACCAACAGTACTGAGCATTATTCCATTGGTCTTCCTAGGGACATGATGACCAGGGCTGAGAAATAGCGGCCTCACTTCTGATTTGACCTTGCTGAGTTTTCCCTTTTGATACTTGAAGAGAGAATATAAATAGGAGAGGAAAAGACCATTCACAAGGGTGGTTAGTGATAGAACAAGGTGAAATGGTCTTAAACTGAGAGAGGGGAGGTTTAGGTTAGATATTAGGAAGAAGTTTTTCACAGAGTGACACACTGGAACAAGTTGCCCAAGGAGGCTGTGGATGCCCCATCCCTGGTGGCATTCAAGGCCAGGCTGGATGTGGTTCTGGGCAGCCTGGTCTGCTGGTTGGCGACCCTGCACATAGCAGGGGATTGAAACTAGATGACCATTGTTGTCCTTTTCATCCCAGGACATTCTATGATTCTTTGAGGGCTATCTTATCTCCCATCCAAAACAAATACAGAGAAATCTACTTCACCCTTCTCATAGAATCAACAGTGTTAAAGCCATCTCCACATTCCAACTAAAACCTTATGTATCCAAAGTTTTTAAAAGATATTTTCTGCTTAGATTTCTTCCTATTCCAAACCCTGAGAAGATACTAGCACTTGATTAAGATGCCTACAGGTTACAAGGGGGAGAGTACTGATGTCATCTATCACATCCATGACCTACATCATCATATACATGTATAGGTACACACACTTCTTGTTAAGTATACTTAGATTTTTTAACCTATAAGAACAAAATGTTTGCCATCATACGTACACAGATTTTTTTGTTGTCAATCTTCTAAAAACAAGATTAAAAATGAATACTTCCTAGAATTGCATCAAACATTCTACTTAGGACATCAGTGAATGCTGCTGAAATGAAAGAATGCACCCACACTACCCTTCTATGCAAATTCTGTCATCTAACTATTATCCCACAGCTGAGTAACTCAAAGGCTTTATTTCATACATAACACGACTGCCCTCTTGTGTTACACTGGATCCACTTGCTTTCAGGGGTTGATCTCTCAAATATCTTTTATTTCTCTTTCCTCAGGGTGAAAAAATATGACAATAAATTTTCGAGTATGAAACTAGAGCTCTACAGTTCTATCACCAAACATGTAGCGTATGGATTATAGAAAACGGTTTGGAGAATAGCAGCACATTTTTCCAAAGTGATGCAGTCCTAAATAATTGACCAGCTTATTAACAACAACAAAAAAAGAATTTTCTCCTCTCAAGGGCTGGTTTCCTTATACAATTCTTTTTTTCCCCCCAGTTATAAAATTAAGTATACAAAATCACTGCTTGTTAGTTAGCTTCAAGTAAGATGTAGAATTCACTGCAGCTCTGAATTCAGAAGCCTGCATCAAAATGGGCAACGCACACTACCAGGGGAAATTCATAAAGGACATAAGAGATGCAAGTGTGCACATAGACATACAGTTCACACGCTTACACATGAACACACTCAATTTGCAAGCTTCTAAAAGCTGTGATCTTTTTTTTTCTAATAATTATTTGTTTCCATGTATAATTTATGTATATTAATACACTATACATATGCTCATAAATTCAGCAATTATTTCAAGTGCATTAAAAAACCTTATAATCTGTCCTTCAGCATAAGGAGCAAAGATGGCTATGTAAAGTTAATGCAGGCATCAGTAACCCATGTGGCACCTGTAAAGATCTAAGCGAGGCAAGGAACTAAGGCCAGATTGCAGAGATCTGCCATCAAGGAGCTACAGACAGATGCATTTATTTATTTATTTTAAAGCCAAGATGGTGAATGTCAGTGGGAGTCTGGGGATGATGCTGGCAGATGGCTAGATTAGTTGTTTGCTATCAAGAACCAAGGGAAGAACTGGATTCCCTGCTTTATAACTAAAGGAAATACCACATTTTTGCCCATTTCATTTATCTGTGGGTCTCTGATAAAGCTAAACTAGAAAGTGCTTATGTGAACTGTTATCCAAACTGCCAGTCTGCTCACCTCTTTGGCCTCTCTTCAATACCACCTCTCTCTTCAATACCAACTTCAGCTTCTGGTCTCTCCTTCAGCTTTCCCTTGCTGTTTCTCTGAGGTTTGGGGAGCCATTAGGGTTTCCCCTCCTGCTTTCCCAAGGAAGCAGCCATTGCTTTGCTCTGTTAGCACAGGCCCTGCACGAGCACACACACAGTAATTAGGAGTGACTGCAGCAAGTATGAAGAGGGAAGAGAGAAATTATTCGGAGCTTAAGAACATTAACGCCTTCTAAACACAAAAATCTAGAGGCAGGACTAAGCATTGGCACAAGTGAAATGCTGTTTGAAGGAGTTCCAAGGAATCTTGGAAAGGGGAAGATAGAGGAAAAAAGATGACAAGTTTAATTCTTCCATCTTCCTTCTTCTGAACATGCATCCGCATTCTTATATTTCCTAGAGGAGTACCAAAGTCCCTAGCATGCAACATCACCAAAAATGATGTGAAAAATATTAAGCTAAACCAACTTCAATATTTTGAACATTTGAAATACATCAATTCCAACAAAATTTAAGGCATCACATTCTAAGACCAAAAGTGCTCAACAGCATCACCAAAATCAGCTAATTTTTCTCACATATCCTCAGATTGTTTCCTCCTCATCACTGCTGATAGGGCTGACCTTCGCATTCACTGAAGCTTACATCCTCCAATTACCCTCTTCCCCCACGATCCATCTGCTTCACCAAGACATCTCCTAACACTTGCCCCTTTCCTTCCAGCCCTCCCAAAAGATGCTCATTCAGGCGTTTGTAATGTTCTGGCCTTTCAATGAACAGGACAGAGGAAGTGCAGATGGGACTGGGGTAAGGCGGTAATTAAAGTACAGCTCTCAAAATCATTTTTACTTCCTGCTATTTAAACACCGTCTTTCTCAGTCTCTGTGCCCAGTCTGTCAACACCACCACAAGCACTTGGAATGTTTTCTCCAACACATACAACTTCACATACCTACCAATCTTATTTCTCTCCCTTCACATATTTTACACTGTGTATTCTGCACAAACAGCCTGTTCCATTAGAAAAACTGATCTAAAAAACTGGCAGCTCAGATGTGAATATTCTCAGACGTTAGACAGTTGGCTTGTTTTTATCCTTTCCTTTTTCCCTGCTCTCACTTCCTTCTGACACACTGGCACCTTGCATGCATAAAAAAGTCGTTAACAAATTACAGCCTTCTGCTATACAAATATTTTCAATAATTAATACTTCTCTCAGAGGTTCTGCAAAGGGTATCGACTACAGCTCCATCAGGTATAATTTATATTGAACTGCTTTTTCAGCAGTTCATATCTTTATATTGTGCTTAGAGTTTCTAGATGCACCGTGTCTTAAGGATGCAATTCATGGTTATACTGCAAAGCCTTTAGTATACACTATTTGCCAATTTGTAATTTACAGTAACCCACCATAAGCTTTCAAACAAAAAGACAGAAGCAATTAAGAGCTCTAATAATCTGAACCTGCTGTTTGCAGCACATGGTGATTTAAAATTATTCATGTGTTTCAATATGGAAGTGATTTAACATAATTTACCAAACCTGAGACCTACATTAGGATGTAGTAATGATGAATGGATGAGACGCAGCACACACACTTACAGAAAACCTCAGAGTCCTGCAGAGCCAAGGAAATACCCTTGAAGACCTTTAGCAGGTGCCCCCATGTGGGTGGGCTAAGAAAAAGAAAAAAACCTTAAATTCAAGATTCTAGAGTGTGACAAAGGATGTGGAAAAGAATGCATTCCAAATTAGTATCTGAAAATTGTACATGGGCAGGAGAGGATTAGGTTTCTAAAATAAAAAGCAGATGGATTGAGAATGCTTACAAAATACACTGAAAAGTAAATATAGTTCGGTTGCATCCATCCATTATTTATTACCCTACAAGCCATTTCAGGACTCAAACACAGACTTTTTACATGGTACATTTCACTTATATGTCCTAAATACATACCATGAAGTATGGTGCAAATTCTCTAGGAAAAAGCATATATGCAAATCCTAACCTTTTCTTCAAAACAAAGAAGCTGCTTGTAGAGCCTAAAGATTTGGAGGTAAGTAATCACACAGCAAGTGGAACAATAAATGGCATTTAACTTTCCAGGGCATTTGCTCACGTGGATAAAGTTTATAACACCTGTGTAATTATGCTATAGACTTTGTGACTCCCTTGTATCACTTACTCTATGAAGTAGCAAATAAAAGCCAGCAGAACTGTTGCACAATTTGATAAACAGCTATAAAGGTATATGGTAGAAAGAGAAGATATTGGTATATGTGCTGCCAAAACAGAATTTCTCAGTGTCACAGAAAGAGAATAATGTTTTTCTAAACGCAGGTCAGTACAGTAGGACTGCAGGTTACAATGCAGTCTGTAAAGCACAGTTTCCCAAATTTTCCAGTGCTGTGCCAAAACAGATGACTGCCTTCAAAAAGAGCTTTCTATGTCAGTCCATTTTCAGGAGGAATAGCTACAGCATAAAATCTCATTTTTTTGCTATTCATATGCATACTGCCAAACATAGCTGAGCTCTAAATCCAGCCTAGTGTTTCTGGAAACCAATACAAGGGGAAAACAAAAGGGCACACAATACCACATGTGGCAACTTCGCATCCTAGACATTAGGTAAAAGGAGAGAAGAAAAGGATGGATTTTACCTCTGCAGCCTCCCACACAAAGCTCCAGAACAATACATGCTCAACAGTGGAGGGAATTTCACCCCTGACTTTCAGGTCTAGGTGAATTTGTAATGCTTCAGACAAAGCTTGTTTCTTTGTTTTTTCAACCCCAACTCCAGTGAACTGAGCACAGATGACAGCTCATATTGCTAAGCAAAAGGAAAATTGACATCCCATACCACTTTGGTGACGTTACCTATAGCTACCATCTGTGGGACAGTCCCAAATAAGTTTCCATTTTATGCGAAAAGCAACTTAAAAACAACAGATTGTTAGGATTTTCAAACCATTCACTGCTGCCTAATGCCTGTGAAGTCTACCACACAAAACTGGCAACTAGAGAAGAGCGATGCTCAGTGTAAGCACTTCTGGATCCCACTGTTACTGAAGAATGTTTTTTAACAAGTAAGGTAGGGCTTGGTAGTCATTGAACAGAGGCTAATCTGCATGGAGAACACCTGTATGGTAAAATAAAGCACAAAAAGATTGCCAGGAACTCAACTGGTACTTCCCTGTAAGCAATGTTAATGAATGCTGGAGATGCTTTATGAAATAAAAATAATTTACTCATTTTTAAAAGCAGTGTATTTCAACAACAAAATAAAACTCATCAAAAAATAAGCTCTTTCTTCACAATTTCTTCTATACTTTTGACTGAAAACCAGATCCCACATATATTGGGGTCACATTTTTAAAAGTATTAGTATGACTTTAGTGTCAAAACAGGTTTTTTTTTTTGTTTGTTCATTTTTTGTTTGTTTGTTTTTGTTTGTTTGTTTAATAAAAATAAAGATACAGGGGTTCAACTGCTTCCTAACATAGCAGCACTGCACAAGAGAAAAACAGTTCATGGCAACAATTCAAGTACATTTTACTTCCTATACCTTCAAGTATTGGTCAAAATGGTAAACTTATACTTGTAGATGAAAGTGATTTCCAAATGTAACACCTGAGATACAGCTTAGTTTACCACCCCTTATATTCCTGCATGTGAACCGAAGTTCTGTAGGGATCTAGAAACACTTTTTGCATTGTCTTTCCATTAAAACACAGCTCTTTTTACAGATCTAGTCTCTGTGAAGTGCCATTCGTCAAAAACAAAACAAAACACTGAAAACACGACAACCCTACATCCACAAAATGCAGACTCTCATAAACCAAGATTACATGCAGAGTATTATGTTTATTATGTTTCTGCTGTGCTCTGCTCACTTCATTGGCTCTCTGCAGGACGTTGCATCACACCGAGTACAATTCATGTGGGTTCAGAATTCCTGAAAGATCAAATCACTGGGACCCCCACCACTGCCAATGACTTCTCTCTTCAGGAACAGTGACATTTCTGCTTGGCAGACACTTGGTCACACAGGAGATGGGACTTTGTTGTGGGGCAGGCTCCAGCCCAACAGCCAGGCTGACAGCAGACACACTTCATATCCACTTTCCTTTAGGCATTGAATTAATGCATTTTACATGTAGAAGGGACAAAAATGTAGGGGGAAAAAAAACAGATAGATACTACTTTTCCCCACAAAAGAAGTAGAGGAGTTACCAGGCACAGCAATGACTAGCATCTGTATTTACTTTTATCTCAAGAGGTGCACAGTAACCAGAGAAACAGGTGTAGTACAATAACCTAGGGAAAACACAGACCAAAATACAACCACAAGCAAAAGGTCAAGTGCTCCTCTGTAGCTTTCTAGCAAGCTGACAGCTACTGTAAGGTATTTAAGGCATTTTATCTGCAACACAAAGGAAATGCTTTACCCTATTCTATTTTAACTTCCCATGGTGATCAAAACAAAACAGTCCTATACATAGTAATGACCGAAGTCCCTGAGTGAAACAACTATTTTCAGTCTTTGCAGATGCACAAAGAAGGTGCAATGCAGTAAACAGCTACCTGATGTGGTCTCTTAGTCCGGGGCAAATGGCTATGGCTGGGGACACCACGTGTGACACATCCATTGTAAATGACCGGGTTTTTAAATCGGGAAAAAAATCCTCAGCAGCAATCAGAAAAAAAAAGTTGGAGAAGAAACTCAGTAGCGTGTCAGTGCTCAAAAAGGATTTCCAAAGAAGTGCAGCGAAAAGAAAATACTAAATTCTGAATCAGGCCCTGGTCCTCCTGGGAGCAGCATTTTCCTGTGAAAAAAGCCTGCAAACGCAATATTTATCTTTGTAAAACACTGTGGAATGAGGTTTGTATGAAAAGCCAATCTGTGTTCATAGCACATTTGAGCAATTTTCAGCTCACTTCTACTCAGTCTACAGATTGCTATTTCCCAAGCAATCACACAACTACAGACGCACCATCTCATTTACTCCTTCTGAAACTGTTTCCTTGTGCATCAATACTATTACAAAAAGGTATTTTCCTTTAGCACTGCTGTCCTGGTGCAGTACTCTGCAATACTGAAACCAGCAGTAGATTTCCATATTTTCCTAGAGAATGCACTTTGTACAAAAGATGTTCTCCCAAGACCTTATTATAAATGAAATGTTATCCAAAAATCAAAATATAAGTGTCCCCTGGGTCACATATGGTATTGGCTTTTAATAGTACACTGTTTCATGTTTGTATCTGATAGTTCAGCCTGGAAGTATACAATTATGTCAAAAATATATAACATAAACTATTTTCTTTTTTTTTTCTTTTTTTTTCTTTTTTTTTTTCCTGTGTCAATTTCCAGCTACATCTGCCCCAAACACAGAAATGGATATCTGCAATTACACTTTCATTGACAGCTACTACTTCAAAAAATATTTATGAATGCTAAGGCATACACCAATATTAGAATAACAATTTTGCTAAAAATGCTTATATAATGGAATAAAGATCCAGTGGTCAACTGTATTGCTTGGTTGGCTCACACTAATCTTAATAGGTATTACCACAGTGTTGTAGGAATATCAGAGATCCCTGCTGGAGAGCTGTGATGACAAATCCAGGTATGTTTGCTACTGTTTAGCACATTATCGGCAATCCATTCAGGCACTATGGCGTACACAGATTTCAAAATATGTTAATGGTACTGATATTTTAAGTGATAAAATTTTACAACTTCATGATAAGCATTTTGTTACCACAACCAGTTGAAAACTATTATTTGCCATACATTCAACAAATCATTAAACAAAATTTCTACTTCATTTTTTGTTTCTGTAATTCCATGATTCTACTAAACTGTTTTGGAAACACTGAAAGTGTTGGGTTTCTGCGTTTTATGTTAAAGTCACGTGTCCTCTTGCCCAAAAACATACACAATATAAACCATACAAACTGTTATCCATCACATCTAAAGAAAAAGTAAAGTCATCCTCCATCCTCACAATAGAAAAAAATGTTTGTTTATGCTTTTAATTCTAATTCTGGTGTTAGCTCAAGATGATCCTAAATTTAACTTTGTCAAACACTAAATGGAATTGGGACATTTTTATTGTGCTT
>JAPSGF010000001.1:29673033-29899985 GCA_035772895.1 Perdix hodgsoniae | reverse complement strand
GAAAAAAAAGAAAAAAAGAAAAAAAGAAAAAAGAATCTTCCTTGATTGTGTATCAAACCAACTTGACAGACACTTCACATCCTCATGTGGCCAAGTGGCTCAAAGCAGCTGAGCTAATGGGTAAAATCTGATTCCTAATAATACATCCAGAGTCCTAGAGTTTCTTTCTATGGCCATGTTTACTGTAATTTAATTACCAAAGCATGAGAGGGAACCACTTAGGGAATGAGCCCACACCCCTATCTATAAAACTATTAAATCAACAGATTCTGTGACAGGGAGTAAAGTAAATGAATGGAATACTACAAAGCACAGTTATCAGTGACATTTGACAATTTAGTTCTGGAATTAACCAAATAATATTTTTACATACAATTTCCACTGCTATTCTGCCAACATGCCCTGTTGTTAATGATAAAATGGACCCCATAGAAGTCACGGTTTATATATTGTTAGCAGCATTTCAAACAGAATTCTTGCAACAGTAGAAGACAACCATTAGATCTGGCTACTTCAGAGTGAAAAAGAAATATTTGCTTTGACTTTGCAGGGTCATTTTGGCACAGAAGAGGAAGATAAAAGCAGGAATCTGTTACAATATGAGCTATCAAATGAAAGCAAATAGGGATTCTATTCACTGATAATCTAACAGAAAAGCGACAGTTATAAAACACATTCAGAACTGCTTGTTGTAGACAATGAGGTTCTGTGTTTTACCAATAGATTACATGCTGCTAATTAAAACATAAAACATTTATAAAATCTTAACGAAACAAGAAAGGAAACATTACTGCAATGAAAACCCATTGGTAACTGCAGCACCATGGACACTGCACTCTGTTTGTCAGCTCACTTTGAAATACAACTGAAATGGTAAAGTGTCCCAAAGTATTAATTTCAGTTGCTCAGAAAGATCTGTCTGCAGCATTTCCTCAATCAAAAAATTAAAAAGCACCAAATTTATTTGCTTAACTAGATGAAAATTTTTAAGAACACCTCCAACACAAGAACCTATCACTTGTTCCTAATACAACGCCTAAAAGACCCTACCATACCTGAGATGCTGACAGAGATAGAAAAGAAAGCTGATGTCACATTTTTTTTCAGTGTAGAAATACACTTAACAGAAGAAAGTGCTTTTTGTTTTTAATGTAATGGTTTATTCTAGTATTAGTGTACAGCATTAAACCCAAAGAACAGAAAACTTTGTATATATGGAGTTTAAACACAGTTTTCGAGGTCTACCTTTATATTTTAATTTCTGCAGTAAATTTACAATACATTTATGGCACTAAGGGATACGGGTAGGTCAGACTGATGGTTGGACTTGGTGATCTGGAAGGTCTTTTCCAAACTAGATGCTTCCATAAATCTAGAGAGTATTTCCTTTAAAAAACTACGTATTAGGAAGCAGAAAGAAGTACTATATATTATATATCAAAACTGATTAAACAAGCCACTGCTTAATGAGCAATTAACCTTGAGAGTAGAAAACTATGGAAATCAAAAAGAGAGAGATGAATTTATTTCTGAAAAAAATTAATGAAGAATTGGAGCTATATTTAAACTGCTTTAAGGAGTTAAGAAATCATTACTGAAGATATATTGGATTGAGAGTTTTTCATTATTTCCTTCTCTTTCTTTTCTGCTCAGTTTAGCTCACCTCTTCCCCATTTTGTATGTTTCAAAGTTCACTTTCTGGGTGAGTTCTGACAGCCAAATAGGTTGTTCCAACTGAATCTTAAGCTTATGAAACTTCTCACATAGAAGAATAAGCACAGTCACAGTCTTTTATCCACTACTATCTTGTTCTGTATTTTTTCATACATCTGCCGCAAAGTTGTTTTACTCTATGTTAATCTGTTTCCTGCTTAAACATCAGGTCTGAAAGTGCTTCTGTATTTCTGCTTCCTCAAAGTAGCAGGGACATGACTAACAGCTGCATTACATGAAAGATTTCCCCTAATTCCACAGAAATAGGGCTATATTAGCTATATAACTTATTTCAGAATCAGATTCAAAATTCAGCAAGTTAGATTCAATTGGAAAATGCACTTCCATATAAAAAATAAGGAATAATTATTCCATAAGCAAGCAAGACACTGAAATTCAATTTAAAGGGGACTTTAGGCCTAGATACCTAAAGTCTTCCTAAAGCCCTTTGTCACAGCAACTGAAAGATAGAATTTTCTGTCTACCACTCAAGCCAAGTGAGTTAGAGTCTTTAAGCCACAATGATATCAAGTGCTTGCCTGATAGTAATTCAGCAGGTACTTCCCACTTTTGCCAGAAGATTTATGTTACATGTCAAAAGGAAATACTTTCCACAACGTCAAATGAAAGTCATTTTCCAGTTTCATGTCTCCAAGTAACTGTGTCATACTTATTCATGTATTTATGACATTCAAACTTTCATGTTTATTCTAGAGTCACCTTTCTGTGGTTGATGGATAAACTCATACATATGTTATAACAAATATGTAACTGACCAGGAGATAGTGCATCCAATACCAAACCTAAGCATTCCTAGATTAGGAATTCTATATAAGAGGCACAGCTCCTTAAACTGCCTTCATACTCCTGTTTGTCTGATAGACTATGACTTGCTTTTAAGACCTGAAACTAGAGCTATTTGCACTTTATTTGACTTTTCCCTACTAAATTGTTTTCATAGCTGGTGCTACATTTTTGTTAAGTGCCTGGCAATACTTGCATAATGGTTGCTTATTTCCTTATCAAATAATTTGGAGTAATCATATTGCACACGCGATAGCTCTAAATTTCATGCTTACTTATATTCCCACATGCTTAATATTTAGGCCCTCCTGACACGTGCAATAACAGCTCATAAACATTTGTTCCTTAGGACTTTGAAATTAAGAATGAAGAAAAAGCTTTTGTCCAAATAATTGGTGGAAATTGGTGGGTCTTCAACATCCAGCAGCACATGTGTCTGGTGAAACTTTGCACAATAACTTGCTTTTCACTTCATAACCCAAAAGTAATCTAAGCATTACAGACTTTTTAATTCTGAAATTTTGAGGGAGAAAATCTGTTATCTAAATGCAAAATACAACAACAAATTCTGCAAAACACAAGGTTTTCTCTAACGTTTTGCCAAACCTTTATATTTGTGGGCCTCTCTGGCCTTGTTTCAACATTTAATCAACTGCATACCAAGTAAACACACTTCTGAGTAAGCAGCCCATAAGCTATACAACATGTGTGTACCCATACTTCAAAAAGATGCGAGTCAATTAATATTTTATCCAGCTTTACATTTAATCCAGTTTATCTGGTCTTGAATTGAGAACCAAAAAGTCTTTGAAAAACAATCAAAATAAAACCAAAACCAAACAAACTACCAATACATGACCAGCACTTTCTTCTACCTTAGTATAGACTCAACTCAAAGCAAATACATGGGCACATTTTGTACTATTCCATTACTTATAATCTAGAATGGTATAGGAATTTCAATGAAGGCTACAATAGAAAAAAATACTAAAACACAATGAACAAGTAAAAGAATGCTAGTTCCATATTTTTTTTTGGCTGATTCACGTTACCTACATCCTAAGAGCTCCCAGAAGTGACAATAATATAATAAAAATCACCTCTCAAATATCACACAATCTGACTTGAAAGTAGAAGATAACCTTACTATTTATAATGTTTCAAGGTGACAATGAGAAAAAAAAGGAATCATTAGCAAGTCCAAATTGGATGATGAAAACTCCTGGCACCAAAGCTTATTTCCCTTAAAGAAAGCCTTACAATGTTGTGGTAAGTTTGGTTGTGGGTTTTGGTTTTTTTTTTCCTTTTCTTTTTTTTTTTCCTTTTAAGCAATGAAAAGGAAGCTTCTAGATCTGGTTTTGCTGCTCCGTTGTTCTTGTCTAAGGCTAAAGGAAATTTATGACTTCCTCCTCCTGCTTGCACTACTAAGAAATCTTCCAGAATAAAAGTCTCTTAAACTCTCTGCCTACAGATGTATGTACATGTAGGTGATTCAGCTGAGAATGCAAGTTATTTTGTTTGGGAGTCAATACTGTTCTCCAAAACCTACATTTTCTTTGTTTCGTACCCTTTCTAAAAGGGCTATAGAAAGTATGTTTGTGCTTCTCTGCTATTTATATCACTGAGAAAAAAAAGCCTGAAAATTGGCAGCGGGCATTTCTGCAAGTGTTGTACCTCAGAAACGTAAGTATGCCAAGAATTTTCATCTGTGGTTTCACTGCAGAAATAGTCAGATTTCTAGGAATAGGAAAGGAAGAAACTCTCTCATTCTGCCAGCAAGGTGAAAGAGTTTGCTCTTTTAAACACTGTCACATATTTGCTATGGCAAATAATATGAATTTGTTAGGAGGCTGAATTAGACAGTGACAGATATATTTAAGGTGTTCGAATGAAATATTTAGTTGTTCTCTATTCATTTTTCCTTTTGACATTATAGTATACTTAAAATCTATTAAGAATTTTTGAGAACAATCTGAAGAGACAACACTTTAGCATAAAAGAAACATGGAAAACCTTTAAAAAAAAACAAAAAATATAGGCCTATTTCAAGTCATTTCAATACATCACAAAGCACAGTAATAAAGATCAAAACACATTTTTCTTCCAATACATATCATCTTATAATCACTCAAGAAGGTACTGCTGAAATCTAAAGGCCAGTATTTCATTTATGTACTTCTAAACTTGCACTTTACTTCTATTCCACTGGAAAATGATGGAGGGATTAATATAATTCTCAGCAGGCAAGTACTCCCACACATTGTCTGCATGTGAAAATCTTAAGGCTATCAACCACCAGCTGCCCACCAACATTAGCTAAAAACTAAAACCTTGTGTCAAAGCCAAGTGAACTTTTCTTTAGGTCAACAAGAAGATTTACTGGCACTCAGAAAAGTATACACCAACTTCAAGGTAAAAGTCTGACGCAAATATCTGAGATAGCCCTATCAGCTCCATATTTCAGCTCCTCCCACCTGAATTGGCTTCTCTTGTCTAAATCAACTAATGCACAATTCCATGGCCTTGACTTACTGTGAGATGTGAGTTATTGGGGTTAGAAGCGTTTCACCCTCCAGGTCAAGCTCATCAGCAAAACTGTTGGTCCTGATGAAGGGTCCTGTGTTCACATCTAAAAACGTCGGGCTTTTTTTCACTGTGAGAAAATATGCAGATAATGGTTATAGCAATAGCATACAGCTTCTTCTAAAACTGACTTATTGTTTGGACTTCTAAAATACATTCTGTGCATTTTAACAGAATATTGTACGTTTTAACAGAATGTTATAACCAGAAGTTACTACAAAGGTGTGCATACAGCTCAAAGTTCATGAAAAGTAGAACTCTTCTATTTGAAGCATTTCAACTTCTGCTCAGACTTAAAGCTAATTCTTCTTTTTCTGTTGTCTCCTCATACACTAGAACTTAAAGTACCACAGCACGTTATAAAAGTCAGTGTATGATAATCAGTCATACCATGCACCACTGTCTGCTCTATAGCAGTAGTGCATGAACACCTGAATGACAAGATCATTTCCTCTGTGTCATCTCTACTTCAAGTTTATAATTTATAAAATCATCTCATGGTGCGTAATTACTGTGACTAAGACCAAGAAACCAGGTCTAGATCCCCAAAGGAGCATCAGCATTTTCATGACGATAAGACAGCTTCTCTCACACACTGTCTGAGCCAGTTTATAGGATCCCAATCCCTCCCTCACTTCAGGGGAAGGACGCCTCATCTATCAACCCGTACATGAGTCAAGTGTCAAGATGCACGGTTCATCACAGGGAGCGTTACAGTGGAAAGGCCATTTCAGATAGTGGAAGTTCTGGAGACAGAATTGCTTTTATAACTAAAATGTTCATGCATCCAAGAAATTAGGTGTGGTAAAGATTTCATTTCCAACCTGAATTCTCCTTCTAAACTAATTTCTCCTAAATTCTGCCAGTTTCAGAACCCCAAGTGCATTTTGAAGTGTAGTCCTAACATCTGTCAGAGAAGCTACAGAATTTCTGTGTGCATAAATTACTTCTGTATTTACACTTGAGTGCGAACAAATTGCATAGAGAATCAAAGCAACAGTAACCAAGTTTCTGTAGATATTCACTAACACAACCATTTTAATTCAGTAAGTATCCTCATCTGGAACAGGAAGTCAATATTTACCTATCAGCTGACTGAGAATACTGAGATGAGAAGCTACTTAATAAAAGGCAAATACAGTCTCTTCCTCTGTATTTTAAAAATTTTTAAGATGGTCATAACCAAGATCATGTTCTGTTCCAGTGACTAATGCAGTGCTCTACTTTTTATTCTCTCATTCATATATAAAATTTTGCTGCTTCAAACATAAAGGAGGAATCACTTCAAAACACTTCCATGCAATCTGCTTGCACAGAGTGAGAAGGGGTCAAGAGAAGAGCATGGTGTTCACGAAGGGTTCCCTTCCACACATTCTGTTGAAGTAAATCTGCTTCAGAGCACCAGGGAGCTAACTGCCCCATGTACAGTTTTATCATTGCTGACTTGCTCACTGTAAGAGCTGAAAGGCCAGGGAGAAGACCAATGTCAGAAATTAAAATCTCCCTCATGACTTACACATCTACAGTGGAAAAGCACACTGTTGGTCCTCAGGGACTGGGCTGCAGAGCGTTTTCTTCCAATAGATCACTAGGCATTTTAGTGGGATGAGGCAGCTTGTTACTTAGTCAGGTCTACAGCCTGCAAAAGTTACTTTTCTAATGACTGATTGAAAAAACATCTGCGTTAAGACTTCAAGGCAAACGTTTTGCCCAAGCTGAACGAAAGATTTCTAAACTGATAAAAAGTCAGCATTTCTTAACCCATGTCCATAAGAAACATTACTAAGAATTGCCAAAAGGGTAAAGCTGAAGACAAGAAACAGAAATTTGTCATGATCTCTGCCACTCTGGTACAAAGGCCAGCAATTAGATTCCTGAACACCTAATAGAAGTGATATAAAAAGAAATTCATAGCCATTGGACTCTGCATGGCTTTAAGAAGAAAAATTCAATGGATAATGAGTGAAAACAAACAGTAAACAGATACAGCAAGGGATATTTGCCAGAATTCAGGGGTGAAAAATACACTCCCCCTAACATGGGAACTCCCACTCTAAAACAGAAGGTCCAAACATCTTAATCAGTGACTATAATCACAATCACTCACAAGAAATTACTGATGAGTTTTCTACATTACTAACACAATTTTGTATTTCCTATGACATTCACTGAGCTTCTTTTCTGGTAGTGGGATGTTTTTATGCAAGAAAACAGCTTACAATTCCTCTTCTGCAAGGACAACCAAAAATTGAAAACACTTTTAGGCATGGAAAACTTAAGTTTTAATTAATACATTTAGAATAATAACACTGGCTAGTTTTTATTTCAACATTTGCAGTTCACAATCTGAAAAATTTTCCAAGCTTAAAATTCTACTAAGAAGCCTATGCTTTCTTTAAAAACCTGCACTATAATTTTCTGTGCCACAACAGGCAATTCCAGACAGAACACTGCAAGATTTTAGTAATTAACAAAGGTGATGGAGCAATGAAATATTATGAGATTTACCTGGAGAGGAAGGAGCGCTGGAAGATTGCTGGTCTGTGGAAAAGGATGGCCAGGAACGCTGACAATCTGAGTTATAGTAAAGATACACATAAAACAGAGATAGGAGGGGTGGGGGGAAGAAAGAAAAAAGTTCCAGACAGACAGCTGAGGAGATGCAGACATACCTAAGATGCAGTATGACATCTTTAAAAATAAATAATACTGGGGAATAGAGTCTGGGAAACTCTTCCAGCTTGTATGGCAAATTAGCAGAAGATTAAAAGACCACTAGGGGAGGCATTGTGCCTCTTCAAAAATTCTTTGGCAAGGTATTCCTCCCTATGTCATCTATATGTTTGCCTCCTCCTTCCTGACTTCATGGCTCCCTCAAGTGTTTCCCTTTCAAAGAGTACAACCTTGTACTACTCTTGGTCTAGTTCCACAGCATAGCTAGCTCCTGACACTGATGTTAGAAGCAACATGGTACATTGCATTAAAAAAAACAGTTATGACAGCCTGCTTCAATCATTCAAGCCAAGTGCCTGCCTCAATTTGGATTTCTTGGGGAAAATTTTCAGACAGATGAGTAGTCAGTGCTGAGAAAGAATCAGCAAAACAAAGCATTCACGCTTTTTTCTTTTAAATAATAATAGTGCTTTTTTATTATTATTATTATTTTAAATCTTAAGAACAGAACAAACGAAGTCCAACAAATTTTGCAGGTGTTCTTTCAGCTATAGGCACACTCCAGCCAAAGCTCTTCAGTCCTTGCTGAATTGAGGATGCCAGAAGAAAGAATGTAATCTTATTCATGGTATGCACAAATTTAGTTTCCCCTCAATTTCTTTGAGTCCCTGTGAGAAAGGTTTTAAATGAACTCTCAGGTCCATAACTTTACTCTTTTGGCTAGGAAATTTAAGCAGTGATTGCTGGCAAAGCTCCTCTGATGCTTCTTACTTACAGAGAGCAGGTGATTTCAAGGCTCTTGCTCCTCTCCTGAGATTCCACCATGATCAGACCCAAAAGAGAAGCACTTCTTGGAAATGGGCAAACCAAGACCATGCATGGGAAGTGAGGGACATTATGTCTACTTTTAGCTCTTTTACTACCTGTACTACACTTACGTTGCATGTGGATTCAGAAGAGAAACTGAGCTCTATATTTTCAGACGTTCTAGTCAAAATCTGAGGATCCTTGCACTTGAATAATGAAATGTCTAATGTCTTTAGTGGATGCAGTACAGGAAACATACGGGTGGCTCACAGCACTCTTACTAAATCACAGGTTTGGCTTTTCTTTTTTTTTTTTTTTTGACTATATCTAGCTCTAATCCTGTCTTTGAGAAACACTCAAAGATTAAGAAAATGCCTAAACAAGCATATTAGAAACATCACAGGGCTCCACGGCTGCTTAAGCGATCACAGAATCCAGACAAACAGTAAAATAAAATATTTAATTTATGAGTCCCCATCTGTTCACAAATATCTACAGAACATTTTTACAGGAACAGATGCATTTACTTCAGGGATCCCAATTTCAGAGGTCAAATCTGGAAATTCTTCTCACACCCCAATCTATTTGTTTAGAAATTCTTGGTTATCTGAGCACATAACTTAATTGCTAGACAAAGTTTGAGTCATATTATATCATCTTTTGTCTATTGTTTATCCATACACTATCCATTTTTCTCAATTATGAAGAAACAACAGGGATAGTCTGTTTACATACAAATATTTATAAGTGCTTTCTTTGTAATGAAATTGTGTGTGCAATTACAAATGTGAGAATGTAGATTTTGGTCTGTCTAGATCTCCTCGGCTGTACAAGATTTCTTAGAAACTATACAACACTAGACACACAAAAAGCACTGCAATCAATGTTACTTCGTCATAAGCTTGCATGCTACAGATAAAATTTTCCTCCACTTACCAAGCAATTTTATCATTCCTGTTTGTCCTGTATACTTGTAACAGTTTAGAGAGAGTAGAACACAGATAAAAAAGGAAAAAGATAAGTGTCAGAATAAATTAGAGAAAATCCATTTGTTGAAAGCTATATAGCTGATTTTTGAAGTTGCAGTAGATGGCTGCCTGCAAACTGAGTTTTAGAAACTCAGTGGTAGAAGGTAGGACTTTTCAAAACAAAGGATTTGTACAGTTGTTTCATTTGATTGTACCGAAAATAGATATCTATGCTATGAGTTTACAAATTGAACTCAGTATTTGTCCACGTTCTTGCAGCTTTATCATCTCTATTGCCAGATGCAAATTATAGTCATTCTGTAATAGGAGCCAAGAAAGAATGAAATAGCACAGAAAGAAGGTTGCAGCACATGAAGTGTTACAGAAATATAGGATCAAGTACACAGAAGGTGAGACTTTTTGTCTACATTAAATTTGGTGCTAGGTCGAAATGTGAGCAGACAGATAAAAACTCAAGCACTGGTTACTAAAGTATCTATTATGAGGTGATCACCAAACCTTTGGTGGCCCTTTCTTCTTTTTCCTCACACTGTACCTCTTTGCACAGTGACAGTTAATATAGATGCATACACATTTATCCACAGCAATTCTGCTTTCAAAATTTGATTCACAGCTGGCTCCATTGACCAGATGGTAGGAGCATACAATACTTTCACATAGCAGACTATGCTCAGAGCTGCCAAGATACGTCAAACCTTTTTTGTTTGAGGTACAAGCATGATAGTAACATGTCTTGAGTAAATTTCACATGGAAAAGCTAGCAGCTGATATCTCTAATCAATTGAAGAACTGGGGACTGCAAGTGCCTCAGAGAGGGTTGCTCTTCCAGCAGGCAGAAATGACAAAGAATCTTAATTTGTCTACAACAGAGTGCATTCATTAAAAGAACAACTGAACCTTAACCAGACAAGCCAGCAAAGTCAAAAAGCAAAATTCTCTTACTCTAGTAATAAGGACAAGAACTAGTTCTGCACTTTCTCTTCTACACATTAACAAGTGCCTACACATAAATCATTAAGAGAATACAACGCACTCTGCAACAAATTGCTTACCAGAATTTTCATATGTATCAAAACAGAAATCAGGTTTCTTGTCATCTGTCACATGGTCATAGGTGATGTGTGGAACTGTTAACATCTTATCTGGAGACGAAGGCCCATTGTCCTTGTCTAGCTTAAATTTCTTCTTTTTAACCTAAAAATGCACATATATTAAATTACAAAGCATGCCACATTAAATCAGCTCTTCATTGTCTACAGTAATAATGAAGTCCCTAATGAGCTATAACCACATAAAAGAGTACATGACCAATTCTACTTTCATCACTCTATACTGTGAATTTCTTAATAAGATTGCATCCCCCTGAACTGGTTAATCCCTAGAATTCCATACATCATAATTAGCAAATCCCTTGCCTGCTGTAATAATTGGCTAGCTCTGCAACAGTTCATATAAATGAAACTTTCTAGAATATCTTTACCATTTTAATGGGTACATTAAATCATCCCTTCAGCAGAGAACAAATGGATAGAGTGCTATTGAATTCAGATGAGTCTATGATAATATGAGAAATTTTTGTAAAACACCCTCTCTTTCCCAGTGCATGACTACGACACATCCAAAAGAGAGGATGAAGTATTACATAATGTAAAGATACATAATGTAAACACTTTTTCTTGCTGTATCTTAGATGAATAAACAAGCATTCTAAACTATGGAATAAGAGACAGCATACATAGGCACAAGATGTATTAGAAAACCATATAATCGATAGCTGAGTGAAGCATCAGGATGTGGGTTACTCTTTTGTTTGTGTGTTTTCAAGTACTTATAAGTTACAGTTTTGGAAATATACATTTTCTGGGTTTTTTTCTTTGCATATACTTGTGCAAACAACATTAAGTAATGGATTGACATGCCTGAGGTAGATCATTATCGTTCTTTTCCAAACTCATAAATGCAATAAAAAATAATTCAAGCTTGGTAACTGGGGCAAATTAAGTTACAGTTTAAAATGTTTGTATACTGAAAACCACAAAACTGATTAGTAAGCAAAACTTTGAAACCTAGTAAAACTCTGTAAAGCAAAAAAAAAAAAAAAAAAAATTAGCCCCTGGAGTGTAAAAAAATTCAATCCAATTAAAAACATTTGAAATTTCTATATAAAGAAATGTTAGTAAATGATACCATCACTGATTTCTTTGGTTTTGGACTGGGTGACAGCAAATGATAATTTCTGGCAGGTCTTCGAATATATATTTTCCATGTCGAAGAGTCTGGGTTTTCTGCTGCATAGCATCTCCAGGCAGTCTAAAGAAAACGTTGTGGCAATGGAACAATCAATGCAATGGGATTTGTAGCAACCCATACTACACAATAACTTCTAAGTCAGCACATAAGAAATCTATAAGCACTCTGTAGTTTCTCCCATGAAAACATTAACTCAGAACAACTCAGAATCCTTAACTTGGTTTGAGCTGGGCAAAATGGAAAGTAAGACCAATATTTTCAAGTACAACTTCTACTTGCATTAGCAGCAAATAATAAAGGAAAATTCTAGACAGGCCTCAGGAGAATGAAGCTGAATTTCTTGCTCTGCCCCAGTTTCCCTCTGTGATTTTGAAACTTTGAATGCTTTGCCTATTGCATCCCATGTTTCAGGCCCCTTAAACAGAAACAAATAAAAATAAAAAAATCATTCTTCCATAAGAGTACTGTCAGGAAAAGAAGTAATTGTGATATGGTCAGTAGGGCTATATTCTTACAAGGAAGCGATGATGATGGAGCACATGATGAAACAGCACAATTACTTAAGCAGGAGCCAAAAAACAAAAGCAATCTTCCACCTCCCCCAACAGCCGATGATTAAAGTACTAAGTTCAAAGAGCAAAGGAGGAAAAGCAGGGCTAGGAAATGAGGCCAGAGACAAAGCACTGCTGCATTCTCTCTTAAAATGTAAATATGTGATCAAAGATGATTAAGAATTAGTCTCCAGATTAAAACGTTAGATCCTCACTTCTACATTATATGTATATAACACATTCACATACACTGAAGCAGGAAAAGGCAGAATACACAAGATGAAAGAAATAAAGTAATACAGAATGATAGAGAAAAAGCAGACAGCATTTGGAAACTAAGGGATCAAACAATCATATAATTCCCACCACGGTTAATAGGATACTAGAAGAAACAAGTGGATTCTAGAAGAAAGCAAGAAGGAATACAAGAAAAAGAATTGCTAATTTCAGCTGTTGCCCTCTTCTGAACTTATTTCACATACTTACTGGCTTAAGAGTAACTGCTTTGTAAATCAAATGCAGAGAACTTATTCAATTGGGCTTCTAGATATTCACAAGTACTAGCAGATACTAATGATCAGTACTAATAACAAATAGTCAATAAGTCACTGTCTTTCCTCCACTCTTTAATATTTCAGATGAAGCCAAGTATGACATTGTAGAAATGCAGTCTCAGACTCAGTGGGAACACCAAGTACCCATTCTTTGCAAAACTGTACCTTTTTCTGACCATGTAACCCAAACAAAACACAGCGAGTCTGAAGACTTTTGGTTAATCTCTGGCTAATACCAGAGCTCTAAATTTAAAACTTTTTCACATTAACTCTGGGACTGTTTAGTTTCAAGCACAAACTTTACAGTTAGCTACTGTTTCCATAAAGAGCCTGACCTGGAAATCCACATTCACTCATGAAGGTGGAGAAATAAGTCGTAGGAGAAGGCAAAAATGATACAACGTAGGGGGACATCTACATTTCTTTTGAATTTGATTACATACTTCTACAGCTACATGCAGAAACCGAGTGAGGGGGAAACAAGGAGGAAAAAATCCTGCATAGAATCAAAACTAATACTTCTTGTGAGTTGAATGCCAGCTTCATACAGAACTGCAACCACACTTCTAATAGATGGCATTAAATTTTCTGCCTCTATGGAATCCTACAGAAAAAAAATTGACTTTGCAGAATCTCACATTTCCCGGTCATCTCCAATTTAATTATCTGAAAGCTGAGATTTTTAAGAATTTATTTTTACAAAGGAAAATGAAATATATATGACATTTGTTTCTACAAGGAACAATATTATTTTAAAACATGATTTTACATGAAGCCTCTTCTCTATTTTTCACTACTGTAAACACAGCATTTCATAACTTTTTCCACAGTTAAACTGTTCAGTAGCCACAGGATAGCCTTCAGTTTCTACTTTAAACTGCTAAAGCAAGGAATTTGACCTGATTTGGGAGTGAAGTTTCCTGCTCATTCATTGGAAATAGCACTGTAAACACAAAAGTTGTTTGAGACTCATATCTATAAGTTTTACGGAATTTTCTACATGAATTAGGCCATGGAGCATTGCCAAGTTTTGAAAAAAGTATAAATGGAGAAAAATGATAATATGCGAAATGCAAGAACTTTGTACCTGTATGAGAGAGGCAGCAGCTGGAATTTGACGGTTGAAATGCTTCTGTCTTTGTTTCTGCTGTACCTTCAGGGCAAAGCCTGAACCAAGGATTCCCTTTGGGAACAAAGAAAACATACAACTAATTTTTTTTTAAAATATATTTTTGAAAGGACGAAAGAAAGTATACAAGCTTGCCAAATTATGTTGTATTAATAAACTCCCATTCAGCATCATAAAACCCCACTAATTACTTAGAGGAAATGACTTAATACTGTTTTTAGACTCAGTTAATATTACTTGTTGAAACAAACTATGAATTCTCTCGTGCTCTGATTCAAAACCTGTTTAAGTCTGCTGAGTTCAAACATTAAAAAGCAAGCAGAAGTGGTAATTCATACCCTCCAAAAGCCTCATAAAATGCTTGTGCAGGAGAATGACAGAATAGGGAAAAATATAAACCTGATGTGCTTAACTTCATTTTTATTATTAATAAAGCTTTGGCATGGTAAGATTCAGGACACAAGAAAGCCTTTATAACTGCAGTATAGCAACTCCTACATTTATACATTTTCCAATCAGGATAAGGTGACTTTTACTTGAGGCCATCTTAAGCATTTTCAGGATAAGCAGCATGACACTGGAAGCAGCTTCCAAACATAGTTTAAAGTCCATAATTAAGTATGAGGCAAGTCACTTATGAGGTCATGTGCATTGCTACAGTCATATTTAACAAAGGCTTTATTACCAGACAGATAAAAATACTGAAATCTTCCATAAATCAGCTTATATAACTGCACCTACTCAAAAAAGCATAATCTGCTTTCTGCAGTCAAGGTATCAGGGCAGCCAGTGATTTTGGCTCAATCTGTAAGAACTATATTAATCACTTGGTGCTTTGAAAGAAATAGGGAAGACCTTTCCTATTACAATCATTGAGCCAAGATCAAAGACTTAATGATGATCAAACATCCCATGTTTGGAAAATGCAGAATCAGTGCTAAACCCAGAACTCACACCAGTTTCATTCAGCCACAGCAATTACTTTTGTCTGGGATCTTAGACTGTTCCCCTCATTTAAAAAGGAAGCAAGGCAGTGTGCAACAGTTACCACTAGAGCTTCAAATCCTAAGTTTCCCCTTACGGCCAACTCACAGAAACTGTTTAACTCAATAATAGAATCTCAGCGACAAAGGTGGTGCTGGGGTGCTCACAGCATTACTGTGAACGTGAGGCTGGTATACGTGTATTTATGTGACATCTTGCTGTCTTTCAAGTCCAAGAAGAAAAACAGACAAAAAAGCAGATTTTCACATTTCTCTTGCAGGTCATTTCATTTATGAAGTCTCTCTTCTAATCAAGGTACAAATGTGAAAGTAAAACGATAAGGGGAGAATATATCTTGAAGACAAACTAATGTTGTAGACTTTGTACTTACTTCAAAAGTACTCAACCTTTTGAAGAGTAATTGACTTTTAAATAGCCACTTTAACAGCTGCTGTTAAATATTGTGAAGAGTTTTTGTGGAGGTATTGATATAAAAATACTATTATTATTCATCACAAGCTTATTCTCACTGCTTCCCTGCCACAGTTATACTATGCTAATACACCTGAAAAACTTGCTGAAAAATAAAGCTGGCAAGATTTTGACTGTAGGAGATATTCTATTCAGATCCAGTATTTTTTCATCCAATTCACATCTAATTTCACAGACCTTTTGACAGCACAGTTCAGGTTGCACAAACATTTTAAAAGCACAATTTACAAGTACTGCTAAAGTTTTGAAAGCAATACCCTTAATGACTCTTTGCACTGAACAATTTTGGGTTTCCAAACTGCAGTCTAGATTTTGCTGATCTTGAGTTTACTTTTGGTACTTGGGTACCCCGTATCTTGTTAGAAAGTACTAATCTTTCTTCAGCGCAAAGAGCCAATATATCTTTAAAATCTCATCCCTAAATCACTTTTGAACATGAGACTTTGGCCATAGTCATACATTAACTTGGCAAGCAGATGCATTAGCTGCCAGCATCACTGCACCTGACTGCTTACTGCTACCTCTGCCAGCAACACCGTTTCTGTAGCTCTGCCAGAGGAAGAGTGTGCATAAGAACCCTCCAGTTTACCTTGGACTTAATCAGTTGAATAAACTATGAGTAAATGACTTAAAAAGTCAAAACATTAAATCACGAAGTCCAGAAGTAAACAACATGAGAAGTACTTTCTTTGCACTTCCTAGATGGGCAGAAAAAACATTTTGAATTACACATCCCTTTCTCCAACGCACAGAAACTCTAATGTTGCATACAATAAGAACTTTATGTTTGGTTTTAGATTCTGAAGTTTAAGGAGTTATTAACAAAAAGCTTTCTCTGACAACGAATGGATCAGCAACACAAAAAATAACCTACCGCAGGTAGTGCAAAAAATGAAATTGCAAACACTGAAAAACAGGAAGCAATGGTCTTTCCAATCCAGGTCTGAGGCACTTTATCCCCATAGCCAATAGTTGTAACTGTCACCTGTAAGGAAAAAATACATGGAGCTTTACAGAAAGTTTTAACACATCAGTTTTGGTTGGCTTTTCTTTATTTCTTTTTCCTTAATTTATTTTAAAGAAACATTAGTTGCATTCCTAACTCTCCCAGTGACAATCTGTGACACATTAGGAAGGCAGTTCCCTGCTCTCGGTCTGCTTCCTCATCCATAATAGAATGAAGGAGGTACAGGAAATTGAATTACAATAAAATACGTGTTTAAAATCTTGTAAAGCAAAACCATTAATATAAGTCTTCGTGGCTTAGTCAACTTTACAGTATACGAGTTTCTGGGATGTGGGCTGCCTGCCCATACCATACTCTTCCCTTAGAGGGAGGCTGCCAGCAATTCTGAATTGCTGATTTTCTTTACGGGCAGGAGAAGTTTGCTGAGAGAATTTCAGGGCTGTTGCAAAGAAAGACTATATATATGTACACACACTGTAACTATGGAATACAAATGGGGTCAGACATGAAGTATTCTAGAGAATAATGTAGGCATAAACAGCAAGAGAAGCAGAAAAATTTCTGTACAGCGACAGATCCTTAAAACAGACTAATGAATCATAAACTCGGAGAGAACATCGAGAGCAAGAACAGATAATTTAATGCACACATACAGGAAACATCTGCTGAGTTTGGGTTCCACTGAAGTAAAGATTACCACCATGGTGATGTAGCATAACAAGGCTTAATAAGTCATTATTTACAGGAGTTCAAGGAAAGAATGGATTTGTTTGAAGCAGAAGGAATAAATTCGGCATCTGAGAGCAATTTAAATTCACCTATGTCACAAGCTATTCCTGAATTTGGAAATTAAAGAGATTTTTATCTGTGGCTTTGAAGAAGGCTAACCAAACCAGAACATGTGAAACACATGAAGCACACCTCGGCTGCTGGCTTTTCATATTTCCCTCTGGGAGCATGAGCTTCAGCTGCACAGGCCACAAAAGATGTCAGTCCCAGATAGCAGTACCCACACACCATCCCTCCTGTGCCTTGCAGCCACTCCCAGTTCACCTGTCTGCTTCACTGCACACTCCTTAGCAACTGCAGAAACGCAGGCAGCATCTCCAGAGGAGGAAAGAACAGAAAGAAAGGGCAGATTTATGGAAGTGTGATATTACTTAATGGCGTGAAGGAATGGAGAGCTTGGGAAATAGATGGTCTTGACAGGTGGTTCAGAAGTGCTGCCATCTGTCACATTAATAGCCATCCATTCCTATTAAAAGATGAGACACCAGAGGGAAACACTGTAATATTTATGTTCCCACCTGAGTTGTACCTGAAAAACACCTGAAGCAAGCCATCGACTCTCGCTATCCACCTTCCAAGAAATTTTTCTGTCAAATGCATGACAAAGGGACAGCTGTGGCTACTTGAAATGATGATGATACCAGTTTGTTGCAAGTCACTGATAGATTAAAATGAAATAATGTTCTGGATAAGTTTTTACACTGTGGCTCATTTTCAAACATTGTTCCCATCCAATATAAGGATCAGTAAGGTAAGGCCAGTACACAAATACAACAGTCTGTATTCTTGATATTGATATTGTTGAAAAACCTTAACTCGAAACGTTTGAAGGAACTGAAGTGATTATTTTATTCCGTGTAAACCCATGTAAGAGGTTGCATTTAAAGGAAATCCTAAATTTTAATCACAGTTTTTCTGCTCACGAAATGTTGTCTTACAAAAACAAGTGAATTCTGGCAAATGTGATGGCCTCCAGCACCATTTTACATCAAAGATTATGAGATAAGCTGTTTTACGCCTCAGTTTTGAAAAACACTCATATAACTGAAAAGTAGTATCAATTACTGTGTATTACAACCTTAATGCCTTGTTTAAATACATACATTAACTAGAAATGTGAAAATAAATAGATGCACAGGAAAAACTCATACAAATCTAAAAGGTACCTGTCTTTCCCTCTCTCCACTACCAACCCCAACCACTGCCTCTACACAAAAGACCAATGATGAATAAAAGCATTTTGTGTGCGTTTTGTTTGAGATATATATTAAATTTAAAAAAAACAACAAAACAAAACGAAACAGTTTGGTAATAAATAACTTGCAAATCACAACATGTGTTTAAGTTAACATTTTCCTCTATTCTCATAACTAACCCATTTACAAATGTATTGTATTCCAAAATTACATTTTCTTTTTCCCCAAAATATATGTTGTTGAAAGCTTATAACGCCAAGTTTCTGTCCTAAGTGATCTTTTTTAGTTAGGTTTAAACCCCCTAAAGAGTACAATACTAATTTTAGAATTGTAAAATAGGATCATAATAATGGAAATATTGACTCAACTTCTACTCTAGCATACTAAATACACGGGCATAATAAAGCTAAATTGATACAAGAGCTCACACATTAAATTTTCATTGCAAAGAATTATGGAAAACTAATTGTTTTAATTAGAGAAAAATCATATTTATCCACTGACTATTTCAGAACTTTGATCTGATGTACATCACAGGCTTTGGCGCTACAATTAATCTTGTCCTTATTATACATATATGAATAGTCTAACAGAGGAAATGTGAAGCAAAAAAAAATCTGACAACAACAAAAAATAGTGATCTCAGAATGCTTGCTAGCTCTGAATAAAGATTTTATTCAAGGCTGTCTGGATAAAATGAGGACAAACTAAGCAGGTGCGTAAAATTGCCCTTGTGATGAAATACTGAATGCCTTGTGCTGATGTAGGTAGTTCAGCAGCCATAGAATACAAGAATGCATGACTCAGGGGCAGTAAAAGGGGAGATATCACAGGTCTGGGTTAATAAACAAAGTAGATTTTGTTCGCTGAAGCAAACAAGGGAATGCCATCTTTAGAAACAAAGTAATTAAGGTAATTAAGTCTCCAAATTTGTAGCACTGAAACCTCGAAATGAATTGCACTGGGTTTTTGCGTTGCTATTTTTTTTATAATTTTTTTTTTTTTTGTATACCAAATAACATGTAGAATTTTCTGACCACTTAAGTACTCATCTTGATTAAATCAATCGGTATAAGACCATCCAGAGATACACCAGAAACACTGACAGTTTCCTTGACTTCCTTGCAACTGAAGTATAGTGTAAACTGCTAATTGGTTTAAATGCTCTTCTGTAACGAACACATTAGAAGCTTTTCTACTGCCTGACATCTTACTTAGTCAACTGCATTTCTGCCTGTTCAATATAAAGTAAAATCTTTCCCAGCTCTTGAAATACATGCATTAAATGTAACAGATCAGGTTCTTATGCTTACTTTGTTATGAAGTAAGCAGTCTGTACAAAGCTAACGAAAAACAGAAAAACCCGATGTGCTGCCCAGCCATCACTCACAGATTCTAGTCTAATACCACCTCCAGATGTCACTTTCAGCTCTAGCTAGAATGTAATGGCTACTCTCAGCATCCTAATCAAATGGTTATCCAAACTAACCATCTCCACTTGAGAGATATCACTGAGAAAAAGTCCTAAAATAAACAAAAAACTGGTAAATATTAAAAGTTAATTGAGCTCATCTAAAATTTGAAAATTTGCTCCTGTGTGCCAAAAATCAACAAAAAAAAGGGGGAGGGGGTGGGACACGACAGCAGCTTTACCCAGCTTAGTAACAACAACACAAGATGCAAGGGAGCTTTCTAGTTGCTATTTCTAGTTTACGGCTAGGTCAGGTCAGCTAGAGTACATCATTTCATTCACTACTTCTTGAGAATGCAATTCTATTTGAAAATTAATTAGTGTTCCTCTACAGTTTCTATGGGGAGGTTCTGGAGCAGAACCTGGAAAAGCTTTTGATGAGAACTGACAGTCTTGCAGGCTCCTGTTAATTTCCAAAATGAGGGAACTTCAACTTCCACTTTTTTGTTCCTCTGTTTCATGGTCTCATTTTATTCATCTCCATTCTTTCGTCAGCCAGCTCCTGAAGTACACACACCTGCAACACAGTGCACTACAAAGGCCACTGGATCCCATCTTCAGTGTTTAGCCTCACAAACAAAAGCTGTTTTCAGTAGCTCTTGTAAAATAAGCTGTTCATTCCCTGACTGTAGTTCTCAAAGAGAACTAGATGTAGGACAAACATACTGCACAAAAACAAAGAGAATTGTGCATTATTAGTGAAGGCATGGACAAACAGTCAGTGTTTATCTGAACTAGAGTTTTGTTCAGCCCTACCAAAATACAAAGGTAACTAAATTAAGAAAATTGTCTGGCATGAAGTCTTAAAACCTCCTAGCAGTATCATCACCTGCGTATCAAAACTCTCTAAAGAACTTAATAACATATAGCACAAAAGATTTGTGATGATTTTTACTTGGAGTTAACTGACAATTTTAGACCTGAATGCAGTAGTTAACATGTACACAATTAACAAAACTCACAGGTGACCCAGCAGCCTCACCTGATAACTCACTGTGAGTTGTTAAGGTTTTTTACAGTACAGCAGTACATGCTCTTTTTCTTTGGGACACTGCAGGCTGCACTGCCTTGTGCCAGTCTTTCTCTGCTACCTCAGATGAATGGGAAAAAGCAGGAGGTCTGCTGGCCACCAGCAGTCAGCATGCAGAGTCAACAGGCAGCTCTGCCTATAAGATCTGCTCTCACCAGTGCTCCAGTGCTGATCTCAACTATACAGAGTTCTCTAATCTATTGTAAAAGGCTTTCTGTTGTCCAGATCTTGTGCAAGATATCATTTCTGCACAGAAAGTGTAAGAAAATAAAGCAGCAATTTGCAATGGGCCATGATTTTGAAAGCTCTGGGGAAAGTTATGACCATACGGAGATAGTCTGACTGCAAGTTCTGAGCTGCTTCTGGAAATTCTGCATTTTTCTTCTGCTCTGTACTAGTACTACTATTACTGTGCCTCACAAAACACAGTCATTGTAATTAAAAAGAAACAGTATTATTTAGGAGAAGAAGAATAAAAATAACACGTAACTATATACAAAATAGCCAAATATCTTAGGAAGGAACTCTGAAAACCCTACAGGAACTATCCCTGTAAGGATAGCTCTAGTCATGAGATAGGAAAATGAAGTGAGATTAATTAGGCTTTGCTAAACAGGAACACTGTTTTGCTTAGAAGTAAACTTATCAGTGTTTGTTGAATTCGATCCTTAGTGAGAAAGCACATATTTCAAAATTAAAAGAATAGGAAACTCTTAACTAAAGCTGGTATTTGCAGACCAATCCAATCTAAAGGAATGGGCACAGTGAAATATTCATGCATGGCTATATTCAATAATTGCTTCTGGCAAATATTGTTCATGATTAAAGAGACTGCTAGCACAACCCACATAATGGTTTTCCTGAAGGATGTTTGTTCAGATGTGAAGGCTGGAAATTGTGTATCAATCAGTGGATATCAAAAGGAGAGCTCCCATCCATCTGCCCGAGACGTGACTAATTTTAACGCTTAAAGGGAAGAAAAAAAATTAAAAGGAAAAAAAAAAAAGGAAAAACAACCTAAGAACAACAATAAAACAAACAACAGAAATAACAGGACAATAACACTTCCTGATGAAGCTCTTTTTTGAGAGACTTAATAAGAACATCTTGCTGGTTTGGTTAGTTTGGTGTTTTAATTCTTGTTTGTATCGTCTTTCTTTAGGTCTTAGTGACTGTATGCCTTGTTATATAGAACAATGTAACGAGATTATTTTGAATACCTGCCCTATGTAGATGAGAGATGGATCATGTTAATAATGTTTTATTTACAAATAACGAACTTTGTCTTTTACAAAGGCATACAAGACAGGCTGCCATCAGCAGAATTATTTATACAATACACTCTGCATTCAAAAGCAGCAGTAATACAGACAAGTCTTTATTCCATGTGACAAGGTAACCACAGTTTTCTCCAAGAAGCCTACAAGCTAGCCAATAACTACAGCCTGAAGTACTGAAGGAAATTCAAATAAAGTCCAGGATGGCATTTTACATATGGAAATGGAACAACAATATAAATTTAAAAATAACAACAATGACAACGAAGAACATTTAATTAAGAGTTATGCACCCTATGGGTATGCCTATAGTCAGCAAAGCAAAGCAATATAAAAGTACCCAGTTCCCGATGGAGTTTAGTTGTGGTAACATAGACCTTTTAAATTACCTACTTTATGCTATGCTGCATGTTCTATTACCATTACCCGAAGAACTACTTTAGCAGCATAGATATACACTGAGCTAATCTAAAAAGAAGAGAAGCACTATGCTGCAGATTGTGAAACGATGGGTGTGTGAAAACAGCATCAAGTGCTGTTCTTTTAGATGTATTGTCTACTACAAAATCCACATCACTCGTAGGACACTTTTTGAGCAGTGAGATCAGCTGTGTGCCAGAGAGATCATATAACTGTGGTAGTCTTTGAGATAGGAATTGCAAATTACCTTTTGCATACCCAGTCCAAAACAGATGGAGATAGGTTTTCAGTGAGCAGAATTCGAGCCATTCTGAAAATTCTGCCTAAAACATTACTGAAACTTTTAAGAACTAACAGTTCAAGAGTTGCTTGTTGGTTTGTTTTAAATAATTTGAGATCCTAAGCAGGAAGCATCCATCAGATATTGGGCCAAGTTTGTAGGTTCTTTTTTTAATTTAATTTAAAAAAAGAACAACTAAAAATCAACCAATCAAACAAAAAGAAACAACAATAAAAAACAGACAGACCTGAACTCATTTCAGTTATGTTTTGCTAAATCCTTCCGACATCTGCATTTAGAGCAGAACAAGGATACTAAATTCTATTTCTAATATTAAGCGAGTTGCATTAGAGACCCATTGAATACGGTAAGACACAGCCCAAATGGTATCCTGGAATAAATTATTACAGGAAGATAACATTACCATAATTAAATCAATTGATTAAACAAGTTTACTGTAATGAAAAAGAATAAATAACTGGCATACTTATTAATTGAGCAGTAATTCCTTGAAAAGAAAATATTACAATATCCTGACAGGTTTCATTGCCTCTGCGGAAAGAAAGATTTACTTTATTTCTAGAAAGCCAATCTCATCTGTCACGTATTCAATTTTTAATGCTAATGCAAATGACAGCATGTGTTTTTAAATGCAGACATCTGCCACTGTCTATTCATGTGAGTTCTGTACTGTAAAATAAAAATGCTGCGATGATATGCAAGCATTGAAAAAGCTCCTTGTCAAAAAGCCACTTCCTTGCACTACACAGCAAGTTTTCTGGTGCTAGAGAGAGCTTTCTGTCATGGCAAACACAGAGAAAAGAATTTATCAGCAGATCTTAGTAGTAAACTACACAGAATCCATTGGATTCATACAAGGCTATATGTAGATTCTTCCTTCCTGAAATGTAGCAGTGTGTTTGTAGAGAGAAGACAATGTGAACACACACATGGACAAGTTTATAAAAAACTATTTCTCAAGAAGATTCTGTTAGTGAAATGGAGGTATGAGGGCTGCTCCAAACATAATCATTGACTTATAGAGTGGCTTAAGTTGGAAGAAAGATCATCTAATTCCAACTCTAGTTCCAACTCTCTTCCTTTGAACTCTAGTAGGAAAAGGAAAGGAAAACAATTACAAAATGAAAATCCCAAACATAGCAGTCAACATAATATTTGCATATCATGGGAGAAAAGGAGGGAATTGTTACTAGCAGAAACAATAGAATTAAAATGAGCTGCCAAATCAGTATGTATGCTTAAAAAATAAAAAGACAACTGTCACTACTAGCTATTGTAGCAGAGATTCATGAGGAAAGCTGAAGACTCATCTACATGTCAAAGTATGGATCATCTTAGAGACACCTTTGATAGCTCTGAGCAAGACAGTAATAAACTTAGTGAAGAGGAATGCCATATAAGGCTACTGAGTTGGTTCCATAGCAATGTAGTAGTTCAAAAAGGTCCTGCGTCCAGATTTATTAAGCATCTTGGATGATCCTTGTTTTGGAACTAGTCTATTCTGATGAAGCAGGAAATTACTGTACCAGGCTGAATGATAAATCATAGATAAGCATAATAACAACAACAACAAGAGGAAAACACCAACCTTGATTTAGCAAGCTTTATTGCATTAGAAGATTGAATCCTACCAGGAGATATGCAGCAAGTAAATTACTATAACAGATGGGAAGACAGCATATAGAAATAAGAGTAGATTTTTCTATACCTTGTATACATAACTTGATCGCTTTGGATCACATAAGATTAGAAACACCAAATAAAACCACAGATCTTCTATAGTATTTTCTTGGTTACACAGACTCCAGAAACCAGAAACTTTACTGCAGCAATAAGAAGCCACGTCAAAGTGCTGCTCTCTCTCCATGTGTGCTTGAACTATGCTTCATACTTGACCTGCTAACATGTAAAATTGCCATACTTACTACTCCCCACCATAGGGCATCTGCATAGCTGCCAAACTCTGTTTCTCCAGAATCATTTACAGCATCTTTTTCAGCCAGATACACAAAATAAGAGGAAAAAATCAGGCCCAGAAATCCAATGTAGAGCGTAGTTATCAGTTCCTGCAAACAGAATAAAAATAACATTGATTCAGTACTGTTAAGACATTTAAGTTAAACATCGCTGGTGTTTTTTAAGAGAACTGGTACAGAAGAATGCAATTTCAGCATGTAAGAAACACTGACACCAACCGTTGGCTGTGCAATTTAATAAGCATCCACTGTGCTCAACAATGAAAGAATTTACTGAGTATCTAATGACTCGGCCCAACATGCACTGTCTGAATATTAGAAATAACCACACGTTCCTCACATGCAAATGTGACAAATTAACTTTTTGGTCACCAAAATTTGGATGGTTGAATTTCTCAAACAGTGCTACTACGTTCAAAACAACTTTGTGACTTAGATATATAGTTTACAGAAATATTCACATTCTGTCTTAGAAGTCTCCTTCTCTGTGGTTAAGTCCACATATGCATCAAAAGTTTTCCAAAGTGTAGGTGAATATTTTTAATATTTTACATACTTTTTTGTCCCTTGAACAGGAGAGAACAACTGTATTTGGATAAAATAAATGACTGCCTGTCTCCACATTGAATATATTTAACTCCATCAGGATGTCTGCATATACACTGTTCTGAATATAGGAACTTAAATTACTATTAAACAAATGGCATCCATTATTTTGCCATTCCTTGGGGTACACAAACTTACTTGTCTGTGTATGAAGACGACTGATCCCAACAGCCTCCATGTGCCACCCTGACGGTCAACATGTAGCATCCGCAAAATCTGCAGGAAACGGATGCCCCTAGAACAAAAGTTTTAAATGAATGAAGAGGCCAAATATACAAGAGAAGAAAAAGAGGCTGAGAAAGGAAGTCTGTGTGTTCCAAAGGACCGTTTTAAAAGAGATGCACAGTATTTTATGGTAGACTTCAAAGTTTGTCTCTTTGAGGAGAAAGTGTGCATGCCTAGATGTTCACTCCTACCCCAAAGAGACATAAATCCCCTGCTAGAGCAAGAAAATTACAACCAGAAAACAGATTAAAAATTTAATTCTCACTACTTCATGACCTTACTCTTTCACACCCATATGTGAATGGTCATCTGAACTTCAGAGGAGTAACTGCTTTTCACCCTTACGGGAGGTAAACAAAAGGGAAAAAAAAAGTCACCTAACTCAAACAGACAGCATTATTTTCTTCTATTGCATATAATTACCTGATAGCTGAGGTTGCAAAGACTTGACCTTTAGAGCCCACACACAGAACTATCATGGAAGCAACAACTACAATTAAATCTGAAAAACAAAAGTCAGTTGAAAAAAATGGGTTAGAGACAACTTGTAATGCTTCCACACAAGGCTGTTACTAGAACCAATGTCAGTTTTCCTTGGAACAATGACCCCAATGAAGGCTACCCATTATATCTCAAGATATCTCTGCTGTAACAGAGATTTTATAGCTGCAGTCAAATCCAAGAGGCAGCCTCACATATATATAAAGTTGAAAGTACATATATAATATGCATACACACAGAGAAGTTAAACTAAGCAACTTCATGATTGTAACAATATCCAGGTACAAAGTTTTGTAATTTGCATTTGAAAAGCTTGCAAAATTGTTTATGGAACAATTCTGGTATATTCTGGTCAACGGCAAATAGTGTTTCTGAGTAGCAGAAAGAACTGCCAGAAAAACAAGCTATATTGCGCTTCTATAACAATACTCCTCTCCAAAACTTGTTCTGTTTAATCTATTTATATTTTAACTGCTTCAGGGCAACTGTCTTTATATAGCTCTCTCGTGAGTGAAGATTGCTTCTGGGTTATTACATTTCTCTCAGTGAAATTAAACACAGGACAACCATTCTATTAAAAATATGAGTTATGACATGTAGAGAGAATGCTAATGCAATTTCTATGAAAACTGAATTCAGTCAGGATATCAACTACAATGGTGTCCAGATCCAAATGCATTGCTGAGAATCATTTTTTAATTTAATTGGTACACATAGTAACTGTGGTGTATCTATTGTGCTTCACCAGGCAGTGTGTGCTTCAATTAGAGCGCAAAGTAAACTCAAAATACTCAGAGGGCTTTCAGGAAAGAAAAAAACAAAGGGGATTTCAGCATCTTTAAAAGAAAAGTTGCAGCAATTCTAAGTGTTTGGATCCCAAGGTTGCAGGAGACAGGACTATGGGTGAGACTTATTTCTGGCAAAGCTTCAGATCACTTGTGAAAAGAAAACACGCTGCTTTTCTGGAAAAACAAGACAAGCTACATTTGTTTTCAAAAGAGTGCCATGGATTTCTGAAAGGAAATTCAGATCTACGATAATACTAATGACAAGAGCTTTTCCTTTAACTTCGCTTCCATTTCCACTGAAATTTATCTTTTCAGAACTTTGAAGTACAACCATTACTTGGTGTTTACATCAACCTTGCAAGCTGTGCATACTCACCAATGATTGAGATAGGCTTCCTAGCAAAACGAAGCCTTCCCCATATTCCAACATATTTACTGCGACATCCTGCTGACCATAACCGAACCACGTATTCTGTTCCAAAGAATACCACTAATACAATTTCCTAAAAGAAACAGAAGACGGACAGCTAGATTAATGTTCTACTGTCTTTCCATCTTTCTTTTTTTTTTTTTTTCTTTCTTTTTCCAGTACCGATTAGGAAATGCTAAAATAAAATGCATGATTTGGAAGGTAAAACAAAAACAAAAACATAAACTATTCAAAAACTATTTAAGGTAACAGAAAAAACTGGCAAACAAAAATTAAAGATTGAGAGCAAATGTAAATACTTTAATACTTTAATTGCATGCAGTTTGGCTCGCCTACATGTGCAAGAACTGAAAACCATTCCGTACAACTCACTTGGTCTCTCTAATTCAAACAAAAGGTTTTCTAACCAAGCCAAAGAAAACAAACAGAGTCCATATTCAGAAGATGAGTATTTTTCTAGTGAATTTCATTTCAGGAAGAGGTGTGCTTCACACCCCACTGACCATACCAACCACACATTTATTTATACTTTTTCAATCTTCTTTTAATCTTACGTGGATGAAAGTAACATTTCTAGTACCCACCACTGACGCGTCAATACCCAGGTGTGCTGAAATCACTGTAAGACATCAGGCACCCCTTCTTGTCAACAGTAAGAAACAGGAGTCTCGTCCTGAAGTGCTGTGGGTACCGAGCCACATGTTAACCACAGACTAACTTCCAGCTTTGGAAATTTGTACAAAGCCATATATCTTGAAGACATCTGACATTTCTGTTGGTACACAAAGGTACCATTTTGTCGTATTTGGAACTTGGTGTACAGATAAATCTTGCTTTTCTAGAGACTGGTTAAGTGTGGCACATTCAATGTAGTTACCTCAAATACCAAGGAACAGCAGTACTTCCTTACTGACCAACTTAACTAATAACATTCTCTATCACAGTCAACAGCAGAGACTGCTAATTGGAATGGTAACAGTGGTTTGTAGCTGAAAATACACAGCACGTGGCAAACAGAAAATCTAAAGCAGATTAGTTACTATAGCTCTGTAGGACAACACAGACAGTGAATTCCTTATTACAGAGAGCAATTTAATATGAAAAAGAAAATGAAATTCTGCTGAACATTTTACCCAGCCTTTGTCATTTCTGCAGTGTTCGCTGCTGTTTTTCATGAGATCAAATTAGCAAATGTGACTCAAAGTGGTAGCTATGATGTTCTAAATCAAGCAAAATACTCAAGATGCAACCTTAACCCAGACAACACCAATGAAAGTCACATCATCATCTTCAAAGATGGACAGGACATTGCCCTGAACAGTCAGTAAAATAGAAGTCTAGAAGCAGTAAGAAGAGGGGAAGAAATTGTTATGCATTAATACACTTCATGATATCATATGCGTGGCATCAAAATTCCAGTCTTCTGATGGCATAAAGTGCTCATCTCAGGGCACTTCAGTGTTGAAATTACTCTGTAGCACTTCCAAAAAGCTAGGAGAATGCCAGGCCTCTCCTCCTTGGTTATGAAAAATCTTATCATGCCTGCATAATGTCAGGTGCAGGAGAAGAACATCACAGTTGGTTATATTGTATTCCAATTACATTTTCAAGATCTAATGAAATTGTTCAGATTGTTGGCTGTAATGAATATAAAGCTCAGACCCTTTGACCCAGCCAAGAATCTCTTGTACAGCCTGCTGCTGAAAGGATCCATCAGAACCCTTCACTTATCTTTAACTAATTTGGAGTATTATTAAATCTTTTTTTCAAAGAAATCAAATGATATTTAAAGTAATAAATCTAAAGAAATAGTCTCTGTAGCAGACTTTTTAAGGAAAGATTGTGTCTTATTATAGAAGCTTCAAATGAAACAAAATTCTCCTTGGTCCAGTTTTACTTCAAGTCGTTGAAGAACCTGCATCAAATGACAAAATTAATAGTGCTGTTTTCTGTGAGGTTCCATTACTGCAAAATAAACTAACAGAGGCTGTCTTTGCTGACCAGGTGACTGCATTCATTTCCAGGACATTTTCAATAAACTCTAATATTCAAGAACATTTCAGTCTGCAGAAAACTAATGCGTCTTCTTTCATCAGTCCTAAGAAAGAAAATCCCTCAACAAAAGACAATAGCAACTGAGCAAAGAGCAAAAACTGCCCTTCATTCAAAATAATTAATTGGAGGAAGGGAAGTATGGCCTCACATCATATGCATTAGCCATTAGCACAGACAATACTCTTCAGATAACCCTGAAAAGCAGGTTACAAAAAAAAAAAAAAAAAAGAAAGAAAGAAAAACAAAACCAAGAAATTTAGTAGAAAAAGACAAAAAAGACAAACCCACAGGAAAGAGTATGTTTTAGCACAATAAAACAGTCCACACTCAGCCAGAAACCACGGGCTTGTCAGGATTGCAGTTTCGTTTTGATAGCAAGAAGGTAAAAATTGAAAGCCTGGATTGTGCTTTAAAGAAGTGTGTATTCTCTGCATAGGAAATTTGCATCGGAGCTGTGTGTGTATGTTTTTTAAGGCCCCTCCATGGTTCGTTGGCTAACAGGAACATTGGCAAGTATGCAAATGTGGGCTGTTCCAAAGACAATGCAACAGACATGCAGTCAATGGTTACTGTCATCCAGTTCTTTGCGTGACACGCAGACAAGCTTAGAGAACATTGATTGTTCTATAGACTCCAGTGACTGGAGGGAACGACCAGTCGGCTTACACCAAGACACATTTTTCACTCCTGACGTTTTGATAAAGGCTTATTGACCTAAATGAGACCCGAGTTATTCAGGGAACATCAGGGGTGAAAGTGCACAAGCTGTTCTTCATGGTCATGCACAAAACCTCCAGGTATCCATTAGCAACTGGCAAATTCCCCTCCCCTGCCCGTGGCTGTGTGACAGACAAAAGTGTTTTTAATACCTTGCATTGCATAAGTCTAATAAGTAATCCCTCAGGGGCAGAGAAGCCCGATGAATTTCTTGTCAGTACACATTTATATTAGTGGCCAGAAACTTGCAGACAACAAAGAAAAAAACAGATTAGAAAATTATGCTTTACTGAATTACCAAGCAGGAAAGCTCTTAATTTACTGACTACTAAATAGGAAAGCACATCCTATTTTTTTCCATATAGCAGATTAACATGAAACATAACATCAGCTTGAAGGATGGCAACCTGTTCCTTAGTTCATTTATGCAGCTGGTAATTAGGGTTAATCCATTTTTTGGGATAGTTACACTGCATAGAGCAGTAGTCGCACACCTGTGTATCTCGGAAAATCTGAGTCACACTGCAGATGAATACGGGCCACTGTTTCTCAGACACTTTCTCCTGCATGCCCATTTAACACATAGCTACTGTATGCACCACAAAAATGTTTTGGTGCATCTCACAACCTGCTAGACTGAAACACCACCTCAGGAAGATTCAGAATGAAAATGATACAGGAAAATGGAAGAATAAAGCACTGAGCGGGCAAAGAGAATGTAAAGAAAGAGTGAATAAGAAACAAAGCAACAGTCAGCACAAGGGAAAAATTAAAATGGAAAAGAAACTGCAGGATACAGGTGGAGGTGAAGATTAAAGCTCAGCAAAGGAGTTTTCTTGCTTAAACTTATGCATGCGTATGAGAACTGCACTGTGTGCAGTGACACACAACCCTTTGCAGCTTAATTCTGATCTCCTTTCCACAGAGTGAAAGCAGAAACACCTTACTGCGATTTAAAAAAAATATACTCATATGACAAAATGAGATGGAAGTAATATACCTTCACACTGTGAACACACAGAAGCCCTCTTGCATAAGAGACTTTTTTCCCCCCCGTTATTAATTTATACATAGCTCACTCACTACTGCCATCCCTCCTGCTCAGCCCAGACACAGCTTCATGACATTGCAGCCACATCATCCCAACACAGGCAAGTACCCATTAACCCTGGAAAGGGAGGCAGAGCAGATGAATATGAGATTTACATGCAGACAGCTGTTTCTGAAGAACTCTATCTGTGAAAATAACTCTGCACCTGAGAGCAAATGACCATATATAAATTCACACCACTTTTAACTACAAGGAACAGCCCTCATACGGGACAAGCAGGCAGGATTGGTGTAACAAGCTTCAAGCCTTTTCATATTTCTGGGTGAAACAGACTCCTAGGTGGCCAAATACCAGGTATCAGACCAAAACATTTCTCCTTGTGGCCAGTGAAGGAATTTGAGTTCTCCCCGGTGCCTTGGGACAGCAGTGTACTTAGTGCAAGGAATCCACTTCAGAAGACTACGAATAAGATTTTCAAGAGCATGTCAATGCTCACTTCCACAGTTTTGGCATGGAAATACAAGTGCCTTTGGATTGATCAGTTACTACACAAATAACTTTAGGAACTGTTTCAAGCATAATTAATGTCAGCCTGAGAAAGATAGTACAACTACCTTGCTGAAGTACACCTCAGCTTTTTCTAAAGGAGCTTAAACTGGATCCACAAAAACACAGAGCCCTGCAAAACATACACACGCTATCTGTCATTAAAGCTTGTAACCCCGCAGTTCCCATGGAAGGGAAGGACTCAAGGAACAGATTTAATGGAAAGCAGCTGCTGTAGGTAAGGACAGTTTAACCATTACCTTGATGAATTTCAGTATACTACCAGGTAAAAGAAGAAGAAAGTCTTTTCCATCAACAACTGGAAAAGAGCTCTTGATGAAGAGAACTGTAGCCGAATTGAAAAAGAGATCAGACTTTTTCAGCTGCACAGTAAGAGATTCAGACCTATTAAAACACATGCTTTGTTTCAAACAAGCAGGGCTGTTTGTGAACTGACATAGAACACATCATGACACTGTAACAGCTATTTAACAGATAAAGAAATTGTCTCTGGATGCTGAGAAAACATTTACCTGAAGGAACACATATTCTGAGGCCCAGCGTATAGATCTCAAAGGTATACCTGATCATGGAGTATCACAGAAGTTCATGCAGACACTTGACATGGGAAGACTAGATAAGGTTTCCTCTGAAACCTGTTATGAACAAGGCCCTTACTTTAAGGGGTCTACATATCTTTTTTCCAGCAACATCCATAAAAAGATGAGAGGTAAAATCCATATTTCTGGTAGCCAACCTGAATTTTAGCTTTCTGAAGAAAAGTAAGGCCTGAAGATGCTGGACTATCTATATCTGTAATCAATTAGTCATTCTGATATATACCGAAATAACATCCTACCAAGCTGCTACAGTTTGGTACTAGTGTTAGTGAACTCACAATGCTAAAAAGCAAAATACTATCTTTCTTGTAGTTATACCAAATGAAGAGCATTGCTTTTTTGGGAGATTATTTCATCCATGTTGGGATTTAAAAAATTTCCTGCCATCCCCCAAGCTTTATTGAGGATGCGACTCCTGATTTCTATCACAGGTTCCATTATCCTAGTTGGAAAGGTCTACCATGTTATTTCCACAACTTTTCCAAATCTGGCTTCCTTAAGATTCTAGCTTCAAGTACGATAAAGTTTCCATGAATTTCTTTAAACAAAGGAATAAGTTCTTCCATAGCTTTATAGACATTCTATGCCAATCAGCATACCTCAGCTGTAAGATTCCTGTAGCCAAATTTGCAGTGATACCTATTTCTAAGATAAGGTAAACGGAAGCTCTCTGCTAGGTCAGTGCACCAACTTTAAAGTAGAATAAGTAACCAACCTCTGGCTTTGTTCACAGATCTGGACAAGTTTTTGGTTTTAAGGGAACCAAAAGAGAAGACATCAGATCTGCTGATGCTAATGCAAAGTGACAAACAGTACTTGCTGCTGGCCATGGGCTGTGAAATCCCAGAACAGAAACAGGCTCAACACCTACACAATCAGGGATGCAGTGTTATCCTCCACAGCCATCCAGAAGTCCAAAGAGGAGAAGCACGTTTGTCTCCCTTGTGTAGGCAGAGAGGATGCATTTAAGCTCACAGAACCAGAAGCACCACAGGCTGCACGAATGAAGGGACAGCTAGAGCCCACTTCCTAGCACACTGCTCATCTTACACATCAGGGCTTGCAAAAAGCTTCAGCCAGCGCTTGTGCACAGCCTGAGCTGGGTATGCAAATTTACAACACTAAGGGCAACTGTTTCTTCTAATCTCACTCACTTTGTATAGAGAGGCCCCTCTTTGTTCTCTTGAGAAAGACAGGATTTTTTTCCTGAAAGCTGTACTGTTTTCTAAGATATGCAGAACAGCAAAATCAGATGGCTTGGGCAAACAGCAAAAATAGACACTGAACTCCATAAAGTAAAAATTAAAGCTTGATGAAGCACAGATAAAAAATAAAAAGGTAAGTGGTTTTACATATACATGAACACATACTGTGCTACAGCAAGTGACAAAAGAGCAATTCAAAACAAGGAATTATTTTCCTATTTGGTCTCCTCACTTCCCAGGATCTTAAAAATTTCATCTTTTCAAATTAAAAACAAAAATAAGTTTTTAATAATATGTTTATAGCCAGAACACTTAGTGGCTCTTGCCCCACCTTTATCTTTTTAAAAGAAAGCCTAGGGTCAATTACTCACTTTTGTTATTTAACAGATTTGGTACCAAATTATTAAATGGAAAATGAAAAACCAAAGTTTTCATATTAGCATCACTTTTCTATCTTCAGAGGCCCATAATTAATCCTAAGAAGTTACTGAGTATCACTGAAGTCTTTTTATTACTCTTTTAAATTAAGATGCATCAGTACAAGTTAAGAGCTGACCTGCTGGAGAGTAGCTCTGCAGAGAAGGAACTGGGTGTCCTGGTGGCCATCAGCATGGCCATAAGCCAGCAGCATGCCCTTATGGCCAAGAAGGTCTGAGGCACATTAAAAATAGCATGGCCAGCAGGTCAAGGGAGGTGATCCTCCTCCTCTACTCTGCCCTGGTGAGGCCACATCTGGAGTGCTGCATGAGGAGCAATGGACCAGTGATCTTGAACACAGGAAGTTCCATACAAACATGATGAACTATACTTTACTCAGAGGGTGACAGAGCACTGGAACAAGCTGGCAAGAGAGGTTGCAGACTGCCCTTCTCTGGAGATATTCAAAATCCACCTGGATGCCTTCCTATGTAATTTACTGTAGGGAACCTACTTCAGTGTGGGGTTGTACTAGATGACCTCCAGAGGTCCCTTCCAAGCCGTACAATTCTTTGATTCTGTGATTCTGTAATAGTTACATACATGTTCGCTCGGGTTCTGAAGCTTACTAAAAGACAAAGTTAGAAACATTGAATGTGCTTTTCTATTCACTTTTTATCATTGCCAAGAGCACACAATAGCACTGGGACCACTAAAGAATGTAGCAGACCTGCAATTTTAGGTCGTGATTTTTCCAAAGGCTCCAAACAACTAAATCCTACTGAATTTCTATAGGATTGATGCACCTAGCTCCCCTTAGGTGCATTTAGAAAGCCTTTAATTGATATCATCTCTCTTCTCTCTGGAGTTTTCAGCCAAACCCAAATGAATGCAGTAGTTTTTCCACTGACTACAAAAAGCCTCAGGTGTCAGTGGTATAACTTTGCACATTATGGCATTGTCTCAGAGTACTGGTGTATTAAAAGAGGTTCCCATGCCTTCACCCCTGCACAAGTCTCTTCATAATTCAGTCGCCTTAAGCTTGTGAACTCAGCTGTTGATGATATCCACCAGGAATTTATAAAAGTAAATTAAGCTGGGCTTGCACGTTTAGTTTATACTTATTTGAACATGAAGTTCTCCTCCACCACAAAGTATTCTCATGAACTAGACCTTAAATCCAAAGAATTTGGCAACAGAAGGAAAGTTTCAACATCCTAACATCAGCCTAAAATTGATTTAAAAAACAACAACCCATCTCCTTTCTGTTTATTTCATGAACCTGTTATTCACGGTTCATATGACTCCATAGAAAGAATTCGCATAGGAGTCTCTCCTTCAAAGTGAAATATGCCCTGGCTCCTATCCAGCCCAGCATATGCTTAATTTTATATCTCAATGAATTCAAAAAGAACTACACACTCGCTTAAACTTAAGCACACGTGCAGTTCAGAGTGATGCACAGAACTGGTGCGACAAAGAACATACTAGCACTAGTAGAAAGGAGCTGCTGCAGACTAGAAAGCAGCAGCCTAAGCCATATAGTTTGTACTTCGGAGTTACAAAGAACTTTATTAATACCACTTGCAGAGTGGCTACTCACCCCAAACTGATTTTATTTTACCAAGCATCTTGTTGCTTTCTTTCTTTCCTATTTTTTTTTTTTTTTAAACTCAATAGCCTTTCTCGCTTATTTTCAAAAAAGCTACTTCATATCCTTGGTGTCCTACGTGGAGCAGCGGATAAGTTCAGTACACAACTAATGTTGATTTATTGAAGGACCTCATGAAGAGGCTGTATGTCTGAGGGCTCACCTGTCTACTTCCATCCCTAACTGATAGAAAGAGAAGAGCTAAGGTGTCCTCCAGCAGAATTAGTTTCTCTTACACCTTTACACTACTGTTGTTACAACACGAGTCGTTTCCAGGGAAAAAGGCATACCACACATTATCTCTTATCAAAACGCAGAGCACCACAGAAAGAAGAACCTGGCCCCAGCAGCCCAGCTTAGCCAGCAATAGCTTTGCTTGGTACACATAAAAGGAAATGGTAAAATGGTAGCTGGCATTTTTTGGATGTAACGGCCAAGCTCTGGTCACTTGTTGCGCAAAAACTGTTTGGTAACAGTACAACCATTCTCCCCCCCGGCAATTTGAGGCCACACTGATAGCAGGCAGGAAATATATTTCAAAGGACATTAGAAAGATTGATGAGGAAAATATTTTTGTTGCACAGGTAGAAAAAAAAATGTAGAAAATAACCAAAATTTAAAATAATACTTTAGAATAATAATAATAATAAAATAATAATTTAAAATAACCAAGTTTTCTGTGAATATTCATTTTTCTCCTTATGCACTTTCCACACTTGGTTAGAAAAGGGCAGGAGATAAAATAAAGAGATGGACAAGGATGGAAAACTAGAAATTCATGCACACCTCTAGCTTTTAAATATCTTTCATAGAACAAATATTGATTTACTTGAAAAAAATGGTGTGTTTTTCACTAGAGTCATAATTTAAACAGAAACTGTGGCCAGGTTTGATTCTGTATTCAAGTTTCAGTGATTTATTTTTAGCATAGATTTTTTTAAGTGAAATATATGTCTGTAGAATCACCTGTAGCTTTAAAGCATTAAGAACAATATGCTTCATGAAGTAGAAAAGTTAAAAAACTACTCTTTTCTCCCCCTAGAAACTTGTGGGACAGGGACTGTAAGAAAATAAATAAATCCATTTTCCTTGTTTGTACCTCCTCTCCTCCATTACAGCTACCAACTGACCAAAGATTAGTATGTTCCCACTCTCCAGTAAACATGATCTCTGATGCTCTGCCAGTTCTTTGAGCACCTTTCTCCTCCAGATTTGACAACACACATGCATTTCTCTCAGTCTTATTCACAGCCCCACAATTCTGCCCTATTCAGACTTCTCAATTTTTTTTTTCTCTTTGAGAGCACTATCCAGAGTCCAAATACTGCCACAAGCTGCAGCAATGTCCCTGTTCATCCCATGGCTAGACAGGAGTCAGGAAGACCCCAGATTTATGGGAGATAAGGCCTTGATTTGCTGCTCAGCTACAGATTTCTCATATACCTTTGAGCAAACTACATGTAATCTTTATCTCTGTTCTCAATTACACAAACCATCACCCATTGCCACATGAACATCCCCTGGATAAACACAGCAACACAATGAGGCCTCCAAATCTAACTACCAGAATATGTTATGAACTTTTTCAAAAATTTGCTCCTTTTAGAGAAGGCAGAGCACACTGAAGAGGAAACTCTTGCTGATCAAGTTTGAATTTCTTACTTGTCTCGTGCAAACAAGGTTGATTTCCTCCCAAGCTTATCCCTACTATGAACAGCTTGTGAGTTACAAAATGGTAGCATACAGTCTTGCTTCAGAATTTTCTTCTCTACCCTTCCAGCTCTCTTTCATGATCTTAGACTTCATGGGACCTACTCTGGGATATTACGTGTCCTACACATAAGACATTTCCAGAAATGTGGTAGGTCACCAAAAGCAGGACATTACAACAATGAGTTCTACCTCTACGTATATTCCTGAGACACTTTCTCTAGAACCAGCATGTTTCCAGAATTCATCCTCCCAAAGTGAGATTTGAAGTCTCAGCAGTGACTGTGCTGTTCGTTAGCAGTCTACCAAGCAAACTTTCAGATGGATGAGTGCAGTTTGCAACCACCTACAGATAAAGAAGGAAAAAAAAAATTCATTTTCTTTCCCAACCAGCAGGACAATATCTGGGGTAGAGCTGTCACGTTTCGAAACCAAATCCTGCACAATTAGAAGACAGGCATTCCTCTTACACATCTGGGCAATCGCTGCTCGTTTGCCGGTATCACACTCGGCATTGATAAGGAGTTCAAGTGCTGTATTTCTGTTTGACATTTACATAAACATAACCTGCTTTTGCCTCAACATACTTGAGCGCTCTCCCAGCCCTGCTCCAGGGAATACGCATCATGCTCTTCCACACAGCTGCAAAAACAGTCACACACTAAACCTGTAGTCCAGGCACTTAATACTCCTCACAGGAAAACACGTGCTAGTTTAAGCTAATAAAAACCCTCTCAGATGCCATATGCACACAGCCCATTCAGTCAGCATTTTACAGTTGCCTCTAAAACTTGCGAGGGAGGAGAGGAGAATTATTAGACATGCAAAATAAACCCAACTGAAGGCAACAAAGTCAGTGTTTAAGCTGAGCGGCAAATTCATTTCACATACTGCAGGCAAGTAAGTTTCCTCCCCGTGCCAATTTCCCGTGGTCGTTCCAATCAGTGAGCATAAAACAGTTGTGGCCATCATTCAGCGCATCAGGATTATAGTGTACCAAAGAGGGAAGTTACTTTATAGCAACCAAAGCACACGATTAACTCAGTGCGAGCTCTCCCTCGAGCTTTGATAATGTTCCAAACGGACCAAACTAAACTTACATTTGCAAAATGAAGATATAAGCCAGATCTCTCTGAAGTTGCATACCTCATTAACCAAGCTACCGTTATGTGCTAAGACTTATATTTTTACTTGGATTCATGTTTCTATCAGTTTTAGGTCCAACATAAATAAATGGTGCAACAGAGGCAGCTCTTTGCAGAAGTCAAAGTTGGGAAAGGAGACCTCTAGCTCTGTGAAACTCCCTTCATTCACTATCACCTTTCTCCTGCACACTCTACAAATAAAGGACAAGTGCACTATTCATAACTGGCAGAAAAAAAATATTGAAAAAACCACGGCCTTCTCAGTGGCAGCTGGTCTGAGCTTCACGACATCAAATACCTCAGGAAACGAATAAGCATTATATGGCATTAATTTTTTCTAAAAAACACAAAAGTGATATTTGGCTGCATTCAGTACAACTGTACTCCAAAGCAGACTGGAAAAAATAGAGATCTTACAAAAGCAAGGCCTAGGACATGTCAAAAATCAGTTGCAGGTTCTGCCATGGCATGCAAGCTAGCAGGCAGCTGAGACAGAAAGCAAAAGCTACCGAGCCAGAAGGATCCTTCTGTGGAGGGGTACTTGAAAAGGGGGAAAAGCACAAAAATAGAAGAACAAAAGAAGCATGGCTTAGAGACAGGAAAATCTCTGCTGAAACGCTGGGCTCCTCAGGAGAGATTTAGAGTCTACCCTAATATATTCAGTTTATTAGAAAAACAGAAACATTAATTATGCATTTTAAGCATAATAACATGTTTGAAAATGCCACTGATAGTGGCAACTGAGAGCAGCACTCCGTATTATTCTATTGATTATATTGATATACTCAGTTCTCTAATGTCTGGGGCACGTGTTCCTTACATGAGGTGTACTTCCAGGTGGCTCGTGGCATTATTTATTTTGGGAGTAGCTGGATTTTCTACTTTTTACGTGATCTCAGATTTACCACTGTTTAAACTGGGAGTCTAACAAAGCATATCTCTGGAAATGCCCAGTGTCCAAACGTTTTTCCTGGTACATTATGTGATAAAGTGAATGCCAGACTTGCTCTACAGCAAGATTAACTGTGAGTGTAAGTTTTGTCAAAATATTGTTCAGTACTTTTAGCCTTCTTCCCCTCATACCTTCCTACTATTCTCAGTACTCCACATTTCAGAAAACTGTTTTCAGTACATCTGCCCTGCTTAGACCTCTCAGAACACCCATGTGTCAGACAGGATAGTAAGAAAGAAAGCTTTGGTCAACATTAAAGATCTTGCAGCAAAACCACAGAACAAATTACCCACAGGAATCAAAGATGCTCATGCCACCAAGATGATAATTAATCAGCAACTGAGGAATCAGTAAGAACAGACACTGATACCAGATACCTTAAAAGAATCCAGGTCAGACATTGTATTCAAGAAAGGGGACTGTCATTGCTTTGAAGACTGATAACATATCAGTCAGCTTTATTACTTGATAAACCGAGGTGGAAGCCACAACTCTTAGTGACAAATAGAAGTATCATCTCTCAGCAACAACACAATGTAAAAATGTACTCTCTGCTGTTAAATGTTCTTTAAAAAAATAATTGTCAGCACACAAAAATAATTACCAGATTAAACTCTTTTCTAGAACTAAGAAGAAAGATTCCTGATTCATAACAACCACATACAAAGAATGTAAAGAGTTTAGGTTATATCCTTTTTTCTTGGCTTTACACAAACACCAATAGCTCAAGCAGTCAAGGCTTCCAAAATTAGCGAAAGTCAAAGGCTTTAGCCTAACTTACAGACCTTAAAGAAGAGGCTACTTGAACTGCAATGGAGATAATTTTCCAGCTTTCTTAAAGCATCAGTAAAGGTGGTTAAAATATGAAAAGCAGAGGCTTGCAATACTCTGCTGAAGGGGGGTTTTATGTGGCAGTGGAACTCATACCCATCTGGTGAGTTCCTTCATAGTGGATAAAGCAAGCAGGTCTGCCATGCTCAGAGCTGTATTCTATTTCTAGCTCTGCTAAAAATGGTTTTAATTACAACCTCATGTTTCCCCTTTCCTGAATGCGTAACACATAGCACATTTAACTCGGTACAGAAGTGTCAAGTGCTAGTACTGTTTGGAGTATAATTAAAAACAATTACATTATACTAGAAAAGCACATAAGGGACTGTTTTGTGTACAGTGTGCATTTCCTCATCAGCTGGATGGCTAAAGGAAACCCACTAGACATGAAAGTATTGTACAGCTGCATCCCATAACTGGCTATTTGCATATTTATAAGACATTGCACTCGGGATACCACAGCTGATGACATGAATGCATGTATTAATAAGTCCATCGATAGAGCTTTCCTTACTAGAAATCTGCCCCATAATGTTACATCTGAGAATTCTGTTACTGTGAACCATACTACTTGTTATAAATGGTATACTTTAAAGCCAAAAATACTCTACATTTAAATAACATGCTTTACAATACTGAAGAAATGGTACAAGCTTTCTAGTCATACTATCTGTGGTTTCACAACTTTTGAGTTATAGTAACGAATATTTCATGCTATGAAGACAAGAAATGCATTCATCTTGGGTGTTAAATCACCCTGAGAAAAGCAACAGAAACCCTCTTTTAATCATTTAGTAAATGATTGGAAGGCTATAGGAATTTGACCTTCAATTATTTTTTTTTTTTCTAATGTTTAGAAAGATAGTAAATTAATAGCTGTAAAATACACAGTAGGTTCTCAGTGCAATACAGAGTGACTACTCTTATAGCTACGAGATGTCATGTTTTACTGATTAAATCTTAAATAGAGTATTAGGCATGGATACACTTCTTTTTAACAGAAAGAACAGAATGAACAAGCTTTGAAGGAAAAAATCTACTGCACATCAGCGTACAAATACCTCTAAGTTTTGCTGACTGGTTACTGCACTGATATTTTCCATGGAAATTCCAGCCTCATTAGTTTTGGCACCAATTAAAGACTACTTTTGGAATCCTTAACAACATCCACAGGGTCCTTTTAACTCCACTTCATGTTCTGTAGTTCTTTCTACTCTTTAAAGCAGGTTTCCCTCACTCCCACCCTTCAACTTGTTTTACTGTTAAAATAAATACAAAGATGAGTCAGAATTGAGGCTCAAAGGAACTCTGCTGAAGTATTTATTCCTCTTTGAGAAGTGAGAAGCTCCTCTTTTGCTCAGGTTGTACCTCTTACTGCTGCTCAATATATTGTGCAGTTCTGATTGTGAGCCAACACGATCATAGGACTCAGTGATAAAAGAAGCTATTCAGAGTCTTGGCAGGAGGAATAATTCTGATGTTTTGTTTCATCTGGATTGCAGGATTAGACTTCTGCTTGGGGCTTTAACACTAGGCTGCCCAAGCTATATCACACGGAGCCGCTTTCTGACACCTCTTCTTTGTATCAAGTTATTCTTGAACATTTCCATCCAAGTCAATGGGATGACCCTGGGAGCAAGCTGCATTCTGCAACAGTTAAGCACAGCAGAACCTGTCTGTTGAAAAGGGAAGATTATACCTTTATGCTCCTTAGAACAGAGAGAAAGTGTGAAATACTGAGCCACAGGATCAACAATTTACTCTTCCTGAAAGCAGAACAGTTAGCACGTGTCCAAGCATCAGACACATTGTTTATACCACATTTCAATATCACCTAACAGTTAAAAAATGGTTGACCACCTGATGCATTTCAAGCATGTTCATAGCTGCAAAACACTGGTATTAATAAGTAAGGTCTTAAAAAATGCTTGGTTAAAAAACGCTTAGAGAATGAAAGCTCTGAGTACTTGAATGGGGTACATATACATGTGGTTTCTTTCTCTATCATTGAGAGACACAGGCGCATGCAGAAAGAAATTCATCTCCACTGACCTAAGTACCTTCAGTTGTAACAAATGACACTTTCAGGCATACCTATCCTTTTAAGTGAAGGGAGAGTCTATGTGATTGGCTTGCTATGCTACCCAGCCTAACTTTTAGATAACTGAAGTTAGCTAAAAAGTTAGACAAAAACACATCAATAACAATAAAAAACATCCAAAGCGCAGACAAACAAACAAACAAAAAGCCTGTAACCTAAAATCAACCAAGAAGCACTGCTTTGAATTATTCAACAAGATATTCTTGGCGTGGAGCAATGGCATAAACAGTAAAGAGGATGGAAATTTACTATCAGTTCTCACTTGAAAGAGATTTACTAGCTGTTTCTATTTCTGGCCTGGTCTCTCTAGAGAGGTCTGTGTGATCACCTTGTCTGCCTCCGGCTTCCCTCTCAAAACCTCAGAATCCACTAGTTGATCAGAACAGACCAGAAGGCCAGGCATGTCGGAGGATATTTAAACTTCCTGAAAGTGTTGTGAAAATAAGGAGCCAGGCAGAAAAGAAATACCCTCTATATGGCTTGAGAGAAAAAGATTTCGTGCTATTCATGACATTCTCCCACGAGGATTCTCTAATCTTTACCCACATCCAGTCTCAGGAAAACGTATTGCAAATTTCAGCTGAAACCTTCACAAAAACAAAACACAAAAAAAACAAAACAAAAACTAAAAATAAGTAAACCACAGTCACCCACCCCCAAGACCCCGAAGTCCCATAGCATCATTATTCCCTGTGCTTATACAGTCACGGTGCCCCCTGAACCGACAAATGTTTTAACTGATGAAACAGTGATGAAGTAGGACATTCTCAAATGGCTAACGGTCTCAGAACTCAGCCAGATAAGAACCTGAGCTTCTTGATCCCATTTGAAAGACGCTCCAGTTCTGAGAAGGAATTTGGATTGAATCATCTCCAGAAGTCTCTTCCAACTTAAGTCCTCCTACAATGCTATCATTTTTTCTGCGATTGGGTAGAATTTATCCTACTGATTTCAGGAATCTCTATTTAAAAAAATGACTAAATGCAGATCGCTTTCAGAGAGAAATGTTTGAGAATTACTAAACCAAGAGATTTCTTTTTCAGTTTCACGGGAATTTCAACTGCCACAAAACTCATGATGAACTTAAGACTAAAGCAAGACAGACTTCTGTGTCCTCTTTATGACCACTACTGCCCATTGACACAAACTTCTTAGCTTTGTTACACAGCCATTTCCCAGCTGCGAAGGAATGGATAGGAAAGAGAAACATTCGTGGGAAAAATCTGACACCTATTTTCAGCTGTTTTACTCCACATGGAGCTAGAATCCTTGATTCATCAAAGCATGAGCTTAGCAGAGAAAGCAGACTAATGATTCTTCATCCAATAAAGAATAAACTGCTACATTCCCACTGTGTATTAATCACATAGTTATTTCTTGAATCAACTCTGATTGATTAAACTTCTTTCATTAACTGATTTCAGCTCGTCTGGTTTATTAGCATCTGTATTAACCAGCTGGGGCCCTACAACATCTGCTGCTCTTGCCTGACTTGTTCCTGGAAACTCAGCCTCACACTGTTTGTTACAAGTATTTCTCAGATTTCTTACAAAACCTTTAGATTCTCCCAATCTTCTCTTAAGATCTGTGGTAGCTAGCAGCTCTTTTTCTCCATATAATTATTTAATGCAGTCACGCAGCACAGCTGACTACACTTCTCTCATTCAACTAAACATACTGAAAGAGAAATCAGGGATAGGGCTTCTCAAAGACTGGCAGCTCTGTTCATCTCCCTTAACAGGAGACGTGCAGTTCAGATGTGCCTGGTCAGACATTTTCATTTTTCTAGTTCTTTATGGTCACAACAACACAATGAGTGCAAATATTTACAACCAGGAGTAGGTGTTGGCAGCAGATGGAAGGTGAAAGATCAAGCATTTATCTGTGCCCCATATAATTGCTTTGTTACTCTAGGGCCCCTTACCAGGCACCTGCCTACATCTATTATGTGTACAGATATTGTCTGCTGTGTTCATTTACCAGTATATTAAAAATACATGATGATCTCATGTGCAAATGGAAAAAAATTCATCCCTAAATTTCCTCCAAAGTTCTGAATGTCACATGGTCATATTGGATAATGTGAGCCAATGCATTTCTGTTAAAACAGAAAAAAAACCAAACAAGATATCCAAGCACCATAGCCTCAGTACGCTCTCTACACATTGGATGTGAAATTTGTTCTGCAAAAAATCAGCTGGGAGTTTTCCTGTATTATACTAAAAAATATGATCTTTAATTGATTTCAGTGATGTTAGATTGCTCAAGATTTTCACATATTTAAACCAGTTATTTTGAAGGTTTGCTTGTAGCCACATGAACTGTTCAGATCATTTCTTTTGAAAGGACTGGCTCAAGATCCTGGGAGTGTGGATGGGTGAGAACTTTCTAGAGTACAAGTCATTGTCCATTAACAGACAGTACCTCACAACACACTGAGCTCCACTAAGATAAACAGCTTAGAAATTTCACTGTATAATACAAAAATCTCATGTAAGCAAAATAAATTACTATTTAGAAAGAGAAACCTGTCTTTAAATTCCCAAAGCCTATCCCACACAGACAATCACCATCATATCAGACAGAAACATTACCACAAGGCAAGAGTGGGGGGATGGGGAACGAGCACAAGCAATAGCCTTCCTTAAAGTAATATTTATCTTAAAGTAATTAGATAATCTTTGACTTCCAAAACTGCTGAACCAGTCAGTTCTATTTCATGTTCAGCATCATACTATTAAACTAAGTCAAACGTTTCTGTGGTTACTATCAGATGAAATGAGCTAATTTCCCCTGAGAACTGGCTACACTGACCAGATGTCCTTAGCCAGCTACTCCCCAGAAGGAGCAGGAGCAGCACATGCGATGCCTCCTCTGTTACTATGGAGATGAGTTTTCCCATCCACTATGCAGCCGGGCTCATAGTAGCTACCAGCTGTTGTCTCGACTCGCACTCCATCAGGAGAGACCAAGGGAAAAAGGTGGGAGACATAGGATCAAATTTCTCCCAGCACTAGACCTCAAACTTTAACCACAGTGTCCAACCTTCAATCTTCTCAGCTCATGCCTATTGTTCAGAGCTACCTTCTTGTGCCTCCTCTGCTGTTTTTACAGGCTCGTAATAAGGCTGTGGCAGCACTCAGCTGTTTGGTTTAATGCATTCAATTGCAGGGTTGGCAACTAAGGCTTCCCCAGCACATGCCTCTAGCCTAAGTTTCCCATCTCAATGGTTTTATGAGCTTAAATCTAAATCTCCAATAGTAACCCATTTCAGGTTCCTCACATTATTCTCACCCCATACTTTCAAAGAAAAACTTTGTGGATTAATGACTCCCCATCCTTCCTGCGAGGCCGGTTAATGCCTCAAATTCCTATTGCTTTTTAACTCCTATGGAACTTTAATCCGTCTCTGACCATGCTGATGAGCTGCAGAGAAACAACACCGGTGAGGATTTTCATTCTTGCATTTTCTTTTTGAATGCAGCCAAGTTCAAATGTCTAATTATAACTTTGCAGAGTTAATGATCAATTTAACAAAGGCCTTAGAGTATCTTTGAAGTCATAAAAACAAGCCAAAGGGGGGTTAAAACGTTAACTGCATGGGGAGCCTACATACAGAGCTTTCTTAGGATTATCTCTCTCACTTAACAACAGTGAGTCATTTCAGAATACTTTCAGCAACCCCATGGCTTGATCTGGTTGCCATATAGCACTAAACTCTACCTAGTGTTTATTTTATAGCTCTGAGCAGCTCCAACCATTACCCTATTAATTCAAGCATGTTTAATTCAATGTCTTTCAACTACTCAGTCATGCCTATTCGTAACTTTTAAACAACTACAGAAAGGTACAAATTGTTACCACATTTTACCTAACAGGCGCTAATCACTCAGGTTAGAGGTACGGCATAAGTAGGGTATATATTAAGACTGCTACGATTAATATTCACTTAAACATATGATGTGCAGCCCCTGCTTCTTCTGGACACAGATTTTTTCCCACTTATCACACTGGCTGAATATGCCTTCAGATGTACATAGCCCCTGTTGATGTCAGTGAGCTATAAATACACATCACAGGACACACTCCGACCTGTTTACTTTTCAACCGTTCATACGTAGCCACTCATATTTTGTATATATTACACTCCATTGTAATGCTGAATCAGCATGTGCAAAAATAACAATAAGGTCATGCTCAGCCTGAAGCTCTTGCTCCTCCCTGCTTGCCTCTTACAGCAGTTATGACAGTCAGCATCATCAGATATTTTGCAGAGGTTTCTTTTCCCTACCCCAGGTGCCAAACAGAAGTGAAGATGAAAGGAATTAACCTGCTGATAAAAGGTTAAGCAAGGAGTCACAGGACAGCAGGGGAGTTATAGACGAATAGGCATTGTTGGTTCCCAAAGTCAGGAGAAAGAGGGAAAAACCAAGACCCACCACCTTCAACCGTCTTCATGACTTTCCCTTATGCTTAAGCACAGGACTGAACATTTTTTCCCTTTAAACTTACATTTGGAAAAGTTTCCACAGCAAGAGTGAGAAAGAGTCACTAGAGCTGGGCATTGTAAGAGAAATATTTTACAGGTTTGACCAATCAATTTAACAGCCACCCTGTGGCTTGCACAAAGTGCAGGATTGCAATGAAGAATTTCTAGGCACATAGGGAATTTTAAACAGGCATTATAAACAAAGAAAACTTGTATACTTTTCTTTTCCCAATGCTGCAATTACAGACCACAATAACTGTAAGGCGAAATCCAGGATAAATTGGATAAATTACATCACCGAAAATTAACGTCTCCTCCCTTAATTAGCCAGTGCAATCAGATTTCCTTCCAGAGCTCCTGAAAGATTGTATCTTATGGCTTTCTTAATTTAAATCCAGCTTTCTTAGACCTTATCTGTGTGGCAATTTCCACCACATGGTGAGTTTGTCCATTACATCCAGGTACTTAGTATTACAGCCTTGCCACAGCAAAGACTTCAAGTCTAAAGATCACTTAAGCTCTGATAAAATACAAAGCAATAAATGAGAGTAGTTTGCATCATGCTAAACAATGCTTTCACTGAATACCTGGGAACAAGGCTGCAGCAACCGGAACATGGAGTTAGTTTCTCATATTTGGAGGAGTTCGCATGAATTCTGATACTTTCTTGACCTGATCAGGGTGCTTGTATACCATTTTTAAAGCCATTGTGCAAGAAAAATCCCATGATAAGTGGTATTTTGACTTCAGACCACAACTACCCCTATTGTCCTTTAAAACTGTATGTAAAACACACTACAATACTGGTAGAAAACTACTTCTTTAAAATAAAATACAACTGCACCCAAGTAAAAGAGAAAATTGTTTGCTTCAGCATGTTTTAAAGCATAAGAAAACATTTTGTTTAAATCGGAAAACGAAACCAACCATGCTTATTAGCTCTTCTGAGGAGCCCATTGCTCTATCCACAAACCCGTGCAGGACACTGAAGCACCTACTGAAACCTACTAAAACCTCAACTATGATGTCTTGGCCTCCTGCTATATGGCACACACTCACACTTGAGCCTCAAACAAAAGCAGCATTCAGATTCCTGAAAGCTATGAAAAATGAACTAAAATAAAAACAACAAAAATAAGCAGAAAGCTTTGCAGTATCACAGTGAACTGGTTTTCTGCAAGATAACAACAGCAGGGTTAGAATAACTGAGTGCATGTCAGCTCTTTAGTAGGTGATGAAGTTCTCATTCTAGTGTACTAGATTAGGCTGGGACTAGTAAAAGTTTAAAACAATGACCTAGACTACGAACAAGAACTGCAGCATAGTGACCACTTCTGTTACAGGAACAGTGCATTTTTGCATCTGTTGATACCAGATTCAACAGAAATTACTGAAACAGAATCATAGACCATGGCTCAAAAGGTTTGTGGTTGTCTGTTTTTTTTTTTAATTTTTCCCAATACTTCACTCTCAAATCCTACTCGTCAGCACTGGTTATTTAAAAGCAAGTATTAGAACTCCGTACATTAATACAGAATTCCCAAAGCACTCATTGCATGACTGTCATTTCTAATAGATTCAAGTAATAGCACTGCATTGGAGGCATTACTTTTGGAGCAGCCCTCATATGTTCAAAAAGCTGTTTCTGATAGCTTGTCACTTTTTGTGCCATTCCACCAAGTGATTTGTATCTAGCAAGTCATCATTTAAAATCTTTGGCATAAGAAAGCTACTTAATGTGTTTGTATGATACCAAAGGCCTCCCCCCTGTTTAAAGTCATCATTTATGCCTCCGTCAAAATGAGGCTTTCAAACCAGTGCAAAAGAAGTGGTAAGTGGTAAGCAAAATGCCAGTATCTCACAGATACTAAGAAAGAGAACAACTCACAGTACAACGCTTCTAGCTGCATACATCCATTAAATGCTTTTCTCCAGTATGTTGCAATGCACAGCTGCTCAAGTCAGTATAAACGCACTACTATCTCCATACAAGCCAGGTTTAGTATACACAGAGAGGTTAGATAACACCATTTCCCTTAAGTTTATTTCTTAAATTAATGGCTTGGCTATGTAACTGATGTATTTATTGCAAAACATGTGTTTTTACTTGCACTTACTAGAAGACATGCACATTGCACCACTTTAATCTTTGATTAATCCTACCAATTTCTAAAACACGTAGATATGTAACTTATAAAATCCACCTGTTTTTATTCATCACATGCCACACACTACAGCAAGCTAGAAATAAAATGTGCTATTTAAAATGTTCCATAACAGCACATTTGTCAACGATACTAGATCAAAGCATTTGCTTTGACTGTGCCCTATTTGTTTAACTACTACTACTGCTGCTTATTTTAGTCTATACTGAGGAGTTCTGAAGATCACAGCCTGGGCAGATGCCAGAAGAATGTAGCTTTTAAACATAACGTTACATTCAAAGAGTAAAATCAAGCTCTAACAACATAAGTAAGCAAAATTGTCATACACAGTAATTTTTCCTATGTGTTTTTAATTTTTTGAAAGATTCAGTGGATAAAACAGGATTTAAGTAGTTTTCCTTAGAGATATTTCAGAATACAGTAAAGAAATTCATGCATAGCTGATGCTATTGTAAGAGGTATTTAAACAGACTTAAGAGTTTCGCTTCTTTATTTTGATAGCCAGAAAATTATTTCATGTTGGAGTAGAATTCACTGACTTCATTATGCCTTTGCTCTCTTGAGGTCAAATCCGTTGGGAGATATATATATATATATATATATATATATATATGTATTTAACACCTAATGTGTATCTCTGTATCACATTCTCACACTTCATGGTGTATTCTCATTTTATTGCATACTCAACAATAAATTGTCATCATTTTTCATTCCATAATGGCCACTGATTTTGACACACTGAATAATAACTTATTACACTCAATGGACTCAATTATTGTTAATTGTTCTTTCTAACCTATGGGGTACACCAACACAGAAGACTGCAGAATAGGAACTACAGATGATTTAACAAAGCATTTTCATAGATACACAGCCTGTTCCCTGCTCAGTGATTTAAACCAAAGGAGAAAAATCAACACTAACTGCCTATCACTATGAAACAGGAAAATTCTTATATATTTTTCTGTCAGTGTATTTCTTCTCAATTCTTTTCAATTTTCAATAATGCTGCTCTACACCATACATCAGTGATATACCTCTGAAGCCCAAAGCTTCACAGAAGGCTGCAGTTTGCTTTTAAGGGCACTAAAAAAAAAATAGAACTGGTAAATACCAAAACAAATTACAAATGAGTCTTTGTATATCATAAAGCTTAACAACAGTGCTGCAGCCATTGACAATTTGGACTTGCAAATACATTTTCAGTTACATCAATATTAATGGTATAGCTGGGAGGGACAGAAGATCAAAACAAAATGTAGCTGAAAATGCCAATTTTCATCTGACTTCAAGGTCTCTCATGTTTTACAGTGTTTCCATTGAAAATAATAAATTTGTCTCTGAGAGTTGAATAAATTACACCAGGTGAACACAGATTTCCCAGTGCAGGACCACTGAATGTTTCAGTCCTTAGAAAGGTGCTCCAAACCTCAATTGGTGACAAACCTACAGATTTTCAAGGGTAGCTCTCATCCTATAGTAGTATTTACCTGTTCAGACTCCTCTTATCAGCCTTGTCATAGAGACTCCTACTAGTGCCAGCCCTAACAGCAGAACTGTTAGGAGAGGAAGTGAAAGCAAATACGACCCATCATTCTCAAAAGCAGCCACTGAAATAAAGTTTTCAATGTAGCTGTTCTAAATGACTTCACTAACAGCGTTTTTCTCCTTTGCACTCCTTAATGTAATGTTTTCTATAGTCCTGCTTCACACAGAAAAGGTCTCCTGGCATGCCAAGAGTCAAAAGGAAACTCACAATATTTTTGTTTCTTCTAGACAAAAACAAATCTCAAACCAGACTACTAAGAGCGAGGAACTTTGCAAACATAATAAATGCCTTCAGCTACTTAGAATACACTGTTTATTTTTACTTCAAAGTTTTTTTTTAGACTAAGTTACCTTAAAGCAAAAAGTGCAAGCAAAATAGTTTGGCCTTTTTTTTCTTTTCTTTCCCAACTTCTTAAAATATGCCTGTTGGTCTAGACCCACACATCACAGGCTAACGTAAATAAGTGCATCTTTCATAAAATTTATTCCACAAACAGGACCTAGACCACTTGATAGATGCAGCAGCTATACTTTAAACATTTTGGCATCCTTTCTCACCACGGTTTCCGTTTCTCTGTACCTTCCTTTTGATCTGGCTGCACCCTAGGAGTCAGTCATCCTCCCTTGGGGGTGAATGTACCGGTGCAGCTCAACACAGCCAGATGGTTTGAGGGAAGTTTCATTCCCTCCCTGCTACTTGCTCAGGAGACTAAAGAGGTATAGCTCGAGGCTGGCTCTGTTGAGTTTTCTGTCTTGTGAATTAATACCAAAGAAGCCTATTCACAGAGGAAAAGAGAGGGAAAGCATATGAGAAGAAACAACCTATTGATTAGGCAGTTCAAACCTCAGTCATTACTGTTAGCAGGTACTTTGCTACCTGCTAGAACAGAAATTAACTCTGGGCAAAAGCCCCTCAAGTCCAGTCCACCTACTGCTTTTATACTTCAATATTTAAGTCTCTACTACATTTGGGCTCAAACACCGAGATGTCTCATTTGTAACCAGCTCCCAGGCAGTACACACAGCTTATGGCATAGCAGTGGTTCTGACAGGAGCACATTCTAGGAAGCTTGCAGGACACAGAAGGTAGAGATATATCATTTTTCCTGTCTCGCTCAAAGATGGGTTTGCCTGCTTTCTTCCAAGGTCTTCCTTGTTAGTCCTAGTTAGGAAAGCATGGAACAACTAGAGGCACATTCTCAGAGAAGCCTAGCTACCATAAAGGCAGGCTGCACATTTTAAATGTGTTCAGTACATGAGCTACTACAGATTTGTTTTGTGGTGGTGGAGGTTTTCTTTGGTTTGCTTGCTTTTTTAAATATGAACTTTGTCAGAACCCATGTATATACTCTTGTGAACCCATGTATATACTCTTAGATATGTTTTTAGTCTTTCCTGCTGTTACCTCACTGTTCCATGGAAGCATTAGCCTTCATTTTGTAAAATACTAATGGAGACTTAAGCACACTGCTTTAGAACTGCCCCACAAAATGAGAAGCTGTATGCTGATTTCTGAGGCATGCTCAATCATAATCCCATAAACCTTCTGCTTTACTGTTCATTTTCTGGCTTTTGAAGAGGGAACAGTGAATCCAACACTGTCTAGTGAGGTCTAACAAGTGAAACAATTAAAACAGAATTCTCTTGGGAAAAGGCTTATCTGGTGACATCAGCAGCGCTGGTGACTGACCCCTAGGGAAATGGGACAGTCATACACAGATGGGAAATAGCTGGGAAGAAACTACATGGAAGCACTGAAACATTAGACCCTACCTAGTGGCTGAAAACTCAAGTGCCAGGTCCAGATGCTAAAGTCTGAATGTGTTAGCATCATTGTTAGGGAATTGATACTAAGTGACAGATAGATTGTATTACATAAAGTTCAATTTCTGGCTGCCCACAATGGCTCCTAATTCAAACAAAGGTCTGACAATAAATAAATCAAAGTAAAACACACACTGCTTTGAAACTTTAGCCTTGCACCCAGTGACATTACAGTATGCCTGTTTGTTAAAAGGATTGCTTGATTTTTACTTAATACTTTATCAAAGTGACTGAAAGTTATTGATTTCCTGCGTTATGGAGCTGAGATGATGAAAAAACCCTTAGATTACAAATAAAAAGCCTTCTTTGTTCTGTATGTCACTTCCGCTATGCTGGTCAGTCAGATGCCATTGTTTTTCCTTCTTGTCCCAAATCATATGGACATTATCCTACTGGGAAATAAAACAAAATGAGAAGAGAAAAAAGGTGGTTTCCAAGATTTTACTGTTTGTTTTCAGCCTTATATCCAAGACTAAGAATAAAGAAGAAAACCAGTGGCATTTCTAAAGAATGCCCCACACCAGTCTCATTTTCTTTTTTTGTTTTAAGAAGTTCACAATTCTTTTGGCTTGGAAGCCTCTTGGGATAAGAGGCTAGAATTTGTATTTATATAAAAGTGATTAAAGGACATTTTAATTCAAAAAAGCTGACATGCTTCATTAGCTGCCTTTTTCATGCTGACTTTGTTCCAGCTTTTAATCAACAATATCTATATGCAACACCGGTCCCAGCCAATGTTTCTCTAGTGACTTTGAGCCACAGAATGCTGTAGGTTTTGAGCAGCACAGATCAAGGAAGCCTGAGGAGAAGAAAAGGATGCTCCCTGCCACCTCAGCGAAAGCACAGAGTCATCTCTGTCCTGTTGTAGACAGCAGGCAAGTGACACAATACAAGCAAACTAATGCTGCGTGGGAAAACCTAAATGCACATCCAGAAAGGCAATGCACGTTGCATACAATTCTGAAAAGGCAGAAGCCCTCCAGATTTGAATTGACTTTAGCTTTTTTGCATGTTTGTACTTCAATGACCTTATGGACTGCTTCAATTGGCAATGATTTAAGTTCCAGGTCAGAAGAAAAGGCCTTACCCCATTCTATACCTTTACAAATACTAACCTCACCTTTCCAAACAAGAGCTAATTGCAGATACAAGATCAGAATAAATTAGCTAGTTAGATACAGATCACAGTTATTACATATCTATGAAGACAGGATTTGGTTTTAGAAATATCTCCCTCCCCACATAAGCTATGAACAAATAAAACGGTCTGAAACAGTCCCTTGTGTCCAAACACTTGGGAACCAGCGTGTGGTTCTTTTTCAAAAGCAGAATGAGCACTTCAACGATCTTTCTCTTAACAGCCTCACTCATGTTTCAGAACTAAGCTTGTTAACCTTGAGAAAGCATATTTGTTTGGAGCAGAAGGGTGACCGTGCACATTTCTGTGTCACTTGAAGAAGCATGGCTGAGCTTCTTCACCTCTGCTACTCACCAGCCATTAACCTGATGTATACATTTATACATACACAGAAAAGACAAGGAAGTTGCATGCGATTATTGTTCTACTTGAAAACAAATTTCCAGCATTTTAACATTTTCCTACTTTTATAAAAATTCCTATCAAAGTAAGATAACAGTGTGTTGTTTACAAACTTACTCACTTTGATTACAGCTGCAAAGCATGTTCTGTTTTCAACATCTATAAGATCCTAGATCTGTTTCTATACCACTGTATCATAGAAACATTTGTGAGTATGTATAAGTAGCAAGTTTAACACTGCCTACAATGCAGTCGGTACACTGCCCTAATTTTCTTATATTTTTCCTTGCAGATGAGATAGGAACTCACTGTACTTCTGGTTCGAAATTTGGAGTAAAGGAAGAACTTTTTCTTTACATCCCTTTAAAGTTTGTTTGCCTTAAAATGACATATGACTCACAGTAATTAAAGGTTTAAATGTTTCACTAATGATCCAGATCCCAACATGCAAAAATTTTTTAAGCATGAAAATATATGTTGCAATGACTGAAAAATGCACTTGGGTCCAAGTGGCTTTTTATTTGAGTGTGCTAGGGGTTATTAAGGCATGTGCTATCTCAGGTCTAGCCTAGCACTGTTCTGGGGAGAAATGTGTGTTCTTCTGGGCTTGGGTTTTTTGTGTGTTTTTTTTATTTTATTTTTTATTTAATCAAAATAGTTACAGTAATTCAAACTCGAATATTCCTGTTATTGTATTAATAGTAACAATGACATAATAGTCCAATTATACCCCTCGGGACTAGGCTACATTGACGTATGCAACCATGTGCTCATAGTCACTTCAAAGAGTAAGAGAGATGGAAGATATTAATTACCACACCCAATTCCTCTTGACTACACCTCTCATCCTGGAGATAACCACCCACAAAGCTGAACAGTGGTAACCAGTTCTTAAAATGCTTATAGCCCTCTCCTCAACACAATTAAAGTTGTTTTAATTATTTTTGGTGTGAAGCAAAGCCTTCTGGGTCAACTAGATACTATGGCACTATGAGAGCAAATGCAGAGGAATCCAATTCTGGGTGAAGTTAAAGCCCATTGAGGGGCAGTAGGGAAGAGCTAGCAAATGATTGCTGCTCAAGTTCCTAGAGACAGACATGCTTCTGCAACCCTACCTACATCCCTGGCTGTCCTAGATGAGTTTGAACAGAACAGCTTTTGTTTGCAGACACAGCTGGGCTGCCAATTCAAGTTCAATAACTGGCTCTAGATTACAGTAGACACGCCTAAACCTACAGGAGAAAACTAATTTCAATCAAGTCAGTCTCAATCAGCATTCAAGGCCGATATCCTGCTGTCCTTCTGCAAAACAGATACAAAGAACATTAAATGCTACTTAATTATTTACTCAAATCAATACAAGAACAGCAAAAACAGAGGTAAGTACATGAAACAAGGGTCAAAATCTCAACTGTCATATTGAAAAAGCTTTCACAGAAACAAGTTCTAAATTAAGAAATGAGACAAGAAATTTTAAATACCTTTTTTTTGTTAGTATAATGATTGCTGAGGCCCATCATGGATTCTGAACACTTGGAACAGTCCCAAACTGGGACTTGGGTAAGGTTATTCTCTCCCTGCTTCAGTGCCTGCTTGTGCAAGAGGCTATTCATGCTTCCTTCCGCTCACCTTTTCACCACTTTGGCTGTTTAGACCGCAAGTTCTATAAAGGTAAGAACTATCTTTTAGAGCTTGTTGGCACTCTGCTAGGTGCTGTACTTCATCTTGCAGGCAGGGCCCTTTGAATGGAGTGTAATGTAAATAATATATTTTCTCAGAAGAATAGAGCACAAGTCTGCTTGCAAATTGTGTTGCAGATAAAGTTTCCATCACACTTTTAACTATCAAAAGCTATGAAATCTTACACTGTAGTTCCACAAACATTAAGCCAGCTTTGCTGCCAAAAGAAGCAATCTCATCTGGCCAAAAAAAAGGTTAGTTTGAACACGTACGGGTTCTCCAAGGCAGTTTACAACATAGCTGCACTAGCTGCACAAATGCTTGTGTTGGCACAAGGAATGGAGCAGCAGGACCATTTCTCCAGGTGGCAGTGCCAGCTAATACAAGCTGACAACCAGTCTTGGAAGTGCAGCCCAAGTTCTCCGACGGTTTCATCTCACAGAGTCAAGCTACGGTGGAAAAGCCAAGGGTCACCCAATTTTACTTATAGAACTGCTAATACTCACCTCCCAAGAATGCTGCAAGGTCAAGTATGTTCATGTTGGTAAGGCATTACAGAAATAAAACTGGTAAATGTTTAATTTTCTCTCCTTCGTTTTCCCCTGCCCCAGTCACTAAGTATAACTCAATTCAAGTTTCATACACTAAATCAGTGACTTGGAACAGCTCCTAGAAGGTAGGCGTCAAGATCCCTGCCTGCAGGACAGATGGAGGCCAGTCATTGTGCATATCTATTCTGATTTAAAACTGTTCTGCAATGTTGCCTCTAGAGCAGATGTCCTTTTTCATCTTTATAAGGGGAATGGCTGCAGAGGGATAAATGATGAGTAAATCAATTTCTTTGGCATGCATTCCAAGTGTAAGCACATCCTATCAAGCTGACAAACAACAACAAAAAAGAGGTTTTCTGAAAGGTACTTTAATAAGGATGTTAAAGAGATACTGTAGAGAAAAAGAAAAAAAAACAAGAGGGGGATTGAAAAGCAGATTTTAAATGAGGATGCACGTGGAAACAAGGAAACAACTCAACAAAGAAACAACAAAAGCAAAAACAAAGGCCTGGAGCCCTTCAATCTTCACTTCCTGAGTTTCTTAGCTCAAAGCTACATTAGAATATCTTTTTCTCTATTTTAGTGCTGCTATACCTGTTAGAAAGTTGAATGAAGCTGGCTTGCTTGTCAGGTAGCAAGTGTCATCAGAGCTACTGTGTATCCACAGCTGTCCATAGCTTCTGGAACCAGGGACTTTTCTCAGTTAAATACTAATTAGGCCCACCTGAAAATCCAAACACCACATGGATTCACTGACAGCTGTTAGACATACTCTGTGTATTTCAGCACACATTAGACAGCCCCAATGTCATTAACATACGGGAAGCCATCAAAGTAAGGAAGTACATAGCTTGCTTTCACAGACATTGTGTGAGAGCAGGCATTTTGTTTATTTTCTTAGTTCTTTGAAGTCCTGCTCATTCTGAGAGCTAATAGCAATTCCTGGCTTCCCATCACCTTGAAAATATGCTGATGTTTAGCAAGTTAGGTGGAAATAACCTGTTGTAAACAATACATCAAGGCACAGGTCCCCAGAAATCAGTATACTGGCATACCTGGGTGGGTGCTGCACTTTCAAAGCTTCTCCAGCAGAATGCCAAGTTCTAAGCTCCTCTAAGGATTCATTCATTTTACAAGCTGAGCTACAGTGTAAATGCCCATGTAATGCATTACTAGCTACTGAATCAACAGCTTCCATCAACTCTTTTCACAGCTCTATAGAACAGAAAATAGGACTGGGCTTCACATTACAGCAAGAACAACCCTGAAAACTCCTTGTGCAAGACAGTCTTGCAAAGACTGAGCTGATGCTGAGCTGATACTTTTGTATACTGTCAAAATAAAAGTAAATGAAAAAAAAATAAATGAAAAACTTTAAATGTGTGATAAATACATCTTACAGCTACCATAAATCAAACTCCTGTGCTTCCTAGGTTATCCCTAAGTACAAGCAGACCCTGTTCATGAAACCTTTCCTAATACGCCCTGATCTTGTTAATATTTACGCACACAGGAAGCTCCGCTGAAGTCATTATGACTACTCATATACACAGAGTTAAACACACTGCATAACTGCAAGCCTCAAGCCATAAAAACTTCACTTACAAATGTAGAACCTAATTTGGTTGCCTATACCCATATATGTTTTAAAAAAAACAGCATAGAATCTTGACTTTCTCCCCCCCTCCCCTCCACCTAAAAACATGGAATAAACACTCAGTAGGGTGGAGCTGCCAGAGGCTTTACTCTATACAGATGAAATTCAGCCAGAAGAATTTTTTCAATCACTGTTAAAAATAGAAATGGGTTTTGATGCTTCTCATATACCTATATAAAGAAATAACAGGGTGAACTCTATACGTTCTTGTTCTTTTTCTGTGGACAGGCAGGTACTTGTCACTTTTTTTCACGGCTGCGCTAAGTCTCTAACAGAACCATCATTCATTCATTCTCCTTCCAAGGCCAGTTAGCGGTCAGTGCTGATGCACCTTACTACCAAACTCAGAAGTGGGAAAGTTTTTAGAAAAGGATCTCACAGGAATCCAATGTTAAAAATAAAATTCTTAATGCATTCCATTTGCTTAAGTTGTTTTCTCTCTTCCCCACTCCGGGAGACTCCTTTCTCACAAGACATCAGTACACATTGCTGCCCCACACTCCAATTACACCACACCTGCAGAGTTTGTTCCAGTTTCGCCTACTGAGGGCCACTTAAAGCAATTCAAGAGCCACCAGCTAGTGACAGCTGGCAAATTCAAACCTATCTCAGTAGTCTATCATACGTAATCAATTGCTAATAGAACTTCAACAGACTCATCCCATTATTTTCTAGCTAATTCCCCCAGGGAAAACAAGCCAGCAAGCTTCCACTTTGAATCATGAAACTAGTTTTGCCCCTCTCCCTTCCTCCCAACTTCTCCTTTTCCCCTCCCTTTGCATCAGTTCACTGCACTGCTTCAGCTTTTCAGCTTGATATCCGTTATGTTATGTCAGCTGTTACATTACGCTTAAAACAATAGACTCCAGCTGGCTGAGGTCAGATGTGAAAACAAGGACCTAACAAAGCCATAGACCCTCCAGTTATACTGAAATTGAGATACACACTGAATGTAGCACTTAATGACAAACTACTTTCCAGACATTTGGGCAAGGCATAAAGGAAACACCTGTCACTGCAAACATTACACACTAATCCAGATAAATCCTAAATTTAAAAATCTTTCTTTTCACTGCTTGGCTCTACTATGCACCAGCATTTCACAGGTTTTTTTTTGTTTGTTTTGTTTTGGGTTTTTTTTTTTTGCTTCTCCAAGATGGAATTTGCATTCATCTTCTTGTTTGCTGAAGCACCAAATATGTGTTTAAAATATTAAATGCGTATAATTTCAAGAAAATCGTTTATCGTGTTCCTTCTAGAGTTACCAAACCAACGCTCAAAGCTTGACATGGCTTTACACCCCAGAAAGGCTTAGACAAACTTTAACCTTCAAGTAGATAGCTTGACAAAAGCAAACGCAAAATTTAACAGTGAATGAAACAGACTTTGAACAGAATTTATTGGAGTGCAGCTGTACTAAAAAAAAAATAATAATAATAAACAGAACACTGGCATTCTATCTGACTTATGAATGTAAACACAAGCTCCTGAGGAACAGGTGAACTGCTAACAACTCTGGAATACGTATTGCCCTATTTTTCAACATGCTACACACAATACAAAAGCAATATTTTTTGATGACTGGCTACTGTAGATGAACATATGAAAAGCTGGAATGGCTTACTCAGACCAAAGAGATAATTTGGCACTGGGTGCATTTCCTATTTTGGCCAGTACTTCTAAGCTGCCAGGCTGGGAGACCACCATGTGGGACCACATAGGCCACCAAGCCACCAGCAGATGGCTCCAACCCATCACCATTGCTTTGTTCCAGCCTGCAATCTGTCAGCAGCTCCAGGGCGAGCTTGAAGAGGGTCACACTTTCCAGAGTTTGACTCCAAGTTCAGAGTTTGAGTCCCAGGAAATGCCTGGTATTTCATAGCCATCTCATTCCAGTGTGTTAGGCAGATAAGTGTCAAATTCTGATTCCTTCACTCACAGTGACTTGCAGGCAGGCTTTATTCTAGATTACTGTTCTGATGCACCATCACAGAAAACTCCAGGTGTAGAAGGCCAATAAGAGAGATTTTTTTCATAGTTCTTACAAAAGGCAGAAATGTAAATAACTAAGTTTCTGCATCCAAGCCTATCTTTATCAAATACAAGCTCCAGTGTAGCAGACTAAAATTAGAAATCAAATCTGGTACATGTCTGCAATATATGTAGAAGACTTTTCTTCTCTATAAAATTACTGCTTATTCGCACCATATAATATAGGGATGCTAGTAGGCTGTGTCTGTAAGCCTCCAGATGACACCAAGCTGTGCAGTCAGTGCACCCAAGGGGCAGAATGCCATCCAGAAAGACCTAGCCCAACTTAAGCAGTGAGAAATGGCCCAGAAGAACCTACTACAGCTAAACAAAGTCAAGTTCAAGGCCTTGTACCCATTCATAAGTTGTGGCAACCCCTATTATCAGCCCAAGCTGGAGGGCAAAAGGACTGAGCACAGCCCTGCCAAAAAGGACTTAAAGGTACCGGTGGATGGAAAGCTGGATATGAACAAGCAACATACCCCTGCAGCCCAGAAAGCTGACTGTATCTTGTGCTGCATCAAAAGAAGAATCATCAGCAGGATGAGGGAGGTGATCCTGCCCCTCTTCTCTGGTGGGACCTCACCTGGAGTACTGCATCCAGATGCGGAGTCTTCAGTAGAAGAGAAATGTGGACCTGTTGGAGTATATCCAGAGGAGGGCCAAAAAAAAGGTTCAAAGGGATGGAACACCTTTCCTACGAGGACAGGCTGAGAGCAAGGGGCTGTTCAGCATGGATAAGAATGCTCTGAGGACACCTGACAGTGGCCTTTCGGTATCTAAAGGGGGTACTATAAGAAAGAAGGGGACAGATTTTTTAGCATGAGTCTATATCGACAGAACAATGGAAAATAATTACAAGCTAGAAGAGAGATTAAAGGGAGATTTAGACTGGATATAAGAAAAACAGTGGTTTATGATGGGGGTAGTGAAGCACAAGCACAGGTTGCCCAGAGAGGTGGCGGAAGCCCTGCTCCTGAAGACACCCAAGGTCAGGATCTGAGCACTTGATCTAGTATAGGTACCCCTGTTCATTGCAGGGGAGTTAAACTAGATGACCTTTAAAGGTCCCTTCCAGTTCAAACAATTCCATGATCCTATATAGATATTAAAATCAATTTTCAGTGTTAACAGTAGAAAAGTTTAGCCAAATGATTTTTTTTGCCACTGAAAACAAAACATTTATAGTGATGGCAAGAACATAGCTGGAAGGATACAATCATATTGGAAATCTTTCAGTAGGTTTAGAAGTTCAGTATCAGTATTTCGTTCTCCTTCATGCACATGTGCCCAATTCCTCTCACTGAAAGCTTTAATTGTTCCTTACAGCCATCCACATGATGAGAAATCAGGTAGGCCAAACAACATGAACTCTGTGGCTACAGCCACAAAGTGGCGAGAGTTGTCTCTGGCAGCAACGTTTACACAGCCCTTCTCTTCAACCCCTATCTCCCAGGAGAATTTTTTTTTTTTATTACTCGTATAAAGTTCCCCAAATCCATGTGAAAAGCCATCGCTTTATTAATAGTTCACTTCTTCCAAAGGATATTTTGACCTACTTCAGGACACCGTCCAAGGTCTGAACCCAGCCGCTCCAAAAGGGACACAGCACGGTCCAATGCTGCCCTCTACAGATTTTAAAGGGAAAGCTATGCCTCCCCTCTACAACCGTTAAGAGCTAAGACTTGCAGCACATTTGAAAGGAAAAACTTCTCATCGCTACTATACTGGTTTTTGCACTTTCCTTTCATATTTCTTCTTCATTCCCTCCTGCCATTCTTATTCTGCTCAGACTTCAGCTTCACTAAACAATACTAACAAACTTTCTTTTCCTTTTTTCCTTTCCCCCCTCTTTTTTTTTTAAAGCTCATCTCACTTAATTGCCTTAGCTATCTAACAGACAGACTTCTTCCCATTTTACAAGCACTCTGGTCTGGATCCCTCAGAGCTGCTCAAGGTGGACATAAAGCTGTATTTAAACTCAACTAAAAAATGGTCACAGCCTTCCAAACCAAATTAATTAAATCCCTTTAACATCTCATTTACATAAAATCATTTACATAAAATCATTTACATAAAATCTGCAACTTTCCTGCACAGACCAGGGGAGTTAACAAGGGATCGCTTTGCGAACAGCAGGAACAATTGAAGAAGTTACCACAAGTAGCAATCCAAACCAATCCAGCTGGTTGTTGCCCTGGTTTCAGCTGGGACAGAGCAGATTTTCTGTACAGTGTCTGGTGTAATACAATATTTTGAGGAGAAAATGGTGTAATACAATATTTTGAGGAGAAAAACAATGTTGATAACACACTGATGTTTTAGCTGTTGCTGAGCAGTGCTATCTACAGCCAAGGACATTTCAGCTTTTCAGCTTTCTGTGCTATCCAGCCAGCAAGAAGACTGAGAGGAACACGAGCTGGGAGAGGACAGCTGACCTAAACTGACCAAAGGGATATTCCATACAATACAACATCATGTGAAGAAAATAAAATAAAATAAAATAAAACATATATATATATATAGAGAGAGAGAGAGGGGGGGGGGGGGTATTACTGCTGCTCAGGGACTGGCTGGGCATCAGTTGGCAGGTACAGAGCAATTGATTTGTGCATCACTTCTTTTGTTAATATACATATATATTATTATCATTACTGTTATGTCTCTCTTCCTTTTCTGTCTTGGTAAATACTATTTATCTCAACCTATGAATTCTACCTTTTTTTTTTCCACAATTCTCTCCCCCATCCCACTAGATGTAGAGAAGAAAGCAAAAGGGGCCTTATGGTGTTTGGTTGCTAGTAGGGCTAAATGACTGCAATCATGCAACAAAACATTTGCACTGTCCACCAGGATGACTCAGGCACAAACAAACAGAGCAGCCAATAATACTGGGGTTCAGAGGAAAATGGGGAAAGGGTGATTTTCATGTCTATTCTAAGCTTTCAAGTCACTCACATTTGACTAAAATGCACAGAACGCAATTTCAAATGATAGATGGTTTCTCAAACTTCAGCTATCAACTGAGTGATAGAAAAGTGATTCTCTGGTCTGTTTGCGAGTCCTACAAAAGCAAAGGTCTGAAGGCATGAGTTCACCATATGCACATCTGCTACATCAGTCGACCTTGTTCTAGGTCAGGCCCAGGGGACACTGCTGAGGCTGACAAGTCTTTTGCTTTCAGAAACGCAGTACTCTTCAGAGAGACTGTCTACATCAGTGACTGCAGTCTGCAATGCACAGTATGGGGAAATCCTTTACAAACACTACTCTCATTTAATTTTTCAGAGCAATGAAAATGAGAACAACTATCAATGCTCAGATTACAAGTTCCCGTCTTGGCGTCATGAACAATGAAGATAATCAGAAAAAAAATGCTAAAACCACACTGAACCATTTGAACTCTGTGAATTCTCCAGAATCAAAATCTGTAGGTATTTTTCTCAAGGCCCATAAAACAAACCAGAGAGAAAAGAGAAAGCCAAGGCTCATCTTCAAATAAAAGCTTATATTAAAACAAGAAATAAAACCTGGATTTCTTATAAGCCTCAGTTCTGTGCCATTCTCTCACAATCGTGGAAATTCCTTCACTGCTAATAACACAGATATTAACCACTGAAGATATTACCTTTTTTTTTTCCTCCTCTGAAGCCATTTTTAATATTTAAAAAATACTTAATCTTTTCAAGTAAAAAGTACTCTGAGGTAGGAAAGGAACTCAAAACAAAAAGCTGGAAACTGCTTATAATTTCATCACTAAAACAGTCACTTTTTTTTCTTTTTTTTTTTTTTTGAATCAATATTGAAATGAGATTCCTACAAGAAAATAGCATTTTCAGGCAGACTAAATATCCCTTCGTTCAGCAGAATATTTAATCCCCTTGGATCAGGCACTTGGATTTTCTTAGATCATGCTGAGATAACAGCATTCTGCTGTGTTCTGGCACCGTAAAATCCTTGCTTATGAAAATAAAAGAAAAATATGGCCTCTCTGGGAACATACATCTCTGAATTACTTTTTTCCATAGTTTAAATATTGTAGTCTCAAAATCAATTTTTGCACAGATATACTACATTCTCTTTATGAGTCATGGCAAAAGCTCTCCCGCACCACTATTTAAAATGGGCCAAGTATACATATACCCTTCAAAATGATGATCCTTTCAGAGTCTTGGCTCAGACTCAGCTCTCGCTGGGCAAGTGCCAACTAGTAACTGCAGTTAAACCCCTCCAACAGCACCATCTAGTGAAAAACGATCATATAAACGCATGCTAATTTAAACAGTTTTCACTGCCTTCTGGAAGCTAACAAAAGCCCAATTCTCTCCTACTCTCCCACCACAACTGCATTTAGGTATAGCTTTCATCAAGGTTCTTTGCCTTGTGAAGTGTGGTGACAAGCAGAGAAAGATTCAATAGCTAATTGTGAGCTTTTTGTCTGCAACTGGAACACCGATAGGAACACAAACTTTCCCAATGGAGTCCTTGGCTCCCTTATTGTTATGAAAAAGTATTAACGTTTTTAAAATACTCAGAAATTAATGAAAAATAATTTATAAATTACTGACATAGATTTCCTCTTTTGGTAGTGGGAGATTATTTTAAAATATTTTAATACTCTGAAGCTGAAGAACTAAAAAGTGTTCGTGTATACAATCTCAACATTCCTTTTAGATCTTGTATTCATTTAGTTATAAGGTCTTCTATGACTATTACTGAAACAAACAAACAAAAAATCTTAAAATAAGGATAGAATAAGAAACTTCATTGGGTAGAAGCTAATAGGAACCAGATTGTGGGGCTTAAATTTTCTTGAGGAAGGTACCACAGTTCCTTTGAAAGTCTCACCAAAATTGGATAGAACAGAGAGCACATCAGCCCATCCACTGCTTTGGATCAGTGGACCACTGGCAATCAATTTGAGTCTCTTTAAAATCACTATAGTTAATCCTTTAGGAAAAGAATATGTTGTGAACATGCAAAATGATTTCCATGATCTCATTCACAAAATCAAAAGTGAAGGGTGAAGGAAAAAGAACACTAAAAGCAAAACCTAATGGTTATGCTGTCACTAGACGTTCTTTCACAGAAGCAAGAGCATGACCATGAAAATATCATGACACATCACAAAAAAATGAATGTTTCAAGGAGATATTATCACAGTTCCAACTAATCATAGAAATTGACAGTATCTACAACAATTACTTGTGGATAAAAGGGAACCTTAAATCCATACAAAAAGAAAACTGTAAACCATAAACCAAATAAGATCTTGGATGCAAAAATTACAAGTTTAGACTCCTTTTAACTAGCTACATCGTTGTAACGCAGGTATTCAAACAACCAGTCAGTTATAAATAATATAGCAGGTCCGAAGATACATTCCACAGAAAGAAAAGTGATCAACACTCATATGCTATGCTTATTCTTATATTACTCAAAATGTAGTATAAAAACTTCGCATTTATTGAACTGACAGTTTGAAACAATATTTTGAGTGAACATTTTTATGTTAATGATATACATAATGATGATATCACTGGTGCTCAGCTGCAAGAACTATTTTGAACAAACAAATTGATGGTTAACATTTTCTTTATACAGTGATAGTGTTTTCAGGGGTAAAGTAGTGGTTAAATAATGGCCAAACACAAAGAAACCAATGACTTAGAAGGGGATACATCAATTACCACTGAGGTACAACAAATTAATTTTTTTTTTTTTTTTCTGTGAAGAAAAATGTGCCTCTCAGACTTCAAAACTAAAGTTCTTGACTGAAGTCTGAACAGGCAGGACAGCAGTACTCTTAGAACATAGCTTGATATATACCTGCTGCAGCCTCAGTGAACCATAAACCTAAGGTAACAAAATGTTCATTGCTGAAGGGAAGCTGCATAGGACAAGCAGAGCAAGTTGGCTTAATTCTCAAGTTAATGAAAGCATACCAGCTTACCAGTTGTGAAAGAAGGCTGGAGCTGAATTCTGCTTAAAGAGAGGACTTCCATTTACTCTATTCCCTTCACACCCCTCACCCCAACCATGTTCAGGTGTCTGGTCTTCAAGGCTGAACAATGACATCCAACCAAAATGAGGGATTCAAGCCTAACTTAAGAATAGCTTTGAGTTGGACACAGTTTGAACATACTTATTATAGGCTATGTAGGATATGAGTAGCTTTTTGTACTATCATAACTTTTGATGTTTTTTCTAGGGCTTTATAGACTCATTAGGCAAAAGCAGAAAAAAGCTTCTTTCTAAACACAAAGAGTACTGTGCCTATGACATTAGCTCAGATGAGGATTTACATGTTAAGAACAAACACAATCACATTAATACATACCATCCAAAACAGCGTCCCTGTAGCAAGAGCTGCATACTGTTCAATTGTAGAAAGCACACTGAAGATAAGGCATATCAGCACAATAAGGAAGCTGCAAAACAAACAAAAAAACACCCAGTGTAACACAATGTTTCATAAAAATCTAGAAGGAAAACAAATACTCATTCCAACATAAATAATCTGGACTCACAGAAATGACATTGGTGTTGCATTATCTTAAACACAACTGGTAACTCATGAGTGATCCTACTTCACGTTGTATGGCTTATTTTATCTTCAGACAAAGAGTTCTGGTGTCAGAAACTATCAAATCAAAGCTGCACAAGGAAGTTAGCATTTGCCTACCTTGAAAGCTGCAAAAAGAAATCTCAACTAAGCCAGAGCTTAACAGATTCTGCCCACGCCACCTTTTACAACCACTTCCCTAAAGGTCCCAGATAAACAAAATCCAGCATATGAAACACAACTTAGCATTTATTCCATTTCAAAACCAAATTTCAAAGCAACTATTGCAGAGAGAGAGAGGGAGGGAGGGAACAGAAAGGTTTGTTCCCCTGTCCAAGTGAGTCTTTCCAGAGCAGGTCCTGGTGATGCTGCTTGACTTATCTGGGAAGCATAACATTTAAGACCAAACTGGATGCTGTCCACTACATGCAAGTATAGGTTTCTTACAGATCTCAAACAATGTGTTCCTTTGTGAGGCACGAAGTGAGCAAAGGAAAGAAATGTGAGAAAACTGAGAATTTGATCGGGTGAATCTTTGGAAATGCTGACAACATGCAAGCAAACAAGTATGTGTTGCCTTTATGATGATGTGACTGATGTTATAAGCTTGATTTCCCAGTGTCTGCTTTAAAGCACAGTTTATGTGTGCAAATCCAATGCACACATACAGAGGATATTGCGGACATATTATGAAATTGTTAAGAAATTGCAATAGTAGGCAATCAGGCATAGAAAAATGAAATTATTAAGTGATGATAATGATTGGATGTTCACAGGATAAAAATATATACAGGAGTACAAAAGACTATACTTCTACACAGACGAATCACAAATATTTAGGAGTCTGATTTATCTCTAAAGCCTTCTTGTATCTAATTTCTGATCCTCCCGAAGTAGAAGAAAGTTGTACCAATGAGGCAGGAGAGCACAAGGTAAACCAGCAACTTGAACTTAACACATTTTGCTCATGCGTCCAGACCTTCTGCCTATAATAGGTCCTTAGTCACCGGAACGTGGACAGAAGTGCTTTCAGTTACATAGAGGCAGCTGAAGATCCTTGGACAAGAAAGCTGACTCACACAGAAGTGCTCATAAAGAGTCGCTTGGTTTGGTGTAAGCTACCTGAAGACACTTGGAGCTGTAATAATACTTAGTAAACTGAATCATATTAATCCCCTTGTAAAACTGTAGCCAGGCCAATGCATTACACCACGAGAGGGCACCAAAGCCAAGACTATCATTTTTGTACTTAACCAAGCCTAAAGAGAAGCTAACCGGGATCAAGGGTAAAAGCCTGTGTGCCTAACTGACAAGAAGAGAAACTAAAGGGTGAATTGTTTACCAAAACTCGTTTCTATTACAGGAAGTGAAGGCTGACAAAAAGAATCCGTCAGGTGCCAGTCAGCATGCCATCCACTTTCAAGGAGGTTCATTTCACAAGAGTATGATTCAATCTCACTATCTGCTTTCCAGAAAAATAGGGGAAATATATTGTGCTGTTTCCAGGCTGACAGCAGAACAGACCTTCATACCCACAAATACACAGCATCCCACATCAAAGATGCGCAGACAGATATTGCCTCATTGGCATTAGAGAAGTTGTTGTCAAGTCTCACTGAAACAGCTGTGTCCACAGAGCACCACAGCTAAGCTGCTAACACTTGCACTGGCTTAACAATTCTGCTTCTGAGACCATTCCTTACATGCAGTTGACCTAAAGAGCTCAAAGTTAAAGACAGAAAAGACATGATCAGCATATTCTCTGTTATTCAACTATTAAAGAAACACTCATCTGTCACCAGTTAGTTGTTTTTATGCCAGCAAGTAATTTGATATTGGGCCTGACTAGTCTGACAACTTTAGATAATTTTGTAGATTCATAAGAATTTCCATCGTGTGTAATGAACCCAAGAACCATGTCATCTCCCATCCACTCTCTACTCTCTCACACAATATAAAACATTCAAACAGATGTGAAAATGACAACCTGCATCACCAGCTTCTCTCTTTGTTCTGAAGCAGATTTCAATGGACCAGAGGATTCATCTCTGGGGCTTGCATAAAAGTCAGCCATAAGGTACAATCTACATACAGAACTTCTTTTAATCAGCTGAGTTAGTGAATGCTAGAGACTGCAGATGTAATTATCACATGCAAGCTCTTCTATTGTTAAAAGCATACACATAGTAAAGAAAAATGGCTTTTGAGCTTAACTGTGTTAAGTAAGTTAAACAACAAAGAAAGTTACTCTTGAGATTGTTCTTTGGAAGTTGCTTGGGGCACACTTGCAGCCTCTCACATAGCAAGTGTATCATTATAGCACTGACAGTATTAGGGACTTCCAGATGAAAACGTAATATTGTTCCTCTTTCTCTCATAAAAAGGCCATTTCCAAATGCAAACTATACGCTGCTATACTAATGGAAGTAACATGGTGGAAGACAACTGGTGGGCAAATAAAATCACACCATTCATAATGGGAAAATTGGAATGTCGGCTTAGAACTCAGGGGGAAAGACAAAGTCTAAACACAGGCACCATAATTTGCTACAGTCTTGACAAAAGATGCCAATAAGTTAAGCAACCAGTTGTACAAATCCAAGTTTCTGAGCCAAGATGCAAGCAGCCATGTAATTTGTGCTCAGCAGGGCCACATCATTTGCTACATATGGGCAATTGCTGGAGTACGGCCTAACAGACAAGCACAGACTTCACTTCAAAAGGGAGATTCCATGGGCAGACGTACAGGCATAGCTGTTTTCTTATGCATTAGGTACTTCCATCACTGTGTTTTGGTATTTTGTTCAGCAGCACACTGTATGAATCAGTTATATCTTAATTCTCATCACCTTTAAGAAGTAAATACCAACACCTTGTCAAAAATGAGGCTGCAAAGGCTCAGCAAAAAGACAGACAAGAGTAATAGTAAGCCAGTCCTCCTCTGCAGAAATGTATCCAAAAATTAATCAGCATTTAGTATAGATGAAAAAGCAGCTGCTGAGCATTCCTTAAACCTAAAGATTCATTAAGAAAGAAAGAAAAAAAAAAAGATAACATTTGGAAGAAGGGGATTAACAAAATCTCTCTTTCAGATCAGAACTAGCATATTCACTATTTTGGAGAACTGCTTTTTCAGAAAGTCTCCTGTATTATTCTACAGATATACTACTTTTTTTCCCCCCCAATGGTGTCTTTTTTTTTTTCTCCTTATAAATGATATGACACCCCAGAGAGGTATTCATGTTCCAAGTTCCTGGGGATAGCAGACAGTCCTTTGTCACACCACCAGGCAGTCTGCAGAGCTCCCACTCCTTGCCAAATTCCAGTCAATGGGATTCCACAGCACTTCTGAAGTAAAATACACCCATAACTGCATTGCTGGATCACAGCCAGTGTATTTAGCACCATCCTAAGTTGCGTTCTGTGCTTGTAACAATGGATTTATCATCCATATGGCACTGCACAGGCTCAAATCCCTGTTTAAAAAAAGTCAAGAACCTAATCTCTACAAATCCAGTGGATTAGCTCTGTACTCAAGGTAGGTGCTACACTTCATGTGCAAAGGAAGAACTAATTGTCACTTCTGACATGATTTTACTATTTTACAATAACTGATGTGGTACTTAAATGAAAGGCTGCCGTTTTGTTTTGTTTTTTAATATGAAGAACTTTTTCTGATGGCCAAAGCTATCAACGGACATCCCATTCTCACCATCTCACTTTGGATTTGATATAGAAAGAATTCTGTAATAGGAGTGCAGTTTCAGTCTATTCTTATCTAATAAATAAGACTTAGATAAGAGAATTTAGGTCTATATTTTCAGGTCCCCTCTCTACACATTTGCAAGACCTGAAGGAAACACCAGTGAAGAGGAAATGGGCTGCAGAGTAAGTGATGACTACACAAACTTTGGGGCTGTGATTTATAACACAGGAAAACAAAGCAACCGCCATTAAAACAAACAAATGAAAAAAAAAAAAAAAAGGAACTTCTGAGGTTTCACTAACAACTTCCTGCTGCAATTGACACACCTGCAAATTCTCATCACAGTAGTAAACAAGAACATTATTCTTTAGTGAGCACAATATTGTCTTTATGGATGCATACACAGATTAAATAAGAGAATCATAAAGGCTGTGATGTTTTATAAAATAAGAGAATAGAGGCTCTTTGTACAGTATAATTTCAGACCTCAGGTGTGCATGCTAGGATTCAGCACATGGCCGTACACTTTCCCTCTTCCTCCCCATAAATTGGGGTTCTGCCATTCCCACAGCTGTGCCCTCCTGCTACAGCCTGCCATCTTTCATGTCCTCTTCCAGTACCACCTCTTAGGCTTTTCCGGTGTCAGTTCCTTTTCTGCTACAGAACCAGGAGAGCAAAGCATTGGGAAGAGTGAAGCACTGTGAAGATGCAGAACACAGATTTTCAGCTGCCATCTACATTAAGCTGCTGATACCAAACAAGCCAACAGTAGGTGAGCATTCTCACCAGCACAGAGCTCTTCACAAACCTGTGGCTGAGTCCTGCCACCGGTAACCACTTCCATCAGCAGCAGCAGAGCATGCCCCTCATCCACGCAGGCACCACATGCTCCTGGCCTCAGCCTAGGCTTCTCCGTGCTCAGTTACAAGCTGGCCATGTGTCCGCAGAGCGCAGCTGTTCCAGAACTACGCTACAAACCAGGCCTCACAAACAGCAGAAAGGCCTGCATACACGTGCTTAGCCTGAGAAAGTACAGATCTTTCATCTCCCAAAACCCACTGCTCGTTTACCCTCATCTCCAACAGAGGAAGCAGCGTGATGAGGGGTTCAGATTTTCCATCAGCTCTGATCTCTCTCTGAGATTGCAGGGCAAAGCAGTCCTTGCAGATGAGGCGATAGCTGCAAAGTCACTCACAGGCCAGCCCTGGGTTAGCACACAACACCTGCCTGCATCACAGCTACTGTATCATTTGGTGCCTTCCAAATACTTACTTTGTGGTTAACTTATATCTAGCAGTGTTACATTTACACTAACCCCAGGAATTCGTACTTCTCCACATGCCCACAAAACCGCTATTGACACAGTGCGGACACTCACACAAGGCAGCAGATGGTTCTTTTGGGGACTCCCATTCCATAGAAATACAAGGCAAGTTGTTCCTCCTCAAGCAGCCAGCACTGCTACCCTAGGACAAATTATTCTGGCCTATCAGATTTCACAGCTGTCTTTTCAACTCCGCTTTTACCAACACTGCATATCTCACAGAGCCATAACCAGGAGCAGAGTTTTCTCAGTGCATGACAGACAGCTAAGCAGAAAAGCACATCCACAGACACAGGTATATAGACACTTACATGAGAGACTGTGTAAGTAGCTGTGCATGGATCAGTTTTGTGTAGAACATCTCTATGCAAGAATCACATAGCTGATAAGTAAACACAAGCAGCTAGTATGCACTGTGTTTAGAAGTATATAGAAAATACATGCAAAATATAACTGGAGATCAAAGTGGAATTATTTTTGACTATTCCAGGACATGCATCAATGTTTAGAACAGATCCAGACCAATTTTCAGTATTTTGTGATTTCCTGCCCTCAGATGCTTCATTTTTTCCCAGATTTATCTGGTTTTAGAACATTATTGTGCCTTTTCTGTGGTTTGATAGAATGTGCAGAAGGTTCAGTGGAACAATTAACGAGTTAGTGAGAGGGAGCAATGCTCATTTAGTAAATGTCACATGTAGGAGGACTGATAAAGCTTTACAAAATATGTCTAGGGGTACAACATGCCCAAACATTTCAAAACAAGGTCCATGAGACAAGCTAGAAGTACTTACCACACTAATAGTCTCACATACACAAAAACATCACCAAAACAAGTATTTAAACGTGGGCAAGTTTTAACTCATGCAGTGTTTTGTACATTCTCTCAGTGGGGGTCTTCCTATGAAAAGGGAAAAACTTGGTGGTAGATGCTAAACTAAGCTGAAACCTTAAGAACATTTAATGGATAAGAATTGAGACTGAAAATCTAAAATGCTACAAATCCAACTCGAGCTCTGCTCCTTCAGAAAGGGGCTCAGCATTTCCCCTGTTCAGCAGGGCACAGAAGCTGACTCAAGTCTGCTCTCGTTTCTAACAATTTTTAAATGTTACAGCTATCAAGTTTTGAGGACATCCAGCTATCAGTCTCTCTACATGCAGGAAATACTGTTTTAGATTTTAACTCTGTATCTGTGCTCTGTGTTTTTAGTCAGGAAGTCAATGCCTAGTTTTAGGTTATCTCATCTACTAGAGAAAATGACAAACTTTAAAAACAAACAAAAACAACAACAAAAAGAACTTCCCATAAACCAAGCCAAACAACAACCAATCAATCCACCACCTCTTTGTCATCCTTTTATGTCTTTGGTGCTCTCTGCCTAACTCTTCTTGATTCTCTTGTGGCTTACAAGGGAGTAACTAGACATAGTTACAATTAGTTTTTCAGATTGTGAACACAAATGGTGTCAAAAAAACATTTTTGTGCATCTTGAAAACTGTTCCTGCAGTGAAGATATAGATGCGCAACTTCAGATAGACATATACTTGTAGAAAAACAATCTACAGAAGAAAACTGGAAAATTACCCTGTGACATCTGGGCTAGAAATGTTTCACACTGTGATGGAAACGTTAGATTTCCTAAAACATCTCCTCCACTGTGAGGGAGAAAGAGAAGACAAGAGACAACACACAGACTAACCTGCCATTCTGTTAATCATGCTGCCAGCCCTCTTGGATTCAGACTGCCCTTCATTTCTGGTGAGCGCCCTGAAGCTTAGCAATACTACAGAGGACCTCTCAATCTCTCTCCCACTATTCCTTTCAGCACAAAGAACTCAATATTCCTTCAAGAACTGCTTGGAGTACCAGGCTCCTGTGTCACAGCACCTGTGACTCTCAATCATCAGCTTCTACACCAAAGACAGAGGTTCACTCATTGCCATTAGTTCTCCATTCTAGGTCAGAAAAATGGTTACCTACTTTATCTTCTTGAGGGTTTGTTTGTTTGTTTTTGCCTGGAAGGGTTTATATTACTACAAGTCAACACAAATCCCTAACCACCTCATGCAGTACCGTGTAGTCATCTCCATGCTACAATTAGGTAAAAATTCATACTGATCTTTATCAATCCATTGTGGCTGGGTACAAGGTCTTTCTTGCTCTTTCACTCAGTTTTGAGATTGCTTGGGGAAAAGAATTCTAATATAAGGTAGAAATTAGAAAGAGAATAGGCAGAATTTGTCAAATACAGGAAAGATGATAGTAGAGAGGGAGGAACTTGAGATCACAAATAGCACTGGCAGAAAGCTAACACAAGATGGAAATTTATTTTATGGGATCATCATCAAGGTACAAAGTCAAGTACAAATCCCAACTCGTGCTTTCAAACGTGAGATACTCAGATAAAGCTGCCTTAAACAAAATAATCAGGATTTCACTGTGTAGAGAAAACTTTCATCCTTAATGAAATCCACATGCATATAATCAATGCATACAGGATCTTTAGGCTGGACTTCAAGCAAATCTGAAAAGACTGATTCTTTAAGGACTCTAAGCCATAAGAGCACAGCACTGTACTAAAGAAGGCCAATAAGTACTCAGCTATGCAAGCACCTCCATTACACACACACACACAAAAAAGTGTTTATGCTTGTTTTATTTTTTTTAAAAAAAGCAGCCTGGTGAAGGTGTGTGATGAAAATTAAGGACTTCTTAATTCATCCCTCTCCAAACTTTTAGGTGACTTTGAAATTATTATTAAAATATATCTTTCTCCCTTGAAATATGCCTGTGAACCTTCTAATTCTTGAAAGAAATTTGCTTAGCTACTGAATTAGCTGTGCTGCCTAGTCAGTTCAGCTAACTTGTGTAGGAGAGAATCATTTATCTTCTGAGTGTATACACATTTTAATTTGCCTCTATGTCCATGAAATAGGGAAATACTAAAACAAAAAAAAAAAAAATCACCACAGCACAGAATGAGACCAGCAACCTACATGAACAGTATCCAAAAATGGAAAAAAAATCTACAAGAAAACAAGTACCTTAGTCCTAATAACAAAACAAATAAACAAGCCCCCAACTCAAAAAGCCAGAGACTTTAATCTCTGGCCCTGCAGATTCCTTGCATGGAGTTTCTTTAAGGTCTTGTCTTATCTTTTTTGGCTTTTTTGTTCTTGAAACAGGGGAAGGAAGGAGGGGTACAGCCCCTTCCCATCTTCCAGCCTCTCTACAACATGAGATTGCATTGCAGGGGAAAGTATACTTGTACTGCTGCAGAGAAGAATGATTCCCTTCAGGAACTAGATACAACAGTTTCCTGTCCAATGAACACTTCCTCCCTTATGTCCTACATAGGTCAAGCTAGCAGACAGATCACTATTCTCAGCTGTCACTTGCCATCAGAAAACCTCAAACAGATAAACAAAGTGTGAATACTTTGTTTGCATTACCTTAAGGCTATCAGATGGAGTTTCCTGTTAATACGTATTTGTTCCAACTGTAAGGCAAAGTACAGTTGGTGCTTCCTGAAGGAAACAATGGCATAATTTTTAACCATCTCCTTGACTTGTTGTCAAAGAAATACTATCTTCTAGCTCTGGCATGGGAAAGTAGTTTTGTTGTACAAGGCAAATAATATACAATACATGGCAGTCTAATACTAATAAAAACAAGTTAGCTATACAGCTAATAAGAAGGTTTCTATCACACTTACTTGGCCCTTGTGGGAGATTAGAGTCTGTAAAAATAATTTAAATTATGGGCAGTGTACCAAAGCACAAAGGACACAATGAATCAAAAGTCATTTAGGACACAGCACCAGAATTATTGCAGGAAAGGCCTTGGCAAAGGGTATGATTGCAGTAGAAATGCAAACCAGATGTCAAGGTGCTTCAAGAGGAAAGGTTAACTGCCCACAAAAGCCATGTTATTGCATCCTGCAGCAGGGTATTGGTTCCTCTGAGAAAAGGCACGGCTGAACAGGAAAAAGATGATAGGTGCGGTGTAAGAAGCTGGAAAAAATATAAGCTACTTTAGAAACAAGCACATGACTTGAGATATTAGCCACCAGACTGCAAAAGCTTCACCAGTACTCCTCATACAGTCTGTTACAAGTTTCCAATATGTCTGATCACAAAAAAAGCAACAAAAATCACTGAAAGAACAAGTGCACATTCCCACTTGGGAAAAGAGGTCAACCAGTACTAAAAACCTAAAGCATTTTTGCAATTGTTTTCACAGACACATTAGACTTGACAAGATAAAAACACGTTGTAGTGCTCTTACTTGAAGTCTAGAAAAGTACAAGTGAGAATAATGTAAAACAGTGAAATATTTTGTTATTCTTATGGTTTGACAAAACAGTACAGAACACACACAGAAATCTGATTTTTATGGCATTTTTTGCTTGGAATAACTCTCACTGGCCAAAAGAGCAAAGAAAACACCTTTAGGAAACAGAGTTGGCATGCTGTTCTCATCCTCTACATAACCAGGCTAATCCACATCCTGTAGCAGCCCATCGTTCAAAGCAAGATCCTGAAACGTATCCCAAAAGAGTTCCTCTGCTGTGTTTTACTTGCAGCTCTAACAGTGCCCATTTCATGGTGAACACCAAATTCTGCCTACGTTTGGTTTTAAGCATGCATTCAAGCCAAAGAGGAGCTGAAGCATCATAGAATCATAGAAGCATGGCCTACTACACAGCTGAAAAGCCGTCTTTTGGCAACAGTGCCAGCAGAACAGGTGGCAAACCATCACTGCAAAGGGCCGTGCAGAGTTAAGAGCCACAAGTGCAAGCAAAGCATGTGCAGCAGGTACGCTTGACTCACATCTTCCTGAGGCCAAGGAACACTCAAAGTCACCCAGAAGCGTGGTGCCAGGAGAAAATGCTGCAAAGTTTCTCTGAGGGAAACCACACTGAACACACTATACGCTTGGGTGTTCCCAGAGAAAGGCAGAGCAAATTTGTATTTGAGGCTCAACCACCTATATTGCTTACAAAGTGCTGAAGCCAAGGTGGGGGCCAGGCATCTGCCTTATTTTACACAATAAGCAGACCTGGGCACGAACAAACACGAGTTGCAAGCACAGACTTAGGACAATAGATAAGTTGCACACCACAGCTGAAAGCAAACATTTTGTTCTTACTGCAACAGAGAACTTTCCTTTAATTATCATCCCATTCTGGATAAGTTTTCATGCTAGTATGAAAGGAGAGTGGAAGATAGGAGAGGCGTGTTCTGAAAACTGAGTGCACCAGTACCAGCAAAACTTGTTTTCAAGGTGGAGTTTTATACAGCCAACGAGGGTTCTCTAGATCCCTTATAAGAATACTGTAAAAGCAGAATCAAGGCAACATTTTAAATAATATCCATAATATCCAAATACAAATAGAAGGATGCAAAAAACCTCTCTACTTTTGTGCAAAACCCAGCTTCTGAAAAACTACCAGACATAGGCCATTGCTTTGCTGTTATCAACCCTATCAGTAAGTTTCCTAAATAGAATCTCATTGAAATTTACCAAAGAAAAAGCTGCTCTTATTACGGCTCTTCTTCTCATTTCTTAACTACTTTCACAACAGCTATACTACAAATCACTTTCCTAATTAAAAGGACACTGTACTGTGCCTGCTAAAATATATGCATCTGATTTGCACGCTGAAGAGGAGATGCTGCAATAAGCAAGATGTGTTCTTAGAAAACAAAAGACTGCTATAAATTAGGTAAAGAGCTGCAAGTCTCTACAAAGTTGCAGTGGGCAAGTATTGCTACACAGCTCCTTTTTGTTATTAATGCTGTTGTTGTCGTCTAAGATTATCATACTGCAGAAAAACAGACTGGGTCAGCTTCTCAGCTCTGCATTAGAGGTTATTTGGAAAGCAGCTTCTAGCCAAGTAAGAATGGTACTCCACCCCCAGGGGAGAAAAACAAGGCAGAAGAAATGAAGCAATATCCCCATGATTTAGGAGGCAGACAGGACCCAGTGTCGTACAACTGATCTATTGGTGCACAAAAACTTTCAGGAACACAAATCAGGGCTTAATCCTTACATGTTCTACAAGGAAACAACTATGTCGTCAGTTCAATGAAAATCCTCTGTGACGGGAAGTCAACATTGACATTTCTAACATAAATATACCCAGACTTAAGTATACAAACAGGGAAGAAATAATCATACTCTGTGCTACTGACCTGGATACTTATTCTGATCCATTCCCATCACAACCAAAGCAGTGTCAGAGCTGAGCAACTCTCGCATACCCCACCCAACCTCCCAAATACCATCCGCGCTCCTTTCTCCTGATACAACAGCATCTGAAAAAGGCTATAATCAGTGCCAGCAGGTAAGATGAAGACCGTGAGAAAGATCTGAAGCTGGGATAAGTACTATCAAAGCCATTTTAATTATGACCCTCTCCTTTAATTACTTATATCTGCAGCTGACAGGTGCTTTCAGAGAATTCAGTATTGCCTTCTCTTTTTAGCAATTTGATAACATAAAATAGGGTCTTTATTAATTGATAAAAGTGAAAAAAATAAACAACCAAGGAAACCCTCAAGCATTAAATGGAAGTTTTACGGGGCTTAGAGCTTCTCTGGATGGTCTAAGAACCATGCCATATCCATCAAAGTACAGATTTGGGGAAAGAAAAAAAAGACCAAGTTTTAACAGGGTACTAGAAGAAAGCAGTGTAACTAAGATCAAAATCCTCTTCCCCTGAGAAAACATAATATCAAAAGAAAAGTGTGAAGAGCTGAATATTGGCTTCAATGCTTTGGAAACAATGGCTGCAATGTTGGAATATCACCATGTTCATGTCAGGTGGGTACCACAAATGCTCAAAGAAAAGCAACCTTGGATTGAAACTCCCTCTGGAGTTTGTTGTGCTATTTTCTTTCCCTGAGCTTGAAAAGAATTGTTCCAAAGCTGCATCACGTTAAGGCTATCAGTTGATGTTTCCATATAACATATAGTTAGATTCATCTTATTCCAAATGAAAGGTAAACATGTAAGAGCTTGCTAAATTTGGGCTTCACGTAAGACAGAATCCAAATTCAAAACTTTGTGGAAGCAGCAGACGAGAACTGTGCTATGAAATTTAGTTGAGAATATTAAGATCTCTCAATATTTCTCATGCTTCTGATATACAACACAGTCTGAGGACAAGGATGCAGCACACGGGAGACAGTACACTGTAGTCTACCACTCTATCAGTAGTCAGTGTTACTATGAATATTAAATGTACATGTCTTAAAACTAAAGAACTTAAAATGAACATAGAGAGCAAGTGCTTGCTAACAGCAAAGAATAAATTTTTGAAAATAATGATATAAGTCAGAAAGGCAAAAAAAGGCGATAATTCAACATCATAACTGACTCAAATAGTAAGTGAAATGCCAAATACATAGAACTTGGTTCAGTTGAATGGAGGAAAAGCTGAAGTACGTCTGCAAAATTAAAATGCCAAAAAAATTGAGTCATTCAAATTCAGAACTAAAAAAGATTTCACTTCATTTAAATTTCATCAGTACTCTGAGAATACAATGTGAAGTCACACTGCATATTGTTGCATTTCTTTGTTGTTGCTTTTTTTTTTTAAGCATGAATATATGTAATTAAGTGTTTAGTTATTCTTCAACAATTAATAATCATAAAAATAGATTTGTAATACATAAAGTTACATGTGGGCAGAAGCCTTTAAGAGATGCAAGCTTTGAAGGGCTCTCACTCCAGGAAGTCACAATTGCATGACCAAACTACCAGGAAACATAAAATGCTGATTTTCTGTCAAAGTTCAGTGCCCTTGAGATTAAGCTGCCATTTCATGCATATGTTTAGAAAGTGTCAGTAAAATGCATCGATATGATCTGACAGCATATTAAGAACATCCATTTGAATAACATATGACCTCATGCCAAAACTATGCTTTAAGATGATATTCTTGGCCCTAAACTACTAGATATTTTAAATATTAACAGCACTGCAGCAGCAGCCAAAACACCATGAAACTGCTGGGTCAAATACACACATCTATGTGATACTGCAGTCAATCCACATCCTTCTATGCATATAAACGACTGTCAAGGTTGCCAATCATAATGTTCAATAATGCACTCTCTGGCAGCCATTCACTTTCCATCTATTCATTTCATCTGCTTAATTTTCAGTCATGGGAATTTATTGTTTTGAACTCTATCCTATAGATTGTGGCAGTCATAACACTGTAGATGGAGGGAGAATGAAAGCTGATGAGATAAGCACTGTACCATAGAATCGTCTGTCCATAACACTTCACTTCTTGCTTTGCTTTTCAACAAATGAAGGCTTGCATGGTTACAGTGAAAACTATTAAAGTCAGCCTGACATTTTGTAGGTACTCTTGTAAGTGCATCATGATTAAATCATTACACTTCATGTGCATCAAGTAATCCACAGAATCATTCTGTATAAGGATCAGATTTCCATAATATATTTACCATTCAGAAGCTAAGCTGCAATTTTTTAAAATAGATTTACAACTTAAAGCACTAAGCCCTTTTTAACATGTATCGGCAGTTACAGATCCTAATTGCTTTTGACCATCCTATATCTACTGATTTTTCCTTTAAGAAGAGGTTAAGTCACGCAGAGCTCAGAACTTCAGATCAGACCATGAATTCCTTGCAGTCCACAGCAGCAGTTGAAAACAATTGGGTTATTCTTCCCGTGCGTTAGTGACAGAACTCAACTTACAATAATCATTACTGTCTTAAAAGCACTTCAGAAGGTTTAGAAAACCAAAGAACACCAGTAATGCCAAACAGCATTTGAAGAAATTTCAATCTGAAGGACATCATTTGGTTAGAGACATTATTGAAATGGCACCTGTGCCATTGGAGAATACTGGTGGCTTTTTTTTTTAACGTAGTGTCACCTTCGTCAGTACAAACAAAAGCATTGTTCTGCTTGGAAAATCTTTGGCAGCAGATTTGGGAAAATAACAAAATATCTTTAACGTGCACAGCACTTAACGTTTGTTTCATAACCTGATGAAGCAGAATTAATTTCTTGACCAGCCTACAGGATATGCTTAATTAAAGAAAAAAAATGACTAAAAGTGTTCTGTTTCACCTTATGTGCTCTCCTTTTTCCCCTCCTCAAGAAATTGTTTGGACAGATTGCTACTTTAGGCAGCCTGCGATCATACTGAACACAAGTAACTTAATACCAGCTCAAGCCTTTGCATTTTTACATTTCTTAAGAGATACCATGATTTTTTTTAGACATTTCATAGATACCACTGTGGATAGTGACAGATTTTAACCATCTGCTGCTCAAAGGCCCACAGGAGTTAAAGAAATAATACAAAAATAAAGTATATGAAGACAGATAATTTATCAACCTCACATTTGTAAATTTCCTTTTATAGGCTTTCCAGTACTCAACAAAAAAAAATTATGCTATCGTGAAACCTCCTAACAAATTCTTATCATCTTAGTTCTTAATTGGAGAGAAGGGGGCAATTCCACATGTCACAGAATCATAGAATGGCCTGGGTTGAAAAGGACCACAATGACCATCTAGTTTCAACCCCCTGCTATGTGCAGGGTCACCAACCAGCAGACCAGGCTGCCCAGAGCCACATCCAGCCTGGCCTTGAATGCCTCCAGGGATGGGGCATCCACAACCTCCTTGGGCAACCTGTTCCAGTGCCTCGCCACTCTCTATGTAGTGACATCTCATCTCAAATACAAATGCTTGGAAAAATAGTATTTCATAACAAAAACACATTATTTTCAGTATTTTTGGGCCAAAATGAGACTTCATTTGAGCTTGTAAAAACCTAACCCTGCAGAAATCAGAGTAGGGTACATTTATGAAGTCCATTCGTTCCATTCATCTATGCCACTTAAGCATGAGTTAAAATAACATTATAATTCCCATAATACTGAAGACTTCCTGAAACAGGCTCCTTTGTAACCCATAAAAATAGCGTATTTGAAAAGATAGGTTTGAGACTGACTGCTCTAATAACATCAAGTTGTCAGAAAAAACTTGCTGTACCCCCATCATGACTAAAAGAAGGGAGCACAGTAACGCCCTGAGGATGAAGTGTCAGAACTCAGCATTCCTAAAAGAAAAAGGGGAAGAAAACGTTCAGTGAACAATCAAAACCTGTTTGGGGTAACACGGGTCTGGAAGAAATGAGACTACTGAAGGATGACTCCAGCAGATGGCCCCACAGCAGCAGCAGCCGCAGCAAGTTTTTTAAGAACAGCTCCGGCAGGACACGAGCACAAGTTTCCTTTGCTCAGCTAAGGCAAAGCTGAAGTCCCGACTTCACTTTGATTTACCAACACCTGTACATCTGAAACGGTACCTCAGTTTTATTAAAATGCGGAAAATATTTTATTTAAGAACAGAAATGAACATATAAAACCCAGTCTGGTCAAAAATTGTGATTGCTTAAAGGGACATCTATCCTCTAAACTTAAAATTTCCATGCATTTTGTTTCTATTTATCTGTCCTTCTTTCTGGTTTAAGCAATAAAAGAAAATTAATAAGAAAAGAGCCTCTATTCCTACCCCCTTTTTGCCTTCTTTTCATAAAAGTGGAAATTTCACATTTCAAAAAAATAAAAATAAAAAAATATCTATAGTATATTTTATGTTAGACTGAAATTTTTTTTTCACTGAAATATTTGCAATAGAAATCCTGATCTTGCCCTACAGCAGCCACTGAATATTTACTTCTTCCTCCGTGACTAAAAAGCATCAAACCATTGTAAAAACTATTTTAGGCAGACGGTTGCCAATAACAGTGGGTCAGAAAGAGGGTAGTACACATATTTCACTGCATGTAATTGCATGCAACGTTGTGTCAAAGTCCTCTTAAGAAACACAGAAATTATTTCTTCTACCAGAAGATCAAACTAAAAGCCACATAATCAACAGTAATCTATTCTGGTTAAAAATTACTGCACTTTGAAACTGGAGTTTCAGGTCACTCATAAAAATGCCTGCCTTAAATTTACTCCTTCAGAAATCTCATTTCATTAATCACAACTGAAAAGTAATCTGGCCTTACTCCATTGTCAGGAGGGCATATCTGACCCTAAGCTGTTTTGCTGATTAGAGCAATTGCTGTTTAAATAAATAAATAAATAAAAGAATTGGATTTTTTCAAGTTTTTCAAAATGTGACCAGAGTATAAAGTTGCTGCTGTATCATTTGGTTCATTATCTATGAGGGCTGCTCCAAAAGCAACGCCTCCTGTTTTACAATGTTGGCCTACAATGTCAGAGGTGGATGCTGGCAGTACGGCAGCAGAGGCTGAACCTTCCCACCAAAATTCCATGACATGTAGTTGTTGTGTGACAGATGGCAGCAGAGGAGCAGTCCGACAAAATGGCGTCTAACATGAACTACAATGAAGCAAAGGTGTGTAAATCAAATTCCTCTGTTCACCTACTGACATTCACTGACACTTCCTAGATGCTTCTGGAGACCAGCCAGTGGATGTGAGCACAGTGAGTCAGAGGGTGGTGCATTTCAGCAGTGGTGGCAGCAACATGAAAATGACAGCAACATGTTCTGCATGGCCATGCAGATTTTTTATTGGGGTGACATGCAGGCTCTTCTTCCTCACTGACAAAAATGCACAGCTAAGGGTGGTAACTATGTTGAAAAATGGTGTTTTGTAGCTGGGAATTTGTTCTATCAAACAGTGTTCTCGTACTCTGTAATTCACACTTACTTAGTCCAGTATTTCTGTTAATGCTATAGCCACCACCACTTATTTTATTGATATGGTCAATATCACTTGGGGGCCCAGAAGAGGATGTTGTTTCCACCATTAATGGTCACAAGGTAGTTCATTATCCTCTATTCATGAAGAAACACTGCACATTTGCAGGGATAGCAAGCATTATTGGATCAGGTAACAACGTGGTGGGGGGGAAGGAAAAGAAAGAGAAGGGATGCTGTCTAACTCCTAAGTGCAGACAATCTTCCACTGCAGTAACCTATCTAGTAATTTGTCTTCATTTTGTTAGCAAAGACAAATGAACAGCAAAGTGATTAAGTGACTTGCACAAGGTCATATAGCAACTCTAATACAGAGCTGAGGATAGATCCCAAGGACCTAGTTCCCTGCAGTGAATTTAACACCATAATTTCCACACAATGGCTGGGCCAGCTCTATGCACCAAAGAAAACAGTAAGCAGGACAGCCTCCTGCACTTCTCTTGTGTGACCTGCATTTAGGTTAGCATCCCCAGCCACTCACCAGTTCTAGTGGCAAGCGCTTCCAAGCACTGATGTTGCAGATGTTTGTCGCCAGTTCAGCAGGGACAAAGGCAGCAGACGGCAGAAGGACTGAAATGGCTTTGATCACACCAAAGGTTCCCACCCTTATTTTTTATCTCTGGATTTTCCTTTCCTATAGTAAACACCACTGACACTTCTCACAATGTAACATTAATTACAGGCTGTGGATTCACATCAAACTGTTTAACCACCGCATGTCATAGCAGCTAGGATATGTAAATGTTTAAATAGGAGGAAATCTGCATCTTTGATAATTTCACTCAAAGGAATAAATGCAGAAAGCACAAGCTGGTATCTATGTTGGTCTTCAGGCATTGAATAAATGATTAATGGAGTGGATAAGATGAAGGCCTTTCAGATTTAACCCGAAGTTGTGTAGCTTATCTCTGAGAGGAACTGAGAGAGACCACTGGTAATGCCAAACAAACAGCAGCAAGGGAAAATCGTCAAAGAAATTAGCCTCCAAAATACTATGGGTGTATTAACTTCACAAATGCACTGCAAAGTCCATTGTTTGATTCGGGACTTGATGTAAGCAAAAAGTGACCTCCACTTCCTCAGAGATGGAGTCACATCACTGCAGAAGGCACAGACAGATCCCCTTCTTCTCCGTAGAAGATAGATCTTCATATGAGCGCTCTGTACTGGGGTAAATTCATTCCATCTTAAGACAGTCAACAGCTATTTTGCTGTTCTTTTCTATTTATTTTTATTTTAAGATCTTCAAAGTCCTATAAAGTACGCAAGAACTCAAGAGTTAGTGTGGAATATGAAAGGTGTTTACTTCAAGTAAACAACAGGAAGGTTTGGTTTTTTTTCTAATTTTAGTTTGGAAGAGGAGGAATAAGAAAAGACTGAAGCTAAAGCGCTACCTATGATTCAGGTATTTTCCCCGATTCAGCAACGAAGCCATCTCTGATCCAAAACCAAGGTAAAACAAATGCAGATTAACCTGTGGTTGTGCACTTCAGAAAGACAGTATAACTGACAGTCATTTCAGTGCTTGAAAATACAGTAAATATAGCACTCCAACTTTTTAATTACAGCATGCAGAAACAATACAGAGTTATATATACTAGCAGATACAGATGAGTACCGTGAACTCAAGTCCTAAGGCAAAATTTACCTTTCCTCAGCTACATCCTTCCAGTCTAACAAATTGAAAGACAGCTGGCTGCTGGAACTGCATAAAAACTGAAAGGGTAACCACAGCATAACCACATGCAGGCACAAGCTTCCATTTTTATATCACATTTCCCTTACAAGAGGAAGGATTATCATATTCTCTGAAATCACAAAATGTTCATGAAGTTTTATCTCTTGTGGTTGAACATCACATCTCCCTCAACATGCCTAGAGTAAGACCGGGTCTGGCCCAGTTACTGCTTGGGTGGGAGCCCGACTGTAAACATCAGGTACCCTAGGATACCAAAGCTCAGCTGGAGTTGAAACTTGGATGCAACATCAGCAGCAAACAAAGAAGCTTCTACTAGTCTATTAGTAGTAAGAGACCAAACAAGGAAAATGTAGGCTTATGGGCTCAATGGGCTGTGTGACTTAGAGGCAGCAGAGACACGTGGATGAGGTACTTTCTGTTTCCTTTGTCTCAGGCTCCACCAGTAAAGTCTCCTAGGTCTCTCTGCTTAGATGTGAAGTTCAAGAGTGAGATAAACTACCAGGAAGTAAGGAAAAAGTTAGAGAAGATCTGATATAGCTCATCCCATACAAGACCAAACAGGTTTCATCTGACAGAGCTGAATTATGGCACTGTGAAGATACTTTGCCTCTCTGAAGAGTAACAGAGAAAGGGTGAAAGTACCCAACAACTGGAGAAAGCTAAGTACTACACCAAGGTCAGCTACAAAAGAATACAGTAGAGGCTTTTCTTTATGCAACAATTAGAGCTGAAAAGGCCACAGCTCACAACACTGTTCTCAGTGCCTTACTCTATTTGCTATAGCAAACTGACGTAAATTGACAGGACCCTCACTAGACTACCAGGAACTCACCCTCAAAAGTTACATCCACCAAGCCACAGACACAAGGCAAGAAGCCAACAATGGAGCAATCAGGAAAAAGGAAATCCCTTGCATCGTAAGATTCATCTGCCTGAAACCATCTGGAAATTGACTCTTCAGGATATAAAGTTCATAGCATATTTTCTAAAGAAAACCAACCAAAAAACACTCACAAGTTTCCTGGGCTTTGACCCAGAAGACCCTCAAACTTCCTTCCCTGGTGTGATATAGTTCAGAGTACAATTTAAGTGAGAAATAAAAATTTTCCATACCAAGACAGACAGACAGCACCTTCCCCATCCGTCTCTAACGAGTCTCACTCCGTTTACTTCTTACCAAAAGGACAAAACCTGCTTTTTCATCTCTGGGGTGCTGTGATGAATCCCAAAACTCAGGGAGAAAGACACAAGAGCCACCCCCTTCAAATCAGAGGTTTGAAGGAATACTGTGAGCAGTTTATTAGCCTGCACAAACTGATGAAAACAGTCTTACCTGCCTGCCTGCAGTGAGCCCACTGCCATTTGGAGAACTCTATATTTTACTACTGTGAAAAACTCAGACTTAAAAATCAAACTTCAGAATGAAGAAAATAGAGCCAACATAATATACTTTAACCAACATGCCTTGAAAAGCATCCAAAGAGTAAACAGGACAGACTTATCAGATGAGATGTAGGGTTTAAAAAAATTCCATCAGGAATTTCCTAACTACAAGTAATTCTTCTGGAGAAGAATACAATACAAAGCCTAGTGTACTGTCATGTCACAAATGTTCAAACAAACACGCCTTTAGCAGCCCAAGTTACCATCAGGTCTTAAATGATAGACTTGAGGCGATTCCCTCTGTCATCTCTTGAGGTGTCCCACCACATGGCAGTGACAGAATCCTGCCAAAGAAGTGCAGGGCATTTTCTGAAATGCTTCAGGATCCAAATCCTCTCTCTATCAAGTAGTTAAAGGTTAAAAATTATTATTTTCTTCCTCCCATTTTCTAGTCTTTTCAGCTTACGTTTTTCATCTTATTTTTCTCCTATTCCTTCACTGTTGCAAAGGCAATGGAACGGCCTTGGAAAGGCATGGAAAAGCATCTACTGTAAATATTTTTCATGGCCCAGTTTTGATTTAAAAAAAAAAAAAAAGAAGAAGAAGAAGAAGGAAATTTCCAAAAAGGAAGCATTCAACATGGAGACGCCTGGACATTTTGAACTTTGTTTTTTTTGTTGTTGTTTTTGTTTGTTTGTTTTAGAATTAGGAATTTTTCAAGACAAGTTAAAAAAAAAAGCAGATATAGCCCAAGGAGTTGTCTTAAAAAGTTCATTATTTGGTATCTCTGTAAAAAAAAAAAATATCAATCAAATGTATCCAGGATAATACTGGAACTTTCAGAAAAACAACTTATTTTGGATTAATTTTGTCTCTGTCTTTCACATTATGCTGCTTATTCAATCCCTGAAATGAAAGTAACTCCATTGCACTTGTGATTCTAGGTGAAAGTCAAATACTCAACCGAATTCATCAGTACAAAGCAAGGTTTTCTTTTACTCTCTTAACCCACTGCAAAGACACTGCCCAAAAACAACTCAGAGAACGTACTCAAGCACGCGCTGATAAGCCACAGTTACAAGCTGAAAGATGACAGCAAACATAGGTTACTCCCCCAAATATTGGCAGCTGTAGTCGGCTCCTACTTGCAGACACAAATAGCTAAGGGCACACTATATTTACAGGGGGAAAAAAGAAGACCAAGAAACCCCTCCAGTCCCACAGAGCAGCACAACAGCACGGCAGGCATCATTACTTCTCCCAGGTACACTGAGAGCACTCAGGAACAATCCAGTTTAGATGAGCACACACCAGATGAACAGCTCGTCCTATCATCACATGCTATTGTTCACACACAAGAGTTCTTCCTAACACTGTTTAAATACACAACGTGGAAACTCTTGACGCAAATGGCCTTTGTTTCTTTTGCAAGAGATTTGTAACATTAACTCATTAACCATAAATATTTGAAGTGCAATTCATAACATTGTTTTCCCCAAACCACCTCGCTCCTGTTATTAAGGTGCCGCTTTCAAAGTGGTGTTTTATCTGAATGGCTCTTTACCAGCAGTTCCCAAATAAGGCATGGAAGCAAGCCCAACACATCCAAGGTCACTGTTTGTGTGTCAGATTGCACTGATGGTTATAACTGTTGCGGTTTCCCACCTTGAGAGAGCAGGAAGCTAAAGGTCTTCTGGGTAATCAAGTGCACATGTAAAAACAATAAAATACACCCATAAAAATATGAGTGCCAAGCTTATTAATTCAGTCTGCTTTTCAGAAATGGCAGCCAGCTCCAAGTGTTCTGTCTTAGACACCTTTTGCCTGATTTGCTATTATTACCACAGAGGTGCAACCAAAGCCACAAGAAATCAGCACAACAGAAAAACAGAAGGACATCTGACAGTTCAAATGCATGACTGGTAGATACATTAGTTGCCTTTTTTTTTTTTTATCCCCACATTTCTGAAATATCGTTTTTAACACGCAATGGACAAAGGCTACCTTCCCATTGTGCTCAACCTTTGTCAAAATGTTATGAATAGGTTGTTCTGAACAGCAGATACATCAAAACAAATAGGAGAAGAGTTAATCAGTTTGTCACATAACTGCTTTTCAGATACAGAACCTGCTTCATTTGAAAAAAACATATATGAACTATAAGTTACTTGCAACAACAGTGGACAGAAGCTCAGGGTGTCCAGTGAACCCAACATCTTAAAAGCATACCCAGATCATCCCCCTCTGAAGATCTCACAGCTCTAAGCAAAGAAACAGAACTGAAAAGAGATGGGTAGAGGACTGAAAAGCAACAAAAATATTTGCCAGTTGGATGTCTATGTGCCATCAAATCCTCTCCTCTTCCAAACATCACAACAGAATATAAACATCAACTTGAACAATTCAGGTAGGCTCAGAAATATAACATTTAATATCAATTTCCAAATAGGAAGCTATGAGCATTTAATAGTTTATGCTTTCCTCAAAAATTCTACTAAATATATTCAAATCTACCAACAAGAAGTTTTCCCTTGGGAAGTTTTAATTTCTTAATTAATTAGATGAAAAATACAAAAGCATAACTTCAGTGCATCCTCAAAGAAAGAACACAGTGCATGTAACTTACCTAAGGATGATTTGTCATATGTTGAACAATTTTCCTTTGAATTTGCAGTCTTTAACATGCATTTCTTTTGAGGTTAAGCTGACAGTGCTGTAGATAAAAGTTTCCTGTTCCAAATTATGGTTTTAATTAATCATTATTGGCTCTTTTTTTTTTTTTTTTTTTTTTAGTTTGCCTGAACTGGGACATCTTAAGGAAAATATCTTGTTATCTTTTAATTTCAGTTATCTAATGAAACACTTGGGCAGGGATTATTTTTTTATTATTATTTTTAACCCTGCTTTTACAAGTGCCACTTCTTTCATTAACATCAGGAAAAGTTAGTGATTGCTTGAGCTGAACACATTGCTCTTGAAGGTGTGATCATAAGGCACATGCTACTAGCATTTCTGTTTGTTTTTCATTTTCTCTTTCAAACTGTTCTCCATCAAAAGAAAAAACAGGCATCAAAAAAAAGAAAGCAAAATGTAGATCAAACATCAGTTAGTTCTGTTGGCCACAGCCTTATTATTTTTCAGAAAAAAAAACCAATACTTTCCAGTGCTTTGAATCAGTTCTTGTGAACAGCAAGGCTCTCTTCAAAAGAGGCTTCAATAGAACACTCTAGCTCTAAATATCTATTCAATAACAGCTATTCAGCCTGGATTGCTTAATGGTTTTCCTGATCCCTCTGACTTTGTCACCTCAGCTGTTGCAGACCCTGACACAAGATCCAAACATAACTGCTTCCCATCATCCCATGAGAAAAATAAATTAAGTCTAAAGGTTACACAATGACAGGTAGCTTTCAACATTTTAATTGTCAAGATTTAAATCAACAACATAAATGACTTTTCCAAGTCCCAGTGTCGCCTGACAAGAAAAATCAACACGTGGTAATTATCAGAACGCTCTAAATTATTTAGTATATACACAAGAGATATCATAAGTAATTGTAACACTTATGTACCTTCCTGTATCATCTGTAATGCTGAATTGTTAACACGAAGACAACTCTTTAGGGAGTTAGGTCTATTTTTCTTCCTTTTGCTTGCTGTTATTTTTGGTGGTTTTATTTTTTATTTTTGGGGTGGTGCTGTGATTTTACTGAGCAGCCGGCTCAGCACCTCACGGCCAATATTCAGTCTCTCTTACAGAGAGCTGGTGGAGGGAAATGGAGAAAGAAAGGTATGCAAGAAGTGCAAGAATACATTGGTTGGGAAAAGAATGGTTTAGTAGAGACATATGTATATAAGTACAAAAGAAAGAATTAAAGCAAGTGATGCACGACAATTGCTCACCACCAGCCAATCCATGCCCAGCCAGTAGCCAAACAATGACATACTTCCCAAACATCTCCTCACCGTTTTATAACTCAGCATGATGCTGTGTGGTAAGTGACATCCCTTTGCCAGCTGGGCTCAGCTGTACTAGCTATGTCCCCACCCAGTTCCTCATGTAACCCCAGCTCCTTGTTGTCAGGGCAGCATGACAAGCTGAAAAGTTCATAACTCTGCATTAAGCACTGCTTAATAAGAGCTACAAGGGCTGTGTTATCAGTATTATTTCCATTCTAAATTCAAAACACAGCACTATAACAACCACTATGAACATAACTATATGCATATCACTACCAAGAAAAATGTAGCTCACAGTCTAGCTTTCACTGTGATCGCATCCTCTGGTTGGACTTCATAAATGTTCAGCAAGCACTAAGGAATGTCAATGGGTGCAATTTTTTCCACATGAAGGAATTCAGTGACACACCTTTGCTTCGTCTGCACTTACACATCAGGTGCCATTTTGTCAGACTGCCCCTCTGCCGCCATCCATTGCAAGACAATAAAACGTGATGGAATACTGTAGGGAAGGTTCAACCTCCACTGCCTTACCGCCAATATCCACCATTATGGACCATCATAAAATAGAAGGCACTTCTTTCAGAGCAACCCTCATGTGTCCAGAGTTCAATTACTTACTGAAGTCACGCATATCAGAGGGAAGATTGCAGCCAGCTGTTTGGAAACTGCATGGTAATTGTGAATTCATAACAGCCTCAGTCACACACCTGAAATCACAGCTTTAAAATGGCTTAAGAGCTACAGGATTATAAAAGATGGCCAACCTCAGGTGCAACAGAACCCCAGTCACCATACACCAAGGAGGCTGACCAAGCTTTCACACTGCTGCCTCAATCTCCAGCCCCACACATACACAGGCTTTCCATGCTATGGAAACAAAGTAGAGATGGTAAAGGAACCAGGATAAACAAGCACTCCCCCAGCACCTTACTGCTGTTGCTGTAGAGCAACAATGTTCAAGAGAGCTTTAACTTCTCTTCAGAGTTATCTAGGTTTAATAACCTTGCTGTTTGGTTAAATTGTCATGATGCTGAAAATAATTCTGTTCAACTTCACTGCTTTAGCTGATATTACACAAACTACTGCTCCTTTTTAACTTTACTCTTTCCTCTGCCTTTCCAGCACTTCTTGCTTTCCCTAAAACACATCTCACAGTCATAGAACAAATCCGCAGGCCTACATTGAGGACAGGCAGGTCAAAAAGCCAGGAAATAAATGAAATTGTCTCTCTTTGGAGGATAAAGTGTCTGAAGACTCTCTGAATGAACACTCATTTGTTACAAACGGATACAATGGCTCTTGTTTGATGGCACCCTCACAGTTGTTTGAAGCTATTGAAAAGATCAACTGTGCTCAAAATAGGTGACAGAACACCTCATTTCAGCACAGGGCTGTGAAGGTAAAGATTTGGTGCCTTTCAAGATGCAGCCCATACATCTAGATATTCCTAGTTAAGCCTGCCATGCCTCCTGCAAGGTCCACATTCCTTGAATGCCCAGCAAGTCCCCTGAGTACATGATTGGATATGTAGATATTTGCATCACATACTGAGTTAGGTAGATATTTTTCCTATATGTAAATAGGGCACATAAAAAGCAACAAAGTCAGCTCTTCAGAAATCATTTGGACACAAGAGTTTACAAGCACTTCAGAAGGTGTTTAACCGTCAAGCTGTTAACACTACAGAATTGCTATACTGCTTACCTGAATCCTAACTACAAAGCAGAGATCCTTTATTAAAAAGCCACTCCTCTTTTATGAGAAACAGGAACTACTTGCTTCACATACAACTGAAAATCCATTTCTTGTCTAGAATTGTGAATGTTTAAAAAGATTTTGCTCAGAAGTATAAAACTTCTTGTTTCATATCAGACAAACAAAAGCTAAGAAATACAAAGAAACAGAGAAAAAAGATCAAGATGAGAAGTGAGAAAACACATGCCTCTTCTCCTATCCATTTAAGCTTAAGTGACAGCATAGCAATGCCATCGAGTGCTCAAAATGGACTTGAAATGGTGACCATTTGAAAACTGATTAATTCCACATCCTACTTTCCTTAAAGCAAGTATTGTCATAGATGTTTAGCCAAGCTACCGCTGGCTGGACATTATTCCAGTAGGAGTGCTCCTCATCACAAGCTACCTAAAGAGGCATCAATAGTTTAGCACCTCATAAGCCGAGAAGGTTTCATCCACAAAATTCCACATGCGGGAGAAAACAATCCTGGCAATTGGCAAGTCACAAGGAAAAGCAGCTTCCTTCCACTTTAATTGTAGAGAAAGTTTAACACATAAAATAAACAATTGCTCTAGCTTCTCACTGCTGCTTCTTCTAATCTAATATACAGGTACTGTACAAGTTGAGGTGTACAAAAATCAGAAATAAAAATGCAAAAGAAGTAAAGAATTACAAATGAAGATATGCAAAGAAAGGAAATGAAATAGTATACAAATGTAACTTCTCTAAATACCTAACTTTGAAAGAACACATTAACAGGCATATATATAGCAATAGGAGCATCTCTTGTCCTCAGGTGAGGCACCAAAATAAAGATGTGCTCATTATCATTCTTTTGAGATGCCAACAGGACAATTATAGCCATCACTTTCTTCATCTTCCCTAATTCCTCTGCAAACAGACAGCTGCCCATCAAAACAACCAACTTTCTTGACCATCTCAACAAAAAGAATGAAGTATTAAATGTAAACAGCTTCAGCCTTGCTCATGATCCAAAACCTGGTGATTTATGGCCACATCTGAATTGAAGACTGTCAAAGGTGCTAGAGGGACAGAGAGAGCACGGAATTCATTTCAAGTCAGTGAGGGAGGTTCCAGTACATCTTCCTAAGCCACGTATGAAAGTCTCAGCTACATACCACCCAGATGACACTGGGCCAAGGTTGCTATTTAAGAGACACTGCTGAGATCAGAGAAGTGGCTTCCATCACAGCTACTCCTGATTAGCTAACTGCTGTCAATCTGCCTACTTGGCAGCTGCCAAGGAGTACACTTCTTTTTTGGCATATTAACTTCTTCTTTCAAGCTTCTAGTTTGAGTCAAACTAAAACTGAAGATGTTCTTCTGTTTTATTATTATTATTATTATTACATTTTTAACTAACATAGGTGTAATTCTGCACTTGAGACGTTTGCTTGCTATTTCAAAAACCTGCACACATATCATTTTTTACTGATCCAGTGGTAGACTCCTGTAGGCTTTGGTGCCGATTCAAATCATCTGATTTAATTAAAAAAAAAAGTCATAGAATGTCTTTGGCTACAAGGGATTTCAAGGATCAGCAAGTTCCAACCCCATTGCCATAAGTAGGGTTGCCAACTGCTAGATCAATTACTACACCAGGCCACCCAGGGCCCCATCCAGACTAAGGATAAGGCATGCATGACCTCTCTGGGCAACTTTTTCAAGCACCTCATCACCCCCTTGTTGAAAACCTTTCCCCAGCATCTAACCTAAATCATCCATGTGTTAGTTTAAAGCCATTCTACCTTATCCTATCACTATACTTCCCCTTTTCTAGTCACTGGGGACTTCACCTGACAGCCACAACTTTTCAAAAAGAGTGGCTTGGCAGCTACATCAGCCAACTCATTTAGGACCCTGGGATGCATCTCATCCAGCCCCATAGTCGTGTAAACATTCAGTCTCATAAGATGGCCTCGGACTTGCTCTGCCCTTACAGTGGCGGGGAGTTGGCTCCCCCAGTTCCCACCAAGAAGTTCAGGAATGTGAGGCTGAAGGATGTGAGAAATATGAGAATCCTTGCTGCCAGTGAAGACTGAGGCAAGGAACTCATTGAGTACCTCAGTCTTCTCCATATCTTTTGTAGCCAATCCTCCTTTCTCACTTATCAGACGAGGTATGCTTTCTTTGGCTTGTCTATTCTGATCAACATACTACCTACAGAATCCCTCGTAGTTTTTAACACCTCTCACCAAGTTCAGTTCCACCTGTGCTCTGGCTTTCCTAATCTAATTTCTGCATGTCTAGACAGCATCCCTGTATTTTTCTTAGGTGACACATCCTTGTTTCCACTGACTGTACATGCTTTTCTCTTCCCTCAGCTTGACCAGTAGGTCTTTGCCAAGCCATACCAGTTTCCTGCCTCCTCTGCCTGCTTTCTAATTCTGAGGGATGGAGAACTTTTCCACTCTCAGAAAAGTTTCCTTACAGTGTAGCCAGCTTTGCTCCACTCATTTGTCTCTAAGAACAGTTTTCCAGGAGATCTCATCCAACAATTCCTTAAACAACCTAAAGTTTGCTCTCCTGAAGTTCAGGGTCCTGACTCCACTCTTTACCAGGCCCACATTCCTTGAGATGACAAACTCTACCAGGGCACGGTCAATGCAGCCCAGGTTGCCTCTATATCTTAATGGATTTAATGATCTTCTCCACACTGGTTAGCACCAGGTCCAGCAACACTTCACCTCTGGCCAGTGCAATACTAGAATCAGAAATTTACTGACAACAGATTACAGAAACAAGAATACCTACAGCTCTGGATGCAATTGCTCAAGTGAATTTACCACTGGCATAATTCCCTAAAAGCAGCATGAATTTTCATTTTAAAACTATTGCTGAATATAGGACTACACAACAAACAGAATTTTAATTTTCTGTATTTAAATAAATGCACAAGCACTATCATAATGCTCAGAAGTGTAATCTATGAAAATTGGTAGTGCAGAACTTTGTTTCATCAGCAATGCAAAGTTATTACAGCATAGTAACAACAGATCTTCCCTAGTTCTCCTTAAAAATATATACTTAACAAGATAAAGAAGTTTAAAAAAAAGAATCGACCAACAACACTTTCACATCTTAACATTGCTCAGTGTACTTTTGATCAATCTTTCCTTCGAAGTTCATTCCGCATTTCTTTACCCATTTGATTCAATTGTGCAACCGGAATTCCCCCTGGAAATGAAGTATTTCTGTTGAATTCAGCAGAACATTGCTTGCCAGAAACATATCTCTAACACACAACGTAAAACAGAGTCGCTAATACCAGATGACGCTAAACAAACAGCAGCTCTCCACTGCCCAGCAATTAAAATTGATAAGAAGCCTGTGTTCCTCAGGACTTCTTTTCAACTCTAACAGCAAGCTCTGGAATCGCCAGCCACTGAAGGTTTTTATGACTTTGCTTTTTATGAACGCATTGCCTAACAGGAGATAAGTGCTTTTGAGTGCTTGGCTGCTGTTTGCCCACAATCAAGGCTGTTGACTGGGGGTTTATTGCCACAAAAGATGCCAACGGTACCCCAAGGACAGACTGGGACATTCCAGCACTTGTCAGCATGTGCCAATTTCCCACGAAACCAAACACTGCTGTGATTCCATAGAGCCGCAGCAGACTTAGATGCCAGGACTCAGATTGCACTACTCACTCCAGCTAGAACAGGCACCCTACAAATTCACATAGACTTGTGGGTCAAAATGGAAGAAGGTTCAAACCTTATCTAAGCAGCAGTTGCCAATTACTGATGCCACTGCATAAACACATCCACCGAGGTACAGTAAGCAAGCTGCTCTATAGCACTACTGCAATAGCAGAGCAGGATAAGCACAAAACACAGACTAGCTATTTGTTCTGTCACTGTACTTTAGAGCCATAAGTTTAATGGCCATGTCTACTCAGGTTTGCGTAGGCACTAGCTCTGCCAAGCATAGTGCCAACTTTTAGCCCTACAAAACTGCTGGTAAGTACCCACATTAACAAGGTTTGCCCTTCAGAAGCTTTGTTAGAGCACAGATCCCTACCCTGTCATGGCTACCAGAACCAACTCAGGTCCTGCCAGCTGGAGGAGGACAGGGCTTGGCAGATATGGTCCTCTAACTCCATGCTTACCAAAGCTTTATCCAGCCTGACACAGCACTCGCAACACATGTAATTCGCATTTCAGATGTGCGGCAGAGATGCTAGCATCTTTTAAAACCAGCTGGACTGGAATCAAACCTCTATGAGATACTAAGTGGAGAGAAAGCTACAGCCAGTAAATCTCATTGCTTCATTCAAGTCCAAGGGCTGCTGGTAGAGATAGTCTCTTCCTCTCCTTTTCTGTAAACAAAGTAAAATGAAGCTGCCTGCAAAGCTGGCACTGGAGTTACAAGCAAGGAGCAAACTTACAGGCAGTCTTTTTTCCTTAATGACCAGGCTATTTTTCCTCCATTTCATGTGTTTCAACTTATTTCAGATCTTTAACATGAAGACATTACACTTGTTGTGCTTTGGGAATGAAAGCACACACTGTCTGGCTTTCCTGCAGCTGTTTTATCTTCTTAGCACTGTAATAGCACCACATCCCTTACAGCTATCCCATAAAAACCCCTAATTCTTCCCTGTGTTTATCATAAAGTAAATGGGAGAACTGGAAAAAACAAATACTGCTCTCATTACTGTGGCCTCTAATAACTGTACCCAAAAATACTTGAAAAAACATGCCCTGTAATACTGGCCTTCTCTTACAAAGTGCATGCTTATCTCTGTGGCAAAGCCAAATTTTATTCTGGTTAATCATTTACCACCCATGGAGCATTTTACTCCAATAGGATTTAATTCCTGCCCTCAGTTCCTGCCTCCAAATTGCATGATTTTCCCAAGGCTGATGTTCAGCAGAATACAAAGCCTCTTCTACACGCCAGAGAACAAAGCATTTGGGAGATGTAGGAGGAGGGCAGACAAAGAAAGGCACCATATAAAGAGACAGCAACAAGCAAGTCTGCTTAACCAACAGATGCAGCGTTTTAGAAAGATTCCAATGAACTTACAGAGCACTTCATTCCAACAATGACATAAACACCATCAGACTTCCATTGCTAGGAGCATGGAATTACGGAGTATGAGAACCACAGTTACAGGTGGCTGTTTCTTCCTGACATCACGTTTCTTTCCTTCTGGAACTGCATTTGTTTTGAAGCCAGGTGCAGCCAGTAAACACCACAGCCAATGGCAGCTGATCGATTGGATCAAGCTCCCTATCACTGGGTTGAATAAGAAAGTTTAAATGAAACTACCGATTAATTTGTTTTCTCCTTACCAGGTGGCAATTGAAACATAAGAAACTCATAGAAACATCATTTTTAACAGAGAAGATAGCATTGATAAAAGCAAACAGGAGGCACAAAAACATATTTTTTCATATATACTCTTAGGATCAGTTGCACTACTGTAAAAGATAAGTTTAAATCTTATGCTTTAAGCTCATAATTGCAGGAAAAAAGCCAGAATGGTGGCCTTAATCTACACTGTAAAATTCTTGCCAAGTGCTTGGTAACATTCTGAGAGCACCTAGGTGCATTGTGTAGGTTATTATACATCACAGACTTAGCTATGAAAAAAAACAGAACTAGAATTCATTATTTTGGGTTACTCCACTTGCAGCAGCAGATTTACTTAACCTGGATGAGATTTTTGTCAGCTTCTCCTTAAGGTTACATTGGTAAAATAATCAATGAACATAGGCAAGCACCAATTGAAAGCATCAAGTAAGTTTCAGTGTAGGGAAGAAGAAAAACTAAAATTCCATTAAATCAGAACCAAAAAAAAGTCTTTAAAATACTTAGAACATGTATTTGCAATATTTTTGCTCCAAAATTCACAAAGAGAGGAGAAGCAGTAATTAGAACCCCTAGAAATGCATAAGATACAAATACAACACGTCCACTGTAGATATACAGGCACCTCACTGAGAAACACCGCAGATTTGTCAAGTTTGAAGAGTGAGCCTACTTGGCTTCCCTCTCAGATCACAAATCTACCTGATGGAAGTCTCATCTTTCCCTTCCTCTTAAATCCTTCCTAAATACAGAAATCATCACAGAGAAATTTCTGTTGAAGGACAAAAGAAAAAGAAAAAAAGGAAACAAACAAACAAAACAAACAAACAAAAAAAAAACAAGGCACGGTTAGCACTGTTACTATCTTACCTATGGGCGAAGGAAAAGCCTGAAAGAAACTTAAAATAGTCATGTTATCATGAAACAACAGCATGCTGCTTGTAAGACAATCTGCTCTTAAATGAGGCTCTAAGGCTGAGACAAGGAATATCCTTCTTAGTGGTTTTCAATAGCACAGCCACCACCTGTCACTTGAGTAACAGATCACTCAACTCTGTTAAGATCCTAGACAGGTTGACATTTCCTTGCATTCTTAAATTAGGAAGTCCTTGCAATAAAACCCTTCATCCCCAAGACACGGGAGAATTTCTCATAGCATGCCCAGGTTCAAGTCTACCTCTCACTACAGAGCAGTAACAGAAAGGGGGCGAGGAGGAAGAGAGAAGGGAAGGGAGGGAGCAATCTGCAAAATAACAGGAGCGTAGCAAATGATTTCAGGCAACTCTGTCCAAGATCCAGGCATCTGAGATTTGCTGTTGAGGATAACAAGCCTGACTATTCTGAGAAAGTTGAGAAAAACAAAACCACAGTAACAACAAGAACCACTGCAGCAGAAAGCAGTAGTGAGTAGTGAATAGTTCAGATCTACTTCATGCATGCTACCAGGTAGAGGTTGGTTCTAACATACCAGATGCTTTCTAAATTTCCCTGTTGAGGGATATAAAGTGTACAAATCTACTTTCCAAAAGACATCCAAAGCACACGAGATACTTGCTTCAGCAACAAGGTTGTCACTGCTAATGATTAAGATGCCAGAAGAATGCAGAAAGGAGACAACTCCTTTGAAAGCCTGACAAAACAATCAGTTATCTTTGCCATGTGAGAAGAGTCACCCACATGCAATCTGCTAGATCTCTATCATCTGCTAGCTGTTAAATCAGCCTGTAAATTCAGACATGGTGTATTCAAATACTGATCTATAACACATATAATCCTAAGGAATTTTGCTTGTTTCAATAGTGAGACAGAACAAGCTAGATGGGAAAGGACCACATCTTGTTACTATAGTAACAGCAGAAGTCTTAAAAGTTGACTCCATCTTATTCAAGTGTATAGCAAGGATCAATAGTGGAAACAAATACGCAGAACGTACCCTCATGTGTCCTAAAATCCCAGTGCCAAAGGCATCTGGCCGTTGCGGGGAGCATAAAGATGCCGTCAGTAGCAAAGAGAAAGGCATGTTAAGTAAGTTTATTCTCAAAAAACACAAAGGGGTTTTTGGATTGAACTGGGCTGAGAGATGCAAAGGTACTTCAGAGGAAGAGCAAGAACAGCTGTAGACAAGGAGCAATCTTCCATGTCACACACATGTGCCTAATATGAGTGAACTCAAGTACCTCAAGATAAAGAAATTGTGAACTCCCACTATTAGGACATACCCTTTCAAGTACTAACATGGACTCCTGGACACCTGTCCCACAACAAGATCACCTATGCTTTGCTGAACCTCAAGAAATACTTCTCTGACCTGAGCTAACAGCTTGCCAGAAAAGATATGCAACATCTTTCACAGACAATGTAGTTAATTGCTGCACTATCCTTGCCATTGCCATTAGGCAGTTGTTCCTTAAAGGAAAAATCCAGATTATGCTATAAAGACCATTATATGCCTAACCTGTTTAATTTAACGAAGATCAAAACACCCATCCTGCTCTCTCCTAGTGATTTTCTTTACAGTAAGCTATCTTTCCTCAGGTCATGATACCATGTTTTCTAGCTCTTATTCTCCCTGAAGGCTTTTTTCAGTCAGTACACACATTTGTGGAAGTACATACCCTCAGCTTCTGTTTCCTATTCACATAGTGCCAATTTCATCAGCAAATTATTGGCGTTTAAGTAAACAAGTATCAAGAATCTGATAGAAGATACATACACATAAATATATATATATATGAATAATATTTACGTATAGGACAACGTCTCAGTTTTTTTTTACTCTCCACTCGTAATTGCTACAGTTATGCTCATTTCACAGTACCTAGTCTTTTTTCCCCTCAGTCTGCTCAGTTTCTCAGTCTTAATCTCTACAGTGAGAGTTGGCAAACGTTTCATACTGAAGCCAAAAAATAAAACAGACTGCCATGAAAGCCACAAAGATAATCACAATATTTGGCAGTGCAACAAGTAATTGACAAGCCCAAGAAGGGCTAAAATTAAGACAAATACAACAACAGTCTTGCATTTATAAAATCTGAAGGCCTTTTCACCCTTGTGACTCCTGTAGCATTCTCCTCATTCTTACTCTTCAAACACAGTTATCCAAATAAGATCATGCCATAACAGCAAACAAAGCTACAGAGAGCTCTCTCGAACGAAGAGAGCTATGAAGGCATACAAGGAACATGACTGCTCACATATCTCTACCTACCAAACATTATATACACAGCTGAAACGGGGAGCTCGGCCTGTTTAGCACTAGGATGTTGGATGATCTGTTGACAGAGGAAACAGTGAGTGAAGAGGTTTGTTTTATTTTCTGTGAAGCGTTGAGATAATGCATTATCAAAATCTTCTGGTTCGCTGATAAGATAACAGCATGTAATCACATTAAGTTTACTCACGCTATGGATAAAGCAATGCACTTTTATTTATTTGCTCATTATCTGGTTTGACCACATTTCAGTGTCTTCCAAGACAGGGAAGTAGTGAATAACAAAGTAGTAAATAACAAACAGAATGGATAATCTCACAACCAAATCTACATAGGAAGAGGGCTAGTAAGAAATCAAGGACCACATACCTACGCTTATAAATGATGGTTAAAGCTTTTACTTTCCAGAATGAAGACAATACTGATTCTTAATAGGATCAGCATAGGATGTTTTATTTTAAAGCCATACCACAGAAGATCTTTTCTTTTGCCTCCTTCCTCTCCCTCTTCCTTGCCTTGCACAGAAAATTGGTCAGAAGCATTCAGAGAACATAAAGAGATATAGGATAAAGGAGATATGTTCACCACAAGCTGCAAGTTTGGTACTAGGGATGAGGAAAGCTGTGATCATTGCCACCAGCAGCATGCCTCTGTTGTTCAATTTCATGTCTCGAGAAAAACTACAGGGAACTCCCCTGATGGAAGCTTCCCATTATAACTCACATTCTGTTCCCAGTGACACAATTTTGTCTTCCTATCCATTAAAAAAATCTGTTGCATTAATGCCACAAGGAAAAAATACTGTTAAAAATTTGACGAAATTCAGATGAATTCCCAAGACTTGAGGGAGTGCATTTGCAGAAGGGGTCACTGAATTGCAAGCTCTGAGTTCACTGATGCCCAACCTTACAAAGAACTACGTATATCTCATTGGAAGTAAACTCAAATCAAGTTATGTAACAAAGCATTTACTTTTTAAATAACCCCAGCAAACAAAGGACACACAGAAGATAAGGTTTTACTCCTAACTATGAAATAGCTTTCTGTTTTCTATTACATATAAGACAAAATATTATTGTCAAATAACATCTGAATCCACTGGCACTAGTGAGATTTATATTCCCATTGAAAACACTAATATGAAATTCAAAAGGTCAGGACTAATATTTGCAGAAGAAAAGAAATGCAGAAACCTTGTACCAGGTTTATTTTGGCTTCAGTTAACATTTGCATAAAACACTAAGAACATCATATTGGCTGTGAAGAACATATAAAAAAAAAGTAATAAAACTTACTCTTAGCAATCTGCCTGGCATATCTCGCAGCCATCTAGTAATTTGTAGTATAATTTCCTATATTCAGTAGCTTATAGCTTTCAAATGAACAAATTTCCATTGCTGTAGGTTATAGTGATTATGGTATTCCTTGCATTAAGTCCCTTCATGCAGACACAACAACAAACAAACAAACAACACCACTGAAAGGTTTTGGAAAATACATTAACTTACATCACAGAGAGATCTGATGGTGGGGCAGTTCAGAAGTAATGTTTGCTTTTACCATGCTGGTTGTCCTATACTTCGAGAAAGCTTTACCTCACCCTGTGCCTGCCTACTTTTTCAAATAGAGAATTTTCCAGATTCTAAGTTTTCTTTTGAAAAGCGTGGGTGTTAAGGGAAGAAACTCCCATTTAAGAAATGAGCAGTCTCTGTTATGACATGTGGGGCTGATAGGTGCTAAAAATACAGTTGTTACTACCATAGTAGAAGCTTGCAAACATGTGCTCTCCTATTACAGATATTACAATGGATCTCGCAGGACCTTATCCTGATGAAGCATGACTGTATGAGAAGAACCAGTACATTACAGAAAAACCTCACCAGGCATCCTTCTTCCCAGCCCCTAGCTCAAAGAAGTGTATCCAGTAGGCTTATTTGCAAGTGGCAACTTTCCAACTTACTTGAAATTTGTGTTGGAACCTCTTGATGGCAGAAGAAAACCACAACAAGAAAGTAGTTTACAACTGAAAATGAATAAGCAAGCGCTCACAGCTTTTGTGTTCAGCCACAACAGCACATTCAACAATCTATTAACACACAAAATTAATGAGGTACTGCAGAGTTTACAGTCAGCAAAGCACTGTGTCTTTGCATAGCCCCCAACAGCATATGTTGGCACTGATGTTTGTAATACATCCACTCAGGCACTTGGAGCTCAGCCTAATTAGCTCACTGCAATTGAATCCCAACTTTAGCTTTGATTCAATTGCAATGAAGGTTTTGAAAAAGGCCTATCTAGACAGCCTTACATTATTTTTTTTCTTTTTCCTGGAACTGGAAGAGCTAGGGCACAGAAATGTGCCAGAATTGCCCAGCCAACCATTTGACAGATACAGAAATGTGAATACTGCACTTACTTGTTTTCTTAAGATCATTCATGTGCAACTTTTAAAGCTAGAATAATTATTCTCCCAGAGGAAAGCAAACACAAGAGAAGAACTCGGAATGTTAAATTGAAAGGATGATTGGAAAAGAGAGGAGAAAGCCTACCTGCGGGAAAACCTGCCCAAATTGATAATATTTATCTCCTTTTGCACAAATTCCACAGAGTTGTTCATCCATCACACACAACTTGGTCTTCACTGAGCATTAGCATTCTGAAGTTTACAGCTTTCTGCTCCCATCAGCTACTCAAAGCTTAAACATCATCAGTAAAATAGCATAGACTCTTTTGTCCCCTCAGAATTCCCCTGCCCTCATGCAGTTCCAAGCACCAAGCTTCTGTCAAGTTACAGGTTGGGAAATACAGAACAACAGAAGAGAGAAAAGCTGTATGCTGGCCAACACAAATACTATCTCTATAGTACAAGTCCAAAGAAGCATCTCCATGAAAAATTGTAGGAAAAGAGCTGCACTGTGTCATGTGGCAGCAGGGAAGGAGGAAGGAGAAAAACCTCTAAGTTCCTTCTGCACAATGCCTGTGCTGAACAAAAATAATTATTGTTATAGCTGTCACTTCGTTTACACAGCATGAAATTATCATGCTCTGTTCATCTAATAAGATTTAAAACACTATCGATTGAAACTTTTCATCTTCCTTGAAAACATATGCTGTACATAACTGGACACTTTTGATAGGATATCAAGTCAAACTCCAGTGTTAATTACACACTTTTTCTGGATGACTACTTCTCCAATATTATGGAGGGTACCCAACATGTGAAGAAACTGATTTCACAGCCCTGTATCAGAAATCTGGCCAAGACTCAAAAACATCAGTATCTGAATGATTGGCAACAGAGCAAATCCTCCTAACCATTAGCATGCTGTCTCATGCATTCTGCCAGCTTTGGTAATGGACCAGGCAAAAGCTCATCTCCTCTCTGGGAATAGGGAGAGATCTGTTTTATTTCACACAAAAATGTTACCAGACATACTGATAAATACACAGCACTAGGTTGCAAAAAGATGTCCACTTTGCCATGAACAAATCACTTCATTTTGTGATAAGGCAGGAGGAAGCTACGTTTATCACCTTCTTTCCACTTCATTTTGTCCAGATAAACTCTATGAGCGGCAGATCTCGAAGATCTACAAAACCCTATTTTCCCAATAGTCACCACCGTGAGCTATGGGTTTCACCAATGTTCAGCAAGTGTCAATGTATATCAATGAGTGCAATTTTTTTCCACGTGAAGAAATTCAATGAGACCACTTTGTTTCATCCACACTTCCATTTCAGACACTATTTTGCCAGACTGCCTCTCTGCTCCCACCTGTCACACATCAACAAAATGTATGAATGTTGGTGGGAAGGTTCAACCTCTCCTGCCATACCACCAACATCCGTCTGCCCAAGATGTCATGGGCCAGCATAATAAAATAGGAGGCATTACTTTTGGAGCAACCCACAAAGCTGCCTGTTTTCGTCATCTCTGCATTCACACTTCTGAGTTGCCATCTGCCTTTACAGACAGGTCTCCCAAATCCCAGCCACCAGCCAGCCCAAGCTTATGTAAACACCTCAGGATTCAAAGAAAATTCAATCACAATCATGGCTGATTAAACCGAACATATACAAAGGCAAAGTAAATTGAACTGGGTACATAAATCAATGCAAAGATAAGATAGAGGACTTATCTTGCATGGCAACATAAGAGAGTCACAATACATGAACAGACCAATGATCCATCTACTCGTGAATTTTTTTCACTGATAATGGCCAACACTTCAAAGAGCACAGGAAGTCGACACACAGTACATGTTGCCAGAAGTTATTTGCCATACAGAAGACTAAAGAAAACACCAGAAAACTCAACACTTAAGTTTCTTCAAACACATTAAGACGTGATTTAAAACTATTTCCAGAAAGTGAAAAGAAACCCATCCTTCTTGGAAATCTAGGACTCGTTCTTTACAGTCATTTCCAACACAGAAACAGAGCCTCAGGATTTCAACAAGTAAAAGACAGAAATTCAGATTCTTTTGCCCCACCACTTCTTCATACAGCCTCAAAACATGATTGGCTAATACTGTAGGACATTTCACCACTCAAAGCCAGTATCTCAAGGCACACAGCTAAGATAAGTGTGATAAGATGCCCTAGCTCCAAAGGTCAATGAGAACAGTGGCACCCACTCATTCCCTCACCTGTGATAGCCATAGGTTTGGTGGTTCCAGAAGGACATTTACATATAACCATGCCACAGGGCAAGCTCCGACTCTGATGCACAAAATCCAAGTTTCTAAGCAACCATCGTTGTGTTTGCAGAAACTATGCATGTAAATTCCCAGTTCTTTATTTGCACAGGTAGAATACACTTTGTGTATTTAAATTAAATTCAATGCAACACTGCTGAAGTATCATTCCTGCTAGTATTTCAGTCAGGCTATTTAGAGTGGTAAATTAATAGCCCTTTCTCCATTCCTCCTCCCTATAGAAACTACTTCTACAGCTTATAGATATCAAGATAAATAAGGTACAATAATCCATTTATTATTCTGCTCGTACAGGAGTAAATAAAACAACTCAGAAGAGACTTCTGAAGAGCTCAGTGGATTTAATCAGTGACTTTGATATCTAATCATCCTGGAAATTTAAAAACATCACCAAGAGGGAAAGAAAATGCATTTCGCCTCTTGGAAAAGAGGTTTTCAGGTATTTTCAACCTGTGTGACAGTCAGGAGATATAGCTTTTCTTGCTTAATAAACAGGCTCTAAACAGCCAGAGGCACAGGTCCAGAAGAAGTTACTTTGACTATACTAGAGAATTCTTAAGTCTACCCCTTCAGACTATAACCAAGAACATAGCTACATACTCTACATAGTGTAGATGAGTGCAAAAGAGAGAAAATACAGACCACTGTACTCCTATCTTCAGGCAACATCTTGACCAGAAATCTACTCAGTTAGGGTCTTCATTCACTAGTTTAACGCTGCTCTGTAACACAGGTCCTGTTCTGCTTTCTTATCCCCTGAACCTTTAAGAGAAAAACTGAGACCTCTCACGCAATTGAAATGCCCCAGAACAAAGTAGGAGGCAGCCAGCAGAGCGAATGACAAAGAGGATCTAGGTAAGTGACAGTGGTATCTTGAGCTGGTTTTGGCAAGGGATTTTGCACGCAAAATTCTAACAAAGCAATGCAGAAATCAGGTCCCACATCTCCTCCAGAATACAGCTTCCCCAGATCAGATCAACAGCCTGCCTTTCCCATTAATTTTAATTCCAAGCTCATGCACTGCAGGAATTAAGCAACAAATACTCAACAACATCGTGCTGGCAGTGGCAGTACTCAAAGAGATCATTCCTTGATCCAGCAGAAAGCAAGAGAGAATTGGAGGGGTATGGACCAAAGACCAGAAACCTCAAACATTATTATCACAGGTACAGAGTGTGCAGGCTTATCTGCCACAGAAATTAGAAGATGTTGGGATGGTTCAGGCTGGTACAAACTCAGTTTCCTCTGCTGGGGGAAATCTGAGTGGAGCTGCCTGAAAACACACAGACTACACTGACAGATTGCCTTGCAAGAAACACATTAGGACAGGAGTGCACCCTGTCCCTTTAAAGCCCTAAGACAAGGAACTTGCACAGTGCTTAGTTAAAAAGCTCAAGAATATTTGCTATTGTTGTCATCCACCACATCTTCAAAAACAGCACTACTGGAAAGAGGGAAGCACAGGGGTAATGCTCATAGCACGAATAGGAGTGTACTGAAGGAGAGATGGGCAATGGGCTTGCTATACATATCCTAATATCCTGGCACAGACAGGATTAATCTGTACTGATAATATTTGTGAAAACAGTTACAATTCAGTCCAGATTCCTAAGGAAATAAACAGATCTAATAGACTTCTCCAGGATTTTTTTTCTAAGATCACCATTAGGATTTGAAAATTAGGTGAGATACTCAACATAGCTTACTGCCTGAAAAGTGTCAATACTGTGAAAGAAGGCTGCTTCAGTCTCCTATTAGAGATTTTCCTGTTCCTCAAAGCGTTGTATATTGTTCACAATTTGACACTTCATAATTACAGCCGTTAGTTGTTTTGTCATCTAATGGCATTATGATGTCTGAAACAGAACAGGACCCACAATTATCTTAGCAAGCTGTATACAGCCAACTCCCACTAAAATACACTCTGATTACAGCTGTTTCCTCTCCACTAAAGCAAAGTTGGTGCCATTTGCCTCACTCCAGAATCCCAAAATGTGGAAAACTGGCACGCGAGCCTCAATTTGCTTAGAAATAACAGTTACTGTAGAATTTGAGATCCGAATACTATAAGATTGCTGTAATTAAATTTCAACAGAAGTTTTTGTCTTCAGGCTTGACCCATAAAATGCTTTCACCTCTAATTCTTGAAATAAGTATGTATGTATGTAGTGTATATAGGCGCGCATATGTACACAGTCAGAGTCATCATTAAGGCTGGAAAAGACTACCGGGACCAACTAATCCTGCCATCAGCCCATCAATGCAGAGACACCACCAGGTCTCCCGGCTCAGCCTGACCTTGTTCCCTACTTTCAAGACGTGCAAACCTCTCGAGGACCACGCAAACCTCCCACGGTTATAAAGCACTGATCTCTCAAGGATTCACTTGCAGAGACCCTCCCAGCAACCGGCAGGCGACGGCTGAGGGTGGGCACAGACCTCCGGCGGTTTCACTCAACGTTTCTAACTCGCTCGCAGCTCTAACATCCTCCCGCAGTCATCCTCCTTCTTGTCTGAAAATAGCAGCGACGGCACTCGGACCAGAGAGGACGAGGAGTCGGTCCAAAAGACAAAAAGCGATCGAAATTAATTTTACAAGCCTAGAGAGAGGATCGTCCCCTCCGCTCACCCGCGCCGCCCTCCTTGCAGGAGTACCGCAGCGTAACTCGCCTAAAGCGCGACGGGACTGCGCTGAGGCGGGCAGCAGCCGGGAGGGGACGCGCCGCTCCCTCAGGGACAGCAGCCCCGGGTTCGAGGCGCAGGTGGGTCGGGCGAGGGGCGGTTACTCACACGGTGAAGTGGTACACGAAGCACTTCCAACCCGTCGGCCGCTCCAAGAAGTTGTACACCCGACCCTGGATGTTGCTGCGGCTCAGCAGCGGTTTGCGGAGACTATAGATGGAGACGCGGGGGTCCAGGCTGACCGGCGGCCGCGAGCTTTCCGCACCCACCACCACCACCTCGCTCCTCACGTGCGGCGGCCGCTCCCGCGTCGCTCCGGGACCGCTGCCTGCCGGCGGCTGCCCGCCCTGCCCTTCGGGGAGCGGGGTGTAGTGGGCGTTCGGAGCGCTCTCGGCCAGCTCCAGCGAGGACGGCTTCTTGCCGGGCGTCATGCTGCCCTTCCTAGGCAGGGAAAGCCGGCCCAGGCTCCGGCTCTTGTGTTCGCCCGGGGGAGAGCTGGAGGACATGGCTGAGGCTGCGGCGTCGGGGCTGCGCTGCCGCACGGAGCCGCCGGCTAGAGCCGGGTGTCCTCCCGCCGCTGCCGGCCCGGCCCCTCGGGGGCGGCTCCCGGCCAGGAAAGGTGAGGGGGAAGCCGAGACGGGGCGGATCGGAGCCTGGCCGTGCCCCGCCCGCAGCCCTGGGGCCGCCCGCCCGGAGGCGCTGCTCCCCACACCTGTGCGCACACCTGCAGCCAGCAGCGCGCACGCGACCTCTTCCGTGGACGTCCCCTTCCACAGGCAACCAGCGTGCAGCTACCAGCACCCCCCACCCAGCAGCTTTTCCTGTTCCCGCTGGCATCCGTGGGGACAAAGTGCTCCAGAAAAGTTTTGCGGGGCTGCGTTCCGTCAGTGTCATGATGGGATGAGCCACCGCCTGCGAATCTGAAACGCCGGAGCCTTCAGGGCCGGCTGCTTTGCGCAGATCTTAAGCGGTGGGGAGGAGAGCTCCGAACCAGCCTGGGTTCTGCCAGGGGGGCTTCTTTTAATAGGAGTAAAAAGAACAGGCTTTATATAGGTTTATATGTGTGACCCTTGCACAGGTTGCCCTGAGACGTGGTGGATGCCCCATCCCTGGAGACATTCAAGGCGAGGCTGGGCAGAGCCCTGAGCACCCAATCTAGTGTCCCTGTTCACTGCAGGGGAGTTGGACTAGATGGCTTCCAAGGGTCCGTTTCAGCTCAAACGATTCTGTGAATAAGGGTTTGGCCATCAGGCTTGCAGTCTTAGATACTACAGTAATAGAGGGGAGCAAATAGCTGAGCAATTAGGCAGGCTGTAAAACAATAAGCATAGCTCCACGGGATTGCATTGCCTGCCAGCTGGGTCCCTCACCAGCACTTTTGTGGAAGGGTGCACATGCTTGGTAATAAATACCTGGCTATTTTGAAGATTTCAATAACTTCCCTGTTGGAGTGAGTTATAAGTTGCTTAACTGCCACGAGTGAATTTATCATGTTAATAAAAGCCTTTGCAAAGACATTTAGTTCATTTATTTTTTTCCCCAGAGCTAAAGAGAATCTTCCTCTTTTGATCTGGAGTGCTGCTGGTTTTTGTTTTGGTTTCTTTGGTTGGTTTGGTTTCTCTTTTGGATTTGTTGGGGGTTTTTTCTAACCCAGAATAGAACAGAACTAGTAAGAGCTGTGTTGAGTTCATGGTTGATGCTGGTACGGGGACAAGAATGTTGCAGGAAGATAAGGTGCTAAATAAAGTTAAACACAAATAACCCTGCTAATTGCAGTTCCATTCAAATGTCAAGCTGCACGTACTGTAGTTGAACTGGGCAAGTTCCTTTGCTAGTGTAAATAAGTGAGACTGTTGGCTCCTGTAAAGTACTCATTTATAGACGTGAAGAATCTGAACCCCTTGTTAGGGATTCAAAAACAAATGCTAGCAGAATTCACAAAATTTTTCTTTCTCCCTCCATCAAAACAAAGTAGGAATAAAAACAGTATGACAGAGGAAACTTGTCCTGCATCTGGTCAGAATAGAGCCAAGTTACAGCTGACCGGGCTTTCTCTGGCCTGGGGAATTGTGAAGTCAGGTATGCATCAAGCATTTTAGAAAGGAAGTTCTACATAGAAATCATGTAGGGAAAATCTACTCACTTGTAGCCTGTGACTGCCTTTCCCACATCCAGTGATGCACATCTTTTTAGTGTCTATAATGCCTGAGCAGGAGAATGAACCTCCAAGGACAGGAATGATTCCTGTTCATGGACCTTGGCCATGGAATTTAGGGAGCCAAGCCCAGCCCAACAGGTGCCCTCGAATAAGGACTTTTCCATTTCTTGCATGCATTTTTGTCCATTTCTACAGTCTGGCATCCGTCTAGAAGAAACATTTGAGCTTTCACTCAGGAACAAATCAAAGATCACATCAGTAGTTCAGAAAAAGCTCTACTTCTTGGTAAAGACACCCTATCTGTACCAACCACAGAGGAAACCTATGTGCTGTGATGCACACAGTGAGTTTGCTCAGCATGGATATATGCTCAGCAATATATTTGGCACTCAAAAGAAACATGTGAATCTTCAAGTCAGGTTGTTTAGCCATTTGCTTAGAAGATATTAGAAGACAGTCACAAACCAATTACTGTTGCTGGCAGCAAGCCTGAAAAAAAGGAAAAAAAAGACTAATGGAGGAAAACGTCATTGCTACCCTTGAAGGCTCACTGTTTGAGGACTAGCCTGATAAAAGTCTTGATATTAAAGTTAACAAATGCATTTCTTTATGTAAGCGTTCCACTTTAAAGACTGATATTTTGTCTGGATTATCCAAGACCTTTATCCCACAGCTAGGAACAAAAACAGTTCACAGAGTTTGGCAAAACAACGGGCTGTGTTTAAGTAGATTTTGCTGTTCTTCGAAAACGGCTTTCAAAGTCTTTTAAAATATCGTGGCATGATATTGTTATTTATCTGTTGACTGACAAGGGAAGAGAAAATCCAATTGATCTGAAGATAGGAAAAACAATGTTTTTTTGTACCATACAATTTTCTTTTAAAAGGAAGTACAGAGAAGCACTATGTACTTAAATAGCTAAGGAAAGAAAATTATCAATAAAATTTTGTCCTCTGTTCTATGAGAAACTTCCAAACAAAGTTTACTTCAGTAATTTTCTAACTGCAAAACATGAAAATGTTCATTGCCCACTATTTTCTTTTTCTAAATATTTCTATAATGTTTTAGTTTGGACCCCTAGAGTTGATTTACTTTACCAAATAATCATCAGAAATAAAGGGAGGTTCAAAATGAAACTTTTTAAAATGAGTATGTAGGCAATAGCTAAACATCTTTTCCCCATTGTCAGGGAATCCATAAAACCCAGCTTTTTTCAACATGATATTGATGGATGGTGACATTGATCTATATACATTGAACATAGGTGTTAGATGATTCCTAGCTAGTTCATTTTACTGAGTGATAAAATGTCCATCTGGCATTCCTGAAATCAATTGCATGTTTAAATACAAGTGTCAAATAGATGACTAATTTGTGGTAAGGTTCTAGGGAATAATTAATTTTGTTACATATTAAGTTAACAAAGCTGTATTATCATTTGCAACATTTTTAAGATTAATTCCTTAGCACGGTAATGGCACTTCTTGTTCTTCCCCCTCATTGAGTATCCATGTCTGATATTCATCACGTTCAGTATATGAAATGGCAGAATTACTTAAGTGGAAGGGTGGGGAAAAAAAATATCCAGAAAGTATGCAGTATACATGGAACAGCTAAGAATGGGAAGAGGCGGTAGATGAGTGCTAAAATAGCAAGATAGCAAAGGCTTTGATAGTGAAGGGACTAGGAAAGTATGCTGGTTAAGGAGGATATGGGTTTTAAATATTAAGGTGGAACTGCTACACTGAAATATGTCTTTGAACAATAATAATGTAGTCTACTGTGAGTATTTATAAAACTCTAGCAAGATGAATAGCAATCATGATATTCAGATATTCATAACAGTTTGCAAGTACTGTTTTAAATAGAGGGATTGGAACTAGATAATCTTAAAAGTCTCTTCTGACTCAAACCATTCTGTGATTCTATGATAATTTTGCTCTTAGGAATGAGACCTCGTGAGTCACTGATGTATGATGGTTCACCACTGTACTGATGACAGAGCTCCCAGTTCTAACAACTAAATGAGAGTCTGACTAGAGGCATTTCTGAAAACATACCAATGGGTTACAGGATCATTTGTACCACCCCATAGCTGTTATTTGTTATACTCTACTAAATTTATGTCCAATATTACCCGTGCATGGTTAGTTATACTTATTGCGTGTTCTCTCTTCCCTTTGTGCCTGCCATCATACTGTGTAAAAGAATATCATAAAATCACCGCTGTATGTTTACGAGGCAGGGATAATGCAGCCAGTAATAAAGAGACACCTTAATCTTTTATGTGATTACTTCTCCATGGAAGCTAAAACTCAAACAATAAGCATCTGAATGTCCTCTGTATTCTAAAAGGGTTCAACACTTGGTTGCAATTACAGTTTTCACCAGGTTCTCCAGCGACATGGAAATCATCTTGCTGACATTGTATTACTTTGGGGGATGTTGTTGTTTTTTTTTTTGCCCAGGTAGAATAAGGAAGTTGCATTCTGTTTCTCCCAGTTATTAAGCGGTCAGTAGTTCATTTTATAAAGCACAACTGATGATGCAGGTCAAACACAACTCAGTACTGAAGTGAGAATGGAGCCCTAGATTAACTACTTCCTTATAGCAGTGGCTGTATAACAACGTATTTTGAAATATTCTCTACGATAATTTAAAAAGTCTGCTCACAGAGGCATGCCTTACTTAAAAACACTCATGTCAAGAGTTGCAAAACACAAACATCTAGACCTCTGACACAAAGAAAAGCTTGAAAGCACAGTAACATGCTGAGCAAGTGAACATCAGCCTTATGATCATGGAATCATAGAATCATAGAATGGCCTGGATTGAAAAGGACCTCAAGGATCACCTAGTTTCAACCCCTGTTATGTGCAGGGTCACCAACCAGCAGACCAGGCTGCCCAGAGCCACATCCAGCCTGGTCTTGAATGCCTCCAGGGATGGGGCATCCACAGCCTCCTTGGGCAACCTGTTCCAGTGCCTCACCACCCTCTGTGTGAAAAACTTCTTCCCAATATCTAACCTAAACCTCCCCTGTCTCAGTTTAAAACCATGTTTACTTCATTTCTGAGAACTTGGGAAAACCATAGCTCAGCCATAAGCTTTCATTAAATCAACAGATTATAATTAAGAACAATTTTCAGTATACTTACACATACCTTCCTTTGGACACCTTAGCAATCTTATTTCCCATCATTTAAATTGATTGTGATCAATACTTTAGGCTTCAAATTGAAGTCTCTCAAGTACATTCAAACTTACATGTGCATACAGCAGATGTTTCCTGATGAAAGGCATTACTTGTCGAACAACTTTGATAGCACGCCAGTAGAAGCTCCAGATCCAAATGACAAAAATAGTCTGAAACTGCAGGATGCCCCCCAGAAACTAAATGTTAAGATCAAAGCACATTCAAGTGCAATAATGGCTTTATCCTTCTCCACTAGTGCCTTGTGGTCACCGGTTATTAAGTTCACTTTTTCCTTCAAGTGAATTTATTCCAGCTTCCTTGAAAAGGAAGATCCACAGTTAGTGTGTCATAGCTCTACTTGCAATGCAAGCAGCCATTAATCAGCGCAGCGTAGGCTTTCTCTGATTCAATGAAAAGAGCACCATTGAAAAGCACTGGGTAAGAATGTCTGGGGAAGGTGACATCTTCATCAATCAGTTGAAAAGCACCACAGTACAGCCCTGGTAATTAAGTGCTACATAGAAAGATGCAGATGTTCCTCTTTAAGCATTAGCAGGAAAGTAGGAAAACCTAAAAAAAAAAAACCCCAAAAATCGAAAAGTTCGTCAGCCATACATCAGAATCCATATTAACGAATGATATCATAAAAAGACCAGCTACCAAAAAAAAACACTTCAGAAAGTGATAATGCAGCCTGGTGTTGTACCAGTCTCCAAACAAATGTGACAGACAGAAAACAGCAGATAATTTTCTATTCAGCAAGTTTAATCTGGCTTTTAATTCTCCCTCTTTCCCTCTTTGGTGCTGGGTTATTTTTAACTGTGAGCGCAGTAAGTTTAGGAATCTGATCACCAGAGAGAAATAACACAGCAGAAGATATTAGCACGCACCAGATACCTGGAGTCTGGAGACTATCTAGTCCCACAGTCGACAATCCTGATTAGCACTATCTGTTTGAATGCTATCTTACTGCATGGTTATGTCTAGTTTATTACCTCTATTTACATTGTTTCATAGTTTTGGTTTTTTTTAAAGCACATCAGGGCTGTTCTGGGAAAGAACGTTACTGTCTACCAGAGTTCAGGTTTTCCTAAAACAGTTTCAAGAAAGAATCTGAGCATATATTTACAGTGATGGCACACAGCCCACTTTTTTTTTAATGTATTCAGTCATTGCACATGTTTAAATGCTTAACTGGCCTACATCACTTTAGTGTTTACTAACACCCCTCTCATCACTTTTTTCTTGCTCTCAATCTACTTGAAATCTTCAGTAAAAACAGCTTTGGCAGGAAAAAATAAAACTTGTAAGGCTTGTCAAAGCCTGGTAAGATAAAAGGGGATACCTTGAGAAGATCTCACTTACGATTTCTGAGTGTTGGACACTTGTGTACATAAGTGCATATATTCTTTTTCTCTCTCCAGTCCGCTTCAGCAGTTGCCTTTTCCCATTCTCCTAATTCTATGATGTGGTTAATTGGATTCTATGATGTGGTTAATTATTCAGCAAGTTTCATAACTGAAAAAGGATTCTTCTGAGAATCATTGCAAAAGAGAAAACGAAAGATGTACACAAAACGCTGCAACATTTGTTTTCATCACTAAGGTACACCGGGTATGTTATAATTTCAGAAGCATGTGAGACTAGCAGGAATCTGATTACTCACATGATGTCTTACAGGATGCGGCATGCATATTCCTACATACACAGAGGTATATGAGGTCAAAGTGACTAATGTCATTACTCTAATGAAGAAATCCCTACGTCATCGTCTTGCGTCACAAGAAAATTCTCCTCCTTGGACTGGTCATAAACCTTCTCTTTACTGGATGAAAAAGGACCATCGGGAACAAGTAGTGCTGCTTAATCAGCTCCAAGTAAATTAACTGAATTTTTGAAGTTCTGAATCCCTACAAAATCCTAAATTCATAGATCCTTGCAGGAGAACCTGTTCAATAAGTGGGTGTTCTAATAGTTCAGGCAATTTCACTTTTAGCAGCTGAACCAAGTAAAGATATCACTAAATCTCTTCCCAATCAAGGAACACTTCCTGCTTGCAAACATTTTAACCTTTAACACATAACGTTCTATTTCATACGTATGGAATGACAGGGGATGTGTAATCATTATTCAGCAGAGCCCACTTGGCAGCCCACTTTTGACGTCAGCAGTCATCCAACTTCCAGCTCAGCACAGCTGTGATTGATTAATTGCAGGCAGTTCTCTAGATAACTTAGTGGAAGATTATACACTTACAATGTGAGGATTGTAATGCTACTTCTATTGCAGAAACATAGCTTTTCCAAACAGTAATTCACCAAGCAGCTTTCAAATGTCTCAAACAAAGAAACATCAAAAAATAACGCACCAGCTCCCAGCAATCTTTCCACCCCCACAGCTACATCTCAACAAGTAACCCTTCCAGGCAAATGACATTGAAACTATAAAACTCAGTGGACAGGCCACCGGAAACCTATGCAACAGTCAATTCTGCCAAACTGGAATTTCAGGTTGCTTTAATCTTGTAAAATAAAATATTTTGTTTCTCTAGTACCATTCTAACATGCTAAACAATGCAATGTAACATAATACAAGGTCTTGCAAAAGTTCTCTTGACCTTTTCCACACTTGTGATTTCATGCCAAATTCTAGTGCCATCCTTGACCTTTTGTAATTGGGTTAATTGCAGTTATTGTATTTGGGTCATCATTTTCAATGTCTGGGGAGCACAGCTGCTTATATTTCACGCAGAAAGATAAAGCAAAGCTTACTGTATTTGTGCTCTGCAGAGCTCCAAAACTCGGTATGTGAAGTCTGCCACAAATTCTTATATACTCTGCAGAAGCATGAAAGAGAATGTAAGAGTACCCTTATCATCTCCCTGATAGATGGTAATTACAGATTTAACGATCCAACTAGTGGTGTGTAGCTACTTTTTAGTAAGCATATGCAGGCATGCTGAGGCACCGGCGTTTCTTAAACAGGCTATTAAGCTGCTGTTAAATTTGAAAGGAGTTGAGAGCTATGCTGAGAAACTGTGTTTATTGGTTCCAGGATATCTGCCATGCTCCCAAATCATAGCTCTGAAAAGTGCATAACTACATGGTGCTTTGCGCTCCCGTAAGAGAGCAAAGCATAACCTCACTGCTAAGTAGCAAGCCTTTTGAAAGCAGATAACCTTATTTTTTAAATACAGCCGTTGCAAATTTGTTTGCATATTCTATTCCTGGAGGTCCCCCTAGTGGCTAAAGCTATCTATGTGTCTCTGGTCTTGGTTAAGGAAGCGATTTCATATAGTTAAAAACTGCTACTGCCAACAAGCTTACTCAACTCTACCATTATTCCTACTAACCTTTTTCTTTTCTTTTACAGGCCCCGTTGTAACACAAGAAGAGGTAGTACCCTAAGATCAGAATGTCCTTTGACACAAAGTCTTCTACTTGAGCATCTGTCTAGTTCAGGTATGACAGTTGTTTGAAGAACCTGACCTGCAAGCGTGTTTAAGGGGTACGTACATTTTTAAGGTAAAGTTGAGATAGTCTCTGTAGATTAAGCCTGCATTTAAAATTGAGCATTTTTTTAGAGCCTCAGCAAAATTATTCATGGGCCAAAGAAAAGACAAAAGGCCAAAGTTTGCAGACAGAGATATATGAATTTTTAGATTCAAGATTTCTGTGCAACTAACAGGCAATCTCCTGCACTGCACAATCTCCTCCAATGCACAGTGTAGGCTAGAATGTATGATGGTAGTTAAAGCCTTGAAAAGTAAGTAGAAGTGTAGATCTACAAGAATATAGTTGTTCAAAAGATGACATCTCAAACAGTTGCTTTGCACTGCTATGACAGTCTCTCCTGTCGTGCAATCTAGATTCTAGATCTAGAGCTGCTCATCTCAAGTTCCCAAAGCATCTTCAAAGCCTGAAAACCTAATATCTGGTTGCTGTTGTTTGTTACCCACTTTTGGTAAAGGAATACTGTCCATGAAAGCAACTTCCACAGATCTCCCCTTTTTTGCTCAGAGGAGCTTCTAGCTTCTTTATAGATCTCCCTCTTCCATCTGAGAAGACCTTTACTTACTACAGCACTGTCCCCGTTTCCAGCTGCACCCATTCTATCTTGTCAGACACGTGTGCCTGTTTCTACTGCAGAGCTAGTGGTCCTCAACAGGACAAGTTGTCTTATTACAATCACATTAGCAAAGAACACTGTTGCTGCTGCCATTTCGGTGTTACACGTGCCCTCACAACCCAAAAAGCCAAACGTATCCTGGCCAGCAGGGCAAAGGAGGTTACCGATCTTCCCCCCAACCCTGTGTTGGTGGGGCCTCACATGGAGTATTGTGTCCAGATGTGGAGTTCTCACACGTGTAGGAGACACACTGGTCTGCTGGGGTATGCCCAGAGGGGGGTCACAAAAATGATCCAAAGGATGGAACACCTCTCCTATGAGGACAGGCTGAGAGAGCTAGGGCTGTTTAGTATGGAGAAGAGAAAGCTCTGAAGAGATATGAGAGCAGCCTTTAAATAAAAAGAAGAAAGAAGGGGACAGACTCTCACAACAGAGTCTGTTGTGACATGGCAAGGGGAAATGGTTTCAAACTAAAGGAGGGGAAGTTTAGACTGGATATAAGGAAAAAGTTTTTTACAATAACAGTGGTGAAGCACTGGTGCAGGTTGCCCAGAGAGGTGGTGAAAGCCCCATCCCTGGAGACACCCCAGGTTAGGCAGGACAGGGCTCTGAGCACCTGATCTAGTGTAGGCGTCCTTGTTCATTGCAGGGAATTTGGATCAGATGGCTTTTAAGTGTCCCTTTCAGCTCAGATGATTCTGCGATTTCCAGCCAGAGAAGAAATCGAATGAAGTAGCATAAGGAAATAATCCTATTTCTGAACACAAGAGCTCTAATACTCTATAGACTAGGTGATTCAATGACTTATCTTGGTGCAACAAAAACTAAAACACTGCTCGTTTACTTATCTGATATAAACTGAGTTGTAGTATGGTAATTTGATGCAGCTGGGGATCTGACACTAACAATTTTTCAGTACTGATTCACAGTCTTTCAAAATAAAGTATTATCAATATACAGCTTTTTCAATACAGAGAGATCCTCTGTCCAATTTTTATATTGTGCATAACAACAATTAATCTTTTTACACTACTTGTAAACTTATTCTCTCTCTCTTTAACAATTTAATAAGCCACCAATTAGCTTAGTAGCTTGATGGAAAGACCTGGACTACGTCAACCATCAAGTACAAATTTATCAGTACAATCTAACCTTAACATAAAATACAGGACCAGGAAAAACTCTGAACTAATTTACAGAAATACCATTACAAAATCAAAAGAGCAACCGCAAATACATCACAGAGGTTCTCTCCTTTCAGTGATAAGAACCATCACTGCAAGAGAAAAAATTAAACAGAAACTGAACTTTAACTTGATCTATTGCCCAGTTTTGCAGTCTAATAGGATATTATCAAAGATAACAATATTCCTATAAGCATACTGAACTTAAGGAAGTATTTTCAGTCCTGCGTCAAAGAGGAAAGTTGTTGTCTAACTCTGAGCTTGACTGACCAAGGATTCATCCCTTTGTTCTCCCACAGACTTCCTGCGTGGCCTCTGATGTGTCACTGTTCTTATTTGTACCTGAGATTCCTCACTTGTAAATGGGATAATAGCACTGTCCTCCTCTGTGGTTGTGATGATAAATGCTATTGCACCTTAAGCACCCAGATTTGCAGGGGGAGAGGAGAAACAGATTGATCAATACAAAAGCGGGGATGCTCTGGAACACCACAGAATGTTGCAGTGTATAGACAGAACAACATTAGGATTTTAAATCGAGACCTCATGTTGTTTTGAATGGAAACACAGACTTTAATGAATGCTTTAAGTGATAAGAATGCCATACAGAGACACTTCCCCTCACCTGCAGTTGCTCTTGCCATGAAACTCCACCAAGTGCACAAGCTCAGAAATAGACATAACCTTCCTTATCAGCCATGTAGCAACTGACTTACTGTCTTTGATAAAACTGAGCTGTTAAGTTACAGGCAAACCACTGTGCACAGAAAAAAAATAAACATGACCTTTCACCACAGCAGCAGCAGCTGAGGTTAAGAATCAGAGGAGGAGAAATAGGGTATTCTGTTGAGGAGCCATCAAATGCCAGGTTAGAAAGCAATTGAGCTCAATGAACATTTAATCAGAAGTTTTACCTCTTAAGACAAAGAACTGCAGGTAATAAGTCATTCCGCATACAGAGGCAGAACAAGCAAGACAGTGTTAAGGGCAGAACAAATGGCGTCCTGAATTTTCAGTATAAAAAGCACATTCAGAAGCTTATAGAAATTTCTGCCTCAGACTTTTTAAGAGTGTGGCATAATGGAATTTTACATAATTATCTTCCTAGAAATATAAGCATATTTCTAGGCACGTTTAAGAAACAAAGATAGGCAGTCGAAAGTGTTTCCCTACAAATTTTAAAGCAATCCAGAATAATTATACAGGTCACCGTGAAGGAAAAAAAAAATTGCTGTTTTCTTGAACAGACAGAATTTAGATTTCTGAAGGCCTTTAGATTATTTTATATTCTAACAGAACCAAAAGGAATGTCAGAGATATATTTTTTAAAAGCCTTAGAAAACAAAGCACAAAGGAATCCAGACTTGCAGAAGAAAGGTGAATTTAAAGCCTATGGAAATAGCAGATCTGCTTTGAGAGCAAGGAATATTTATCACACAGAGATCATGCCGAAATAGCCAAAATCCCAGCACAAAGAAAAGTTGAACCAAAAACACTTAATTTGATAGTGACAGACAGAAAAACATTTCAACAAACGTGTGCCTGATCATGTGAAAAGCTGAAGTATAACTTTGGGTTGCCCAAAGAAGCTTGGCTTCACAGCTGTCAGCTGGGCTTCCATGATTTACACCAAGTGAGGTCTGTTGCATATCCAGCAAACCCTGCAGGCGAGTTACATAAGCAAGCACAGTTATGCAATGTCGATACTCTAAATACAGAATAATTCCCTTTAACGAATACATTATTAAGGCTGATGTGCTGCACACCAGAATTAGAATTTATCTTTTAAGATAAATGGACAGTATTTGTTTTGAAATCCAAATCACTACGAGAGCACTCCGACTGCTCTGGGAAGTTTATTAAAGATTTCTTGTAGCTCGGAAAAGCAGATGTTAATGTCAGGCATGTGGCTCTTTTAAAGGAGAATGAAGAGTTAGTTACTGGTGCAGTTACCCAACATCTGTGTTATTCCATAATTTGAAAAGTTGGTTTAGAAAATACATTCACATTGAAAGTCTCTTCCAGTTAATCACCTGTTTCTGATAACTCTATATCCCATTACTGCCATGGAGAAATACTTACTATTTGCATCTTCATACTTAACAGGGCTCATTTTCATCTCAGATAAGAGCTCATTATACACTAGCGATGTTTACTTTCGTTGTCATAAGTCTGGGTGGACGGGTGTGCCAGGCAGTATGTTAATATCTTCCTCCTCCAAACAGGGAAAGAGAACAGCACCAAAAAACACTGGTGACAACAGTCACTTCAATGCGACTTCAGCATTACAGATGGGAAGTCATGCCTGTTGCAAAGGACAGCCAGCAGGTAGGGTCACTAGCTATACTACAGTGCCTATATGTATTTATCTAAGAGTTGTGTGCCCTGCTAGTATTTATGCCTATCCTTTAGAGTGATTCTGTCTCCCTGGCAGAGAAAGGCAGATTCTGTTCTCTTACAGTTTTAAAAGGGAAGCTTGTGAATCAGCCAGAAAGAGATTACTTAGTCTCTATTTTCTTTCCTCTTCATCACCTGTGAGTAATCAGTGATATAAAATAGCCATTCTATTCTTCTATCCTTCTGAATATGAGGTATATGCAAAACTGTCAGATTTTCTATATCTGAAATTTCACAAACTTCTTGTTGCTCTTCATCCGCGTTATAAAAAACTTCCCATCAGTTGTTTTACTGTGCAGTACTTTGGTTTTGTTACACAAGTAGTACCTAGCTTGCAATATCTGTTGTTCTGCATTTAGACCTCAACAATGTTCTACTATTTTGCATCCTACACCATTTAGACAACATATTAGCTTTCCAGCACTACAGACTTCTGTTGCATGGGATTCTTTTACCAGATCCTTCTTTGAACTTCCGGCATGTCTGTATGCCTAACATAACTGCACACTATGCTGCTTGGTTCTCCTTTTGCAGTCAGAACAGTCTTCGCTGTCTGAACATGAGTTGGCACAGTCTAGGTAGAAAAAGGCCTCTGTACTTGAAGGTTTCTGATGAAAGTCATTTAACTCTATTCTGACAGGATCACAGGGAACACAGGAATGTTGACATGCCAGAGTCGGTTAATTTTACTCTTTATTAACTCTGGGAAAGCATATTCCCCCAATAATAAATGAAAGTCATCCTCACTTTTGGCAAATTTGAATTTCATAGAATAGGTCCGATTTAACAGATCTAGGAATCTCAGAAAGTTTGGCAACTGAAGATGAACAGAATAGCATAACCAAGGGGCACACATGGTTTAATGATTTTGTTGGCCAGTTTGACTGGGAATGTAAGCAGGCCTTGATGAAATAGAAAGAAAATCACTATCTGCTGCCTAAGAGAAGCAGCCTATAGTTGCATATAGCTCATTTAAAGCTCTTTTTTTGTGTGTGTGTGTGTTTTTGTTGTTGTTGTTTTGTTTTAAAATAACAATTATTCTTTTTCACTGGAGTGGAGGCATTCAAGGCCAGGCTGGCTGTGGCTCTGGGCAGCCTGGTCTGGTGGTTGGTGACCCTGCACATAGCAGGGGGTTGGAATTGAATGAGTGCTGTGGTCCTTTTCAACCCAGGCCATTCTATGATTCTGTGATACTATGAAGTTTCATCTTAATAAAACAGACATTGCAAGCAGAAAAAAAAGGAGCAAGGCAACACTTTGAATGTTTATAAACATCAAGGGAAGGGAAGCATCTGTCATTCTGTTTCTCTACTACACTATGTGCCTCTGTCAAGCACAGAATTCACTGTAATTGAAAATTCACATCTTTCTTTTAACTGAATATTGCTGCGAGTACATTTTCCAGCAGAACTGTTACAGACATGGGGAAAGCATATACATATGGGGAAGTAATGAGGGCTTTTAATACAGAACATGTATGACAGAGTTGGAATCACTGTGCCTACCAGCATACACCTCTGTCTATCTGAAGGATTGTTACTAGGTATCCCAAATATAAGATCTCTTTCTCCTGCGCACTGAAGCCATGCTTAACAATCCAGGTCAACTGTTTTCATCTACCTTCAGACACTTTCTTCTGTGCCTTGCAGTTTAACAACCTCAATTTTACCCATACCAGTTTTGCACACTGCACCAAATTCAAAACATTAAAGGAGATTTTGCCTGCAGTTTTGTTGTATTTAAAACAGAATAAATTCTGCTCCCCAGCCTTGAAATTCTCAGAGCACATCTTGCATATGGTTTATGCAAAAGAGATTGTTTTGAATACACTCCCCTTTTGCTCTTACAGAATTTGCCTGAAAGCAGAAAACAAACTCTTATAAATAAGAGACAAAAGCAGTCCCACAAGGAAACAAGATGAAGATTAATTTTTGTGCGAGTTCTTTTCCACCCTATAATAACTGCACTTTTCAAAAGGGAATAAATGGCTGCAGACATGAAATGACACTGATACATTGTACACATGACCATCATGAAATGAGGCAAAGATTATTCTAGCACAGTTGTAAAGTGTAGCTTGTAAAAGACTAGCTTAATGCTAAAGGCTGACTTTGTGGGTCAGGCTTTGGCATTGAGAGAAACAGGTCTGTGAATTTTTGTAAATTCTACAAGTTCAGTGTACTAAGGATGTAAGGAATGAAAAGCAGTTGTTGATGTGAGCAAAGCCACAGTAGACAGCAAGCCCTTCCCGTTCCTGAGTGGTGACCCTTTTATTTTGTAGTCCTTCTGCTTTCAATATCACAGTAGTGTTGTCTCAATAGCAGCCCTTTGTCATAAGTCCATGCACAAGCCAGCTTCAGCTAAGTTGTGCCTATTGTTATGCCTGCCTTATCTGAATACTGCCCTTCCTGATGCATTTGTTTTGAATTGGATACGTTCTCGTATTCTTACAGTTTCTCCCACCATTAACTATGGCTGTGGTTTCACAATGCATCATTTTCAGGAGCCTGCCTGTCATGGTGTATACCACATTAATGAACTGATTTTGCAGAAAAATGACCTGGCAAAAATGAATTCTTTTTGAGTGAACCCAGCCCACACAAAAAGTTATGCTGGCACAGCTTCAAAGTGGCATGCCATGCTGTGGGAACAGTGCAGTGAAGGGCCAGGAGGATGTGAAGTTGATGTCAAGCTCCCTTCAATGCCATATATAATGTATTATGTAAGGACAATCAATTGCTTCATTTTAATTGAGCAGTATTGATGTGTGTTCTTACTAATCAACTCCATCTGATCCTTCCATTATTTACTTCCCTGATGTCTTCATTTCCTTTTTATTACCTCTCCACCCTCTCAGGTTCCGTCCCCAGGATAAACCCACTTCTATGAAATTCACTGGCTGACATCTGTATGCAAATTTATGCAAACTCACCAAAAGTACATTATTCAAATAGCCTCTGGTGCTCTTCACTGTGTTAAGCATATAGAGACAGAAACAGAAAGGACAAAATACCTGTATTTGCATTAGCATTTTGCACATTCATTTGTTAAAAGCTGGGTACTAACCCTGTCCAAAGCACGAGTTATATTCCAAGAACCCAATGAGAAAACTCCTGCAAATATTTGATTTGCCTCACATCCTTGTGTTTTGGTAGTTACAAGAAGGAATAGGCTTGAGAGGTATACTCTAGCAGATGTTACTGAACCAACATAGGCATTGTTTTAACAAGGCTGTCCTCCCACATCTCTCTCCATAGCTTGATTCTGTTGATTTTTAAAATAACTTTTTTCTTCCTGAGCTATTTTCTTCTGATTAACAATGCACACATGTAGTAAGGAGTAGTTACTTGAGATAACACTCTTCATACAACTGACTTTCAGGTAAAGAAACTAACACTGATATTTTTGAAACCTCCTAATGGGGCCAGTTCATATAAATATATCTGGAAAATCAACCTAACTCATATGCTACTAGGCCACTTCTGTGCTTCACTTCTTCACATGATTTTATTTCAAGTTCCTTGCTTCTGTTGTTTCCTCTGGTCTGGTCCTGTGTCTAAGAACTCAAAATTTACAACCAATGAACTGATTCCAAAGTTGCTGTCAACCCCCACTACTGGCTCCTTATCTCTGTTCTAGTCAAAAGTATAGAGAAACTTGTCGGTTATTTTCTGTGTGCTTGTCCCATCCACCGGACAGCTGGTCACAGTTTTTGCTGGTATGTGTCACAGAATCACAGAATGGTTGGAATGAACCTCTGGAGATTATCTGGCCCAGCTCCATTGCACAAGAAGGACCATTCCTAGGTCTTAATGATTTAGCAATTCTTTGGCAATAACGGTAGATAATTCTATTTTATAGGCTGTGATGCAGAAACACTTCCAGCATTGTTGCCAGAATTTGAAGGGCTAATTCTCAAGAAACATTTTCTAAAGCTGTAATGTAAATATAAGCTAGCTAATATATATAATTGCATGCACACATATAACAGCCTCTCACATATATATGCATTTATTTTCCCTAAAAAATTCTCTAAAAAGATCTCGCACTTTATATATTTACATTTATAATCTATTTTTTTCCACTGATGTTCAAATTGATGCCTTCTCCAGCATCCCCACCTTTTCTGCATTCACCCTCAATTTCTACTTTGTTCTGCATATTTATGATGTTTCAGTTCAAAATAGAAATATGGCTACCATTGGAAACAAATAATTGTATTACCATTCTGCTGGCCTTGACCCAGTAAGCTCACTGATGCAATTTTTCCTTGAGTGAGTACTTGCACTGAAGTCAATGGGAACATCTCAGTTATTAAAGTTACATAAGCATAGATGCATCTTGATGATCAGACCTGCAGTTACATGTGCAGCTCTTAGGGTTGCAGTGACATGCAGGTTAAAGTTAAGTTGAGATATGAAATAGAGATGTCACAGTTAAGGACTGTGGCTTTACTAACTCCAGAACCACTGGCAGAAGTATTTTCATCCTTTCCAAATAAATGTTTTTGTAAATGTAGCAACTACCCCTGGACAGCCATGTTACCATTCTTCCCTTCAACCTTACAATCCTAGCTACAGTTGTTTAAACAACACATCTTTCCCATAAACTTTTTGCAGTGGTAGGCTGTTACACTTTCCTTATCCCTCCACTATTGTCTCCTATACAGTGTCCTATTCTGTCACACAATTCTAACTTGCTCAAACTTTCTCTTTTTTTTTTTTGTCTCCATCTATTCTTGTTGTTCCTACTCAAACCTCCTCCAGCTAGTCCGTAATGCTCTTGAAACCTAGCACCTCAAACCAAGCAGAATATTGCAGTTGAAGCTGTCATGATGCATCACTGAACAACTTCACGTTTCTCACAGACTCTCCTGCTGATACTGTTCTGTGTGACATTTCTCCCTCTTGCAAGAACAGCATTGCTCATTTATGCTTGGCTTGCTTGAAAACCTTAGGTTCTTTCCTACAGCTAAGCCAATTGTACCCCAATGGGACCATTCAAAACTGAACGCTCCTGCTCAAGTTCAGTGTGTTCATCTGTGTTCATCACAGCTTCTCCCTTATTCTTCACTAGCATTGTTTCTGTGAGCCCTCTATTTATCTGACTAAGAGTTTTCATTGGGATTGCCATCTCATCCTGTGCCAATTACCTGCACGGGTAATTAGTGCAATTTTCTTTCCTCCACGTGAAAACATCCTCTAAAATATATAAACCAAGAACTAATGGATTTGCTCCATCTGGCAATGAAGCTAGAAGAGGGCAGGCTTTGTGACGGGCTCAGTACTGCAGATGTTAAATCAACATTATTACTATATTTAATCATTTCACGTGCATATTCAAATGCACTCCTTACATGGGTGGAAGAATTAAATAGTGATTAAATCAGGGTGTGTTTCAGTCTGCTGATCAGCCTACTGGCACCAAGGAGAATTCTTACTACCGTGAGGTCTGAGAGCATATGAATACCATACACCTATTCTCTTAATCCAACCATTACACTTGAAGACATTAACTGAGGTCAAGTTACGCCTTGACCAGGTCTGTTTTCACAAGATACATTTGAAAGGCTCAATTTTGACCTCTGTTCGCATCCTGAACACGGTCCAAAACACTGATTAATGTCTAAAAGGCACTGAAATGGAAAGATGACAGAGACCAACGTTCTCATCACACACTGGGAATTGAGTGACCTCTCCCCTTGTTATCACACACGAAAGAAGAGCTGCACATTCAGAGAGGGCTAAGTAGCAGTGACAGCGATAAGGAAGACACTCTGGAAAGCTGTGGGGAAGTGGAGAGAAGTGGCAGGAGAGGAGGAGGTTTGCAGGAGAGAAGACATGGCAGAGGCACCAACAGGGAGACATGGGCAGAAGACAGAATAGTCCAGAAAGGGATGGATGTACGTTGGAAGAATCTCAATAGGGATCTGCCTCACAGAGATTCCCTGAAATGACAACAATTATCCCCTTAATGTTTTACCTATCCTCCAATTTCCTACAACTCAGAAACCTGGAATGCCTAAATAAGAAGATAATACTGCCCAGAATGAAGGACAAAAGAGCACTAGGGACATACAAACTTCAGTGTTACAAGCACTCATTGTACAATGGTACAATTCTAACAGCTCCCATTTATGAGGTTAAAGAAATAATGATTCATGAGACTGGCAGACACCCAGAATGATTTAAGCAGGCCATCCCGAACGTAAATGACATTGACTCACATTTCCAGCTGCAGGTGGAACTGGCAATTGTCTTTTCATAATTGCCTTAACTTGCTTTGCTAGTTAGAAATAGTTTTCTAGGTTATATTTCAAATCTGATAGTCATTAGAGGTACATTCTTTTCATAGATGTTTTGTACTTACAGTCAGTGGGAACATCTAGGACAGAATTTGACCTACAAACTTAAATATCCAGCAGCAGCCCAGATAGAAAATCTGTACTTAAGCCTGAACCAGAATTAAAGTAAGACTGCTGAATATATACATATGAACACAGGATATATTTAAAATATGAATGCACAGATTGTAGCAGGCAAGATTCTTACAGTATTCTTTCACTCCTTAGCTGTTTCCAACTGCCTGTCTTCAAGAGTCTTTTCAATCAGATTTAACACAATGGTATTTTCATAAATAACAAAGGACAAAAAAAAACCATGAAATTTAGGATAAAAGCAACATATGGAATTTTCTTTACAAAACAAACAAGCAAAACAAATTACAATAGGAAGTAGTATTCAGAGAGTGAAAAAGCACTGAAGTGCTGCCCACTGATTTTTCACCCAGCTGTGCTTATTATCTCTTTTTTGCTTCCTTCTTTACCTTCCCTATCATTCAAAAGTACTTGAACTATGCTCTTCTTAGTGGCTATCTGCTCATCTTTCCCAAGGCATGACATATTCCAGACCCTTACAATTAAACAATGTTCTGTGATGTTACAATGATGCAACATCCTCAGTTAGGCTGACTTCAGTGTAACATCATGAGTTCGACCACAAAGATTTGACCCAATTGCTGTGACCTGACATTTGCAATCTAGCACATCCTCAAGTCTCAAAGAACAGTCCTTGAAACCACTGGAGAGACTTAAGTGAAAGCCAGAAACAAACAGAATAAGACAGAATTCATCACAAGAAAGAATAAAAAACTTATAACACAGCTTGCCAATACACACTTAATGCCACTTTGCCTGTTCAAAGGTGTTGGGCAACATGCTTGCATTTTAAAGCAAGAAACAGAAACAAAAAGAAATTTTAACAATCCAGGAGGAAATGGCAGAGCTATGTTATGTTCTGAATATATATATTCAAAAATTAGGGAAAAAAGAAGCCTGTGTGCTTATTGATCAATATACAGTGGAGCTTCACTGAAGTGCAGAATGAGGAGGTGTGCAGTACTGAACAACTATTCTGATTCTGACCATCAGAGTGAGGGATTATATTGCAAGAGCTAATACAGATGTATGGAAAGGCAAGTCAACTTTTTCTGTGCATCAGCTTTCAGGTTCAGGAATCACAGCTGCAAATCTTATGCAGCTGGTGATGTCCTGCTGATTTTGCAATATCCGTAATCAAAGGAACCCCTGGTTCTTTCATTTGCACAGCCTCTATAGAATTGCCTTTAAAATCTTCTCCCCCACATTTCAAATAGCAAAGCAAAATTTCCTTACTCCATCAGTATGATTAGCTAGAATACTGCAACAACATGGAACATTTACATCTGTACAATATTGCATCATACTGAAAGTCCCCGTATTTACTCCTTGGAAGCTAAACAACAGGTAGAAGAGAAAGCAAATAGAAATGTCAATGTGTCAAATCTTGTTGAAAACAAAAAGATACTTGGCTTTCCTTCTTGGCTTTGTCTGTAAAAGTTCCCGAAGGCTGCATGCAGAAACTTGGTAAACTGCACCCAACAGTGACTTCATTCAGTGTCATTTCTCAGCTCCATGTAGGGCCATAGCAAGTTCTTGTATGGGTACCATTCAGCTTCCTGTGCAACTTGGGGACTTGTTTTGTTGTTCTGTCAGTACCACTTTCCTGCTTCTCTTAATGCAGGATGTCTTTCTGGCTTAGGACATGAACACAAGAACAGCTGTACAAGAATCAAATTCCATCTAGCTCTGCAACCCACCATAGACAGCAGCTTGGCTTGGAAGGACTGGACATAAGAACAGGATGGAAACACGACATAATGCTTCCGCCAAAATACACACTCAATCTCTATCATCATGGTTCAAAGATTATTCAATTAAAAAGCAAATTAAAAAAAAAAAAAAGGAGGGAGAGAGAGAAAAGCATGCCCTGTGCAGTGCCAGATACTGGGTGGCTTCCTTGCTTATGAACAAAGCTTCTGCACCTTCATCTCCTTTTGTCTCTTTCACCATTTTTTGCTACCATCCAGAGCAAGCGTTGCTAAACTAAAATTAAATAACTGCAAAAATGAATTGTCCAAATACCAGAAGATCCCACACAAGTCTTGGTAATTCCATGCCATTGTTCCAAAAGAGATATCAAATATAACCACATGATCAAATTTTACAAGTTAGGATCTGGAACTAGATGTAAACTTAACCACCTGAGGCCTATCCATGAGAGGAAATTAACGGTCAGATTACTTATTAAATTGCTGTCTATTCTGAGGTCATTGCCCGTGTGCAGTTACAAATAAACACATACTGCTAGGACAGTGATGAATGGTGACTAAATGTACCCTGGGAATTCAGCCCTAAGTACCTTTCTCTGATCAAATCCTTTGTTTTGTCAGCAAGTTCCAGGAAGTAATACTTCTATACTTTAGAATAGCTAAAATCTATTGTGTATAGCTCCGTATTTACTATTTTTCCTTCCTTAGAATATTGTCTTCCATGGTCTTAAGAGATAAAGCCATGGCTCTGGTGGCCAAGTGTGCTCAAACAAACAGGTAGGCTTTGTGGCAATAACCCTTACTGATGATCTGAAATAAGGTCTTCTAGGTAAGACTCTAAGCTGAGAGAGTCTGATACCCTGGTATTCAAAATAAACCCATCTCTCAAGATGTGACTACTGAGCTGTCAGGGAGAAGAAGAGCAGTATCTTTAAAGCACTGATCTAAGTCTGAAGTTAAGGGGGAGGAAAGGATGCGTGGAATAGCTTGTAAGGAAAACTGTCCTTAACAATTTTCAGAGGAAAATCTGAGAACAAGGCAACTCTTAACAACATTTTCACGGGAAATGTAAAGGAGAAGAAACTAAGAGACAGCAGTATTAAAGGAGTTCAGATACAGGCTTTCCCCATAGGAAAAAGCTGGAGGGCTTGCTCCCTCTGCTGGAGCATCCTAATGGAACCACATGAGACTTTCTAGTTTGACCCACTTTTACATCCACAGCAAGTCTTTTTGACCTGGAAATTAGGATTTTTATGAAGATGGTCTCATTAATGCAGGGCTGATTACCATTTCTGGCTTGCTACCACATGGAATTTTTTAAGAATGTACTGAGTATGCAGATGAGGGAAGAGGGGAGAGATCTTTTGTTTTTACACTGAAGAGAAACAAAATAAAGCATACAAGTTGTACGTATTTTTTTTCAAATTATGATTATACCAGCTCAGTGGGACTGGAAAGCATGCAGAATTCTTCCAGTAATGTAAAAGAGAAGAACAGCTCTTACTGTATGACCTTTGCTTTAGGATGGATTACTTGCCAACATTCCTGTAGCCACATATAAAGAAAACCACATCACTTTTTGAACTGTACATTAAGTAAAATCTAGTCCTACATATTTTGGCTTATGAATAAATATCCTTTTCCAGGACCAAATAGAGAGCAAACCTCCCCTCACAAGGCCAGGCTGGATGGAGATTTGAGCAACCTGGTCTAGTGGGAGATGCCTCTGACTGTATCACAGGGTTTGGAACTAGATGGTCTTAAAGGTCCCTTCCAGCTCAAATCATTCCACAATCCTACAATCTTCAGATGAAGACAATGCCATCAACTGGTTATTTAGTATTTGTGTTGGATAATATCAATCATAGTAGCATGGTGCATAACAACAGAAAGACAGCATTATTCAGACACTCACTGACACAGCTCAGCCTTTGCTTGCAATAGTTATGGTTAAGGTATCTCTTTCTCTCTTTTAGAATTAGGTTTATCTCTTGGGCTCTAAAACACCCCGCACGGCTTTAGACAGACTATGGGATCTTGTACTTCGTAATTCAGATTTCTACCAGCTAAATGACACTCCGGTTGCTTTATTCTTTCACGCCTTTCTATAACCTAAGTTACAAAGCTGCATTATGGGAACTCCGTCCTTCTGCTCACACGTCCAACATAAACATCTTCAGTTTTAGCTGGGCCATACCACCGTAGTACTGAAATAGAAAAATCTTTAGCTAACAACTCAATTAGATGTAAATTTGTGGATTTTGTGGCCTCTCTAGTTTAATCCATTTCTCCTTTTCCAGTCTCACCATCATTTCAGTGAACAGTCTGGTGATCGCCTGAGAAACTGAATAGAGAAGATGGAAACAAAGTACTGCAGCAGTGACAGAGAAGAAACTTTCAAAACAGAACTGCCATACTGCATAGGAGAAATTGACTTCACAGCTTCTGGGAAGAAACGTGGAAAGGTACAGCAATAAGGAGTCAGAAGCTTGTACGAGAGTGTACTAGAGTGCTAGGCACCACATTCTAACCCAAGTAGAGACCAAACCTTTATAAACAGCAGTGTAATTTCAAATGACACCTATTAACAAACAGAAATCAATCACTTGCCCTGCACAGGCCTGCTACAGTTACAGTTACTCATCTGTTTTCCCCTTTGAAAATGAATAAATAAATAAAATCATGTATCCTTCATTTTGCATCATTTCCCTGTTTTAACCACCTTCTTACAAATAGCTAATTACTATGGATTTAAACTGCTGAGCTGTTTCAAGTCTCTCAAAGTTCTCTCTCCCTTTTCTGCTAATACATAAAGAAGGCTGTACACAGACAGACCCTCTTCTTCACTGCTCTTGCATCTGCTCCCCTCCAAGCAGAAGGAATTCCAAGGATCAGAACTCAGCCTTAAAAACCTTAAGGTTTCGTTTCATTGTGAAGTCTAGCACAATGCTCACTGGTAATCCAACAGTAAAAAGCATTTACTTTGCCAAATGGAAACCTAGCCTGAATAAAGGCCAAGAAAACTCCATTGAAAATGAGGAGGATGTGGACACCTGAAAAACAGACATGAAATTGGGCAAACATTTCAGCTACCTCAGAAACAAGAAACGTCTAAGAGATTTCTTGGCCTTGCTAGACTGCCACGAAACTGAAGGCAATTAGGGAAGAATAGCAGTACTAAAGGAGAGAGTGATTTATGAGTTCATAATGCAGAACAAACCCATGGAGCTGACATGATTAATGAGATTGTTTTGAATTTATTTGTGAATTATTTATGAATATTTATTATTTATGAATCTCACAGAAGCCTGTTAAATTCATTCTAGTATTTTGTTCTTTGTAAGGTCTTGCTCAAATAATCAATGGGTAATAATAACCATTTAATTGTTATGGTACCTTTGCCTTTACATTTACTGTATCATACTGTGGTGTTATTACTCAGGATTTTTTTATTATTATTATTTTTGTTTGTTTTGTTTTTATTCAAGTTTATTAAGGTCCCATGCACTATTCACCCTGGAGTTATATTTGAAGTCATGCTCAACAAATGGAAGTTACCGGCTCCCAATTTGGTTGTCTCTTTAGTAGGGGAAGAAGAAAATTTCCAAATGAAGCCTTGGTTGCGAGACACCTTAAAAAAAGGACTCATAAAGGCAGCCCAAAGCACAGGTTAGTACTTTAGGAAGAATTTATACTCCTGCTGGATTCTCACATCCAGTGATCTTCTAGAGTCAGCGGCCCTACTCGCACGACTGCTTCACAGCTTTTGTTTTCAGCTCACTGGGTCAGACAAGATTTAAACAGGTTTGGTTTCTGTAATGAAAGAGCCAACTATCAAACCTGCTTTTGGCACTTTGGTTCCAGACAGTTTTGTTTGGTTTCACATCCAGCTGATTTCCATACTTAAGATTAGATAGCTTTAAGATCTCCAGGTTTTTTGTGTTACATTTTTAAAAGCGTTCAGTTAACAACCAGGCCTGCCTGGTGTAGTAACTTTTCTACTCATTTTCAGACACTGAGTCCAGTCTGGAAATAAAATTCTTGAAGGGTGTGTTGACAGCACAGCAAAGACAACAAGGTTGTATGACATGATATATACAGCATGTCCGCTTGGGCACATGATTGCTTATTTTCCCTATTAAAGGGAAAGGGCTTGCATTCAGTATATGTCTTTTGATTCTAAATGTTACAGTCTATTAAGACTATCAGTATTTGAGGGGAGTATATCAACAGGAGGGGGGAAAGACTGTTTATGAGAGTGGATAGCAATAGGACAAGGGGGAATGGTTTTAAGCTGAGACAGGGGAGGTTTAGGTTAGATGTTAGGAGGAAGTTTTTCACACAGGGTGGTGACACACTGGAACAGGTTGCCCAAGGAGGCTGTGGATGCCCCATCCCTGGAGGCATTCAGGGCCAGGCTGGATGTGGCTCTGGGCAGCCTGGTCTGATGGTTGGCGACCCTGCACATAGCAGGGGTTGGAACTAGGTGATCCTTGAGGTCCTTTTCAACACAAGCCATTCTATGATTCTGTGATGATTTGTCCGCAGGTAACCTGAATATCTAAACAAAGCTTAAATCCAGTACTTAAAATAATGTTACTAAGCACACAAACATTCAATTATAAAGAAATTATCTAACAATTCAAAAAACATAATAATTTCAGATGCCTGGATTTTTACCGGTGCTTTACGTGTTGGAATAACAAGGCACTTGGTGCAAGCAGTCCGAGATCACGCATTGGCTAGTACTTCATCCAAAGTAAGAGTCATTGCCATAGGAATCGCTTCCCTTGGAAAAATTCAGCACAGAGAAATTCTGGACAACACAAAGGTATTTTTTCCCCTTATTCTACTCACAAGACAGTGGATCACTTGTTCAGAAGTGTTCTCCAAGTTTACAAGCTGTTGAATTAGTAGAGAACAGAACATTGAGCTACCTTAAAAACAGAAATGGAGTTCAGTGTGTGCTTTAGGGGAAGGCAGAGGCAAAAAGCAGGGAAAGTCGTTAGACCCCAATGATTCTGTGACCTTCAGTATCTCTGGTAGCTATTCTTCAAATATCCAGCAGGTGACAGTATTGGACATGAGCTCAGTATCTGGATAAAGGGAACGTAAGGAAAAACAACACGACAGGATACTTTCAACACTTTTTTTTTTTTTTAACCCTGTCCACTTACTGCAGAATTCCAAGCCATTTCAGAAGTATCCTATATTTTAGTATCAAATGAAGTCATAGATATTTCAATATCAAGTTCTTCTAAACAGTCACTGAATTGGTGTCTAACATGCAAAAGCTTATCTACATTTCAGGCCACAAATGCTATGCATGCACGATTTGGTCTAGTCTGCATGAATTCTAGGCTCTCTACAGTTCAGGTCAAAGCAATGGAAGTTTATGCATTAGTTATTGCGAATGCCAAGACAAGTTGATGCTGAATTGACCTGGGGGTGGAGGAGACAATTAACAACATTCTTGTCACTCTATATTCTGTCTGTCCTAAGCAAACTGTTATACGAGTAATGTAGGTGCGGGTGACAATTAATGACAATGTGTATGTGCTATTTTAACTTCCCCACAGAAGCTGAGAAGCAAATGACAAAGGCAGCTCTTTGAACTTGTATCTAGCTCTTTATCAGATAGGCAGCAGTCAAATACCAGCTATCAGCAGGGAGAGGCTGCCAGATCGTATTGGCATTTTATTGTCACTGGAATTCCCTCCCTTCCACACCTTTTGCCAAGCTGTGCGCGCTGTCAGATGAAGCTCTCCAGTTGGAAGACATCAACCTACTTGTGTGGTTCAGAGGAAAGAATTTGGCTCATCACAGTAGGGAATTTTCTTTAGGAAAGTTCCTTCGGCAAGAGTAAACCAACTGTTGCAACTCCCTCCTGGACTAAGCAATCACAAGACATCTCAACCTATCCCAAACAACAGCTACAAAACAAGTGCACTGTTACTGAATTCAATTTTCTCCTTCTTGACCAGAGCCCAAGTTCTTTGTCAAAGCATACTTGTAGAACATTCTTGACCTGCTGACTTCTGGCACTACATCTACCAAAAGACATTCTAGATTTTAGTCAGTTACTTTAAGACAAAAGAGCTACAGACAAGGATGTTGATCTAAACCCAGTTCACCTTATACTGACTACTAGCACAAACAGCTTGCTGTATAAAATAGAGCTAACAATACACACTTGCAAGGAGAAAAACAAGCCCTGAAATCAGTGGATCTCTTCCTTGTTTCTTTTACTGGTATGCTTTAAATAGCCCTGAATGATCACTTCCACATTTTCAGGGAATAAATAGGAAAACCCCTGAGAGCCTTTTTCAGTTAGCTGTTACATCTCATGGTCCTAATCTAAGGGTGAATCTCTGGTGAGCAGGCTTAAAGAAGTTACAAGGCAGCAGAACACAGGCACACCCTCCATCATAGCAAAATTTAAAGACAAATGAACTGTTTTAATATAACTTTTCCCAACAAATGAGAGATGTGGAGCGAGAGGAGGAGGCCAGAAAAACTTGTGATACCAGAACATGCAAGTTTACTGTTTTTTTTCTTTGGAACAGCCTCCAATGTTCTGACTCTTCCCAGAGCTGCTGTGAGGGAAAGAAGCCATAGGAACACATCTTATTACAACTCTTCTGACCTTTGGAGGATATTTCACTTCTGCAGTTTGACCTTATACAGCTTTGTTTCAGAAAGCCACTTGGCAGAATGGCATGCAGTATGCTCAGCCCTTCTATCAGCAGCATAGAAGAGCTTGTTCTCCAAATTCCTTCACGCTTTTAATGAATTAGTAAAGTTGCTATAAAATCCTAGCAGCAAGTTCACTGCTTCTCCAACATCAGCCTTGGCTGTGGAGGAGAACCTGAACAGCTCCTAGCTTGAATTTCCCCCAGGATTCAGCTGGGCACCTGTTTTTCCCAAGAGATTACAACAAAAGCTGAGATTCACAAGGGTTCTGCACAAGATCTGGCTCTTAAAAGCAATGTAAATCTCTCTACCACACCTTAGTAACAACTAGTTAACTTGCATAATTACATTGCTATACCTAGATATCTATCTATTATCTATAGGTATACTATAGATCTGTACACACAAAATTAGCAGGAGGAATAATGCAATACATAGGCACAATAACTAAACCGATATTTTGCTCATCAACTGAAAGCCTGCAGGAACTGAGGAAGAAGTGAAAGATAAGGCAGCTTTTAAACCACAGCACTGATCTGTCTTACTTGCAGCAGAACAGTGGTTATGAAGAGGAAAAAGAAAAATAATGAGGCATATACAACCTGGCTTGCAGCTAGAAATGATATATCGAACGTGCAGCAATGAAAAAGAAAGGGGTATATTTATGGAAGGAGAGCTTGAAAAAGCATGGGTGGTTGTCTATGATTTGTGCAATCCTTACAATAGGAGGTTGAAATAGGGGTTCTGTTTTACCCAGTTATTTAATATAAAAATTCATTAATAAATAATTTCAGTAAGTGACACCTCCCATCCAAAATAAAAGAAATAGATTACACCTCCTAAAATCTATCTGTCACTCACTTCCTAGAATAAGGCTTCCAAATTATGAATTGTCATTAGATCTCATACAATCTTGGCAATTTAGCTAAGCTGCATTTCATTTGATGTGGTTGGGTAGCAAGCCAACTTATATACTGGTGTGCACATGGCAAAAACACTACTAAAATGAGCAAGTTAGCCTGTTTGCACCAGCAGAGACTTTAGCCCTCTGAGACAGTAAGGCTTAATTCACAATTATCAAGTCTGATGGCCCCTTTCACCTGCCTAACTAATACTTCCAAAACACCTGAATGAATACCTGTGATTCAGAGATGATGGTTCATATCAGCATATTTTGCAGAGCCTGAAAAGAAAGCTTCAGCTTTCAGCTCTATCAAATCTGGCACCTTTCAGAAGGAACATTTTCTTATTCAGCATCCTTTTTATAGAGGTTATTCAAGACTGAAAGATGATGCTATACTGCAAGGCAGAGACAATATGAAAAATGGAGATAAAACACACAGAAACATGGGCTGGGCTTTGTACAGAACATTAACATCTCTCCTCTTATTTCTAGGATGGAAGTCTTGTACACTACCAATCAGATGATAATGCCCAAGGCCCACTGTATTCACTGGACCACAATCATTCCCATTTTATTTTGGTGGATCGTGTAACACCAGATGAGCCAGATGAGACCACTAAACTACGGCTCACCTTGGAAAAGCACATTTCAGAACAGCGTACTGGGTATGGTGGTAAGTAGACCAGAGAAGCATGCTAGCTTGAGCAATAGTGATGTTAAAGGGATACCTGTGGTTCTCTGTCTTTATCAAAGGCAAGTCAAGTTCTCAGTTTATCATCTGCATAGGCAAGATCAAGTAAACACAGTTGTCACTGTGCAAGAGGAAGAATTAAGCTTACTGAGGTTGAAAAAAACCATCAGCTGCTCTGTGAAGCAGAAATCCTGATATTTATTGCACCTGCTTAAATATAACTCAAAGCTGACCTTCAAAGCACAGCCTAAATTGCCTTAAAAGACAACAAATGGAAAATAAATCCTCTTCTAAGTGCCCTAAACCAGCAGCTTTAAGAAATGGATGTTCACTGTTGTACACTTTTCTCCCTGCTCACACACAGGATCTTGAGCTGCTCCCACTCTGGCCAAAAAGAGTTGATCCAAAGCCCCTGAAAAACTTTAAACCACATCAGTTTCAGTATCTTATCCTGGGTATACAATACATATCTAATGCTCACCTAAACCTATGTGAGCTTTGTTTATAATAAGAAATGAGTACGGGGACAGGCCTCCTTCTGCTACTTGTGGAAATACTTCAGTTTAGTTCTAAGGCGATTACTTTCCCCTTTTCATTGTTTCTATAATACCTATAGTGCTAAAACAGAAGAGAAAGAGATCAGTTATTCACATTTCTGTGCACCAATGGAATATTCAGTTACGCAGTCTATAGTTGCACAGATGCACCTGAGTGTGGGAATGCACCCAAAGAATGCAAATCCGGTCACTCAGACAGGATAGAGCACACATGGACTGTAATGGTAGGGTGAGGTTTCAGTGCTGACAGTAAGAAAGAAGCCTCTTTCTGCTTGCAGACCAAATTTGATGGAACAAACCTCAGTAGAACAATTTCCTATCAAAAAATGCTGATTCATTTGACAAATATTTCCCTGGAACAGTGGAAGTTCAGTGCGATCTTCAATAAACAAAACCAGTATCATCCAATGAAGTTCATTTATACTCAAGCAAACTTCCACTTGACTAAATTAAAACACTCCAAGATCACACATAATTCTCTATTAAAAATATATACAAGGAGTTAAGTAGGAAGTTTTGGTATTTTGAATATTCTTTGCACTTAAGAACTTCCTACCTTCCCCAGCATAACATCAGGATTTCCCCATCACCGCACACACACAAAAAGGCTGAATTTAATTTACGTCTATTCAAAGTGAAAAAGATAAAAAAAGACTCGAAGCCACAAGTACTTCCTGAGGATCCTGTAGTCACAGGGGTCACTATTCAACCTAGAATAACACCTTAAAGAGGTATGACAATGCTACGCCATTCACTAAGACAAATGAAGTTACATACCAAGCACAGCTAGCCTATAGCTCGGTTCTACTTTATCTTTGTCAGCATCCCACTACAGATGTTGCAACCAGCAGTAACTGGTGACCCATACACAGTTTGGGAAGCATCAAAAAATAGTTTGAACCAAAAGACTTTCATCTTCCAGCTGTAAGAGGCATTCATTTCATGATGCTACTGTTTTGACAGAACCTTTTGAAGGCCATTCTACAGTCATTTTTTGAATGCTGAATTAAGTATTTATTAATAAGTGGAAACCTGTGAGAGGATGGCTATGGACAGGGAGGCCTACATCCCTTCTTACCCTGTGGCCATGATAGAAATCAAATATTCAATTCAATAATTCAAATATTTCACTGGAATTTCTTTTGAATCAGCATTGCTAAAAATGTAATACTATGTTATTGATAGTCAAAACATTAGACAGCATTGAGTGATATTTTAGGTTGTTGAAGCAGAATAATGAAGAACATAGGGTTCTTGTCAACTCATATCTGACTCATCACACCCTAACTAGTCTGCCTCCTGGTATTTAGTCCTCTTTGCATTTCTCCTGAATTCCACTACAAGGGGGAATGATTTTAAACTGAGACAGGGGAGGTTTACATTAGATATTAGGAAGAAGTTTTCCACACAGAGGGTGGTGACACACTGGAACAGGCTGCCCAAGGAGGCTGTGGATGCCCCATCCCTGGAGGCATTCAAGGGCAGGCTGGATGTGGCTCTGGGCAGCCTGGTCTGCTGGTTGGTGACACTGCACATAGCAGGGGGTTGAAACTATAGATGATCATTGTGGTCCTTTTCAACCCAGGCCATTCTGTGGTTCTATGATTCCTACTGGTACTAGGTTCATGCATAAAAGGAATGGGGCAGCATTCCTCAAAACCTGGGACAAAGCAACATCTCATCAATCTTAACTGCATCTGAATAGAAGTAATGTCAGCTGCCTCTCTCTAAAAACTTCACCTTGTCTTGCAACCTAAGGCAGCACCATTACCCTATCAACACTTTCTTTTGCACTCTCCTGCAGTCTCAAGTTTTTGTATGTACTCAATCAGGACAAAACAGAAGCAGCGTTTTCAAGGGGACAGCAGAAACACAATGGTATTGTGAAAGCTCTTTGCTAATTTGTTTTAAATTAAATCACCTATTTCACAGGAACAGGCAGCATTGAGATCCCTGTGCTTTGCTTACTAGTAAATGGAAGACCAGGCACACTTGAGGTAAGAGGCACTGGAAAATTTGGTTGGATGATAAATACATGTACTGGCACTTTATATAAATTCAAAACTTAGATCAATTCACCACATAAGAACTGAATTCTGTTAATAGTAAACAGTATTTGTTTAGAAGTGCCTCAGCTGCCAGCAGATCATTAAGGCTTCTTGCCAGCTAGTACAGTGGGAAACCCAAAATCATAACAAATTCTCAGAAATTGGCTTCAAATCTACAGCACAGAAGCATTATTATTGAAATGATATACAAAAGCCTTAATTTTTCAGTGCTTATCAGCAAGAGAGAGATGATTGCCACTGTCACAGAGCACCAAGGAGATACAAGGCCAGGTTTGCTAGATACACAGCTTACAAATTATAGCGTCCTACTTTCCCAGAGCAAAAAACACCTTGCATGACAGAAGGCTGGATGGTTGCCTGCTGACATTCACGTCATCTTCAGTGAAAAATCAGTTATGATTTTTTTTTTTTGAGCACTTCTGTAACTTTCAGGACTTGTTGGCTAGGAGGCACTCTCTGACTTCTGTTTTTCTTTTTAAAATATTTTATTCTGCTACTTTGCAGGAGCCAATGCCCACACAGCTTCGTATTTCTTATATAATACTCTTGCATGAAGATGCATACTCTACTGAATATCCAAAGAGACATTTAACCATTGTTTAAGAGTTATAAATGATGAGACTGTTACACAACCTGGTAAACTATTTTTTTTTTTTTTTTTTTTTTTTTACGAATAACAGCTCACTTCCGGTGACATTTTTTAGTCTCAGTTTCCAGTCACTGCATCTCATCACATCTTTGTCAGATAAATTAAAACACGCTTTGGTATTAGAGATCTCACTGTTTAAATTACAATGTCACTTCTTGAGCTTTCATTCTCAAAGCTAAATATGGCAGCAACTTCTACATCTTGGGTGTTGAAAAGTCACATCAGAACCTATACATCTTTTTAAAGCTCTAGAGAACGAAGTGACTTGGAGAACCAAAGGTGACTGGTTGGACCTGCTGTACAGTCACATATGTGCTGGGAAAGAATAACCAATTGCACTTTTTTATTTTTTTTAATATCCACCTTTTAAAGACAAATTGGACAACACACACCAAAGACTACAATAGTTGTTTTAAAACAAATGAATAATAAACCAACAACGCCTTTGATTCTCTTGCTGTTTGTGGTATTGAAACACAGAGTTTCTTCATCATCTTGCATAACTTCAGAATAAGAAGTAACTGGCAGCAATTAGTCATTATTGCAACTATGCTACCATCGCCTCTGCTTTCCTCTCTTCCAACAACTGTCTTGACTCTTTCTAATTGCACAACAGAATTGGCAGCCTTTAACTCTTGCTGCTGTTGTGCTTCAGTATGGTTTCTTCCTGTGGCTCAGCATTGTGTTCTCACAAGTAAACTCCCAATTTTCAGAACATATAGATAAGTTTAGCCGCCATAAAAACCTGTTGAGAATTCCTGTCTAGTGCTACTCTTATACCTGACCATATTGAAAGCACAAATTGCAGTAGGGAAAGAGCTGGGGAGAGAAAAAAGAAAGCAGCCACAGACTGACAGGTTTTATGCACTGCCTGTCCAAATCAGTCACTTAACACATCAGCAGCTGTGTCATGCAAAGCAGTATGCATAGTCACGGGCCTATAATGATTAATCTGCTACAAAATAAAAAGACGTTCTAGAGGAGTCTGAACTGAATCCAGAGTAAATCTGTTTTGGATACACATTTATTCCTAGTTTGCAATAAGTGATTCTACTCTGAGCAAGATTTTCTTTCCATACATGAAATCTAATAATTTTCTTTTTAAACTACAGAGAATTTGCACAGGCTTGGAAAATTCCGCTCCCTGGCTTATCTTAACAGGGTCTGGAGGAACAGCTGACATCTTAGCTGCCTTCATGGATGAGCCGCAACTCATCAAGCCAGAAGCTGTTGAAAAGCAATTTAAAGAGAAATTCCCTGCAGAAAGCTTCCTGTGGAAGGACATTCTCCAATGGACAGCAACAGTGAGATCATGCGTCTGATAACTGCATGCAGTGTTTGATAATTATGTGCATAATGTTCACAAGCTCTCCCCTATCATTTCTAGCTTCAGTAGCCCCTTCAGCACAGGTTTGAGGGGGTACTGCCTGAACGTTTTTACTCCATTGCTCTGATGTTAATGATAGAACACCTCCCTAGCATTAAAATCAAGAGCTCAGTTGATCATATAAACAACTCTGTCCTAGTGGTTCAGCTGAACACCAAGGGCTCTATCCGTTCTCAATTATTTCCACAAGTAACAACCAGCACCCAAGAATCCCAGTGTCCTTCTGGGGAACATGAAGCATTATTTATCCTCCACAGCTGTGGAGCCTGTACAGCTGTGACAGAAGAGACCTAATTCACAATCTACAGCTGTTAAGTGGAGAACTTACTGTGAGCATATTAAACTAATGAGAACAAAGGGTGTTTAGAAGTTATCCTGTCTATTGTTTGTTATACATATTCTTAAAAAGGAAAGACAAAACAGAATAGATTTTGAGGCACACTGGACTCAAACCATTATGCATGAACATTTTAGAAACAAAAAAACACCACTTGGCCATTGTCTTATTGGGGAGATTAAAAAGCACTGCCTGTCCCTGAGAGAAACAAAATCCACAGAACCTGACCCACTACTTATTCTATGCAGTCTCCACTGTAAATCTTAGCTTTAAAGTTCCACATGCTAATTCCATTAGGAGAACTTTGTCGGATAATACCACAAGGAGATGGAAGGGCATCAAGAATCAACACTGCCAGATGCTCATACAGACCCAGTGCAGCTGCACTGTGAGAAACAAAATCCAAATAAAGAGACAGAAGGAGAGCACTATTTACATCAATATTAGATATGACTTCTACTCAAGCTTTAGAGACTGTGTTTTTACATAAACTCTGAGAATAAAATGTTAATAATAACAAAGGAAGAGGTAAAGCAGAATTAGTGGTGTGCTTGTCACAGCATGGCTATGAGTCAAATACGAATGAGTTTAGGATCTTTCAGTTCAAGCACTGCTCTGGTTCTCAGCATATCCAAATCCTGTCCTTCCTACCATGCATGCTATGTGATGTTGGAAAAGATAGTAACTCCCTCCATGCCCTAAGACCTTTTCACAAGGGAAGCTAATGTTTGTCTCCTTGCTAAATGTCAGCTTTACATTTAGAACATAAGTTCTTCGGGAAAAACATGTGATCTGCATTGAGCTCTTAGGCACTAGCATTTAACAGTAGGCTAACACGCTAAATGATTTTCATTCCAACTCCCAATAGATTCGGAACATTATTTCACACCAACATCTTCTAACTCTGCACAACTTTGAGCAAGACGATTCAGAACTAGACACAGTCATTTTAAAAGCTTTAGTAAAAGGTAAGAATAATAAATATAATACTTCTACTACTGGACTTCTCTGTGCTGTAAATGTATTATAGTTTTGTCCTGAGCAAGTTCAGTTCGGTGCTGGATAAGATTTCATTTCTGATGCAGAGTTGCATCAGAGAAAGTTACTGGCAATTACCAGCAGGTATTACCTCCACCGGGAGGAAAGCTCCTGTACCTTGCATTAAACTAGTGTTTGCTTTTTATTCTCATGCTATTGTATAGTACTGTTATCATCAGTCTTCTATTTCAACACTTCCTTCTCTTAGTAGTAGAGGCTACAGAAGAACAGAAATATGCTGGAAGTTATTCCACTTACAAGCTATGAAAAAAGAAAACACAAGCAGACATAATCACCTCAGTTCCAGAGACAGCTAGGTTCTATAAAGAGCTTCCACTGTATCTTCTGAAATACATTACTTGCTCTGTCAGCCATTTCAATCTGCTAGACTAGCCTAATTTTCACATGGAGAAATGACATCCTAGTCTCCATGTGCTAATTAAAACAAGATAAAAAACAATAGTCCTACCCCCCACTTTCTGCAGATCAGGCTCCCTCTTAAAATACTAGATATTTTTATTTAACATTTCAATAGATAACTTACCCATCAAAAATATTGGAAAAAGTATATATATAAGCTTTTAGATTATTGCTTAAGTTAAGAGAAAAAATACCTGTGCAGGTTTCCTGTTTAAGCAGCCCACAAACCTGTGATAACTGAATGAGAGTTCACGTTATTAATCAAATTACCAGTATTATATTAAATTAAGTGTAACTAGTGGAAAGTACTGAGTTTATTTGCATTCCCTATTTTTTCCAGCATGTAAAAGTCACAGTCAGGATGCCCAGGAATATCTGGATGAACTCAAGTTGGCAGTGGCCTGGAATAGAGTGGACATAGCTAAAAGTGAAATATTCAATGGTGACGTGGAGTGGAAGGTACATGGTTTTGTTGCCTTAGAGGCCTATTGCTTTATAATCCAGCAGGCGTGGGACACATCTTGACAGAAGGTTTCAGTTTTCAGCATTACCTGAATTCATCACTAAGAGGTTAGGCAGCCATAGAACTCTTTGCTTAGGTTATCTTCCTGGTATCCTCTAGATGATAACATTAACCTTCTAACATTAATGCTCACATAGACACTTTCCGCATAGTTCTACCTCTGTCTTATCGGATCTGCTGTTAATTTGATTGAAAGTAAAATTTGTACATTCTAATAAAAAGTTCGATGCCCCTCCTCACCCATCAATGATCACCTCCAAAACCATTTCATTGTTTTTCTTCTCTTTCCCTTCCTTCAATCCATCTAGTCCTGTGACCTGGAGGAAGTGATGATGGATGCTCTGATCAATGACAAACCAGAATTTGTAAAGTTATTTATTGACAATGGGGCCAACATATCTGAATTCCTGACGTACAGTCGTCTGCAGAGACTCTACTGCTCCATTTCGCAAAAGTGCCTCCTCTATGAACTTCTGTTGAAGAAACATGAGGAAAGCAAGTTGACATTGGCAGGCCTCACTGGTCAACAGCAGAAGGAGATCTCCCCACTCTTCACTCTCAGTGAAGTTTCTAGAGTTCTCAAGGATTTTCTCCATGATGCTTGTAAAGGTTTCTATCAAGACATCAGACATGGAGGCAAGAATAGATCAGTGAGTTGCAACTTTCCATCATTTTATCTGTTCCTCTACAATTTACAATTTGAAAAATTTTGACCAGGTCTTATATTTAAGGGTGGGACAGGGAACAAAATGCTAGATATGGAAAGAGTCACCTCTGTTGCTCATTTCTTGTTCCAGCTCATTATTATTACAGCTAAAAATAATCTTTTCAATTTCAAAAATTTAGAAAAATGGAATTTATTAAATACAGGCTACAATTCCTCTTTCTCCCATTCTGCTATGGAGTGTTTTATTTAAGGTTCAAGTCTTCTGCAAAGAAGGTTTGTGCCACACCGCATACTTACCATTCCTCATTCCAGCACTTTGCACATGGAGAGCAGATTGATCTTTTTAGCATCACATATATAAGAATGCATTCCTCATTCTTTTATTCAAGACATTTAGTTTTGCTAAGGAGTTATTAGACATCTAAATAGTATTCTGCAGTTTTCATATAGAATTTCAAGCATAAACATTCAAAAGAGTTTCCAGGAAAAAGACAAGAAGGGGTTGGCCATTTTCAGTCCCAGGTCTGATCTTGCACTGTTTTTATAAGCTAAACTCTGAAAATGATAACCTAACTATTCAGATTTATACTGTATAGGAGCAGACTGGATATTCAAATGATACGCTGTGTGTGACAGTTGCCTTTTAGGTTGTTATAATCTTATAATTGAGTGACTTAACACAGCAAAAATTAAGAACAGTTGTTGATATAAAACAGGACAGTATTATATATATATGTACTTATTATATATTGGTCCATAGCCCAGTCTGAGTAATGCTGGCAACATCACTGTAGTGGGATATCAGTGCTGCTGCTGTTAAATTTTAAGTCCTACTTTTCAATGCAATTTAGTAGATTAACTAGCTCACTACAGTCTAGAAAAAAAAAGAGGAAGAAGGGGTGGTATGAAAGAACTCAAACCATTAATGTAAATTTGAGTAGAATCCCATAGTTTAAAGGATTTCAAAAATAAATGAATAAAAACATACATCCTTACAGAAGCTTTTTTTTTTTTCCCCAGCAGAAGCAAAAACAGTAACACAGCCTGCTTCTAGTTAACACAAAAGATATAAAGATTAGAATTTACATAAAATTGAGTACTTGACCTAAGTTGCCATACTTCCTCCAGAGAGGTTATTATCAAACATTAAAGGAATAAGTGGTGTTCTACTTAAAATACTCCCTGCATGAGGGAGTAAAAAAAAAATTTTTTTTTAAAAGGACTCAAAGGAAAGACTAGAAAGAGAGCATTGACATGCTCTATTCTTGCCATGTACAGAGCCTTGGCGAGACTTATTCGTGTTTAAATAAAATGCTTTTTGTTCCCTTTTCTCTGAAACCACAGCCTCCGTGGCAGTTGAACAGAATCTGATATAAACGTAGGCCAGCTCAGATTAGTTAATCATAGGTCTGTGTTGTATGATATTACACACCAGCAGTGAAATCCCGGCCTTAATAAAGTCAATGAGAGCGTTGCCATTGACTTCAATGGAGTCGTGGTTTCATCCAAAGCGTTCTCACACGTATTGAGTTATGTTAGGGACACAACAATCCTTTGATTCAGTGCAGAATGAACTAATTACCTCTCAGACCTACAAGGAAAAGGAAAAAAAAAAGGAGAAGAAAAAAAAGGACTGAAGAGGCTGGCAGGGCCAAAGGCTAGTTACATCACATCATTTGCATGGAATGAGTCTGAGTTCTAATTTCTGAAAAACATATTTCAGGATAAAACGAATTCAAGGCAATTACCTGGGCCCTTGGATATGAACCAGAAAAGTGAAAAGCCTTGGAGGGATTTGTTTGTATGGGCAGTACTTCAAAACCGGCACAAGATGGCAAACTATTTCTGGGCTATGGTAAGCATCAAGCTATAGCTCCTGCAGGTGAAATATTGTCATATTTCATGTATATGAGATGATCTTTGCTCAGCTTTGAAGCTTAGATGACAGGTAGGTTTGTTCCTATAATACTGGGTGCACATTTATAGAGCCTTTCATCTCAGCTTGTCTCATGCCAGCAGGGGCCAAAGGGCCTGGCAGCAAGCAACAGCAGGTGTAAATCAGTACAGCCTGAAACACTGCTGATTAACTTCAGCTGCAGAGCTGACCTCCTTGTCTTCCTTGCTGCTGATGACTCACCACTGAGCTTTGGATTTTGTTCCCTCTTCAATAGGTCAATTGTTTGCTTTTGCTTTAGAGGGAGGATGGTGCACAGTTGAGCATCTCCAGCTTATTTGCTGGTTGTGTAAGGAACAACAGCATCACAGTCCCAGGGGCCAGGCTTCAAAGTGGCATAATTGGCTCCTGTTTTGCACTCTTCCACAGCTGAGGCCCCATCTCGTGCAATGCTACAGCTTCCATCTCTTCTCCCTTTCACTCTACAGAGACCAGACACAGCTATGAGGCTCTGTCTGAGCATCCAGCTAGCTGCATCTGGCATGGGGGGGGAGGGGGTCACAAGGAAGGAGACAAACAGCAGCACAACTCCTCATCCAGTGAGTTGTGTGCATGCAGACACATCTGCACCTTGGAGGGCCTTGTGTTTGTGGAGCTCTGTTATCAGAAGGCACAATTCTCTGCTGTACGCTTCCGTCATGCCTCTGCCAGCTGTGCCCCCTCAGTTCCTATGTGTCCTTATTCAAGGTCTCAGTACAGCCACGTGTGAGGAAACTCAGCAGTGTGAGAGCATTTTGCTCTATTTTCATAACCCATTCTTCTCCAAGTCCTTGACTGCTGCCCCGAAATCAGACCCCTCTAAGGTCAAGCATATCCAGAAGTCACCAGCCTTATAAAGCACAAGACATACCAATACATGGTTTTTCAACTCACACATCAAACCTACAATTTCTATAGACATTTTAAGCTTTCAAGTGTGCATCTTAAGAAAGATTCTTCCAAAAGGGGACACACATGACTTTTATTTGTTACGTGCATTCAGTAGTTAAGTTTTTCCTATTTCATAAACGCCCTTCAGTAATGTGACTACTCCTGCGCTTCTTTCAATTCTACAGGGCCAGGAGGGTGTAGCTTCAGCTCTGGCAGCCTGTAAGATCCTCAGGGAGATGTCCCGCCTGGAGACAAAGACAGAAGTAGTGCATGTAATGAAAGAGGCCAAGTATGAGCAGCTTGCTGTTGGTAAGTTACAGCAGCTTTTAACAGCATAACAAATGGCAGAGGGGACTGCTACTGGAAGACAAGAAAGTGGGGAAAGAAAAACGAACCCTCTTGAAGTTGTGAAAGGTTAACTGATGTGAATTATGTAACAGATTTGCAATACAGCCAGTCCCAAACATTCAAATGCTACAGAAGTGAGGCTTAAAATATTCCAAGTGTTCATTCTGGAAAAAAAAAAATAAAATAATGCTTTAAGACTGGCCCTTGGGATGCATGAAAGAAGTTCTCCCTTGCTACAGGTTGGCATTTTAGCACAAGGTATATTACTGTGTGCAAAATGGAAGAACTGGAACAATTCCAAGCTCACAGCAGCCTGGTTTTCCTGCAATATCAAGCTTGGTCTATAAGGGCCACTAGAAAACAAATGTTAAGGATTGCCTTTGATGCTTAAAATAATTTGAGATTACCTCACCGAGAAGAGGGCTAACTGTGCTGCAGAACTGTAAGTGAGGTTCAGACTGGCTTAACAGCAGACAAGCTGCCCCTCCCTACAACATTCAGGCATCTGCAGCACTGGAACACAAAGCCTTCTCTCCCCCTCCGGTCAGAAACAGATGTTTGCTTATTTGACAACAGCCCTATTTCTACCTGAAGGTAGTGCTGCAGTGTACCAAGAGCTTTAGAATACACCTCATGTAGAAATGCAGCAGCTTTTTCCTCTTACAGCTAGTACATCAAGATGCTGAAGGCTCACACAGACATTGCTGCATTATTTAAACACAGACATTTTACCCTCCTTTCACAGGACCATTATTATTTATAAAAGATAAGGCTTTCATATAGTCACAAGACTTCAACAATTTAGTCATGAAATTAGAGGGCCTAATCCAATACACAGCAGTCTGTTTCCTTGGCTTTGCTAAGCATTAGTTCAGATCTGCAATTTCCATATCTGGCCCAGATAATACTGGCAATGCTAAGTAGAATGAACATTCTTTTAAAATGGTAAATACCACATCAACTGCAGAAGACTGTATCAGCTTTTTTTTTTTTACATGAACTTGGCACCTCTCCAGCCTTCACAGCATAATAAGAAGGGTACGGAGATACTTAATGAGTCAGAATGAAGCAGACTCAAAATCTATATTTTGTCTAATGAGAAAACCTCCACTCTCTGTTCCTTTTATCAGAGTTGCTGGACTCTAGAACCAGCTTCTCTTGAAACAGATCTATACCACAACATAATACCAAGTCTAATACTATTTTATGTCTGATACCTATGTCTTAAAGCATCTGTCGGCTACAAGTCAAACCTGAGCTGCTCCTTTTGTTTAGTGTATTCAGGGGAGCAGGAGCAGTGTGGCAACTCATCCTTCAAAGTGCTAAAAGATCTCCCGTGGTATTTGCTTTTGCTCAGTACTGTCTAAAACTCTGCACAAGGCAGCTACAGATGAGGAACTATATAATATACTGATAGGTGTCCAAGGCACGTCTTGAAAACTGGCTGTAGAACTGACAAAGAAGAACTTCTCCACAGGAAATCAAACAGTAACAAAAGTAGAGAACCTCAGAGCTGAGAAGGAAGCAAGTAGATGAAAAGAGGTGAGAGGGAGGTGCTGAGATTCGCATCATACCTCCCTGAAAGTAGTGGGAACTTCAAGATTACAATAATTCCAGTGATTTCTTTTTCCCCCCACCAACGCAAATCTATTGCATATGCCTTCTGTAGCGTTATTCTCATGACCAGAATTAGTCCTCACTCCCACCGACCTCATCTTAGCTATTTGGGGCTTTGTAACTACTACAACCTCACAGAACTCTTCAGTGCAGAGAACGCATTTGTGTGACCAAGTTGTACCCTACACACATCACCCTTGTCTCACATTTGTTTTTTTGTTTTTAAATGGCAAGATGCGTTTGTCCACATTTCTTTCATTTTACAGAGCTCTTCAGTGAATGCTACAGCAACAGTGAGGAGAGAGCATTTTCTCTGTTGGTGAGGAAAAGTCAGTACTGGAGCAAAACCACCTGCCTGCACCTGGCTACAGAAGCAGATGCAAAGTCTTTCTTTGCACATGATGGCGTCCAGGTAACATCTACTGGCACTTCCCCTGCCATCTCTACTCCATAGGGCCTCTAAGCATGATGCTGAACACAGAAAAGGATACTACAGCAACTGAATTACCCCATGGAATACATTATTCTCAGATACATCCTTTACAGTGAAAGATCTGCCCTCTGCCTAAGCACCAGGTCAAGAGGATGTCATGCTGAGACAGGTGGACTGAAGGTTTAATCCTCACCCCATCCCACGCTTTTTCCTCAAATGATCACAGAGAACCTTCAGGAAAGCACTTAAAATCTGCCTGAAGCAAAATGAATCTTAAGGACATGAGGTATCTCCCTAGCAGAGCTTGTTCAGATTCAGAGAAGCTCACTGATAAAAGTGAAATCAAATTGCTGTCCTGTTTTGCTCCCACAGCCTGACTTCTGTTCAGTTACACAAAACTAAATTAAGAGTGATGATGCTTTTAGCTCCCAGTAGCTGACTTGTACTTCCTCAGAAGTGTTCCTTAACTTCACTTGAATTACAGTTCCTTTCCACTGTCCTCTCATAACTCTTACTCATAACTCTTTGCATACTAAGAAACAACTGCAGAATGACACACGAAGCGCCTGTGTACATTTCAGGTTTTTCAAGCAATGCCTAATCTTTGCTGCCTTAGGAGAACACAGAACATAGGAGCACATATGTTTTTGTGATGCTAAAGCTACTTCTTATTTCCTTCAATTTCAGGCCTTCCTAACAAAAATATGGTGGGGAGATATGTCTACAAACACACAGATCCTGAAGTTAATATGTGGATTCTGGTGTCCCTTCCTCATCTACACAAATTTAATAGTATTCAGGTACAAAAAAATATTTGAGTGCAAGAGATAAGTGAAGGATGTTAAGACAGTCATGAAAAATACCCAAACTGAAAATTTCTCGCATAAAGAATAAAAATAATATTGTCTCAGAAGATCAACAAAAGGACTGCGCCGCTAGCTACTTAAAAACAAGTGGAAAACTTCTTTGCTGTTGTTTACTCAAGACTTCTATTTTGTCAGTATCAGTCACTAAAGATGGTTTCTTCTTAGCAGACTGGCTGCCAGATTCACAGATTTAAGTAAATTAATGTGAAACATTGTCTGTTTTCATAGAAAGGTTCAAATAAAGATTCCTTATCAAAATAAGCCTTTCTAAATCTCTTCTTGAGTACATTTTTGCCTCCTTTCACTAGAAAGGCAAAAATTGACATCACTTTCCCTAATGCTTCTGGCATTTCCTGTATTAAGTACTACTAAGTATGGCCGGGACTGGAACATGGTGGTATTGTGGAATGTCTTCCAGGACTGACTAAGTGGTCTATTTCCACTCAAACACTTTCCTTTCAGTTTTGAGAAGACTGAGCATCTTGCTCCACTCTTGTGAAACACATGTTGATTATTTCTCCATTCACTCTTGTGGCCGACTTCGGCTTCCAAATAATCAGAACACACAGAACTAAGGATTATGTGTATCTGATAGCTTCTCAGTGGAGAGAGTACAAGACAAGTGCATGCTCACAGCTCTGTAGGAAAGCCAGTTCAGTAGCTGAGTTGCTAACCAGTATCTTTCAACTAATGAGTTTATTTCCTTACAGTGAGGAAAAGCAACCAAAGAATGAGACAGAGCCCTTTAAAGAGCTGGACAGTTTGGATACAGAAAGGACTTTCTTTCTTTCTAAGGAAGAATACAGGTAAGTTTACACCATCAGTTAAAATGATGTTTTTTGACTACAAAGAACAGGTCAATTCTCATGCATATACAACCAGCTAACGATGTAAGGAACAACTGAAAGACCAAGGAAGTTAGAACTCATCAGAAAGCTCCCTGTTTGCTGCAGTTCTACTCCATAAAATGAATATAGAAGACAAACAGGGATACAGCATACAGCACTGTATTTCAGGAGACAACTTGTGAGCTGGTCATTTCTACTGAACAAGAATTCTGATCTATATCCAGGCAATCAGAAGGCATTCCTGAGATTCCCTTCAGCTGGCACTGGCTGACACACAATGGATTTAGGAACATTAATCCTTGATTGGCTTACTCACCCAAGCAGGGAGGTTTGCAGCTAACCCCTATGTTACTTGAGTGCATCACTGCATACTGCACTACAATGGCAGCAATAAAAATACATGCAAACATCAGTACCTATGAATTTATATAGCTAGCTTCCCACCATGCTAGGAAAACTCTTCATTTCTATTTTAAAAAATAGGCCCTGAGAAACCTGGAGCATAGCAACAGACATATTTCAGAGGCAGCATAAGAGAAATAGAGATCAAAGCAAAAAGATTTTGACCGTTGCTCACAATCATTCATAGATCCATAGCACAGAGCTTCTGAATTGCAACCTTTACTTCTAGCAAATGCTCATCACCAAAACCTGGGGACTTGAGTGAGGGCAGAAAAAATTTTTGATTAGTACAAATTTCACTTGACAGCTAATAAGAGCTATATAGCCACTCGTATTAAACATTTACTTTTCAGTGATTTGAAGAGAGCTTCAGAAATATGTGAATAATGGTACCAAGGAAACAATCCACAGTACCTAGTGCTGGACTGAGTCAGTTATTGGCTTGTATTTTAAGCTCCTCTGCATTTAACTGCTGGCATATCAGAAAAAAATTGAGTCCTCATTCCCTCTCTAACCTGTAAAATAGATGCAAAAGTGTATGCCTTTTGGGGACTATTTGTAAATAATATCATAAGGTCCTTTCACAACTGAGCAAGGTTTGGTTGATGGCTCTTGGTCATAATATTGTGAGTTCCAGTTGCTATTATCTTACACATTTAACAAAAGGGCTCTCTCCCCCTCCCAGATCTATTTCAGCATCTAACAGTACAGCTGCAATTACCCATTTATGATATTAGCCTGTTGCCATGGGAATGTGTCTGACAATGTCATAAACCAAGAGGCAGTAAAGAGTCAGGCACACAGAGAAGACCGGCTACAGGGAGAAACTTTTCCTTATAACAAATGTATATAATAATTACCAGGAATGTCAGACATGTAGATCTACAGGTCAAGTTTTCCTTCAGTTACCAAAACTCTTGAGCAATTGCACAATACTCAAAGACTATGTAATTAATTACTTATTAAAAGGCCTCTCTGGTGATCTTTTTCCAATCTGATTGGAAAAAGCATTGGAAAAAGCCAGCATCCATCATTTCATAAACTGCAGCATTCCTTCAGTAGCTGTCTCAGGCTGCAGCAAGGCTAGTCAAGGAACACATGCTTAGTGTGTGATTCAGCACTTTGAGTCTAGGTCAAAACGAGTAATTGTCTCAAGCAGTCACAGCAACTGCAAGAACTTCTGCATGTGATGACTGCAATAAATTTTAGGACCAAAATAAGAACTGACTTACAGTAGATATTTGCCTTTCTTGCAGCTGGCCAGATACCCCCTCTTCTTGTTTATTCACACAGTTTGTACTATGTGTAGGAGCAGACTGAAGCTGCAAGTCAGATTAATGCAGCAAAACTGAAATAACAAGGATACACATTAAACCTGATTTTTTCAGAATCTTTTTGACTTGAAGCATAACTGCTACAGCAGCATGATTAATTGAAATCTCACAGCCTCACCCCTGTCATCATCCATTACAATCCTAAAAAAAAGCTTTGTAGAGAATAATATTGAGGCTATTCCCGTGAACTAATTTTAGGAGTTTGCCAACCAAGCCTACGTTCTTTCTGTTTTGCAGAAGAAGTGATAAATTAGAAAAACAGAACCCTTCTGAAAACACAGCATGGGCAACATTCATCTTTACTCGGTGGAAGAAGTTCTGGAGTGCCCCTGTAACTGTATTTATGGGAAACGTTATCATGTATTTTGCTTTTCTGTTTCTATTCACTTATGTCCTTTTACTGGACTTTAAGCCACCTCCACCCGAAGGTCCATCTGCTAAAGAAATAATACTTTACTTCTGGGTTTTTACCTTGGTCTTGGAAGAAATCCGGCAGGTCAGTTGCATACAACATCTCAGCAGTAATACAACAAACCTTGAAATAGTGCTTTGAATAAATTTACAATCTGTATAACTGTGCAAGCTTGAAGATTTCAACTATCAAATGCAGCTTTGCATAGAGAAGCAATACAAACGTTACCTCATCCAGAAAAATCTCTCCCCCAAACCAATCTTTCTCCTCCATGTAAACCTGTAGCTATGCCTGTTTTTCCAAAGCACTGCAGCTAATAAACAAGTGGGCTGCTAAGACTCAGGTGTTCTTCACTTCGCAATGCATCTGTCTGGTTTCACTCCCCAAGAACTAGGTCCACAATTAACATACATTGGAAACCATAATCTGGCCCTGGAAGTGCAACAGAGCACTCCTCAGTCCAACAACCAAAACAGCACATGAGCCACGGTGCTGGTGCATTGACAATTGTGGGTGCATAAAACTATCCTTGTTATCCTCTTTACACTGAAAAACAGTTATCAACACTTATTCCAGAAGAATAGGTGTTTGTAATTTAGGCAACAGGAACAGCAAAGGGGATCTCAATTATAAATTACTTGAAATTATTCAGAAAGTCCGTAAAAAGAAGAGTACATCAAGAATATTTGAAACAAAATATGCCATTATAAAACATGGAGAATGCCAGGCTATAAGCCAGCTGAGACAGCTCCTTATGTAGATAATCAGATGTGTACTCACAGGCAATTATAATGTACAAACACCAATCTGTACATGCTATTTAGACAGCAACATCCTGTCAACATTTATTTTCTAGATATTTTTCATATATTTTCTTTTAACAGCCTGAATGCTGACAAAGACTTAGATCAGGCTAAAAACTTCTTAGGCCTCTATCACAAGATTTAAAAATTGTGTGTGCATATGTATGTATGTGTGATTTAAGACAGTAAACTGAGCTCGTTTACATGCTACACTAGGAATTTTTTCATGTTTTTTGCAGTGAAAGAGAAATGTGAAACAGCTATTAAGTCAAAAGTTCCACTGAAATAGTGAAACTTCAAACAGATCACTGCCAACAACCATTTTTCTTTTTCCAGAGTTTCTTTACAGACGAAGACACAAATTTAATGAAAAAGTTTAAACTATACGTAGAGGATAATTGGAATAAATGTGACATGGTGACCATCTTCCTCTTCATAATTGGGGTAACCTGCAGGTATATATACACCTGTTTTGCACAGTCAGCATTAGGGCTACGAGCACATGCTATGACAGTCCTGTCACCTGGCATACATGTGCACAAGAAGGCAGGCTATGACATTTACTGTTATGAGTTTTGAGCTACGTTTCTGCAACAAGAGCCTCTGCATTTCTATTGAACTGCAGATGTTGTTCCACAGACCACAAAAAGCTTATTGGAATATCCAAACACTTGTGCAAAGCAGGTCTGCTTTTCCTTTTTTTGCAAGCCCTTTTAGTCAAAATAATCCTTTTCCTTGTTTATTCCTTAGTATTGCCTTGAAGCCAAGCAAATCAGTGTCCCTCTACGTTGCGGTCATTTCTCACCACAGTACAGATATTGTTACATTCTTCTGACAGCTGTGATGACCTTGACATAAGCAACCACAAGCCTGAAGCACTTGCCTTTTCCTAACTCGACAATGCCTGGAAACTGAGTGCAATATTTGAGAGCAGGTTTCTCAGTAGTACTTGCTGAGAGCTGATATTCTTTCATTTGTTCTTCAGGATGCTCAACTCGACTTTTCAAGCTGGCCGCACAATCCTCGCCATTGATTTTATGGTGTTTACACTTAGACTTATACACATTTTTGCAATTCACAGACAACTTGGACCAAAGATCATAATTGTGGAGAGGATGGTAAGTGCAGTCTCTTTCAAATACTTACACTTGCTAAAAAACTGTGGCCAAAAAAAAAATCTTCTCCTTACAAAGGAAGTTTATAATGTGCCTTTATGTTTTTAAGATCTGTCATTTTGCATACGGTTGTCTTACTTACCATGAAAATTAGAGGCAGTACGTTTAAAACAGATCCTTCTGAAGAGCTCTGCAGTGTATTAAACTGACCTCAATACACAAATCTTCATTCTTATCTAATCATTTACCCTTTGGTCTCTCAAGTCAAGAGTACTGAGACACTACAGTCTTGATATGAGAGACACAAACTCTTCCTCCTGTTTCATAAGCTGTGTGCATTCAGTGCAAAGACTTCAGACAGGCCATTAAAGGAGGGCAGCTACTGACTGGTAGTTCTTTGCTTGGGGAAATGGATTCATTATTCACAAGAAGAGTGAAGAAAAATCTGTAAAAATGGATAGTTGCAGGTTTCCAAAGAGCACTGTTCTTACTTGGACTTTGTAATCTACAATAAAAACATTACACCTTGTCAGCATGTGCTGGAATATGCTGATATATTTATTTATTTCAGCTCTCCTACAGGAAATGAGACAGTAGGACTATGGTTACTATGCTTAGGTATGGAGCGGTACACTGAAACAGCTTTTTATTTCAGCATGTTAATCCTCCAGGCCAATTAGCTCACAATAGCTGATTAATAGTTTATCTAATTGTAAATGCTATTACAGATTCTACAAACATTTGACTTGTGACTCACAGCAGAGCTCAGTAAAAGCCCTTCAGTCTAAACAAGCCTATACATTGAATAAACATAACTGCCAAGCTATTTGGATCTGTCTACAAATGCAGTAACGGGAACTCCAGCATGACATTTGCTTTGAGTAGCAAAAGGGTAAATGGCAAATAAATATTTGTTCTCGTACATTATCTAGTTCACCACATTAACAGAGTTTAAAGTAAGAAAACAAGGCAGATCTACAGCTCCTGGCTTCGTACAGTTTCCTGGCTGCATACCAAGCTAAACCATGGCCCTGAACAAATATGGTGAGGCATCTACTATGTTAGCATCTGAATTCATATGAAGTAACACACATTAAAAATATACAAAGAAGAAAATAAGCGGCAGCCTAGACAAAACCATAACGTGGGAGCTTTCATCTTCCCCATATCCAAGCCACCACACTGCCTTATCTTTGCTAGTTCAATATCGAGCCTTCCACCAAACAAAAGAAAATGGAATTTAGTTCAGTAAACAGTATCTCCCTGAAACATTCATCAGGTTGGCTCAAGCAAGAGTATTTCTCTTAAATAGGGAAGGAAACCAAGATTGTGTTTTATTGTCTTTCTCCTTTTTACCCCCCAACTGAATTGCTGAGACAAGTCTAGCAACTGTTACAATGGTAGTTTGATGCCAGAACAGCGCAAGCTTAGAGAGACCACAGACTGGAAAAAGAGTATTCCCAGACAAACCACTGCTTTCACTTAGTTACGATGTTGTTAAAGGCCTGTAGCACTGACAAATCTGGAATGATCCAGAAAACAAAATAGCTTGATAAAAGTTAGAGACATCAACTATGTCTTGCTTGCCACAGATATTATGTTTCTTAATGGGACTTGTAGTTACCTCCTGAAGGTCTGAAATACCCACGCATTTGGGAAACTGTGCAATTCTGTAATCTAATTGAAAAGAATCTACAGCCCATAATGAACTCTGTCAGATTAGATGGAAAGAGGATGAAGTGTTCTTCTTCCACTAGGGAAAAATTATTGCACTTGAAATACATATTCAATTTTTATTTTTTTTTTTTAAGTAAGTGTTTTAGGATTCAATTACTCTGCTTCTGTAGAGAAGCACAATGTTTAAAAGCAGGAAGCCCTGGAAAGAATCCCTCAAATGCATTACTTAGCTACCTGATCCTTCTAATCTTCAGTGTTTGCTGTATCAATGGTTCAGAGTTTATCAACGAGCACTGTCAGCCAGGATTTGCTGCAGCAGACTTTTGTAATTCAACAGTACTGTGAGATTTCATAGAAAACCTGCATTTAAAAGGCAGTCATTTAAAGGAGAAAATGTTTGAAAAAAATGTTACATGATTGAAAAGCAAAGTTTTAAATTATAACATGCCTTTATCAAAATGAACTAACAAAGAAAAATGCTCCTTGTTGGCTAAGAACCATATTATAACAGCAAGGTCAAGAGAGGAATTATGTGAGAAGCTGTATCAAAATCAACCTCCTTTAGCCTAAACAAGCTTGCAAAGAAAAATAATTATTTGAACAGTTATCATACTGAACAACTACTGTTCTTTCTTTGAATATGCTGCTACAGTCACCTGCCCTCCTTTTCTTTCTTCCCCCCTCCCCCCCTTTTAGATGAAAGATGTTTTCTTCTTCCTATTTTTCTTGAGCGTGTGGCTCATCGCCTATGGTGTGACAACTCAAGCTCTGCTTCACCCTGATGACAGCCGAGTGGAGTGGATATTCAGAAGGGTGCTTTACCGTCCCTACCTCCAGATATTTGGCCAGATCCCCCTGGATGAAATAGACAGTAAGGAATTTCTTTCTCCCCTAATGTTGCCATCTTTGAATGCCTTCTTCCCAGTATTTGTTTTTTGTTTTTTTTTTTTCTCTCCAATAAATAATAATTAAAAAAAATTTGTCCTGAAAACCAAAGCTCTCACATGGCTGTGATATAAATAGTGAACTTGCAAAATGAGATAATGTACAGCGTGGAATTACATTAAACATGATGGTTTGCCCTATTTAGAGAAGCTGTCTAAAGTATTCACACAAGGACTTGCAGTTTTAGAGGTTGGCATACCTTCTTCTGCCTCAGTCCATTTCCATTCAGCCTAATCTAGACCCACATAACCTTCATATAAAGCAAAATAACAACATCTCCCTACTTTTGGCAGTAGCTTATCATGACAGTTTTACAGCAGTACAGCTCTGCCCCTAAGGAAACACTTGTGTTTTCGAATAAATATTCTGGTAGAGCATTTGTTTACTCTATAGTTAAATCTGCCCAAATCAAATAAAGCTAGTAATTGCATTTGTGCAATATTTCAAACAAAACAGCATAAAAACAATCACAAGACAGGCAAATATTTGGATACAAGCATGGGAACAGGTAAAATTATACAGTATAACAGTAAAGAGTCTGCATCTCTCCACTGGAACTCCAAAAAGAAAAAAACATAACATTTGCTGATGAAAAAGAATTACTGGGTAGTAAAAATTGAAGGTAACACCGAGAAGTTGCAAAAGGATCTCATGAGTGAAGAAATACCGAAGGAAATTCAGTATGGATAACTTAAGTTAATGTACTTGGTGACAGCTACGGCGGCCTGTGAGATAACTGTAATAAAGGGTAAGATTGTGAGTTTATCTGTAGTTATGGGGAAAGGCACTATGGGGGGGGGGGGGAATGGAGAACAAAAATGTAAATATAAGTGCTTTAAATTTGTGGATTTAAATAATTACATGATATAACTTCCAGAAAAGCAATCAAACAACAACAAAAAGTAAACAACCAGTTAAACTACTTATGATCCCAGCGTAGAAAGATTTGGATGAATAACATTAATATAAACAACAGAAAATAGTTACCTTTTCCTCAATAAGTAGCAAAGAATTTCCAAAAAGACAGAAGATATGTTATTTCATGTACATAACTAAAGGTGAGCTGCTTAATTGCTTTGTGATGCTTTGAATGCTAAAAATGTGCACAGACTCAAATCAGTTGGACAAATTTGTTGAGGAATCCCTCAATATCATTATTAAAGACAAATAATCTGCCTGGGCACGCTGCTCAGTCACTTGCTCCACTGAAGGAGATATCCAAACAATGTCATTCCATGTTTTTCCTGTATGTTCATCTAAGAACTTGCTGCTGCCATAACTGGAGGCAGGATGAAAGGGTAGCTATACCTATAGACTGATACAATAGCACTGCTCTTCCTAACTTTGACTGCAAGCTCTGATGTACAAAGCAGTAGTCTAAATTTGAGTGAGGAACCCTATTTCCTGCTTCTACCAAGTTCTCTCTTGTAGGATGCATACTAGCATGAGAATTGTGGAGATGCAAGGACATGGGGGTACACAACTGATGCAATGATGTGCATCATCATGCCTTTTTACAAAACCTGCAACATCAGATATTAGTTCACATAAAGGCTTGTTTGATTGCAAGAATTATCTCAGTAGTTCAAACAGCCAGAAAGCTGTCCTGTTTGCCTTGTATTTACAGCTCCACTTGCTAGTCAAAAACTGAGACAGTACAAAAATTACATACTACCACAATATTTGTCTTAATCTCTAAAAATTTCACATATTCAGAAGAAAACTATGCTACCGTTCATATGCAGATGAGATCATCAGTGTCATTCTTGATTTGTACCGTAACAGAAAAGGGTATTAAATATACGTGAATCATTCTCGTCATGAGTTCTTAAAAGAAGGCATGCTTAAAGGTACTCCATTTCCTTTTCTCCTTGGAAAATCTGTAAAATGCAGCACCTCAAACTTCAGAAAACTTGCAATTCCTACCATTCTCAGTTGAAGGCAAGAGATTTTGCTCACCAAAATGCAAAGCTTTTGCCTCCAGGCTAAGAAATACAAGTGGCAGGAGAATTTGTCAAAGCTACCTTATTTCTCTCTCTTCCTTTATAGCCTCACGAGTATATCCCAGGAACTGTACATTTAATCCACTGGAGATTCTGCAGAACTCACCATCATGTCCCAACAACTACGCCAACTGGCTTGTCATACTTCTGTTGGTCATCTTCCTACTAGTCACAAACGTTCTCCTTATGAATCTCCTGATTGCTATGTTCAGGTAAGAGCAAGTTTCAGTAAGTACTAAGACAGAGAAGGTAAGAGCTTAACCAAATGTCCACATTTACTACACTGCTGTGGGTTAGCTATACTGAAACACACTAGTAGCTTTCCTAATTATTTGGGGATTGATAAGTAGACTTTCAGGATCACATAGTTCTTAAATTCTCATCATTCTCACTCTACCTACATTAAAAGCAAGAACAAAAAAGGACCTTTTCCAGTTCAGGATTCAATTAAACGTGCCTGGATCCCTAGTTATGCTGCAGCAAGAGTCTGCAGGTGCAGAGCAGCTGTAAACTTGGCAGATGCTGAATACTCTGCATGCTAGGCAAACACATCAAGTCAAAATGGTTAATGATTATTCGTTTGGTTGAAAAAGTAACAACACATGTTTGCCAATCTTGCTGAAGTTGAATTATTATTATTATTATTTAAGTATATCTTAAGAAAGTCTTTAGATTATTTCTTTATCACGTGAAGCTGAAACTGCATTTTTTAATACATAAAAATCTGCACAAACTATAGCTTAAGTAAACGCTACTCACTGAACTTGCTGTTCCATTTATTGAAGTAAACATGGGCTGTATTTGTAATATCAAGCTTAAGCTTGCTGAGATAAAACTAGTTCCGCAATTGTTTATTTTCTTTTTTCCAATGACAGCTACACTTTTCAAGTTGTTCAGGGCAACGCAGACATCTTCTGGAAACTACAACGCTACAACCTGATTGTTGAATATCATGGACGGCCTGCCTTAGCACCACCATTTATCATTATTAATCACATAACTTTGGTTCTTCAAATAATCTTCAACAAAATGGAACACAAAAAACAGCATCTGGGTAAGCTAGCTTAATGCTATAACGTGATGGAAAACACAGCAACGATAGGGGAGTAGCAAAGTCCTAAGCTACAGCAAGTGAGGACTTGCTCAAATGCAACAGCTACAAGCACCAAAATAAAGAGAAGAACCTGCTTACCTTTAGACACCCTCAGGTACTCAGGGAACTCCGGCAAGAGACGCCACCACCTCCACAGCCATCCTTAGAATGAGATCTGGGGAGGGGCAGATCCTGGCTCTACCCCTTCTGATCACTCAGGTACATTGCATACACCTGAGCTTCCCTGGGTTAGTCCTGCCTTCTCACCAGGTGCTCAATCACTGCTTCAAGCTGTGATTTAGCATTTCTGCTACAGCTGTTAATACATTTTGTCAATAGGAGACCCCAATACTCTGTAAGGATATGCCACATAAGTAACACAGAAGAGCAAGTAAGATCTCCACAAGCCAAGAGCCATAATTTATTATATTTAACAAAAACTGCTAGAAGAGCAGACGTGAAAAATGATGATGTAGTCTACAAAAAACTACATACTACAAACAATTTCCCACAGTACATTTCTCTATGTAACATCGTTATTATGACAAAGGTGTTGATATCAAACTGCCTCAACACACCTGATTTCTGAAGAGATAACAACTGATAGTCTGAATAAAGGAATCACTGAAATTGGCCTGTGCTGTTCTTTAGAAAACTCAGGACTCTTATTCAACTGCAAAAAGTCTACTGCCTTGCATCACAAGAAAATAAAAAGTGTACAAAATACTTATTTTACACTAAACTTTCATAGCTTGTTACTCCTACAATGGCAAAGCAAGTCCTGATGTTTCTTTGCATAGCAGCCTTTCATTACTTAAACCAGTGCAGGTGAAAATGGAGCAACGTATAATTCTTAGTATCTTTTTTTTCCTCCCCCTACAGAAAGAGATCTTCCAGTTGGCCTAGATCAAAAAATCATAACATGGGAGCTGGTGCAAAAAGAAAATTATCTAATAAAACTTGAACAAGAAAGAAAAGAAAGCAATGAAGAAAGGCTGAAGGCCACATCTAATAAGTATGTTACTCTGACCTACATTAAGTGAACCTTGCAGGACTTTAGATTTGCATGAGATAAAGGTTCAGGCACTTGTAAGGTTTATATGAAGAGTCTAATGGGATTGATGTTCTTCATGGAACGTTTTTCATGAACAAGCATCGCTTTGAGATGTTTTTTGATGTTGTTGAAGTATGTACAATTACAAACCTGTAGGCTCCAGCCAAACTTGCAGTTAAGCTCAAATTCATGAAGAAATGATGGAAGAATAGTTCTGTTGTTACACCACAGAGCATGTACTTCCATCCTCTATGGGAACATAACATACCTGGGAACAAAGCATTGATCAAAATCCAGTGAAATTGCCCTTTCCAAAACAGAATGATATTTAGACTTTTGAATGAAAATTTGTGATCTCTGAAATTATCCCCAGCCCATCCCCAGAAGAACTACTACTTTTGGCATTATGACATAAGACTACAATTTTACATGAGAAGTTCCTGGTATCAGATCTCAAATTTCATTTAAGTAACTGGGTCTCCATTTTAACAGTTATCTAAAATACCATCCCAACAGGAGCATCACTTACATTGGTTTAGTATTCTGACAAATAAAAGTGCAAAATTACCATTCAGAAGTTCACTTCTTTAAATAACAATGACATAAAGAGATACACGTTCTTGGAAAGTACTCTTCTCACTCTAATTTAACAGGCTCTTTATTCTTAATAATTTAGAATTATTATGTTGTTGAAATCAAACAGTAATTGTTTGTTACACATGAATGTGTGTAATTGCTCCTAAATAAAGGACATGATATCAGACGTAGCAGAGTCAGTAAGAGATCAGACAAGTTCAGATGACTACTACTGAGGCTGTGGTTTATTGTTGCTCTTAGGTGCTAGAAAACCCGTCTGTTTATTTGAAATCTTACATAACCTTCAGAAAGCCATACACTTAACTCTGCATTTGGGGAGCTTATGGGGAATCAGATGAGAGGAATAAGGAAGAGATGGAAGAAGAGGTAAAACATGTAGATGATGTGTGGACAGCTCAATTTGGAGGTATCATTTTCAAGTTCGCCACACAGTCCCTTTAGGGATTTATACACCAAACCAATTTCTGAAGATGAAACCTTGAAGAAATCAAATGGGTCATCAGCCCTTTATTAATGGAATATATATCATGGTCTTAATTTTCATGGTTGGATCAATTTACCTTTGAAATAGATGGGACATGACGGACTGGAAAGATATAGCTAAGCAGCCTTAACCACAAGCTGTATGATCACTATCATCTAAGTAAGTTCACAAAGAGCCCTTTGGCAGCAAGTACAGGAGGTTTGTACTGTGCTGTTCAGTAAATACTTACAGGAACCCTTCAAAGGGGCAAAACTTCTAGGGGGCTCTGAGGTGTCCCAGCAGCACAGAACTGCAAGCAGGGGGTCACAGATGTAGTGTAAGTTACTCATTTTCTGTGGTTTAGGATTTAATCGGAGGCATTTCTTTTTCACTCAGCAGTGCACCATTTTTGTTTCCACAGGGTGGATAATTTATCTAAATACCTCAGTGGATTGAAAGAGCAAGAAAAGAGGCTTAAAGTTATAGAATCCCAGGTAAGTCATATCAACATTATATCAACACTAGGATCTCACTGTTTCTTTCATTTTTCTGTGTGACTGTCCCCATTTTTTATCACTGATGGGGGTCTTTGACAGTGTTTGGTATACACTCTGTAGGGATAAAAGGAATAATCTGTATAATGACTTCACTTTCCTTATTTTATCTGTAATTACAACCATATAAAGCAGCTTTTCTAACCTCCCCTAGAAAGGGGAACACAGTTTCTTGCTCTCTTTGCTAGCGACTTCAGAAGTGTCTTCACCTGCAAATCTTCCACAGTCTTTTCCCTTTCTTCACCCAACCTTTTCTTACTTTAAAAGTGACAACATTGAAAATACCCATACTCTGTCTAATTTGACAGAGACTCATACTGGACATTGGTTTTCAAGTTTTCTTAGATACAACATACAGGCTTCTCAAAGGGAAGCGTTAACACATAAATGCTCAACAGGAATAATAGCAGGAAACCCTATCTCAAGCTTTTGATGGTAAACCCTTGGAACATAAATAAGCATTTGTTTAACAGTCTGACAATGTTGAGCATTATTGTGTGCTACATAGTAAAACTGTTATTGTTTACTTTGTTCCCAGAATTATCCAATGCAATTTTGGCCTAACCAAAAGTGACTTGCCTTAATGCTCCCGTTGCAGTTTCTCTCCCATTTCTTATCACCTTTATGGCTTCCTGGAAAAAGTAACACTATTCAATAAACAAAATTGAAACCAAATACAAGTTCAACAGGAACACATAATAAATGCTTTAATAAGGTTGTGCCAGAATGAGATAATGCAATATACTCACAAAATAAGGAAGACATTCAACACTGATCTTCCTCCAAGTCAGTTGAACAAAGCTGAGTATGATATTTCTGATGCTGCTTCCAGTTGCTATCTACATTGTCTTTCCTGTAAATTTAAGATTGGATGCAATACTACAAAAAATAACTGATGCAGAAATCACTGCCTGTTCTATAGATTTGCTACTGTACAGCTGTTATCTCCTCAATGGCAGATGTTTTAACCAAAACCAACCACTTCTGCAAGCAAACAGATCCAAACTACACATGTAAGTATTGAAAGCCATAGTGGAAAACCTAATTAACACAGCCAGGTGATTTCATACAGAAAAATGCAACAAAACCAAAAAAGACTGGAAAAGAAATACATAGGGAGGTGCAAAGTAGAATGCCTACAGGTAATGGAAATACAAACAACAAACAGAATATTCATGCGCCTTTTGCAAAATGTATCTAAAAGCTCGGGGGAATGGGAATGGACTATTGTTCCCTGCAGGTTAGAATGGCATCATGTAATTTTAAGGATATGTGGTTTCCTGAAAGGAGTGTCACTTGGGATTCTTTTTTTTTTTTTTCCTTTTTTTTTTTGAGTCAATGAGATAATACTACCAAGAAATTGACTATTGGACAATAATAACCATTAAAAAAAAAAATCACACTTTGTTTTAATCAACTCAGTTCATCTGCCTTTGGAGCTGCAATTCTTTCAGTCATTTAGTAACTTTGTCTTATGTCCCAGAACTCCACTTTTTGGAGTTTAAAAGATCAGAGGCAGAAACCAACTATATCTCAGCCTGTACAGGATAGCCAATTCAATAAATATTTTGAAATAGATAATTAAGAAAACAATCAAATATTTACTAATTACTATATATTACCAAAACAACAACAGCAAGAAGAACAAAAAAACAACCACAAACCCATCTCTCCAAAAACTTAAATCAAGCATGAGGGTACAACATGGGAAACAAGCAGCTGGAAACCCAAGTAAGTCTTGACATGACAAGACCTCAAAGCATTCCTGCAGGCAAAGGTGTGTTGGATCCCATGGAATATGTCAATTTTTCTTTGTCCACTTGTATTGACGTCAGTGAAGGTGGAGGGGAAATGAGATCTGTCTGAGGTTCCTGTAGCAAACCACAGATATACCAGAAACAAATAATTTGCAATTTTCCCAGCCATGGGAGGAAACATCAACATACTTAACCAGGTATATTATTCTAATTTTAAGCTTAGGCAAAGGCAGCTTAGAAAAATATTTTCTTTCATACTACCTCAGGATGCATAGCAAGTTATAATATTCTGAAAATACTGAAAGGAATTATCGGTGGAAATTGAAGTCTATTGATAAACAAGCAGATTTGATCCTAACTGCAGCCCTGTCTTACACCAGTTTGCTACAACCAGCTTCTCAAGAGTCGAACTAACCTCATATTTGACTTAATTTTGGTAGAAGTTTTCAAAGCACATAATACAATGCTTCATTATAAGCATTCCAGTAAGAAAAACGGTCCTATAGCACATTACCCAAACTATTTTAATACTGTGTTACATAGAGATTTAAACAGCTGAGGAAAAATAGAAGAAAAAAAACCCAAGAAACCTGTTTTTATCGTTTACCGAACAAACATGAAGTACTACAACCTACAGTATAATTTTACTATGGGTTATTTCCAACATTTTAAAGTTTCCTAATTACTATTGTGTAACCCTTGTCCTAAATCTTTGAAGAAACACATAACTTTTACAATCCTACCAGGTTTGAGAAATGCCAACAGTGAAGTGCCTTTGCCAGAAAGGGCTGAAAGAGAAGAGAGTGCAGATCCAACTGAGGCTGACGTCACATACATCGATAATTAAATTTTATCCTCATTTATTTGGATTGAACCCTTTGCCCTGCTGAATTACCACCAAAGTAAAATCCTGATGTCAGGAAGGCACAAGACCCAAACCTTGGTATCCTCACACTTTATGAGAAATAATACTAATGTTTGACACTGTTGGGGATTTCTTGAGCTTTCTTCCCTACAGCTCCTCCATTGACTTTTTCTCCCTTGCTCCCCTCCACAAATAGCACTAGGTCCAGGATGACAACCACCTTGTTTTCTACATACTCTGTTCCCAAAGTTCCATACTCTCAATCACACTTCATCATCACTAATTTTCCTGTTCTTTCCAAAGGAGTTTCCCCTTTAAAGAGCAATCATTTCCTCACTAAAAACCAACCCACTTCCTATGCCAAGAAAGCAAGCTTGCATTTATGAGTTGCTTTGAAAAGAAGAAAGTTTCCACAGGAAAGAAGGGTCCTGGGATACCGACTTCTTATACAATTCACACAGTTCCTAGAGATCTTGTAACTCTTAAATGATTGCACTTACCGCTTTCTCCTCCCACTTCTGGCTCCCTTCCCTGGCGGTTCATTAATGCAGGCTCCTCACTAATCCCCAAAAACTCACTGCGTGCTCCTCAAATCTTCAGTGGCGTGCAGACAGTTTCCAAACACAAAGCCGGTGACCCTCACAGTCAGACCCCCAGCTTCTGCTGCTTGCTTTTCCAGTTCAATGCCAGATCATATACCTGCTGTCAGCACACTGCTACTCTAAGAAGACAACACCCTTGCATCTACAGCTAAGCAATTCTCTGACTTTGTTCTGTTTTTCTCTCAAAGCTCAGGAAAAAAAAAAAATAAATAAAATAAAAGCAAGAATATGTAGCAAGAATTTTCTTAGAAACTATGAATTTGGACTGACGGCCATTTTTTGCATTACTTCAACTGATGTACCTTTCTAGCACACAAATGTTAGCTGGCTTTATTATAATTCTGTATGAGAAGATATACAAATAAAATGAGCTTGACTGCTGTGCTTCAATGGGAATTTTCTTTGCACCAATATAAACAGTGTCAAAAAATGGAAATAAGCAGTGGGTTGTGGTCACACTCTGATAAGCTTCAACTGAATTTCTTCATCATATTAGAACACTGCTTGTACACAACAAAGATAAGTTGCAAGAAAACTCTCTATTGCCACATATCTCAATACAGATTTGGGGGAAAAAAAAAGCTCAGATGTGATCAGAATGCCTTTCAACAGGAGTTTTTAATTAATAGAAATTAATCTTATGATTTCTTCGTGACTGTCCAGCTTATTCAGCTGCACCTCTGACCATAGTGATGCCATTAACAATGACAAACTTGGATCCTGTGCTAAATGCTCTTCACAATAGGCAAAGGGTAAGTTGTAAAACAAGTATGATTGTACTGAGCTACATTGTTTGTTAGGAAATAAGGTGTGTATTACAATCTGCAACCCGCTGTATTCTTCTCAACCACTTCCTTTCTGATACAGCTATTTTTGTTGTTGATCTGATTCAGTCTATCAGGTGATTATGTATTGTAAAACCATCAAAACGTTAACTGTGAATTTTAGATTCTAAACCTTAAGAAGCTGAAGGAAAGTTATAAGACGTTAAACTGAGACTAACATTCCAGATTCTAGGTGATCTAAACAGTCCTCAAATAAATGGAGTAGTCATTTGAACTCCTATATTTGCATTAATATCAGTACAGTTCAAAGAGATGCAGAAATCAAAATACAGCTGAAAGTTTATTGAATTCCAAAGTAAAAAGCACCCAGTTCTACAAACACCCTGTTCCCACCAAATGTACACCAAGAAATGTGGAAGCATCATCACCAGCCATCTGGAAAGGCTAAACAAATATGCAGGCAAAAAAATCAACACATCATAGTACTAAGAGAAGTTGTTGCATAACTGATCTACACTCAACATGAAGAGCCTTGGCTGAAGTGATCTTCACTGTGTCTTTACTAGAATGTTTTCCAAAGTTGTGCCCATCTGCAAGAAAAATGGTATTTTCTTAACCTCTTTTTTTCATGTAACAGTAAGTTAAATATTTGACATCATATTAAAAAGTAGTTGGTTTGCCAGTTCCCACCTGAGCCCTCTCATGCTGTACTCTCAATCTCAAAGAGAATGAAAAAAGAACAGGTCAGGAGAAATCAAATCTAGTGGAAGACTTGGTTTTATTTTCATTGTTTAAACAACTCTACATGATAATCTCATCACCTTTGTTCCCAGATTCTAGAGGACTTAAGAAAAGCTCTAAAACTGGGGTAAGGAGGATGCCTTGCAACATTCTAGCTAAGAGTTTTTTTCTGTGGTGTTCATGATGACTTGAGCTCCCCAGGGAGCTGCTCAAGCAAACAAAGCACGCTTTATTCTCTCTTGAGAGACTACAACTATCCTTTGCCTGCAGAGTTCTCACTAACAAAGTCTGTAATGTATTTTTGGTAACTTAATTTCTAAAAATGGAAGTGGTCTGGATAGCTATAAAGCAAACAGTTAGTAAAACAAAATGGTATCACATGGGTCCCGGTTAAAAAAAATATATAGATAGATATATAACAACAAAACCAAGCATATCCCAAGAGTATACAAATTCTTGCATGTTTCTGATTTGTTCCATCACTCAAGACTCTTCTTCCTCTCCTTCATCATCTACTTTAGGTCGGAAGTTTTTCCTATTTCTCTTCTTGCTGCAATGGAATCCAACTTTTTCTGCCAATGGCTCTTCACCCACACCATGCTCACTTTCTGTATTCAGGTTCTCCACCATCAGGCACCCTTCCTCCTCTGTTGCTTTTCTACTACCACCACCTAAGTGTCCCAGCTCTACCTTATCCTCCTCCCTCAAGTCATCAGTCTTTGCAAATTTTCCTTTCAGATCTGTTTTGATGTGTTTCTTATCACTCTCTCCTGCCAATATTTTCTTTTCTAGTCCATCAACACCCCTTTTTGCAGGTTTGGTGAATACAATCCTCCCAGCTCCACAGCTGGAAGGGTCCTGGTTGAAACATGGGGTGTAGCTATCTTGGGCAGCTAGACTTTGTTCCTCTCCTCTTTTCTTCAAGCCCTCTAGAAATTCCATGGCCACCGCCCTGTTAGTCTTGTCACTAGACTCTGACACCCCATCTAGGCTGTATTTGGTCCAGCGCTCTGGGTGTGCCACATAGTCAGGCACTGCTGGAGACATCCTAGGAGCCTGCACTGATCTGGTTGGCTTTCCAAAGCTTTCTGATACCACATTACTTGACACAGTAGTTGGAGGTAAGGGACGTTTAAATCTCCCATCAACAACATTATCTTCAGACATTGAGGGCACAGACAATTTAGCTGCCTCTTCCAAGCAATCAAAAATACTCTGGCTGCGGAGAGAGAATGTAGAACTCATGCCTTTCAGATGGAACGGCTGAACAGGAGATCTCTCAGTGTTGTCTGATGGGTCAGCAGCATCCCCTGATCTGTAATCGCCATCATCTACAGATGGATCCTCAGGAGATATTGTATTAACTTCTGCTTCATCTGCTAACCCTAAATCATCAGAATCAGAATCGCTGAGTGACACCGTGTCAGAGGGTTGAGCTCCTTCATAGTCTGCAGCACTGGCAGCCTCAGTGCCTAGAAAGGGTTTACCATCATCCTGGTCTCCCATCTTTGAGATATCACTCTACTGAAGTCCTTGATGTAGGCCCAGGAACGCCTGTATGTATGGTTTTCCAAATGCCCCGCAACTTTAATGCCTACAATACAAAGAAGCATGAAAATTCAATTGCACAATGAGAATCACACATATGGCCATCACTCAAGGACAGGCCTGATATTACTACAATACCACAGTACATTACCATGGAATGAATGCACGTTAATATTAAAGACTTACACAAAACTCAGTACAAGAATACAAAGTAATTATAAATAGTAATGCCTACTGAATTTCATTAAAGGTATCAGCAAGACCGATTGCTAAAAGATGAGCAAAAGTGTTTTGAACATAACTGTTCCACACATCTTCCAAGAACAGCAGTGATTCCCTCCAAAGTACACCATGCATTTACCATATCACATAAATTCATCACAACACATCCTAATCTCTTACACTTTCTTTTGTCTGTTACAGCTCTTCATTGCCAACTTACATCCAGCCGCAATCACATTCTACCTATTAAAAAGGGTGCTGCTGCTGATCAAGGAATGTGGCAGAACAGCCTGTAATGTGTCAGGGCTACAGTTTTGCGTTAGCTTTAAACTGACAAAGTACAAGGTCCACTCCTTCCTTGGCTTTAAGCTTTTATGTTATTACTAGACTGTTGTGATCACATGATGAGCGAGCTTGAGAAATGAATTGAGAAGGATTATGAAAGCTAATTGCACATGCCATGCTTGTGTGAGCACACTGGAAACAAGGGGAGTATGCAACCAAGGGTCAGCAAGAACTGGCCATTTGGTCAATCAAAAGATAAAGTGACCTGAGTTTCAGTACAGGCTGAAACACCCTACTGCCTGCTTGAAGACAGCCCTACAGAACTGAGGCAGTTGATAATCACACCACACTGCTTGCTGAGCAGTCAAAAATAGAATTGGCAAACATACACCTCAGTTCAGCTCTCCAAAATATGAATTAGGAAAAGAGTTCTTATTTACTATTAGATTAAGTTAAACGACACAATTATAGGTTCTTCTGAAAAGCTGCAGTAAACAGACGTGGGAAGTCTGCTGGTCACTCACTTTCTCTTGAGACTGAGTCAGCTTTCCCTCCCGAGGGTCAGTTAAAGCCACCAAAGATCTCAGCACTTCCACCCTAGAAAACAAACATTTCCATCAAGATACTGGAAATGTAGTTTTAAAATGAGTTTTGAAAATAATTCTTTCTCCCTGAGTCATCCAAAGCTACAGAGCTGAGTTCTAAATCTGACACAAACTCGAGCTCGCATGAAAGTCTTCAGATAATCCTGAATATTGGCAAAAGAACAGCACAAACTAGGGGGCTCCATTACAGTTACACAGTCTCCACATTCACATCACCAAGCCTTATTTTGTACAACAGAAGACAGGCTTTTAAAAAAAACCAAAACTGTAATTTACACGTGCAGTAAACAATTAGTAAATGTAGTGTAGTTGTAAATGTAGTTAAGTGCAGCCAAGGAAATACTGTAGCAGTAGTTATGCACTGGAGGTACTACATGCCACTGGAAAAGAGACCCAGGATACCACAGAGATGTCTGCAAAGAAGGGTTATATTCACCATTGGGGACAGATCTGCATGAGACATTAATATGTGGGGAAACTTCTAAAGAACTGAAGGGCCTGAATGCTGTGTTGTGTGCAATCTGGCTGTATTTGACTAAGGGAGCTGATGGTTGCCTTTAGTGCAATCCCTACATGCAACATAATCTGAAGGTCCTGCATCTTTCTGTTTAGTTTTATAACATGTGAAAGAAACAACTGCAACTCAAAAGAGACACCAAGAAGCACGGCTGAGCAAAACAGCTGTTTCAGGCTACGAACGGGGGCACCTCTTTTCTAAGAGCATTTATACAGAAAGGCAAAGAACATCTGAACAGTGCTAATACCAAACACGCAGATGCTGACAGCACACCCGACTCACACGGTCGTTAAAGCAACGTGGGCACGGCACAGCGCGGACAGGCCCGCGTTTCTCTGTCTAGGACGTTCTCCATCAGCCTCTCCCATCCTGGCCTCTGGCTCTTCTCGTCCTCCTGCACCTGCGAGGCAAACGCAGAGCTCCGTTACCCCAAACCTCGGCCACGACCCCGCTCTCCTCGCAAAGACAGCGCTACGGCACAGCCCACCGCCTCGCCCGGCACCACGGGCCCATCAATCGCACTCCTTGCCAGCTCAGGGCCCAGCTCCCCTGCCCGCACCGGGATCTTCCTGGCTCTCCTCCACACCGAGGGGCAGACATTCCCACCTCCCCCCCAGCCGGGCTGCTGAAGAAACACCCCGTACCCCGAAGCTGCGCAGGCCCGGCGCCCGCTCACAGCGCCGTCCGCCTTTCCCGCCTGTCGTTCTCCTCACGCCCGCAGCGACAGCACCTGCCCGGGGCGCGCTGGGACACCGAGTTCCCACCGAGCGCCATAGCGCCGCAGCACGCGGCACCGAGACTACAATTCCCAGAAGGCAAAGCGGCGGGGACAGGAACGGGAAGCGGTGGTACGCCCCAGCCCCTCTTCCGCGTCGCCTCGCTTTGCATCCTGGGAGTGGTAGTTGCCCACGCTTTCCCCGTTGGGGGCCATTTTGAGAGCGGCGGCGCGGAGGCGCGGCGGGACTACAGCTCCCAGGACGCACCGCTGCCCTCCGCCAGCTGCTCGCCCGCCATTTTGCAGCCTGTGAAGCAGCGCGGGTGGCCCCGCCTCTCCCAAACCGTGTGGAAAAAACATGTTAGGCGTTGGTTTTGTCGTCGTCGCTTGGGCTTGGCAGCAGTCAGCGCTTCAGAGGAAGTGTGGAGTTTTAATTTTTTTACTTGCGTGTACTTTATAGCCAGAAAGCCTGCAGTCACTGCAGTGTGAGACAAGTGCCCAGCCAAAAGCAAGTTTCCATCCTTTGTCCCAGAAGAACATTTTTTGTGTGTGTATCAAGATGTGGAATTCTGTCGGAACACGTTTTATTGGTGTTGGCTGAGGCCAGCTGGTTCTTTTCCCCCTTCGTTCAGCTAAAAGCTTAAAATGCTGCAGTGGAAATGCACATCCCAAGCGGCTTTCCCCTCAGCCCGGCTGCCCTCACATGTGGTGCTGTGGCCTGCAGCGCCCAGCCACACCTGGTCTCCAGGCCAGCGCTCACACACACTGTTTGTTCTCCATAAATGTTTTACAAGCATTGATAAATGTTGGTTAGTGCCACATTTTTCTTTTTTGTGTGTGTGCAGGGAGGAATTCAGCGACACATTTTCACTTCATCTGCGCTTCCGTGTCAGGCGCCATTTTGTCAGACTGCCCCTCTGCTGCCAGCTGTCACATGGCAACAACATGTAATGAAATACTGGTGGGAAGGTTCAATCTCTGCTGCTGTACCACCACCGTCCACCCCTGACATCATGGGCCAACGTAATAAAAACAGGAGGCATTATTTTCGGAGCAGCCCTTGTTAAAAAAAAATATATATATATAAATGTATATAGGTAACAAAACTTATTATTAAAACATCAAAGAGAGCAACAAAAAACTAGTGGGATGTTTGACTTTGTTTTTGTGAAACTGATGCATCACTGTTGTTCAGTGGAAGCAGTTATAATTCTTAGCGAGTTCTCAAGGTGTTTGTGAGAGATTTCTTATGAATGTTTACTGCACGTCACTGTTGAAAATAGTTGTTCACAAATGTATGTGCTAACAAAAAACAATGACATAAGTAAGGCGTGATTGTGAAGCATGGGATATTTTTCTAATAATGAAGCCCTGCCTTGTCTGGTGTCGACGCCACATTCACACACACACAGCCATGCCATCCGCACCCAGTTGCACCCCAGGGTCCAATTGCAGATTCATGTGCTGCAGGTGAGGCTGCGCTGCTCCTGAGAAGGTCACACCAAGTCACTTCCAGAGGGGCCTCACCACAAGACATCCCTCACATAAGCTATTTCATTTGCATTGTCAGTTTTTTAAATATCTCCTTCTGCCTTCTGGAGCGTTGCTAACTGCAGTAATTTATGAGATGAGGGCTACCTCTCGGAACACGTTTGGCAGCAGCACCAAAGTTAGCATAAAATGTCTTTCGTCTGGCTGGAGCCAGGCTGGAGTTCTATAACAGCGGCTCTAAAGATGTTTCCCCATTTGGTGATCCTTTCCTTAAACATATACACATATATAGTGCAGGCACAATCAGATGGGTTCCTGACTGTAGGGAAGAGAGAGGAAAGCAGAGCCCTCTGCCATGTAAGCAGGAACAGAAGTGAGGAGGGAAGTCACAGGCAAAGGCAGGCGTTGGACAGGCGAGACACAGACAGTGGCTGAGGGCTAGGCCTGCTGAGTAACCCTGTCTGGGCATACCAGCAGCAGGCAAGGAAAGGATGTGCAGTAAGCACTGTCATGCCCTATTTTTGTAAGGGTGGAGACAAGCAGCATAAGCCATGGATGTGTTTTTGTTTTTGGTTTTTTTTTGCCAGGATGCAGTTGATGGCCAAGGTTACTACAGCAGCTGTCTGTACCCTTTTTCCCCTTTCCTGTCGTTGTGCTGAAGATGAGTCTCACACACTGCAGAGAACTGGGAATGAGCTGTGCTTTTCTCTGCTGACTGAAGACAAGACAGTCCACGATGGTGAATGTGCTGTTGTGTTGGGATTTTTGCTATTGCTTGGTGACAGCTGAAATAAAAATAATGAGTCAGATCCTAAAGACGAACAGATGGTGAAGTGTTTCCCCTAGCCAGCGTGAACTAAGATGGCTTGAAGAGGGGTGGGGGGCTGGACATGGCTGTATGTGCCATCCCAGGACATTTTCCAAGCAAGTACACTGTGCCTGGAGCAGGCTCAGCTCTTCCACAGGCCCTATGCCTCTGTGGGAAGCAGTGCGTCTCCACTCAGCCCTGCTGCTGGGAGCCTGTGTTCCTTTCTTGCACATAAATCTGCTGTTGGCCCCTATCCGGTGACTGTTTCCGCTGCTCAATTGGCAGGCTCCAGCCCCAGCCCATGCTCTGGAGCCTTCTGCGCTCAGAGCCTGGGAGAGTCTGCCTGCCCTTCTCTTCATGGGCATAGGAAACTGGCAGGCAATTCCCCAACAGCCACTGTGATAATGAAGACCAAGCAGAGCAATCCAATGCATTTTCTCCATCTCATGCACCCAGAACAACTGTGGACATGAGTTTGGTATGGCCGTGTTCAGCTTGATGCCAGAGTTCATGAGGGGAAGTGGAGAAGGAAAGGAGCATTTTCCTGTAGGTAAAAATCACAAGCACAGCAATGCACAGCATGTCCTCCTCTGCTGGAAGACTGCAGTTGCACTGAGCCAGAATGAGTAAAGGCTGGGGGAAATAATCATCTGACCTCTCCTATTTACAAGAAGGAAAGCCTATAAATATCTTTGAAACCCTGTGGGATGTTTCCAGGATTTGGTGCTCGACACTGCCTTTCTCCTACATCAGTTTTTGCTTACCTGTTTTACTTTGTGCTTTCTTTTGGCCCTGGCTCACATGCAAGCAGATTTGATTTATTCCAGTGCTGTTTATTCACAGTAGAGTTTTTTTTCTCTGCTAGGTGAGCTGTGTAAAATTAACTCATGTGGAGGGAAAATTCCTAACGAGGACAGGTACCAACCTGACTCTTCCCAGTAACAAAGTTACTGCCAACCTGTAGGGAGAACCTGCAATTGTTTTCTGTTAGGGACATTTTGTGTGTAAGAGAGAATTTGCCTGGCCTTGCACCACCACATTTTGGGTGCTCACCAAACCTCTGTTTGAACATGAGGGGATTCCCTAGCAAAAACAGGGCCAAGAAACACTAAGAAAGAAAGGAAAATAAAAAAAATAAAAATAAAAATAAAAGTGATTAAACTGTAATAAGAAATATTACTTGCAACCACCAGACAAGAGGGGTTCATGGAATCCCAGCTGAGAAATGCCAGGAAGCCCATCTTCCCATGCCTAGCTACTGCAGTTATATACCCACTGTAATGTATCTGCATGTGGGAAGATGTGGGCTTTCCAGCATTTTTAGCAGCTGAGTGGTGCTTGCTTTCTTCTCCACCTCCCTGGGCTCTGAAATGGAAGCAGCGGGCTGCCTGCAACAGGCAAGCTGCTAGAGGTCAGCTGAAATATTTACACCACCGGAGTGCATCTTTGTGTATCTACCTCCTGCTGAGCTCCTGCCCTGTGCAGGACAGTGTGATGATCTGCAGGCCAAAACTGAGGAATGGTCAGGCAGAAATCACAGAAATTAACGCTGCACTCTTAACTTCTGTTTGGTGCATATGAGATTAGGGGATTCTAGCCTGTGTCTATCACTTAATCGAGCACTTGGCATGCAGTTAATTATGTTTGCCTTTCCCCTTCAGCACCCACTAATGCCCAGCAAAGACCACAGCGGCTCAGAGCAGGAATTTGAGTGCAGCAACTGAGACATTCATCTCTGAGCCAGGCAAGTGGAGCTGGCAGCTGGAGGAGAGGGAGGGAGGGTGCCTTCCCCTGCAGCAACCGCGGCTGTAAACAGCTCTGTATGGGAGAGCTGCCTGCTCCCAGTACCCCATGGGAGTACAGTACAATGTAGTTAAAGCTCAGACAACATCTAAACACAGAATGGACATCAGCAATTTATACCTTTGCTGCTAGTCCTGGCCCTCTTAATAGGAAGCAATTAGACACATTGCTACTGGTAACACAAACAGCCCAGAATAGGCTTAGGAAATAGAGCTGCCCAAAGCAAAAAATACCTCCAAAACTTCTCATTAGAAATGCTCTAGAGAGTTCTTTTAAAAACAGTTGGTGGGGGCAGAGGATGAACAGAAAGGATTCTGCTGGGAAAAGCCGAAATTAGTATACAATTGTTTGACCAAAAAAAAAAAAAAATTAAAAAAAATAAAATTAAAATTAAAACCCTCCAAAACAATATTTTCAAGTTAATATTCCTAGGAATCAGGAGTCTCCAGTAACACCTCCAGTGAGTTGGCCCTTCCTTTCTAAGTCCTTCAACCCTCTGGATAAGAAACTTTTTCTCAAAAAAAAAGGCCAAGCTGTGGCTGCTGGTGTAATCTGAGAAGGACAGGGCTTCAGGCTTTCCACCCACCCTTCCCCGCACGGTGGTTTATCCCTGCTGCTCACATACTCCTACGCAGCAGGACCGCTGTTCTCCGAGAATAACCAGCTCCTTCCCTGAGCAACACCTTAAAAGGGCCTGGTTTGCCCATTTCTCTCTCAGCATCCCAGCTCAAGCATCACATACAACTCATCTGCTTCAAGCATGTGTTAATGCTTAGACCTGAAGTGCCAACAGGGCACAGCATTCAGCTGGGGAAGCTTTAGGATCCCAGCTATGTTTCCAGGCTTGAGTCCCAAGGCATACAGCCCAGATGCCAAATACGTGCAGTGCTTTGCCAGTTTGTTTCCACTATCGTCTCTCTCCCTGTTTAACACCAGCTCAAGTCTGACAGTAATACACATCAGTGTAACATTAGCTCCAAAAAGGCAGGAATAATTTCATCCCCATGTGGAGCAGCACCACTGTCCAAACATTCTGAGGCACAAAGTGAACAGCATCGCACTCACGGGAAACCACCTGGAAGGTCAGCTAAGGACTGCATTCCCTGCAGCCTGAGTCCTGCTTCGAAGCGAGAACAAGACAACCCTGTTTCCTTGGAAGATGTGGCAGAAACTGGTACGTGATGGAAAGAAACAAGATCTGACAACACATCATCAAAAATCCACTAACAAGGGAGTGGTTTGCTTTGTTTCTTTTTTAATTGTTTTTAAATATCACTTTTTTTTTTTTTTTTCTTTCCAGAAGTCTTTATGTCCGACTCCATTAACATTCAGGTAAACAAGTGAAAGAACAACAGATGGGCACGATCTCATAGTACAGGCGCAGCTGCTGCAAGCAGGGAGCAAGGCTCTCCATCCCTCTCTGCACCAGCACAGGCGATGGCCATGGGACAGCCATGCTTCAAATGCAGCAAGGAGTCCAAGCCAGGACAAGACAGAAAGGTGGTTGCTGGATTGCAGTGCTTGGCCTCCTCCCTCACTGCTCCTCTGATGGCACAGAGCAGCAGGCGGTAGGAGCTGCAGGGATTCTACCAGACCATCCGTACAAACAGCCCCAAGATGGAAGGCAGCAGAGGGCTTTGGGGCCTATTTCCCCATTTTGGGTCACTTTAGAAGCTCCTTAGGCATGCATGCCACTGCCACCACAACCCCAACCCTGAATTTCAACAGTCACACATTCTGCAATACACATTAGCTTCCCCAGAGCTGCAACCCCATTCATTTTTCAGCACCATTCCGGCCACATCCCCGGCCTACCGCCCCTCCCTGAGGCTGCTAAAGCCTGGTTCACAGAGCATCCTGGTGTTAACTGGTTGTAAAATCGCAAAGGTTCATCACACTATGCACACTATGAGAAATGTTTATTAAATTGATTTCTGTCTTGTTTCTTAAAAAAAAAAAAAAAGGCAAAAAAAATTGTTAAACACACTGCTTTGTGGCATGCTCCACAGTATGAAAAAATCCCAAGCATTCAGTTGAGCTGTCAGCAGCTCTGTTTGACTTTTCCATGTGGTCTTTGAACTCAGACCTGGACAGTTCACTTACCTCCTCCCCACAGCCTCCCTCCTCCCCCTCACTCTGCTTGCAGCCTCTTGCTTCAGAAAGATGCTTCCTTGAAGAGGGAGGGTTTGTATGCATCACCCACAATTTCATCTGCAGCCCCTCTGGGTCAAACCGTACAACTGAACATGAGCACTCTCAGCTGAACTCCAAAGAAAGTGCACCTCTCTCCCCACAGAACTCCTTCAGCCCCTCCCATGACATCCCCATCAGCACCCACGGGGACAGGAGGTGGCACATGATCTGAGCAGACACCTTGCTGCCCTCCCTGCTCCCACAGCCCCAACTCCCTCAGTGAGCACCACTTTTCTCCCGGTTGCTCCTGCATGGGACAGCCTGGATCCCTGAAGCTATACCATCCAAGGACATGTCTGACCTGCATCGAGTTCTCTGCAGGGAGACCCAGTCCATCTTCAAACAGAGCTGCAGCTACTTACACAGCATCAACTGAATACTGAACAATATCAAAAACACGGTACAAGGAAAGAAAACAGAATTTAAATGCTTAATGGCATATTTATACACATTTATCAACAGTCAACGAAAAAGGCGGCGAGTTACACATCCATTCTGTATGCTGACAATCCTGATGCACATATATGTAAACACACATGCTTGGCCGATGCATACATCTACAGCCACAGAGTAGATGACCTGAAGGAGCTATGCTGGGGAGCCTGGAAGGGGTTACCTACTGCAAACCCGAGCCTCATTCTCCACGTGCACAAAGTGAACATTCAGGGCAGTGTTGCTTTAAGGCTGTTTCTAAGGCTGAATCTTTTCTCCTCCAAACCCCCTCAAAACAAAGGTCGGTTGAAGCACGCCCTCCTCTTACCTAGCGCAATTTTATATATTTTTCTCCCTCTATATAATTCTTAAAGGCCCTATATACTAAAAGGCAGGAATGGGAAGGGGGTGAGCAGAAGGGGAGAAAAGCCACTGCAGGGATCAGCTTGCCCCACTGCAGGAATTTCCTGTTCCGTTTTGGCATCCATGTGCCTCGGACAAGGTGCTCAAACTGACCACAACTCTCCCTCCTCATCTTATTTGGAGCTCCTCCCCGCGATGTGAAGGTAAGGGGAGAGTGAAATCCTCAAAGAAACCAAAATATTCCTGAAGTGAGGAAGGTGGACTGCAACTTTTACATCTTCCCCTTTCCTGCTTCAATGCGGCAAAGAGCTGAGAGATGCTAAGATTTCCAGCTCAAATGCCCATTTGGACTAAGGAAAAGGCTTTGCTTAAAAATATATATCTATAGAACTATACACATAGATCATCTTTTTAGAGACACTCTGATTTTATTACATAGATCCTGGGTCACTCTTCCCCTCTATGTACACGGTAAGAGTGGCATACAACAGAAGCCACATATATCTAATTGGCAACCAGCGCTTACCAGAGCACAGGAAAGTGTTTGACTGGTGCAATAATCCTGAATTCCCTTGTTTTGGTAAGCTGATCTCTAGGTACTGTAACTGAAAATGAAAGATCTTAAGAGAGAAACAATTCTTAAAATTCTTTTGCAAAAATCAGGCTATGAAATTTTCCCAGCAATGCTACAGAGTGCGACAATATACTTTAAGCAGGGAAAATTTCACTGAGCAGAAGAGTGATGCAAAGATGAAATTTTAAAGTGTATATGTATACAGCTGGGAACCCCTGTAAGTCATCCTGCAGTGTGTAAATATAGGATTTTTAAGGTTAAGGACTTTTCTTCTTCTTTTTTAAAAAAATCTTGCTTTTTTTTTTTTTTTCCCAATATCATTTGTATCTAAGCATCAGTTGGAAAGCTCTGTACAATACTAGATTTGCTCCAGAAATTTATGTCTATAAACATTCAGTGAGGTTTAAAAAAAAATATATATAGAACAACTTAATTTTCAGGATGTTCTGTTAGAAGAACTGGGAGTCAATTCATCCCCAGCCACTGACCCTTTAACGTGACAGATCACTGGAAATGAACCAATTTATAAAGTCACAGCTCACAGAAAAACAAACCGTAAAAAAAAAAAAGAAAAAAAAAAAGCTATGAAAATCTTCTACTTTCAGAGAGCAAAAAAATGTCAGCATGACCTGCGGTAAGAGATTACCTAGCAATGCAAACAGATCTGATAGGAGCATTCACGTCTATCTCGCCGGGACACACTGCACCCGGCCAACTGGGTCTGCTCCCCTTACTCTCTCCTAGGCTTCCCAGACAACAGTCTGGAAATGCTGGGAGTTAGGATGATGGTAGGAAAAGAAAACAAATGACCAAAAAAGCTAAATCCAGCTTCAGCATCAAACTATGCATATATAAAAATAATAATAATAATAATAAAAAAAACAGTCTGTGTTGAAAGAGTAAAAAGCAAGGCAAAGATTTCTGATAACAGGCTGCAGCCTTTTCCTCTGTACATCCTCCACCACTGTTATTTCTGAATTTTGGGGCTGGGGGGAAGGGGGAGGAAGAAGTAGATCTGCTACAGCAGCTTTCCTTATCACACAAAACTGATGTGTAACTAACTGAGCCACAAGGATACGGGAAAGTTTTATTTATTTAAAAAAAAAAAAGTACTTCAAAATAAAAATGATAAGTACTGTATGGTAATATTGGAAGTTTTTATATACATTGTTTTCTTTGTCTTTTGTTGAAATGTCTCCTGGTCACTTGGTGGCACTTGGGGTCCCCTCCAGCGCCGTCTGCCCTGCTCCCCCCTTCCCCTCCCCGCTCTCACACCTCAGTAGACGGAGCTGTTCCTTATGCCGCAGCACAGCACCATGCTCAGGATCATTTCGAAGATCTGTCAGGAGACACAAAGCCACCAGTGAGGTGCTGATCCCCAAGACATGGGAGCTCCCCTCTCTTGAAGCTAGAGATTAAGACATTCTCATGTTCCACACCTTCCAAGTAAACACTCTCATGCCAGAGATAAGGCAGAGATGTCTCTGCTGCCATTTCTTCAAGGATCTGGCCAATATGAGATAAGATCTCCAGTGCCACTGAGAACCAGGGAGAAAATTCCTTCCTGCTGCAGGACCCCAGAGGTCAGGCACCACAGCAGGAAGAAGGACCAGCATCGGAGGCAGCAAGGATGGATGAGCTGCAGCCCCCTACCCTTCTAGAAGGGCCTGTGTGTGGTCCTGCTGGCTGGGCACCCACTCAAACAAGATACTGGGGTCACGAAGCCTGCAGTCCTGCTGCATACCAGAGTGGCTGTGGTGCAGAGGGCTTGCACTGCATTGGGTCTGCTGGGTGGGGGTCCAGCTTCCTACTTCCCACCCACACTGCAGTGATGCTTACCATGATCACAGCAACCACGATGGCAGCAATGCCGATCAGGTACAGCTTCCCAGAGAAGAGCTCATCAATCTTTTTGTGGCAGCTTGCGTCAGCCTGAAGCAGAGAACCAAATGGTCAGCACCTGCTGTCTTCCCACCTTCCCCAGGCATCGAAAAAAGCAGTCTGAGGTCCCTGCTTTCCCCCCGTCCAATCATGTTTATGGGTCCTGGCTCCAGGATTCCCCACTGGATGTGAGCTCCTCAAGCAGGAGCAGCACAGGAAGTATCAACAGGAACCTGATGTCCCTCTACACAATCTCCAAATAAACAACTGCTCTACCCTGTATCCAGATCCCAAATAAAGCCTCAGCTTTCCGTGGCAGTTCTAAGGGCAGAGTAGCCAGTCCTACCTGCAGCAAGCCTTTCAGGAAGTCCTTCGAGCACAAGTCATCTCTCCACAGAGGAGTGAGTGTTCCAACCACAGCATCAGGACCACAGCAGTCCAACTGCAAAGAGAAGGGAAAAACAGGTTAGAAGACAGCAATCCCTCTCCTGCAATGCATTCCTCACCACTAAACATCTCCAAAAGCCACCTAAGACTTTGGAGGCATCTTGGATGTGTGTGAGGGGCAGGGGGAGGAAGAGGAGGAAGGCAAGAAGAAGAAACAACTCTCCAAATTCAACTTTTTTCTTCACATGCAGGGCAGCTGCTTCCTACAGTGATCCCAGACATGTCTGGCCTCATATCCTGGAGGAGAATGAATACAGCTCACTCCAGAGATTTGCTTCCTGCTGAGCAGAGGAAGTCTCAAATGTAGCCCCTCAGAGCAACATTTCTCTTCCACTGAGTTTCACTTGATTTAGAGTGCTAAGGTAAATTAAAAGCAGTTTTATTTAAGCTCAGGCCACACTTCCTCGCACAGTGTGAAGGACACAATATGTAAGAAGCTGCAGCATTGTTACTTGGCATTTAAGAAGAGGCAGCCTTACAGGCTAGGGCCCGAATGAAGCATCATCTGCTTTGGACACTGCTTTTCCTATCCATTTTCCTGACCACAGTTTCTCCTCCTTCCTCCCACACTCATTTCCTCTGGCTGCAAGGAAATTCCTACGCAGAGGAGCTTTTTTTTTTTTCCATAGAGCTTGGAAAGCAGGCAGCAAAAGCCTAGCAAGAACAGACTTGCTTCACCTCAATCCTAAGCACTAATAATGCAGTGCTGTCCTCACTCCCTGCCCTGCAGGTGAATTTAATGCCTCTTTTTCCTTGGGGAGCATTTTAAGTACAGTGTGGCACGACAGACCCCGTTCCCCAGCAGTTGCCAACTGTGTGCAGCTGGAGCCTCACCGTTTCATGGAAAGTCCTCACCACAGCCTTCCCATTGTTCGAGTCTGAATCTGCCATGAGCGCCTGTTGGAATGCTTGGTCGTAGAACTGCTTCACATCTTTGGCTATCTAGGAAAGACCAGAAAAACTTCCTTTCAGCCTGAGGAGAATAAGGAAACCCATCCAGCAGACAGCACTGACAGGCAGACATGCTGTTTTAATAGGTTTGGACACTTTTTATTACGGAGAAAGCGCTGTCTGTCATGGGGCAGGATGTCCCCATCCTGTAATGGCTGCTGGAGAATTAACAGCCATGTCCCAGCTCAGCCAGTTGGCCCGGTGGACTGCACACACCCATCAGCATTTGTTCTTCTAAGCAAGAAAAAAAGAAGACCAAGAAAAAAGCCCCATTCATTTTCAGGGAAGTTGAACTCATGACTTATCCTCCAACACTTCCCAATAATTTGGGAGGGTGATGAAAGGAGGACAGGCAAAAGAAAAAAAAAAAAGGGCAAGTATGGAAGGGAAAGCGCTTTCCAGAACACCTGTTTTTGCAGCATGTGCTGGATTAGCACACAAATAAAGGGACTGCAGCAAAAAGGAATACCACATCAATCACTTATCCCAGCATTTTTTCATAATTACTTGAAAAGTTGGGTTTGGAGGGCAACATTCTCTGATTATGGTACAGGGGTATGGAAAAAACAAAACAAAACAAATAATCACTTCCTGACCCTGCAGCTAAAGCAGAACTGACATAGCAGGGCCAGGCTCAGACTGCCTGTGGTCCCATGAAACAGAATCTTGTGCCTGCTGCACTTGGAGATGCTGTTCCCCGGGGTGCTGGCCCAGGTAGACTTTCTGCCTTGTCCACCTGAGTATCCCCTTGGTGCACCCACTCTTCCTTCCCAGTCCACAAGATACAATCACACAATACTGGGGTACAGCCAGCTTTCAGAGGCATCCAAGTAGCTTGCTTATCGTGGCTGAAAAGGCCAACACACAGCTGCCCCACCCATTTCAAACAGTGAAATTCATTGTGAGCGGCTGCGGTCACTGCTTTCACGTGGGCAAATCCTAAGTTTCTCCCATATCCTGGAGCTTTCCACCTGCATGCAGAGCAGCAGTCACAGCCCTCCTCACCCCACCTCGATCTTGCTGTGCTGCTTCATTCACGCATCTTGGACTTCTCAGGATTCACAAACCAACATATGCAAAGGTGAATTTGCTTAGGAACATACTGCTGTGCAGACAGTGTGCTATCTGGCCACAGAGTTCATTCTGGTGAAGTCATGCTCTCAGTGCAAGGGTGTTTCCAACCACAGCCTTGAGCTATGTAAGAAGTGAGCAGACCCAACCTTCTGCCACGGCATGCATTACATGCAAACTCAAATTCGCTCCCCACTGCTGGCAGCCAGGAGCTGTTTCTAACCCAGCCTTTGTGCCTGAACAGCCTCCTGATCCTACAGTCACAGGACACGGAGCTGCCTTACCTGGTCTTTGTTGACAAATCCCCAGATTCCAGCTGCAACCTCACAGGCAAACAGGATCACGAGGCAGGTGAAGAACTGTGGAGACAAAGCAGGAGTGGGATACTTAAGCACAGCTGTACAGACTGAAGAAGCAGTAAGGGAGGGGTGATAGAGGAGACCCGAGCAAGGTCTGTCACGCACTTATCCCAAACACATCAACCTACAAGCTATCAGATGCCACCCCATTCCCAAACTCCCTACTGGCATGGCTGAGGAGAGATAACCAGAGCCCCCTCTCCCCCCTAGAAACAGCAGGCTCAAAGATGCCCCATGTATCACAAAATTAATTGCTGCAGGAACACTCAGCCAGTCCTCCCACCCTGCCCCAGGGTAGGAGCTGCCAGCGCAGGGTTAAAAGCACATTTTGGCTGCTGAGGAGCTGCAGGGCGTCAGGGGATGATTAACGGCCAGCTCTCTCAGCATTCTCAGCTCTGCAAAGCTACTGCAGTTTTTTGAATAAATATAAAAAGTGATGTCTTCCCACAGCCTCGCCCTGGTGTTGCAGCTCCCACATTCCTCCCTGTCACCACACCAAGCCTTCCTCCTCCTCCTTGTTTGTATCTCAGGAACGTTCTGTGGTGGTCAATCCATCAGACTGGAATTGGGGTGCTGCAGAGCTCACACAGAACTCAGTGAGAGGGCTCACTCTCATGGTGGTACCCTTTGAGGAGGGGTGGCTTGTTCAGCCCAGATCAGGGGATCGAGCATTCTGCAGGCACAGTTCTGCCAGCTGCAAAGCACCGTGGGTACAGCTCTGTACCATGGCACATATGGAAGTGCTCCTGGCTGGGTGACAGAGGTCTCTGGGTCATTTCTGCAGAGCACCCCAAGTATGCTGCCCTAAATGTCCTTGGAGCCCAGTGGAAGCTCTGGACAGCAGGAGGGGCCATCAGAAAGCATCTCCAGCCTTTTCCTGGCAGACCACAGCGTGAGCACATGTGAGCAGCACCCAGCAGCTCGAGCTGCTAATTTCAGCCAAAGCAGACAGCTTCCCCATTGGGCTGCAGGTACGTGGTACCATCTGCCCTCCTAATCCTCTTTCCAACTTCAAGAGGGTACAAGGGGTAATTCAGGTTCTGTAATCGCTCAGGCTAACAAAAAAAACAACCCAAAGCTGTCAGACCTTGCTGCAACCATCGCTGTCAGATTTGCACAGGGGCTCCTCCTGTTCCTGGTAGCACTGATAAAGTCTGCAGCAAAACCCTAATCTCATCCACTAATATACAAAAGTGCCTTATAAAAGTTGATGAGAACCCCCTCCTTAGAGCCAGTGTGGATACAGAAGCAACCTGGGGGTAAGTGATCTTCAAAGTAAGGGGAAGAAAGCTCTTGATCCTTCTGTCCTATCAGGGTCTGCAATCATGGGTCACAGTCTTCCACACTGGTAGCATCTTGCAGCCAGCGTCTCCCTGAGGCTGGCAGCCACTGCCTGGCAATGTTACGAAGCCTGGCACCTGGTCTGAAGCTGAACTGAATGTGAGAACTTGCTGCAAGTACCTGCATGTCCTTCTCCAGAGGCACAAGTTTTTGGTGTGGCTGCACTTTGTGCAAATGAGCTCACACTGTGCCAGGAATCTGAGTTGCTGCCTGACATCAAGGACACCTGTAGCTCTGCAGCACTGGATTTCCCAGGATTTCCCTCGACAATCTTACTAAGATATTGTGGGAAACCTTCGCTATTTCCTAGTCCTAACAGGCAAAAACATCAAGATCTGGAATCTCCACAGCAGCCTCCAAACCAAGATTGAAATGAGAAATGGCAGGGGACATAGGGTAGGGAAGAAGTGGCACAGGGACCACTTGATGCCACGTTGCTGGGCAGCAGCCAAAGCACCAAGCCTTACCGTCCCCAGAAGGCACTGCGACTCCTGGATTGCACCGTAGCATCCCAGGAAGCCCACGAACATCATGACAGCACCAACTGCAATCAGGATGTAGATTCCTGCAAGGCAGAGCAAGAGGTAAGGGTGTTAACATGGGATGACCTGTGGGAGCATCTCACTGTGGCCAGGCACGCTGGCTGCCCATCGCTGCTCATTACAGGTGTGCATAATTAAGTCCAGGGAGACAGAGAAGCAGAGGTGGCGGTGGACATGGCAGCAGCAAAGCCACTGCATCTCACACTGCTTGCTGCTCCACCAACACTGACATCCTCAGCTTCAAACTTCCACCCTACTGTTCCTCTCGTTAAAACAAAAGTTATCACTGTCAGCAAGCGTCTTTGGGGTGACTCTGCCCACAGAGATTCCCTCAGCCTGAACCAACTGTCACTGTTCAGTGGGATGCTCACATCCCAGCAAACCACACAGCATACGGGAGAGTCAGACCTCAGAGTACTCCACGTAGGTAACACTGAGCCTTTTAAAAGCAACCACCCCCAAAACTGCTTGATCAATGTTAGGAAGAGGGTATAGCGGGGAAGACAAAAGCACTACAGCATCCTGAAAGCTGCAGTATACAAATTCCCATGGCACCCTATTTTAAATACTTAAGCAGAGGAAATAAAAATGATGAGTTAGCGTATCTTTTTAAACAAGCAACAGGGCGTGTGGTTTGTTTATATTACACATTACGCAAATAGTTATCCCACCACAAAACTAAGGGAAAAGCACTGCTTAAGCATTTCATTTAATACAATCTAGCTTTTGTTTTTTAGAGGCTCTTCCACAGTGAAGTTTTCTTTAGTTTAGCTTACTAAACTCTCACAGCAAACTTGCTTCTCAACTATTCCAATGTTGGGACACCAGACACAAGGTGCTGGGAAACCAAAGCTCCTTCACTCAGGAACCCAGAGTTGGCCATTGCTCTCAATGGCCAAGTGCTGCCAGCTCGGTTACACCTCACCTGGCCCCCACTTCAGAAGTACTGCTTTCTCCTCACATAGCCCATAGGTTTGGTGTATTTTAATGAACTAATATTCTTAAATATTGTGCATCTGCCATTTTGTAAATGGGTTCTACTTTCCATTCCACAGTCATTTGTAAAGGGCATGTGTGACATGAGTGCTCTTACTGACCTCACTGCAAGTGTAGTTAAGCCGAGGTAAACCTTCTAAAAAGCAGATAGACAACAACCTTGATGTGTTTAAAACCTCAGCATGGATGTGTAGACATGGGAAAGGGTCAACTTCAGCTCCCGATCCCTTTTAAAACAAAAACCACTGCCACGCAAACACCCCAGCCCACCTGGATAGGGAAGTGTCCCCAGGACAGCTCCTCTGCTGGGACCCCACATTTCTCCCTTACTATATTTAGAGGCAGCAGGAGGGAGGAAGCTGTGCGCAAGGGAAGAGCAGCACAATGGCAAGCTGACCCAGCAGGATGTCCTTGTCACGGTGACACAGACATCCTCACCGCGGCCCACTGGCTGCTACTTCCACTGCAGGCAAGGGGGTAAGTCATTACCATGACACAAAAGTCACCATTCCCACTGACCCTGATGTTCTTGAATAGGCCCCATTCCCTCCCAGTAGGAGGCAACAAAGCAGTTGCAGCACTTCTGGAGAGCATGATGCTGCAGGGAGTCGACAGGCAGCTTCCCCACAAGGCTATAGAAAGCTCTGTTCTTATATTCCTCAAAATGAACACTGAAGGCAACTTCCAGGCTGAGCAAGCATTGCCAGAATATCACCAGGAGAATAGAAGCGACAAGAGCCCCTTCCTGTGCTTCATTTAAGGGTCATGAAGGACAACTACCTCACCACCATCCCTAGGTCCCATGCTGCCAAAACAGAGAGATGGAACTGAGCACAGAAAGATCAAAAATCCTCTAAAGCTTGGGGATAAAGTTGCAGCGTGGAGCACAACAAAGTGGCCCTTAACGTGTCCCCTTAGAGCACTGCAGCCTACAGGGAGGGAATGGGGCCTATTCAAGAACATCCACAAAATACATAACACTACTATATGCTCTCATATAATACAAATTTTCTTGGAAATGCCACACTGAAGGTTGCAAAAGAAAACAAAAGCCAACCAAGACACCCAGCCGTATGCTCTGGATCATGTTTTCCCACACCCACCCCTTTCCCTGAGGGAAAGGAGCTGATGCCTGGTGTTTGCCTGGGTGCCAGGCAGCAGGAGGGCTGCTAATGGCAGGTCTGGAACAGCCTAGCCCATTTCTCAGAAAGCAGCCTGACACGTCTTAGCCTTCATTCCTGGCAGCCTGCAGTGATGACAGCCAGTGTGGGCTTGGTGTCAGTGAGCAAGGCACGTGTCATCCCATCCTGAATGACACACTGTTTCTCTGAGCACCTGGCTGGGCTTCCCCTTGCCCAAGCCTCCTCCTGATTCCAGCTTCAGGGAGGGCATCAATGCCTGTTAGCCTGTCCTGGACTGGAAATGCTTCCCACTGCAGGCAGGAACCAGGATGCTCAGTGTTGAGAGCAGGGGTGGGAGAGGTAAAGAAAGCACAAGATGTCATTGCTTGCTCCAGCACTGTGGTCACATTGCTGGCACCCACAGTGTTGTAAAACCCATACCCTGTCTCTGCTGGGAAGGAAAAAAAAAAAAAATAAGAAAAACAATAGAAAAAGCAGAGAAGAAATAATAATTAATTAAAAAAAAAAACAACCTCAAAAAATAAAAGAAGGAATGAGCCCAGCAGTGTCCTTGCAAAATGAGGAAGAGCGGGACAAGACAGCCCTCCCCTTGTGCAAGGCTCCAGGCAGGGGCATTCCCAAACAGCTCCCACCTACCTCCCTCCATTCTCTCTCTTCTCTCTCAGCAGCTTTAACTCATTAAGCTAATGGAAGCCAGTCTCTTCCCCTCAGGTCACCATGGCAATGTTTCCAAAAGAAAAGAAAAGGAAAAAAAAAAAAAAAAAGGCAAAAAGAAATCTCCCCAGCATAGTACCATTCTTCCCAGGAAAGCTGGGCGGCTCTCCAAGCCTTGCCCCCCTCATGATGCTCTCCTCCTGCCCCAGGCTGCCAGGCCAGGGCTTGTGGAGCCTTTGTGGGCAGGGAAAAAGAGAGTTTTGTTCTCATCCTCCCGCCAGAGCGGCTCCCAGGGAGGAGAATGCAAGGCTTGTGCAAGCCACCAATGAGACTGGCAGGGCTGCGGCCGCCGAACAGGGAAGGCTGGCACCAATACTTGGAGGCAGAGAGGATAAGTCCTGGAGAACACTTTCTCCATAGCCAGTAAGTCCTGACCCTGGCCTGCTTCCTTTCAGCTTGAGGCTGAGACAGAGGCAGGGCGTGGGAAGTCCCTCCAAGTTGGGCTGGATGAGGGGAGGCCGCACTGGGATATTTTTATCCACTTACTCATGGAATCAGCCCAGCTGGTCTCCCCAGCCCCAGGAGCCTGTATCCCATCTCACAGTGCAAGCAGGACCAACAGTGCTTTCCTGGAAATGGTGAGAGTGGCGCAAAAAGCAGAGAGGGTGTGCTGGGAGATGACAACTGGGAAGCCCCTTCCTTCCCCTCCAGCCCTTTTCCTAAGAGAAATGCTGTTGCTCCATAGCTGCTAATGCCTTCCAGATGGAGGAACCCTGTCGTAAAGCCCTCTGGGGCTACACGTCATGCATGTGGAGACTCTGCCTTTGTGTGAGAGAACACAAGGAAAAGGAAAAAGGCTCACCTTCCTTTACAAAAACAAAGGGAATGTGTGGAGAAACCCAATGAATGTCCACATGTGTACACACCCATTCGCAAACTGACCCCACAGGAAGAAATGACACAACCAGCTTTCTTCTGTTCTGCCTGTCTGGGAAATGTTGGGTCACAGAATCATATGACAAAGACCTTAGGTCTCAAGAGTCAGCACACAGCCTGGAGGAGGACTGCTGCATGCCTCCAGCACCCACAAATCCCAGAGAGTTTTGGAGCTTCCCTTGACTTCAGTGCACAAACAGGGAACACGAGGAGGCTGCATGTTAAAGGCAATGAGGCTGCCTTCTGAGCTTAACCTGAATACACAGTGACACAAGTTGTTTTGCACTTGGGTAGATCTGAACCCAAAATAACTCACTGCCACCAACTTTAAGTCAAGATTTACTAAGCCAGCAGGGAAGTGGCCTTAAGTCAGAACCAATTTTAGCTTGCAGAGTAAATGATCCTCAGGAGCTAGTCACTACGAAGGTATGCCGGGTTACAATTAAGTGTAAGTTGCTTTTTTAATAGAAACTGAATTCTGTGCTAAAAATACAGAAAGGTGATTATTTTCATTGTTAGAGAAATGGTATAAGCCAAACACTTAGAGGGAACTATTGACAACGTGTTGTACACTATATCTATTATTTTAAGAAGTATTCTATCACTATTGAAGGAGTTGATCTGTCAGTGATTATCAGCAAGTTGAGGACCTAGAAACCACAGCCTTTTCTTCTATTAAAAGACTAGATAATTAAATTGTCCTTAACTATAAATAGGCTTATTTCCAATAGAGAAAAATACACGTACTTCCAATTGAGAAAAAAATAAACAAACAACAAACCACGTACAAGTTAATTTAGCAATCACCCATTCTGCTCACCATGCTTCAATGCCAAATGTAAGCTGTTTTCTACTGCTGGCTGTGTGAGCTTGGCCACCGCTCACATCTCTGCCAGTCAGCCACATGTGAGGCCCTGAAGGAGGAGGGCACAAGAACCCAGAAATTGAGACTTTGGGGCTCCCTGGGTCGTTCCATGAGAGCCTGCACCCAAGACATGCAGCCCTGTGACATAATGGCTTGGCCACAACTAGAACCCATGGCCATGAGCACTCTTGCATGTTGGGAGGCTGGCAGGTAAACCCAGGGAAGCTCAAATGTCCTGACCACTATTGCACGGCTGCCAAATAAGCTTTAACGTGAGCATCAGAGCCCCTGAGGCCAGCAAAGTCTCCTGAAGGTGCTGTCCAAAGCCCAGGCTGCAGCAAGGATGCCAGCAATGGGTATCACATCATGATCACATGCGGATGCTGGGGAGCCAGAGCCAGAACTGCTGTCTTTATCAGCCTCGTTGCTAGGGGAAAAAGCCCAAACATAGAAAAGTGATGCTATATTTTTTATTTGGGCAGCAATACACTGCAGGACAGCAGAGAAGGGGAAAGAAAGGGAGTGGCAGTGACAGCCTTCGTGTCCAAATTTAAATTGTTACTGCGTGCCTGCCCGAAACCCTACACCCTCCCAAGGAGCATCCGTGCTGCTGTTCTGGGAAGGAAACAGCAGAGGAACCACTGACAAAAAGTGAAAAGTCAGAGGGAAAACTAAACAGCAGCAAACCCAGCCCTCTTTCTACACCCAACATCACATGGAAAACTACCCCCAGATCTGGACGGCTTCGTGCTTGGCCCAAGGCCCAGGGATAAGACAATGAAAGCACTGGGTCGTGCTGCTCCATCCCAGTTGGGAACAGCTGGGTGCACATTGCCCAGTTTGGAACGCTGAGAGCAGCCAGCAGCAAGGCTCTCACAAGCAATGCTCTTTTGAAAAAGAAGATGGTTCCCTATGCGGGAAGGTCACCTGATATCTAGGAAATGGTTAGCCAGTTGTTAGCATTCAGTTTGTCAATGCTGTGAGCTATCATGAAGGCTGATTGCTGACCAGCTAACAGCATATTTCAGGACAGGTTTTTGATTGAAATCCACAACTAAGAGGGAGAGAGAGGAAGACCAGGAGGAAACCCAGCTGCTCTCTCAAAACAGCTGCCAGCAGGGAGGGCTGTGAGGCACCCAGCTCCCACCACTGGTTCACACTGCCTCTCTGTAGGGTGACTTACACTTGAGAGCTCACAGCTTATGTGCATGTAGAAGCATGCCTAGGCTCCCTCAGGTAGGCAAAATAACACCAATGCCAACAGAGCCCTTAGCAAGTTAAATCACCTAGGAAATTGCACACTGTAAAACTCTAACCTTGGAAGAAGAGTAAGCAGTTTCCTCTCCAGTCTCAAAAGCATGAAGTTATGGCACCCCAAAGATCCCCATCCCCAGTACTGCTGGCTCTTGGAAGCCCCAAAGCAGCTGCCATGCCCCTTGCATGCATGAGCTCTCCAGGATGGGACCTGCAGGGGGAGAGGGCTGTGCTGCCAAGCTGCTCTGCTTCTGCGTTATTTCTGGGGAGACATGAAGCCCTGACACAGGCTGAAGATAGATAAGTATCATACCTTGCTCCCCACATCCTCTCCTCTTGCTTCTCCATTGCTGCCCAACTATGCAAGCAGCCCTGTTTTTCCTCTCACAACACACACGTAGCTATAACAACTTTTACAAAACAGCTCTTTCTTTTTGGACAGCTTTTTCTTTCTGGACACAGCAGAAAAGACAGGAGGCAGCAAAGCACCACTCCTTCCCCCAGATACAAACCCCCACTGTGCATGTTTGCCCCTGCTGACTGTTCCATTGTGTTGCCCATCCCACAGCAAGGCCTGCCCAGCATTACAGTCTCCCTACAGGCCTTGGAAGCCACCAAAAAGCAGCTTGAAGGGGAAACATACATATCTAGAGACCAGTCCTGGGCTCAAGGGAGAGGTCTCCAAGGCAGGAACACTGTGTGGTTGTTGGAATGCCAGGAGAAAGGGGGGGAAGGGGTGGGGACGTGCCAGTTGTTGGGGGAAAAAGAGGAGTAAAAGGAGAAAAACAGAATCCCAGACTTCAGGCTGAAGAGGGCTGGCTAAGGGAGACAGCAGCTGAAAGAAACACTTTGCTATTATTACTGCATGGAAATTACAGCCACCAGAAGGAATCCAGGCAGAGTGTTGCTGACTATAACTTTAAACAGAGCAGGAGTCGTGTGGCTGGGCTGCTTGCAGCACTGGGAGCCAGTGGGGCTGGGGGGTTTGGCTTGCTTCTGCTGTGTGCTCCCCACCCGCACCCAAACAGCAAATGGCAAGGACAGAAACTGAATGTAAATGAGCCAAAGAGCAAAGGATGCTCATAGGTTTAGGAGAAGTGTCTTTTGGGACACATCCATTTGGCCTCCAAAGGAAGGAGGTGTTTGGATCAGCTCCTGGAAAGGAAAATGTTTAACTTATTATTATTATTATTATTATTGTAAAACTTACGAAGGGGAAATACTTTAAATACAGCTCTGGGTACAAGGCAGGATGGGGCAAAACCCACTGCTGCTGACAGCAGGAGCATCTCTGGCAGTCACACACAGCTGGGCAGAAGGGGTTGGGCACGGTTTTAAACTAAAAGAAATTTAGGCGAGGAGAAATTCTTTCCTCAGAGGGTGGTGATGCACTGGCACAGCTGCCCAGAGAAGCTGTGGATGCCCCATCCCTGGAGGTGCTCAAGGCCAGGCTGGATGGGGCCCTGGGCAGCCAGAGCTGGTGGGGGGCAGCCCTGCCCATGGCAGGGGTTGGAACTGGGTGGACTTTAAGGTCCCTTCCAACTCAAGCCATTCTATGATTCTCTGATATACCACTTGACGGGCAGATGGAATTTACGTAAACACTTTCAGCTACAGACAAGTGGAGGAACAGACTCAGACCTCCACCTTCCCCTAATATACAGACACATAGTTTCCATGTCACTGATCTGAGGAGTTCTGGAGGGACCGGTCCTCACTCCACCTGTGCAAACCACAAATAATCCCCACAAAGCAGGGCAATACAAAGAATATCAGGACAGCAGCATGTATCTCAAGTCCTCCCTTCTGCCTCCCTCCCAGCACTACTCACCCACATAGAAGGTGTTGGGAGCCTGCTTGTCACCCAGCTGCAGGTAGAGGATGTTGGTGGTCTGCGAGTCATGGCGGAGCCACAGGGCCACTCCCAGGATGATGCCCCCGGCCAGCTGCAGAGAGAGCAGAGCCACACGTTAGCCGTGGCCAGACCTGAACTCCCAGGCAGGAACATGACAATGATCTGCGGATGGCTTTAACGTCCAGTTATTTCTCCCTGGCAGAGCAGACTTCCAGTATGCTATCCATGGCAGCCCCCTTTCACTTAAAAAGCAACAGAAAAAGGATGGAATATCAGATCAGTTGCTGGAAACATCTGCTTAAATGCCCATCTGAGTGTTTGAAACTCCCAAAGCCACTCATCTTAAAAAGGCGCCCATGTACAAAACTGGAAGATAACTCCTGAAAACTACAGAAGTAGACACACAATGTTTTTCATTGGGCTCTGAGGTGGGTCAGGTGCAAGTATGAGGGTCACATCTGACAATATGAAAATAGAAATTTTGTTTAGGAAAAGTGCAAAGTCCTCAGCTGTGCAAGTGCAGCAGCGCTCAACCAAATGCATATGGACTGAAATTTCCAAAAAAGGCTCCTTGCATTCAACCCAGTCTTGCTCCTCCTTAAGCCAGGAAGTGAGTTTCTCCCTTGCTGACACCTGCAAATCCCAACCGAGACTTTGTTTCATTGGGGTGCTCCCACAGCTTGGGTGAGCACACAGCCGGGGCAGAACTCCCTGGGCAAGCTGACCTTGTGGCTCCTGGCATAAAATCCCCACCTGCACCTTTTGCGCACTTCAGGAGGGCAAGCAGGAAAAGCTTTGCTCCTCACAGCGACCACCTTTAGCGCTTGTCCCCAGCAATCAATGCCACCCCCGTGCTTGCAGGCTCCCTCCACTGTGGCTCTCCCAGCCCTGGCTTTGGACGTGCCACGGAGGCAGCCAGCGCCCCAGCTGGGCTCCAAATAAGGCAGCCAGCGGCATCGCCCCAAATTGAGCCTGGCATTGCTTGCTTATTGTCTGAGAACATAACAAAGCCTGTGTCCACTTATCCTCTGGGAAGGAAGGGGTGGTCCGCAGATTCATGGATGCCATTGCAAACAACCCATCTCTTGAATGTGGCAAAGAACTCTGCCATGCTTGGGATTCAGTGGGAAAGGAAACAAGAAGAGAGGAAGGAGAGCACAGAAGGGAAAACAGAGCACTGGATTGCTGCAGAAACTCAGGTTCCAGCAGAATAACGTGTTGTTTTTTTCCAATTAGAGAACAACCCAGAAAGAAAAGCATTTTTTAAACAGAGCACCAAGGACCTTCGGCTGGAAGTTTCAATCCAACAGCAGCTGCATTTCTTAAGAGCAAACGACATTCACTCACTAATGAAAACAGGATTTAGACTACGCTGAGTAACTTTTTCCATGAAAATCATACATCCTTCTACCACCGAGCAGCACAGAATGCAACAACGGCATCTTTCCAAAGGAATGAAAACAAGAGGGAGAAAACTCTGCTGGTGTGTTGGAGTAACCCTGTGACTGCTGGGACGTGCAGCATTTACACTGCAGCAGCACTCAGAGAACCCCAGTTTCCCTGGGTGCCTCCCTGGTCTCCAAGTTGCATAGCCTCATTGCCTACATTTCCCTTTTTTTTCCTGTAGGTATCCATCACCTCATGTAGGCTACTGAATTCCTTTTTCCTTGTCATACTGTTCAGACCATAAGGTCTCTAAGACTCATTGCAAACACAAACCCAGCACAGCCCTGATTTATGTTTCTGGGGACTTCTCAATGGGGAGCAACGCTCGTGCTACATTCCTCTTAGACGTGGTTTCAAGACCCCTCTGACAGTTCCCCTAATGCCCCCCTGTGCTTGTGCTTTTGCCAGTCTTTATTTTACAAATAATATTAAAAATCTAGAAAAACCTCATAAGAAAAGAAAACACAAAGCCAAATACCTCCTCCACCCACCTCCTGCCCCTTTGTAAAGGCACAAGGAGCTGATCCCAGGCTTTAGACCCCAAATGGCACAGTGTACTGGCAGAGAAGGGCCAACCATGGCAGTTCTGCTGTTTCTTCTTTGCTTCTCTTTTCCAGCTTACTGAGATTTATTGCTTCTGCCTCAGACAGCCAGGCTTTTCTAGCTGGATCCTGCCTGCCTAAGATGTGTCCGAGGCGGCTAGCTGGTATGGGGGGGGGAAATACGGCCCCCGAGACACACAATCCAAGAGATAGGGCATCATTTCATCATGATAAAGAAGCAAACTCCCATGCTTTAAGAATGTACATTCCTCCTCTTGCCATGAACATGGGGAATCCCTATATAAGATGATGCTTGTGCACACGAGGATGTGTATAACTCTCAGTTTCTCTGCTGTTACCACCCTTCTTCCTCCTGCTGCCTTTCTCCAGCCTTCTCCCTGGTAATTTTCCTGGCAGGGAGGAGGAGGAGAAAGAAGAAGCTGTGGCTATAGGGCTCCTTAACCAAAGTGAAACAGACATCCTGCAGCCTGGCCCCAAGGAAAACAAGGGTTATGTCAGTGCCGGTATTTCACAATGCTGTATTTTTAGCAGTGCAGCTTCCCATAGATATGGCTGGCCCTCCTGCTGGGACGCTACCTTCCTCACTCAATTTGGGGCATAGGGAGTGAGGGCATGGAAGGATGAAGCAATTCACCAAAGCTGAAGCAGCTCACCACGCAAGCAGCCAGGAATTAATTGCTACATCAGAGTTGAATGTAAAGCAGGGGAAGTGACTTAAATCAGATAAAGGAAGATGCAATTCAACTGAAGGAAGTCAAAGAACTTAAAAATCTTCTTTACTGAACTTGATGCAGGCACTTGCAAGCCACAACACTTCTAGAAAGTAGAGATGAGATCTCTCCATCATCTCCTGATATCACAATCTCTGATGGCTGTCAAAGATGAGGTCACATGGCTAAAAACATGCAGACTAAGTCTGTTCAGAAACTGGGGCAAAAATGAAGCAGAAAGGCCCATTTTCTTCTTGCACGGGAGGAAGGCAACATTTTATCCATGCTGTGCCTGGAGCAGCTCAGCCATGGCCACTTTCCAGCAGCCGCTATTAATAGAGCAGCAGAGCAGGACCAAGTTCTCCACTGGTGCCTATAGTTACCAGCCCAACAACACTGTGAGGCCCTTCCAAACAGACCCGGAGGAACACTCCCGGAGTAGTGGTAGGCTGGGCGCCAAACACAGCCCAATCAGGAGGAGGGGAAGGGCAAGAGCCCTGTGTCCCCACACACTGGTGGAGGACACACTCCCTGCTTGGGTACAGCTTCAGACACTTGTACCCATCAGCAAGGGTTAATCGCCCCAGCAGTACGGCAAAACAATTTCAGATACATCTTTAGAATCAGTTTGGCCACACACATCAATGTTTAGCTCCACTGGTAATACAACAGCTGCTTTCCCTTTGCAATAACACACACCCACACAGCGCTTTCCATCATGGCATCAAAGTGCTCCCAAGGCATGTATGTGCTCTCACAGGAGGTGAGCTTTAGGGTGTCTGGCAGATGAACCACAGGAACACAGCAGCCCCTCAGCTGGCAGTGATGATCCCTCCTCGGGCAGCGAAAGCAGGTACTGCCATGGAATGGAGCACTGTTTCAATGAGCTCCTGCAGGCAAACACCAAAGGGCTCGCAGGTACGGCTGTGTTCACACAATAGCCCAGAAACATCATAGTGAGATGCCACCAAGGCACGTGGAAATATACTGCACTGTGCATTCCCAACCACACCAAGCCCCAAGTCACTACAGCTAGATGCTGGCAAAGCCTTCTGTCCTCAGTGTTTGCAACACTGTGATTCCCAGGGAGACCAAGGATCAAAACATAAAGCCCACTGCACTGGAAAAGCCTGTGACACACTGTGACTAACACTGTTTAAGCAATTTCCAGTCCAGGCATGCATATGGGGCTGCAACCCAAACGAGACTCAAACTGTTTCTACGAACCTGCCGGGCTGCTTCTGAGCAGAGCATTAGAGCCGTGCACCACACCAACCTCCATCTCTCTCACTGGGTTTCCATCCCCTGTTTTAAACCTCATTTAAAGCCTTGCTGTTACAATGGGAGGAACGAGCCCTGGAACACAACAGTCCCCACTGGGCTGCCACTGAGGGCTGAGGAAGTGCATGCTTGCCACCTTCCTCAGCGTCACCAGATGCTTGCGTGTGTGCTTTTGCAGGCTGGCAGGTGACCAGCAGAGTTTCCCCAGAACTGTTAAGAGAATACTCAGCAATTTCATCTGTTCTTGTAATGCATGGTCTTTCGTGTTTCCCCTGTGCTCCTCCTTTTCATCCCCACCTATGCCACAGACAAAAGCAACGTGTAGCATGGAAGGAAGGACTGAATCATAGAATCATTAAGGTTGGAAAAGACCACTAAGATCATCTAGTCCAACCATCAACTGGTCACCACCATGCCAGAAGTGAGCTCTTTGAACCAGACCCCTCACTGAAGCAGGTAGTGGTGTGCTGGGCCTGGAGAGACATGTTAGCTGATGGGCTGGGTGAGAGCAGGCCGATTCGTCCCTAGTTATGTTTAATCACATTTCAAAAGACCTACTGGGCCTCCTTTGGCCTCTCAGGGTGTATAAAAGTGGCCCCAGCCCAGCGTGCCAGCCCCAGCATGGGCCATGCTGAGGCCCCTCCACCAGCGATGCCTCAGAGCCTGAGCTTGGCAGCTCACTCCACAGCCACTCAATAACCCAGCACCCTTTGCAGACAGCTGGCCATCTCCCAAAAGTCACTGCTCCCTGTGGCTCTCAAATATCACAAGTATACTGCCTAATTCGGCCATGCAAGAAAAAACAGAAATGGGGTTCAAGTATTTCTACCAAGGTTTCAGGCCAAACTTGTAAGCTTTTCCTTATTATCCTTGTGTTCTGTCAGTGGGGTGAGGCTCTCCCAGGGCTGCCCCTGTCCTCTTCCACCAACCTAGCAATGCCTGCAAGCTATCATCACGCTACAACCCAGCACAACTCTGCTGGAGGTGCCACAGGTCTTCTGGAGCTTCAGAAAGCTCTGAGCAGCCTCAGGACTCTCCTTCCCAGTACCCATCAGCACACACCAGCGACGTTCATGCAATCCTATGTGAGCTCCCTGACAGCCATCGTGGCCCAGCTGCTTGCCCCAGCCAGCAAAACAGCCTGGTTCTTCCTAAAGCATAAACACAAGGGAAAGAAGTTTCCAAAAAGAGAAATCTCAGGCAGACGGGGCTGCCAAGGCACCCAGGGCAACTGGTGCTGAAGAAACATTTTGCTTTTGCTTCCCAACACAGCGGCTTTGTTATGCCCCTGTGCTGCTACAGGGGCGTCCGTTTATTTACGCCCCAGCAGGACAACAGGGCCACTTCAAAAAGTTATCAGTTTTTTTCTTACTTGTTAACACAGCTAAGGCTTAGAATTACTTCCTTTCCTCCCCCGGAGTGAGCTGCTTTTCAGCATGCGGCCAAGCCCCGCTGTCTGCCAAGCTCCCAGTTCTGCCTCAAGCTTGTTTTCGACTCAGCGCCAAGTGTACAACACGCAACAGAGCAGTCCCACAACCAACATACCAAGCAGCTGGCACCAACACTGCCCCAAGCCCCTCATCCCATATCTCCCAAGGGCTGGGACATACAGTTGCCCTGCCAGCAGCCCAGGCACTCTGCAATGAGCACTTTGGCGCTGCTTCCTCCCTCTGAACATAAACTATCACAGGTTTTCACGATGGGGTAGTGACCAAAGCATCTCCCACCCACAGATGGAAGCACAAGGCTTGCTCCGCACCGCATTGATGAGGCGCTAAACCTTACAATTCCCCTTGACTCCTGCTTATGGAAAACTAGAAGAGTCTGAAAGCCGTCAGACCTGTTGTTTAGCCACCACAGAGCCTGCCAGGCTCATGAAAAACATTGGTGGAGGAGGCAGCCCCGGGAAGCAACTGCTGGCTGGCAAGCCCTGGGCAGTGATTTGGGAAGCAGGCACCAGAAGCCATAAAGGGAAGGAAAATGGATCTGGCATTCCCCTTTTAAGTGAAAAGATGGTTTACTAAGTGTTAGGTATACAGAAAAGTGAGGGAGCCTGCCCAGGAGCAGCAGCAGCGCAGGGACCTCCTGTATCCTTCCTGTCCCCATGGGACCCTTCCTTTCAGCATCCACACTTTTGCAACAAGAATGGCAGGAAGCTAGGAGCAGGAGGGAAGCAAAACCCCCGGATAGGCACTGAACCACACGGGGAAACAGCTCAGGCACAGCCCTGTCCTGCTTGCCTAGAGAGGGAGGAGGATGGTCCCAACTCATCCTGCAGCTGGCACAGCATCGGGTATCAATTAATGCCGCTGTCATCACCTCTCGTCAGCCTTCCTCGGTCACTTCTATGTGAGAAGAAAGGCAAAGCACAGTCTCAAGCCAGTCTGGTTGGGGAGCGTCTCCACCGCTCCCTGATGCGTCAGCGTCTGACCCAGAATTGGGAAAAACGGGCAGTAACGTTAATGGTGACCTTCCTCCCCCGCAGGAGGACCCGCTGCCACTACCATGCCCAGGCAGATTAATTAATCCACGAGAAAAACTTTCTAAGGAAAGCAAACCTCAGCAGCACCCTGAGAATACCTGCCGGCTCCACCAAGTTCCCAGAGGCAGCGCCCTGCTCTACCCCTGCTCGCTCCAGACGCTGCCAGGGCTGCGAGGGGCAGCAGCAGCCCCAACCTCCCCTGCTTTACGCATCCCCTCCGCACGGGGGGGCTCATCCCCATCCAGCCCTCAGCAACCGAAAAAACGCACGGCAAACGGGGTGTGCGGGGAGAGGAGCGCGAGCCGAACCCCCGCTCTTGTGCCGAAGATCCACAGACGTAAAAATACATCCATCTACGTGAGTCTCTACAGACGTGCCGTATGAATAAACACAGAAATAAATAAAGCTGCGTTTGCACGCATAAAAAAAATAGCAAAGGATAAACGTTCCCCTCGCCTCGCCGACCAAAGCCCTGATAGCAGGGTGCAAATCTCAACATGGGGGCTGGTTGGTGGGGGGGGGGGGGGGGGAGTAGGAATGGAAAAACCCCGGCTCTAGCAGAACGCGCAGCCCAACCGCCCCCCACCGCGCTGAGGCTCACCCAGAAGATGAAGTTGAAGACGAAGAGCAGATATTTGATACACTTGGTGCAGCCCTCTACCCCCATGGCGGCTTCGGCGGCAGCAGGTCCCGATCTGAGGCCAAGCTGGGCGGCGGCAGGGAGGGAGAGAGGGAGGGAGCGCGAGGAAGGGCCGCCCCCTGCCCGCCCCTCCCGAGCGGTGGGGGCCCTCTGGGTCCCACCCTCTAAAGCTTTTTTTCCTTTCGAATGCTTTTTTCCTTCCCTCTCCTTTCCCCCGTTCTTCGTTTCCCTTCTTGTAGCCTTCCCACCCTCCCCACTCTTTTTTTCCCCACTTGTTCATACATTAAAACTCACCCCCGTGTTCCGAGTGCTTCCTTTCATCCTTACAACCCACCGCCCAAAAGATCACCCCCAAATTGTGCAGAAGCACTCACCGTGCTTGCTTTGCTCCTTTCCCCAGCCATCTGGGGGTATTCCAGGGCTCACCATCAAAGAGATGAGGGGCTGCCCAAGGAGGTGGTGGAGTCATTGACCCTGGAGGTGTTCAAGGAACGTTTGGATTTTGTGTTGAGGGACATGGTTTAGTGAGTACTATTGGTGATATGTGGATGGTTGGACTGGATGATCTTGTAGGTCTTTTCCAATCTTGGTGATTCTGTGATTCTGAGATCTGTGTCACACGTGTAGACATTTTTAGTATCCCTCATGTTTAATTTTAAAAGCCAAAAAGCAGCACCGCAGGACCAGGAGGAAGTTTCCTCATCGTTTAGGCTAACCCCACTTTGGTTCATCTGTGCATCCCTAGAAACACAGCCTGCTCTTGCACCGCTGTGCATCCAGCAGGCACGGTTGCTTCTTTTTGAGCTGGGACACCCAAAAAGTCAGAACAGAACTCAGAACACAAGAGCCTGATTGAGAGCAAAACCTTAAATGTCTAAAAGAAAAAAAAAAAAGAAAAAAAAAAAAGAAAGAAAGAAATGAATTCAGATGTTCAGACAGCACCCCTGGTGCCTGCTGAACCCTGCTTTGCCTTCTGCACCTGCTGTGCACCCAGTGAGGACTGAGGCAGAACACAAGCTAGCCCAGTTCCCCAATTACTAGCACTGAGCACATCTCCAATTGTGGGCTTACCATGGATGCATAAATCCTTTGTCTCTAAGCCCCATTCACTCATTTGGCCTTACCAATGAAGCTGGAGGCTCACAGAGGTATTCATGCACTAGCTGATAGGCCAAATCATTGGCTATAGGTGTAATCCTGCCTGGATCCTGATCCAAAGGATAATGGCATTTGTTCCCCTGCTCTGACACAGCGATGCCTTGCTTTTTGCCCAAAACAAGCAGGGTTTGCTGCAGGGAAGAGAAAGAACTGCCTGCAAACCGATAAGGCCTCAGCAGCAGCACAGCCAGAGCTGGAGTTAGGAAGGAAAGATACTCAAATCAGTATCTGCATGCTGGGAAGCTGGCAGCCCCACTGCAATCACTACCACCAAACTGGCACTGGAGCCACTAATGGGCAGCTTGGAGGTTTTGGAGGGTGGTATCACAGCTGTGTGCTTTCTGTCTTATGGAAAGTAACAAATGAGGAACAAAACTTCTCATACACTCCAAATGCTAAACAATCTGGCTCAGAACTAATGCGTTCCTATTGCTGGGGCATCCCCATGCCTGAACCACACACTGTCCAGGGCTCCAGCTTGAAGGTCGCAGTTCCCATCTCCTACAGCACCCAGCTCTGGGGTCTAAATGAGGTTCACCCACCTGCCCACCCCGACAAAACCTCTCCGCAGCTTGGTAGTGGGAAAGGATTTCAAACTTTGTCCAAATATCCCACTCGTCTATCGTTTTATTTACTTCCCATCAGCTCAGCTGAGTGTGCTTGAAAACTTTGACCTCCATACAGGAAAAAAAAAACAACAAATCAACAAAACAAACACCAACACGTTACAGTGTCAAGGTAACACAGAGCGTTTCTCAAGCAGGTGCATGCAATCAGTTGCAGCCTTTTCCCCCATGCTGTACAGTCTACAAAGTATCAGAAATGTATTTCAAAGCCTCCCAGCAGCTTTACAAGATCTTTCTAAGCAGGCTGCTCTGTAAACTGAACAGATTTGCACAAATTTGGGCTTGTCACATCCTCAGATGGAGTGCAGGTGCTGTGCACAGGGCTGGGGAATTCCCTCATTCATAGCATGGGTTAAATTTAGGTGCTCTGTGGGACACACTGTTAAGCCAGTTTGCTTACCCAGGTGACAAACCTATGAAGAAAATACCTATTGGAGATGTCAAGAAAGGAGAAAAAAACAAATTAAAAAAAACCCCAACCCCCAGGAGCAGCCATTTAAGCGTGCTTTCACTGTTAACATTTTTGAGCAGAGTAAAGTAGCAGGGAACAGAGGTGTTCGGTGTGTTTCTTTCATCTGCTGGTCTATCTCCCTTCTCCTCCTCTTCCTTCCTCGTTTTTGATGCTGCTATAAAGGTCAGTGTCATGCTTGTGGTTTTGGCACAACCGTCTGTGGGTATGACTCATAGGGCCCAAGAGCAGACACAGGGCTGAGCTGCATCCCGGCCCTTTGCCTTCCTGACAGCTTCTGCAGGGCAACACCAGCAGCTCCACCCTTCACAGATCCCAGCTGGGCTCTGGGAAAAGCCTCATCCACCACAGGGTCCCCATCTATGGTCTGTGTTGGGTAGATGAGCTCTGGACTGAAGCATATAGAGTCATAGAACATCCCAAGGTGGAAGGGATCGTTAGGGATCATTGAGTCTATCTCCTGGCTCCGCACAGGGCCACCCAAAAATCAGGCCATGGTGATGCTCCTCATGCTTCCAGACAGTGGGACATCACTGGGGAGGAGGAAGAGTGGAGCTGGCTCTGGTTGGGAGAGCAGGGCAGAGAGCTTCCCATCCATCTTTGCTTGCTGCGTCCCCATATTCCCTTGCTGGGTAAGTAGAGACCTGTAGCTTCACCTTGAGTTTCTATCTCTGCTAACTTTGCAGCAACTCCCTCCACACTGACTGACACTTTAAATATTTACAGGAGGGTATCTATGGTGACAGGCAGGTTATATAAAGAGGAGTAAGAGAGCGGTGGTGAAGGGCAGCAGCAGCTTCCGGAGCTGTCGTTGTTTTGGTGCAGGTGCTGTGTCCACAGGCACGGCTTGTGAATAGGAGGGAGAAAACAAACCCAAACAGGTTCCTATTTCAATATAGACGTTTCCTCTTCTTCCCCAGCATAGCCAGGAGGGTGAGAGCCCAGCTCAGCAGCCTGGAGAACTGCTGCTGTGCCACCCATGTATAATTCATCAACAAGTGAATAGAGGCTGCAACAGCTCAGTGCCGATGTAACACGGCTAAAAAGAAAACCAGTGCATCCGCAAGCAAGCTGGTGTGCCCCAGGGTTAAACAACAGAGGTACTTAGCGATGCTAAGGAGAGCAAGAGGGGTAGTTTGCCTTAGGAAGGTACAGGCAACCTAAGGGAAGTCAACAGTGAGAGTAAGCAATGAATCTGGGCTCTGCTGAGCACTCTCACCCAAGTTTGCCAGGTTACAAGGCTTCAGAAGAACTCAACAGCACGAGCTCAGGGTTTGAACTCAGATTGCACAGCCAAGGGGAAGTTAGAATTTGGTAGCAGCCAGCACTGTCTGGGGACAGGATGTAGCAAAGCAATTTGAAGCCTGAAAGATTCCCACTGTCCCCACAATCAACTTCCTTTTCAGGCTCAGCTTAACTGCTTAACCTAGGCTTGCACAAGGGCTCTGAATCCTTGGTTTTTTACTTCTGCTGTGCAGATGCCCCACACATCCTCAGCTGCTGTGTGAGGCCTTTTCTCCTTGCTAGTAGTGCTGCTTGAGAAGTGAAAGCAAGAAGCTGCACCTACTGCTTGATATAAGCAAGCTTTGGCCTTAGGAAGCATGGCCAGGCTGTCTACAGGCATACAGTGAGTCATATGGAAGGCTTTGACCCCTCTGTCCCCATTACTATCCCTTCTCTATGGTTGGGTAAGAGGAGGCAGATGAGGGCTGCAGCCTTTCCTGTGGAATGGGAACAAAGAGCATGGTATATAGAGCAAGCGTTTGTAGGAGGGATTATAACTTGTTTGGATATTTTATACCAAAAATAAAAAAAAAAATCAACCCCCAGCTGTGGCTATAGAGCAGTAGAGGGAGAGGGACTTCCAGCTTACCTTGTCAGGAAGAAGCAGCCTGGGTGCTAAGCACATGCAGCTGCATGGGGAACATATCTTCCCAGCACCACAAGGCTCATTGAGGGCAACCCTTTGCAAACAGCCCAGCACTGCATATCACAGAAGAGAAGGAATGACAGCCTTCAGCAAGAGATCGGTTTTTATTAAGGACACCAGGAGTCCTGTGTGCTGCCAGCTGGCCTGAGGAATGACAATAGCAGTAGATTTGACAATGACAGCCAGAACTCACAGTGGAGACTGTCTGTGATGTACTTAAGAACCCCTATATACATATCTCCAAATCTCTTCCCACCACCAGTAAGGGAATATGTCTGCAGGTGCAGCTGCACAGTAAGCATATCACCACTAAACTGCTCGACTGGCTGGTGACTGCCAGGAGAGAACTGGGTAATGCTCCACAGTGCTTTAAACTCAATCTTGCCTCCAAAGCCTCCAATAAAGCTCTGCTTGTACCAGGAGAGAGGGACAAGGAGCCCTGGCTCTTCCTCTCTTAATACCATTCTTTCCAATACAAAACATCTACAACCGTGTTCAAATGCTAACCAGGTCTGGGGAGATACTGCAGGCTGTAATGCTGTTTTCACACATGTAGCAGCTGACATGGAGGGCCTGGAACTGTCCTGAACATCAGCACGGGGTCTTCCTCTTTTATCTCGATGAGATCATCTCCGGAAGCTGAGACAATCTCAACTGCCACTTACTGTTCTCAACAGGTAAAAGCCACAATGAAGGAGGGAGGTGAAAGCTGCTTCAACAGATATTTTCCATCACTGTAGCTCAACAGATTTTCCAGCAGGAACTAAATCTATTGCTGTGATGGTTTTCAGCTCAGAAGTGGCTGTGCCTCCTTGCAACGAGGGCAAAGCACACCAGGAAGCCATCATTTCAGCTCGCCTGAGACATTCAGCTGGCTGAGGCTTTTCAAATTCCTCCTTATTGTTGATAAGGAGAGAAGAGGAAGTGGACATTGTGTTTGACGTGGCTGGAGATCAGTCCATTTCTCCTTAATTTAAACACAAGCCCTGCATATGTTCAATATCAAAGTGCTTTTGTATTTCACAGCAGCGTGGTAGGCTAGTGAAGCCAGAAAGAGACAGAATGGAGGCAGAATGTTGAAGGAGCCCAAGTGAAACTAGTGCAGCATCTGGAGGGCTGATTTAATCCTAAGAATTTCAAAAAATCAAAAAAGGGAGATGCAGATGGCTGTGTACTTATTCTGCTGGGCTGCTTCAAAACTCATACACTGCATTCTGATTTTTTTGTTTGTTTGTTTCTTAATTTATACCAAGAAGTCCAGCAACAGTTTGATAGAGAAAAAAAAAAACACAGTAGTGGTGGCTGGGTGCTGACATACTCCAGGGTGGTCTAAAACCTGAAACCCTGGAGGCAACAATGAGCACTGTCCCGGGTAGGAAAGCAAAGCTCCCTGTTTTTCAATACCACACCCAGTGCACACATATGTCCCATGCTGCAGTCCAAAGCTCTTGCCTTAGAGAAGTCGCCTCTTTTGGGGTCACAGGAACCTTCTCACGTAATGCGCAGAAGTTTGGTTTCATGCTATGATCTTGGATGGGCGTTCTTCAGGTTGTGTCCTAGGGGGCTGTGTGTATTCTCCTTGTGCTACACACCATCCTTCTCTCGAGGAGGCCACCTGCATCTCCAAGCCCAGGTGTGTCTCAGTCCTCATCCATTCTTAGTGAAGATGCAGGACTGCTGTTCTGCAGAATTCCACCCGGATGGTGCAGCTTGGAAATGCACACAGGTGAGCAATAAAACGCCTTCCCAGAGGTTTGGTGGAGGACTCCGGGCATCGACCTACACTGAATGCTGGCTCTGCCTGGTAGGGAAGCCTGGGAGACAGGCTTCTATCTTCCTTGCAGAGTGTATTTGCCTTTCCGATCCAAGTTGTTGCTGAAGTGGATGGAGAACCAGTGGAAAGAAGTCAGAACCATCCCATAAACCTAAAAGGAAATAGACAAGATGGGCAAACAATTAAATGCTGAATGGAGAAGGATGCTCCAGCTGTGTGAATAAGTGATCCTAAGTGTTGCCTGCTGGTTCGATCGGCACTTCTGAATTTGTTATGTATGAAAGTGTCAGACTGTTCTTGAGGGAGCTCTTTTCCACTAAAAGGGTGAATATCAATTCCAACATGGGATAGAAGAGAAAAAAAAAACATGTGGTTAAAGCATCTGATTGGAATTAGCACAGCACGACTCAAGCTTGATCCTAAAAATATCCAAAAGCGAGAAGAAGCCAGGAAACTCAGACTTCAAACTCCTTCCCCAAAACGACCCTCCATGCAAACAAACTCATAATAGCACTTTGTGTGCATAACAGAGCAGGAAAAAAAAACCCTCATGCATTGTTTTGAATAAAATAAAATAAAAAACAACAAAAATAAGCCCCCAACACTTGCACAGTGCAAGTGCAGAAGGGAGCACGTTTCCTTTGCACTGCGCTTTTCCAATGAGTACACGGTGCTGCATCTGATCACGTCTCAGGATTTGCACAGGCAGCTTATCAAAGTGAGGATGTTGCAGGAGGCGTAAGAAGGGCTGCAACAACATGTTCTGTGTTGGCCTCATTGTGCAAATCAGTGGGGACACATCTGCCGCAGGGATGGGGACATCAGAGCCGTGGTCTCAGCTGGCTCACTTTGCTTCGCATCCTGCTGTCACAATGGTCACCCTCATGGTGGGATTTCCTTTAGGGCACACTTCAAAGGCTTTCTTGCATTATCTAGCTATAACATCAAGTTGTGGGGAAAAACATGGTATAAAACAAGTATGCAAATAGAAAAATACAAAACGCTCCACTTCGGTGTGGATATAGCTTAAGCAAAATTTCTCCTACACCACAGGATAATTAGAAAGCAACACCAAATATTCATACATGACTTTGCATTATGCATCAGCTATATGTCCTGAGGATTTTCTGAGCAAGAGCTCAGTGGTGCTAAGATCCAATAAAGCCTTAATGCTAAAGCTCTGTGTGCATGTACGTAATTCCATGTAAGTAGAAATGTACCTATAACATTGCCTGATGGCTTTCCTAGCTTATTACTAGCAGTATGGAATACACACACTCAGAAAAAATGTGATCCTCTGGGTTTTCTTGAGAAGTCTTATAATCTTCATTTTGTTAAGGTGGATCCAAATCCCTAAATACACACTGGTCAGGAGAACCTTCCCCATCTTATGAGCAGCACAGAAATACCACAGAAGATAAAACCTATTTATTTTCTAATTTCCGTAGTGGAAGCCATCACCATCGATTTCTTCCAGTGCTCATCTTCAAAACCCCCCAAGTCCCCAGTTACTTGGGGCTTATTTAGGATACAAGTCCCCTGTGGGGTCAGGAGCACATGGGAACAGGCACAGCTACCGTAAAGCCGATGGTGATGCTCAGGAGTGTAGAGACAAAGCCCATGTGCTTCTTCAGGAAGCCATGAATCTCTTGTAGGCAGTCCTGGAAGGAGAAAGACACCTTTTGCAGTGTGGCAGCAGTTCAGGTGGGTAGACAGACACCCGCATTACTACATTACTACATATTCATTACTACAATACTACATATTCATTACTACAATATGCCTATGATTTTCCTACTATGATGTGTTTCAGTCTGCAAAGGATGCGTGTACACACAGCTAGTGTGGTCATGCACAGTGTTGTTTTTTCTGCCTCTGGGAAATAGAGGGGGTGATGTGAAAAGACAGGGAAGCAGAGCACGTCATAACGCTGTGCGTTCCCCAAAGATACTAACAGCTCAACATTGAAGGTGCCACCAGTATTATTATATATTAGCATTAAGCACTCTGGCAACCCCACTGAAATCCCCTGATAGCCAAGAGTCATTTCAAGAATGCACAAAGCCTGCCCTTGACTTTGCAGAACAAGGTAAAAGGGCTTATGGCCCCACAGCATCAGCACATGAGTGAATGCTTTGCAGCAACCAAATACCGTGGATCTCTCCAACCAAGTGCAAACCATTAGTGGAGCTGACCAAAGGCACAGAGCCCAGGGTTGCTTTACTCTTTTTTCCTGCTCTTTGAGCTGACATCTACTTCACTTTGAGGCTGGAGGCAGCTGGAAACCATGGGTTATCACATACTGGTGCATCAAAGGGTTGTGTTACTGCTTATCATAGAATCATCATATCATTAAGGTTGGAGTAGACCTCTAAGATCATCTATCCAACCATTCACCTGCCACTAGTATTGCCCAATAAACCATGTCAGTCATTGCCACATCTCCACAGTTCCTGAATACCTCCAGGCACAGTGACTCCCCCACCTTCATGGGCAGCCTGTACAAATGCCTCACCACTCTTTCTGAGAAGAAATTTTTCCTAATATCCAACTTGAACCTCCCCTGACACAATGTGAGGCCATTCCCTCTTGTACAAGAGGGACAAGTGTTGCTGTTGTCCAGACAGAACAGCAGTATTTCTACATAGCTGTAGCAGCACCGTTTGTTTTTCCTAGGGACAACTCGTGTTCTGATGCTAGTTTTGTTATTCCAGTGGGAGAAAGCATACAAGAGATTTACTCAGACTATGAAGTCTATGTTGGAACTTCAGTGCACGCACAGCCTAATACTGGAGGGCTCTTCAGTACTTCATTGGCACATTGCAACCGAGTATAAAGTCTGCTTGATGAAGCTACTGCTGGACAACATAATCCTGCTTTATGAGTTTCTCATTTAAATTTTTAATACCTGTTTAATGCCCTTGGGAAAAGGAATTACAGTCATCGTGTGCTCTTTCAACATTTGCTGCTAGCAGAACACGTTTTAAGCCTTAGAGACCAGAACCACGTGACAAATTCAATAGTGTTTTTCCATCAGACCCATGCATCTGTTATCACACAACCTCCACACAGGCAGAAGACGAGAAGGCTGGAGAGAAGCAACTTACCTGTCCAGCAGCCCATGCTGTGCCAGGATGGCACATGTGCTCAACAGCAGCTGTGTCTCCAAGAGGGGAGTGCTTCCCACAGCACGAGAACTGCAAAAGAGGGCAAGGTGGGTAAATGGGGCTGTGAGGAGCAAAGCAGGAAGGCAAGCGGTACTCAAAGTGATGGCAACTAAACACACAACACTAGACAAGGATTGTTTCACCATCAATTACAGTGGCTAAACTAAGCAGGTGCCTACCATGCTGTGCATTCCACGTCATTGGGTTTGGGAGATAGCTAGCAACTTCCAGCATTGCAAGAGCTCATGTTATCACAGAGTCATCTGAATTGGAAGGGACCCTTAGAGGTCATCTGGTCTAACTCCCCTGCAATGAACAGGGACACCTACAGCTAGATCAGGTGCACAGAGCCCTCTGTTCTTCACCAGCAACAGGCTCAAGGGTAGACAGAAGTAATTAAGTCCAAGTAGTTCTGTTGGATTGTATAGAAATCTCACCCTCTCTATACTTGACTGAAGATGCTAGGAAGGTGTATATGGCTGCTCTCATACTATATATGGATTTGGCAGAAGGCTGGTTCCAGAGGAAAACAGTACAACAGCACTGGCGAAGCAGAGCCTGTTGGAATCAGTGGGCAGATGCTCTAGAAAAAGGCTTCTGTGAAGTCTGGAAGATAACTTACTACTTCATGGATGAGAGTCAGCTCGTGCCTCTTGGAGCTAGAGCCATTCTTCCTCACCTCCTCGTACACAAGGTCGTACACATCCAGCATACTGTCCTCCACCTGCAACAGAGGCAAACATCTGTACAGTGCACCAAGACGAGCACAGCAGCTGCCCAATTGCTTACGGCTGAAACTTTTGGCCAGCTTTGGAGGTATTGTCAAAGAAATACAGAAACATAAGTGCCTGAGACATATGTGCCTCCATGTCCCTCCGTGTCCTGCCAGGGGTAGGCGACATCATCATCGTGTTCTGAAAAGAGGTTATAAGAACAAGTATTCACCACCTTGCTAAAACATAAAGGTGAGAGCACCTCCAACGGACAACAGTGATGGAAGAGCTCCTCTGAATTAAATCCAAAAAATAACGGAATGACTCAGTGGTGAATCAGATCCTAAATATTTACTAAAAGTATGAGAACTTGCAGCTTGACAAATCCCAGCCAACTCCTGCTCAGCTTTCAATGGAAAAATGTGACAATTGCTTTTAGCGCCAGGAAAAAAAAAAAAAAGAAAGAAAGAAAAAAAAAGAAACAGATTTATTTCTTCCTTTCATTTCCCCTTGCTTTGCTGCCCATATTGATCTGAATGGGCTGAAGGCAACACTTGGCTCTCAGAGCAGAGAATCGATCCACAGAACAGAGGGAATGGGGTGGAACAAAGGTTCCTGGAGCAAGGCCACCTCTCAGCACTCCAATGTGGATGTGCATACCATCCTCCCTCTAGGAAAAACTTAAACCCCAATAAAAAGCAAAACATTCAAACTTTCCTAACTTCGGGTACACCATAAAGCAGCTTCCCAGCAGCAGCAATTAAGTAAATTAATTCAGTAAAAAAGGTTACTTCCACTGAATAATTGGATTAAGAATAATGAAAAAAGGGATAATTTTTCATCCTACTCTTGTGGTGTTATTACTTTTATATCCCTCATTACCCATAGTCCTTCCAGTACCTGAAGCAGCCTGCAGGAAATTGGCGAAGAACTGAACCTGAAAGGCAGAGTAGTGAAGGGGCAAGGATAATGACTTTAAACTAAGAGAGAGGAGTCTTAGGTTAGATATTGAGAAGAAATCCTTTATTCAGAAGGTGGTGAGGCACTGGCTGCCCAGAGAAACTGTGGATGCCCCATCTCTGGAAGCACATAAGGCCTTGAGCAGCCTGATCTGGTGGAAAGATGATCATACAAGGTCTCTTCCAACCCAAAGCATCCTATGATTCAAAATATTCTGCTGCAGATAGCACATGCTCTACGCTGCATTGTAAGTACAGTGAGCAGTGCAGCTGCATGCAGTACTCCACAGAACACAATCAGAAAAAAGCATTTCCAAAGGGACTTCTTATTTTAGACATCCTGCAATGACACCAAACATTTTTACTGAGGCTGTTAGAAGAAAGGCAGGCAATGGAAAAGGTTGAAGGAATGAGATTCCCACAACAAACCTATGGCAGAAATATTTTCCAACCATAGGAAACAGTGAGGGAAGAGCCACAGGCAAACACTGCTTCACAGCTTTCTCAACCACAGCCACGGTGATATCTATGAGGAGAAAGTAATCTCCAGACACATCATGGCTCCTGAAGACTTCAATTACATAGTGTTCCTGAGCTTACTTCTGACCTGTGTTCTTCTTTAGGTACTGATTTTTCATTTTCTCAAGCAGTCTCCGAGAAGCAAAACCACAAAGGATTAAATGGAAATTGTTTTATAGCAATGATTTCCTTTTAGAACATGTGTCTGGGCAAGTCCAGAGTACAGTCTGCTGATTAGTCCTTCTCAGTGCTTCTATCCAGCAACTGCATCTAGCATTTGTTTCCTCTGAATACACAATTCAGATTGCAGTAAGGCACCAAACATCCAACTACAAAGCCTGCTTTCTTTTTCTTTTCTTTTTTTTTTTTTCTTTCCTCTTTTCAAATAAAGAGCGAATTGACTGTAATTTCTCCACATCATCTTGATGAGTTTTGCCAGAATGATTTGATTTTGGACGGGAAAGTAGCTGCCTTAAGACAACATGGCAGTTGGTTTTCACAGATTACTGCAGAGAGCTTTCTAGTTTAAGCATTGCAATGGTCGGCGTCAAGTCCTAAATCCCCACATTTATCATTGCTGTTTCCTTCCATGTAGGGGACCATGCCAGAGAGCATAGGAGGTGTAACAGGAGGACATAGCCAAAGGTTGGCAGTAATGTCACCATATCATAGAATGGCTTGAACTGGAAGGGACCTCAAAGATCATCAAGCATCAACCCCCACATTTAATAATAGACCAGGGCCCCATCCAATTTGGCCTTGAACACCTCCAGGGATGGGGCATCCACAACCTCTCTGGGCAGCCTGTTCCAGCACCTCACCACTCTCTCTGTAAAGAACTTCCCCCTGACATCCAATCTAAATCTTTCCTCCTTGACCATCTCACCAACTTGCCTGCCCAAGATGGGGTTATGTTTGCGCTCAGAGCTCAGCCATCACACGTCAGCTTCTACCCAGACCAAAATGACACACAGCCTCATGCATGTCTAATGATAGGGAAAAAATAAAACCTCAAAGTGTCAGACAAGGTCACCAGATGGGTTCATGACACAGCCTTATTTGTGACAGTGTTTATTTTGTTCAGGAGACGCAAATTCATCCCTCAACTTTCCTGTGAGCAGGAACACGGCATAGTGAAGAGAATACTTCACTGCTTTGCTCCAAATTGCCATAAATTCTTATCACACACTCAATTTTCATTCCACCACCCCAAAATAATTGCTTTTTTTTTCTTGCAGCAGGTGTTGGAGAAAAAAATAATTAATCAGGGTGCTTTCTCTCCCAATTAGGCAACCGGATGCTTTTTGAGCGGTTATGCTGATACTGTTCATAATGTGCTTTAAAGAAAGCCACAGCTGTGCCTCATCCCTTAATAACTCCGCAGATAACACACAACCAGCAGAGACAGCTAGGGAAAAGAAAGCCTGTCTGGGCTTCCACTACAGAGGTCCTACACTTCCACCCCACATTTTCACCACTCTGGTCATATGGGTTTACCTCTTCCTGATGAAGCACTGACGACTTACCACTTGATTCAAAGGTGCTTAGAATGAATGCTGTGACCTGTTGCTGGAGGAGGTCAGTGGCTCAATGTCTGGATGGAGATTGGTGACAAGTGCTATACCCTCAGGGGTCAATCCATGCAGAACCTCCCCTATGAGGGCAGGCTGAGAGAGCTAAGGCTGTTCAGGCTGGAAAAGAGAAGACTGGGGAGACCTGAAAGCAGCCTTTCATTATCTAAAGGGGGTACTGAAATTAAGAAGGGGACACTCTTTGGCAGGATCTTTTGCTACAGGACAATGGGAAACAGTTTCAAACTGAAAGAGGAGAAGTTTAAACCAGATATAAAGAAGTATTTTTACAGTAAAGGCAGTGAGGCACTGGCACAGGTCGTCCAGAGGTATGGTGGAAGCCCCATCCCTGGAGACATTCAAGGTCAGGCTGAACATGACTCTGAGCACCTGATCTAGTGTAGGTGACCCCATTCATTACAGGGGAGTTGGACCACATGGCCCTTAATGGTCCCTTCCTACCCAAAAGACTCTATGATTCTAGGAGTATTTCTGGGCAAAGATATCCCTTGGAAGGAAAATGCACTTCCAGTGCTTATCTGTTAGAAAACAAACAAATAAAGCAGCAAGAGCTGAAGATGGAGCATAAGCTGGGCTTGAGAAAAATCTCCAGGTTAACTGGTAAGAAGGTCACACCTTAGAGTAATTCTTTTCCCAGAAGAAGCTTGGCAAAATATTCCAATTCCAAATTAGTCAAATAATTGCTGTCTCCCATGTCTGTCTGCATTCCTTAATTAAACATTCATTTAGGGGTGACAGAGATAGGTTTGCAGACGCAACAAATGGAAAATCACTGAGATTGATGCTGCTGACATCAAGCAACTTAATAGAACAGCATTTTTCACTTAGAGTAAAAGAACGAAGGAATTTTGAGGCTGTTTATTACACTCTATATCCTCTACATTCCCTAAAGAAGCAGAATTTATGATTTCAGGAAGGCACTTAGTCTGTTTAAACCACTCATGTTCTTTTCTATCTGTTCACTGCTGCCGAGAGGGATGCACTTGGTGTCAGTAAGGCAGTGTTTTAAGATGCAAAACTGGAATAAAGTGGTTGCCACCCTCTACATCATTCCTTGCTCCAGTATGAAAACCCAGCCATTGCAAGCTGGAGCTTTATGCTTCCCTAACAGGGCTTCAGCTCCCTTCCTCGCCCCCGCATCAGGCTTCCTCCAGCCGAGAGCTCACAGCTGCAGAAACACGGCCAGCATGCAAAGCAGAGCAGCTCAGAGCCCCCGCCTCCAGATGGGTGAGATCAGGAGACGCTGCTCCCCTTGGATGCGGGAGGTCACTGGAGACTGCTGATGGAGTAAGAGCGGGGAGACCCAAATTAATCTTATAGGCTAAGAGATTTTCATCTGATTTTTTTTTTTTTTTATGACACACACACACACACAGCAAGTATTTATTTAAATAACTCATGCACTTTCCCCCTCTTACCAGTTTTGGGACAGCAAGAGTCTTTTTTGTTCATCACTGACAGCACATGCAAATAGAGGGGGAAAGAAAAGCTGCTGTGAAACCATAAAGCCCACAGCGGCACCACTTTGCTGAGCCATTTCTCTCCAATTCCAGCACCTTCTGCTGCTGTAAGTGGTTCTCACAAGGAGCTGATGAAAATGCTGACCTGCTTCACTGCTCCCCTCCCGTCTCAGCGTTGCCTTCCCGAAACACAGATGCAGGCAGAGCTCCTCCAGGGGCAGAGCCCAGCCCAGAGCAGCAGCACTGGCAGCCAAAGTGCTCAGCAGCTGCCAGCTCTGGGGCGGGTGACTCACTGCTTTCCAGAGCAGGGGCACAGCTCAGCTTCTGTGGAGGGGGAATGCTGCCGGGAGGCAGGGGAGCAACAAACCACACCGGTCTCCAGTGTACGAGCTGAGCACCCTGCCTGCCAAGCAGGTCAGATATATGCATGTAAGTACATACACAGATGCACAGAATCATTTGAGTTGGAAGGGGCATTTAAAGGACACCTGGCCCAACTCCCCTGCAATGAACAGGGACACCTACAGCTAGATCAGGCTGCTCAGAGCCATGTCTGGCTTGACCTTGAATGTCTCCTTTCAGCTGCTTTAAACAAACCTCATTTCTCACCTCCACACCCCAAACCAGCAGCAAAAGTTTGGCAGAAGTCTGGCTGGTTGCTACACCAAAGGTTTCTTTCTCCTTAATTCTCCATACCTGATGCTGCACCTCTTGTCATAGACATCAGTCTCAGTGTGCCAAGGTCCTCCTGTTTCTTTATTTTATTATTTTTTTTAATAGCTACGTATTTCAGTTTACAACATTTTGTAACAGAATTGCTGAACCACAATGCTGCCAAGGGCACTCACAGCTGCCACCACTCAGATCCAACCATTTATGAACCTCTCAGTTTTGTGGTCAAGCCATCTCTCACCTGCAGTGTGTGAAACTGGCATCATTCAAGACTGCTTCATCATAGAAAAACACTAAAACTGCTCTGATTGAAAAAAAAAAAAAAAAGGGGAAAAGTTGCATCAGCAACAGATCTGATTCCAGGTGAGCACCATCACCCATAGAATCATTTGAGTTGGAAGACACCCTTGAAGGCTATCTGGTCCAACTCCCCTGCAACGAACAAGGATACCTACACTAGATCAGATGCTCAGAGCCCCATTCAACCTGACCTTGGGTGTCTCCAGGGACAAAGCACCCACCACCTCTCTGGGCAACCTGCACTAAGGCCATGTGAGCCTGGAAGCATCATCCCATACTGGGGACCATTGGCTGGTGCTGCTGGAGGCAGCAGCTCCAGCTGCAGCTCTGCAGTGAGAACAGCAGAAAGGGGGCCGTGGGTTCAGAGCTGGGGCAACAATAAATAATGAAGCATGAGTGCCTCAGCAGTACGTCAGACAAAGGGGCGTACTGTCTCCTACGTGATGGGAACACAAACATAGGAGAGATGCATGATATTTAGGGAAGAGGGGGGAGGGGTTTTCCTCTCCCTTTTCATTTTTTTCTTTTTTCCGTACTTCTGAGAAAGAAAAAAAATTCAGTGCTTACTTTAGAGCAGTTGTGCCTGGAAGCATGAATACCACCAGTAACAAGGAAGACATCAGACTACTTCTGTCGTTTTAACAGCCAAATCCCCACTTTTTGCGAAGGCCCTTGAAAGACCTCTGCAAGTGGCTGCAATCCTGTCCCAGCCCTGCCACATCAAAAAGGAACCAGCCAGTGTGCTCCAATTCCGGTTTCATAAAGTACTGAACCCACCTTCAGCTTGCATTTAAGTCCTATTAACATCACTGTGATGTAAGCTTGTACTTAAGCATTGCCTTAGGTGGGGCCACCACTTTGTGCTGGACTCCGCAGAAGCTGGCCCCAGCATAAACTAAAGCAAAGCCAAGCAATCCCTACATCCAAAGGGCATGGGAAATCAGGTGTGCACACCAGAAGCGTGGGCAGATACCCAACAGATACACACTGACAGCCTGAGCAGGATGAAGGGGGCATGGAACAGCAGCTCAAATCACCTGCTGTGAGGCTCTGGGTATGTCAGCAGTTCCTCTTTTTATTTTTCCTGGCATTCCATGGCAAAGGGAACTGTTCCTCCAGTCTAACCCAGGAGAAACTTGGCACCACCACTGCACCATTGCTTGGCTCCAAGTGTCTCCCAGCATCAGGAGGTAAATCATAATTTACTTGCTTTTAAGCTAACGTTTATTTTCTATCAAATCTATGTAATTAAGGGGCACCTTCTGATGCAGAACTGCCTTCAGCAGTTCTGTTTCTGCTGATTCACCCTGCCATCCCAGTGGGCTCATGAGGCTGCTGGGAGCATTCCCTACATTGCTGCAGAGAAAAAACAAAATGTGACACAGCAGATCCCTAGGTCCTTCCCTCAGCAAAGCCCAGAGGCAAGCTCCCCAAATCTGTTTTGTGTTTGTTATCAGGAATACCCAAAGCCCTTTTCAGCTGTAATAGAGCATCCAGAAAGCTCAAGAATCATCGAATGGTTTGCATTGTAAGGGACCCTTGAAGGCCATCTGGTCCAACTCCCCTGCAACAAACATGAACACCTACAATAGATCAGGTGCTCAGAGCCCCATCCAACCTGACCTTGAATGTCTCCAGAGACAGGGCTTCTACCATCTCTATGGGCTGTGCCAGTACCTCACCATCCTTATTTTTTCCTTATCTAAATCTAAAACTCCCCTGTTCTAGTTTGAAACCACTTCCAGCTCTTCCCTCCAGCCTCTGCAGGCAGGTTTCTCTAGCAGCAATTAATGTGTGAGGAGAGAAGGAGAACTGGCAGGTCTGCAGGAGGAGGCAGCTGCCCTGCGAGCTGTGCCAGCTATGGCATAAACCTACATCCTTCCTCAGGTCCCAGCTGCACCAGGCTGTGCTGGGCAGTGGTTTACGGGAAAGGAGTTGCCTTCAAAATAACTTCTTTCTTGGAAAAGACGACTTAGCTCCTTGGCTTCAAGAACCAGGACTTCCTAACGTGATTGGAAACCATCAGAAAACCCCATCCTGTTGGTGGTTGTCACAGCTGTTCAAAGTGAGGTCATTTTGCTGCCCTTCTTCACACGTCATTCTCTCGTTGGCTATTACTGGTGCCACTCCTCTAACAGATTAGTGACACTCTCCCGCCAGGAGACAGCAAAAGCAGCTTGTCAGCAGGCTGATTACTGCTGATCTCATAGAACTCAAGTTGCATTGCCAGAGAGACAGGTGGAGGATCTGAGATGTTACTCTTAGTTACCCTTCCCCCGTTTTGTCCACTCTTTTCTTTGCAGAACCCCCCAGACAAGCATGCACTGGGAAGGAGTAGGTTATTTTCTCAACATTAACTTCTCTGAATTTATGCAGACAGATGGACGCAAAGAAGACGGTACAGAAGAGGGCATAAAACACAAAACCCAGTTATTGGCCATGTGGACAGACCCATAGAGCAAGGGATAATCACAATACTGAGTGGAAGATTCGGACTTTCAGGGTAAAGTACAATAAATCTCAGATTCTTGTTTTTCACATGTCTGGTAGAAGTTGTTCTACAAAGACTGGTGACATCGAGTCTGTCTGGGATGCAGGTAACTTGAAAGCAAAAAAGACATGACAGATCTCTGAAAGAACAGGAGCTATAGGAATTCAGAAGAACAGCAGAGACTGGAAAACGAGAAACTTTCATGTTTTGTTTACAGTGTCCAAGTCTGAGAAAATGGACTATTTACAGATAAGTTGCCTTTTTCTCCTGTCCTGCGTAGCTTCTCTGTAAGAAGCAATGTAAACAACTGGTCTCTGAAGGAGCCAATGGCAAGTAGGGCACCTTGCTTTCTACTGCCAAAATCATTCTTCAACTGAACACGGGACTTTTCCATTCCAGATGATTTTCAGTAAGAAGGGTTTTGCTCTATAAAGGGAATTTGGGTGTTTTTTAATCAAGAGGATTAACACACAGTAAGAATCTGCTGTGGTTTTGTGGGCAAGGAAACCAGGTTTGGGACATGCTCATATCTGCATACCTTCCTCGCTGGAGAGACAAGTTTTTTCAAGCAAAACCAGATTTCTAAGCATTTTGTAAGTGATACTCCTAATTAAATCTTTCCTCATTTCCAGCGCCTGTCTTAATTTTCATCTTTGCAAAAAGAGAAACCCAGGAGGATCTCCAACAGCCTTTTAATTTTTCTGTTGTCAGAAACACTGCTGGCTTTCCTTATCTGGAAAGTAGACACTGAACAAAAAACTCTCATCTTGCCTAGGAAAAACTATTTCTGTTTTGTTTCAGACAGTACCAAAAACCAAGTACTGAAGGTAACCATGTGGAAGCATTTATGGACAAAGCACTTGGAAAAAAAAAAACACAGAAAACTAGATAAGGGTTTGAAGCAGAAATGCTACTGGACCATCCATATCCACCCCATGTTTGCAAAGTAGCTGGACAAACTGATAGAGGAAGAAAAAAAAAAAAAAGTGCCAAGGGAATCACTGGCAAAGGGCAAGAAACAAGCGGTCAGCCCTAAGCCACAAAGCATCAGCACGGGGAAAGTTAGGTTGTAAACACAGCTCCTGGGTGGTTACCCCGGAAGTCAGCAGAACTAGAGGTGGCCACAACCCACTGCAGCCTTTGAACAGAGGCTCCCAGCTGATATTACCCAGAACTGGAGTTGATGCTATGCAGCATTTCAGAAAATCAGAACTTCTTAAGAGTCAAGCAGATCATTTTTCAAAAGCAACCTCCCAAAGCCACTTAAAGCAAGTCTCATATCTTCTCTTACCTGGACACTTGCCCTGTTCAAAGGTTTGTACAGCAAGCATTCCATGTTCCCCTCTACATACCCTGCAGGGAAAGGCAGCCCTGCTCTTGCAAAGAACAGATGTAACACAACGTGCAGCCTATAGACCTTGATGAGGGTGGCTTAATTACCACCAGCTGCCCCTTCTAGGGTAGAAATCACTGCAAAACCTGTGAAGAAAGTCTCTTGGCATCTCCTGCAAAGAGTGCTTACCTCTGTGCTATGCATGTATCTCCAGCAGAGAGCTGGTAACATCCCACAGAAGGCCAGAGCAAAGCAGAAAAATGCCTGGGGAGAAAGAGAAAACCACCACCAGTTATAATAGGGGGGAAAAAAAATTCATTTGAAAATACCCTAGGAACATATTTAGCGTGCTCACATGAACAAGTCTGGTTATAGCTAGAGCAGAGCATCGCTTTCTCCTGGTATGCCCTGTACTGCTGTTAGTTGTCAGGAGTGGGATGTGTGTTGTGATTCTCCATCAGGAACCAGTGATGAGGCTGTTTAAAGGGATTGACCAAAAAAGCACTCAGCTTCCTATGGGATGGTTAATCTAAATCTTCCCGAGGAATTTCATTCACTCATCTAAGGGTTTCATGATGGGGAAAAACTGCCCGGATAGTCCATATATGCATACAGCAGGCAGATGGAGATGGAGAGCAGCCAGTGTTGGGGAAGGAGCTGGGCTTCTCCTGACCCATGTCTCAGCAATGTTATTCAGACAAAAGGATGACAGAAATACAAGCAAGGCCACCGAGTGACCCTGGAGAGCCCAAACAATGCAGCAGTGACACAGGAGGTGGCCGGACTCTGTCCTCCTCCCCAGGCATAGGGCTGGAAGTCAGGCACGCCGTCGTGTTATTCGAACAAATCTAATCTCAAACAAAACCCGGACCTGATGTAAACATCGAGAGTTTGTTGTGACAGCTGGGCCAAAGGCTCTGATCACACACACACACACACACACAGAAGTGGCTGTAAAATATTTGAAGACCAATTGGAGGTTTTCAAAGAACAGTGGAGATGTGGCACTGAGGGACATGGTGGGGATGGCGGGGATGGGTTGGTGGTTGGACTGCATGATCATAGAGGTCTTCTCCAGCCTTAATGATTCTATGACTCTCTGAGCACTCCCCATAAATTATTCCCTTTGCAGGTTTTTCCATGTTTCCTCTTCCAAAATGGAGTTATGTAGCAGGGCAGAGTCACCCATCTGATCATAGCTTATTCTATTTTTTCTCCCTACAAGTATTCCAATAGTATGACTTGGCTGAAACCTTTTAAAAATTAAATCACAGAATCGCAGAATGGCCAGGATTGGAAGGGACCTCAAGGATCATGAATTTCCAACCCCCCTGCCGCATGCAGGGCCACCAGCCTCCCCTTTAATATTAGACCAGGCTGCCCAGGGCCCCATCCAATCTGGCCTCGAACAAATAATTCACAAAAGTTTATCAAATTCAAGCTTAAGGGAATAAAGAAGAGTAACTTTTGTTTCAGAGGTGTGGTTTTTTCAGAGAAAGAAAAAAGAAAGGAAAATTAAAAAGAAAGAAGCCCCAAAGCCTCTACATGCAAGGAAGGAAAATGTGTTGCATCAAATCCTGGAAATGAAAGCAAAAATGCCAGCAAGATGAATAATCAGATTGCTCCTCACTGGAACCAGCCCTTACATTTTGCTGCCTCTTTGTACAAACCCCTGAGCAAACTGCATAGGAAAGTCAATACTTCTACCTGATTTTAGATGAAAATCAGGCTTGAGAAAAACAGAAAATTAAGGTTGAAAAGCTTCACTGACAGCAATGGGAAAGATCTCCCATGTGAACCTGGACAGCATCGATGTGTCACCACTGTTTCTCCCCCTGTCTCTCTCATCCTTCCAGCGCTTGCACCATCACCGTCTGTGGCTCAGCTCCACCCCAGCCCTTCAATGTGTGCTCTCCCTTCTGCCTGCAGCTCTGGGAGCAGATAGAGGCCCCTCGGGAGCCCACAGCCAGTGCAAAGCAATTACATGGCTCCCAGAGCATCTCATAAATGAATTATGGGCTGTACTCTCCTCTTGCCAGCCAAAAGGCTTTTGGAAGCACAACTTTGTAATTACATTAGAAGGCATTTGGAGGAAGAAAAATAAAGCAAAACAGAAAAAAAAAAAAAAAAAGAAAAGAAAGAAAAAAAAAAAAGAAAGAAAAGTCAGGGCACAGCTTGCATGCAAAATGCAGAGGGGTTCCTGGAGGAGGAGAGCAGAGCCTCCCCACCCCATCATCACCCTCAGCCATCAGTCCCTTTTCTGTCCATGACCTCACTCCCAGCCTTTCTGTCTGGCAAACACGAGCTGCAGCCTGTCTGAAGGAAGAACCCACCCTCAGCTCTGCCTGCTCCTGGGAGCGCTGACACACAGATGCCTTGTGAGGAGATGGATTCACAGCTAAAAGAAGATGCAGAGCATGCTGCCGGGTTGTCAAGGACCCTTGCAGCACTTGCCTGCAATCACACACCTGGGGACAGTAAAGCAAACAGCCTGTGCTGCGTGCTGGCACATTTTGCCTGTTCTCTCCCTGCCTGGACAGTAGTCATTGCAAGGATAAGCAGACAAGCTCCTTCTGTATGAGCAGCTCTAGCAAAATTGCCCTTTGCCTTCCTCTTCTTCCCCTACAATAGTGACATGGCCTTCGGGGGCCGTGAGAGCTGCAGGATGTTTACATTCAGCACTGCATCACGTATCACCAGACAAAACTGCAGCTGGAGGAGAGTCAATAAAGCTGTCACTGCTCTTCTCGATTAAGAGGAGCTTGGGGGATAATAGTCCAGGATTTTGGAACATGATATTTTATCCTTCAGAACTCATTACTCAACAGCAACCAGCACTGATGGATGCACATAGTGATAGGATGAGGGGGTGTGGTTTTAGGCTAAAAGGGAGATTTAGGTGAGATGTCAGGACGAAATTCTTTACTCAGAAGGCAGTGAGGCCCTGGCACAGCTGCCCAGAGAAGCTGTGGATGCCCCATCCCTGGAGGGGCTCAAGGCCAGATTGGATGGAGCCCTGAGCAGCCCGAGCTGGTGGGGGGCAGCCCTGCCCAGGGCAGGGGGCTGGAGCCGAGCGGTGCTTGAAGGTCCCTTCCAACCCGAGCCATTCTGCATGATTCCGCCGCCCGACAGCGTGCGGTTCCTTGCGCCGAACCCCGAGCGCCCCCCAGCGGCCGAGCGCGGCGGCATCGGGCAGGGCTGCACAAGGAGGTGGGGGTAGAGGTGTGGTGGGACGTGGGCGGACCCGGTACGCACCGTTGCAGTGACGCATCGCGACTGTCGCACCGTGGCGACCGCGCTCAGCAGGGCTGCGAGGATCAGGGTCATGCTGAGGAAGACGCCGACGTAGAAAGCTGGAAGGAAGACAGAAAGAAGTGAGTTTGGGGGAGGTGATACAAAAAGAGTTGAGGGACTGGAACGGTTTGTGAGCGATCCATCATTCTCCACCTGCTCTGCAGGTTGAGGGCTGCAACACAGCTGGGCCCCCCGATCTGGCCCATATCTCACTGCCTCATCCCCAGGCAGGGTGCCGCCTGCAGCACATGCCCTATTGGGGTTCTCTGCACAGCTATCTCCTGAGGCAATCACCACTGGCTTCCTCCCAGCACAGGGAATGGCTGGGCTGAGCTGTGCAGCCCAGGGTATAACCTGGGCTAGGAACAATGAGGAGATGCTACATGCACCCAAATCCAATAGAAACCCAATAGAAAACAGTAGGTCACGGGTGATGGTGTCCAATCCGATGGGATTGAGTAGCCCTGGGGTTGGAGTGACCAATAGGGTTGATGGTTTTAGCCTCAGAGCATCTTCCCCTGCCCAGCCATTGTGTTCCCCAAAGGTGTGCCATACCTGTGTGGTGGATGTCCCGGTAGGAGCTGCTCTCGAGGGCAACGTTGCTGATGATGGAGAAGTGAAGCCCATAGTGGGTGACTGTGCTCAGTGTAGCAATGGACAGCCCCAGCAGCTGGAAGGGAAGGTTGGCATCAAGGGAGTTGCAAGGCATCAAGATCCCACTGAGTGGCATGCAGCCTTAGTGTCCAACAGCATGCGTGTGCCTCCAGATGCAATTAAAAGGACAAATTCTGGACACGCTAAAATGATTGTTTCTGAGACTAAGTAATTCTGAACTACAGCAATATCTGCTTACAAATAATCAAATTCATGGTGCCTGCAGATCCTTGGTGCTGTGCATTACTGCCTATCTCAACCCACACCCAGCAGAATGTGATGTGAAACTCCAGTTAGCTCAGATTACTGATGAACACTGGCCTCAATGAGCCCCCAGGGCAGCAACACTGCACTCCTGGCTGTGTTGCAGCTGCTCCTCTCACCATGTTGGGTAGTGGTCTTCCTGTGCCTCCCCAGGTTACCTGCAGGCATTAGCTTATAATTACACTCTTCCTAAGTCACCAGCTCTTTTTGAACTGAACACGGAAGATTATTTTATTTATTTATTTATTTATTATGATTGGAAGTTTCCATGAGCTGTGTGAACAACAAGCCTGCCCAGCTCAGAAGTGCCCAGGAGAAGCATTCCCAATGTCTACATTTTCCCATCAGCAGTGTGGTTTCCCCTGAACTCCCCCTGAGACATTAGGAAACTCCCATTAGATTTGCCTCAGAAGCTGCTAAAAAGGCTCACCAGGACTGCTCTTGCTTTGCAGACAGATCCCAACCCCACTGGCCACCCCAACCTCATGGTCACCCCAACCCCACTGGCCACTCAATCCCTTGGCCACTCAACCCCAACCTCATGGCCACTCAACCCTATCAGAGTGGACACCATCAGCCACGCTCCCATCAGAGCCCTGCGTTTCCACACACTCACCCATCCCACTACTGGTGCTCACCCTCCTAAAAGCAAACAGAATGACACCAGGGTTCTTGTTTAGACCCCCAAACACAGAAGCAAACATCTTTCATTGCTGAAAACCACCCGTTCTGCTTTCCTTTCTCCTTCAGGCTGCGAAGCGGCAGTGGCAGAGCAGTAGCCCCAGCAAAGCAGAAGTCCATCAGCTCGGAGAACGGTGCTGGTGGCTGGCGATAAGCACGCAGCGCTGTGATAACTCCAGCAGCTCACTCTGCTCGCCCTTCCACGCCCCAAAAACAGAACGTGGGAAAGCTGCCCTTCTCCGAGCGCTTAAAGCAGCCATGCTCCTCTTCACCCCGATTTTTCAGAGACCCCCTACCCAAAGCCACACGCTTACCGTGACACAGAGGCTGGCAGCCACCAGCTGGCACTTGGTGCTCCTCATCTCGTGCCTCAGCCCCATGGCCCTGTCCCTGTGGGGCTGCCCGTTGGTCACCCCAGCTCCTGATAAGGCACCGGAGGAGGCAAGCCGCAGTGGGGCCTCTCGGGAAGTGCAGTTCCTCCTCCTCCTGCCCTGTGTTAACTCCTGCCTCAAGCAACAGGCTC
>JAPSGF010000001.1:29577008-29672633 GCA_035772895.1 Perdix hodgsoniae | reverse complement strand
TGACATTCTTTTGGCGCCCGCCTCGCGCTTTCTGTTGTTTGTTTGCTTTACCCTTGTTTTGTTTTTTTTTTAAAAACTTTTAAATTTATTTGGGATTTGCGCTTTTTTGAACTCCCGTTTTATTTGCATTTTAGTCCCACTTTTATTTGCGTTTTTTTCTTGGCATTTGACATTCTTTTGGCGCCCGCCTCGCGCTTTCTGCATCCTTATTGCACTTTTTAAAATCTCACTTTCAATCTTTTTGCTATCTACGCATTTTCCTTTGCATCTTACCCGCATTTTTTTTTCTTGCACCTTGCTCGTATTTTTATTTCCATCTCGCAGGTCCTTTTTTTTCTTTTAAAGTTATTATTAATTTTTCTTTTTCCATCTTAATTCACCTCTCCGTTCCCGTTCCCCGACCGCTCCCGGCGCTGCCGCGCTCCCCATCCCCGCCGCCGTGGCCCCTCGGCGATGAACGGCGGTGCCCCGCCGCCGCCCCCCGCCGCCGCCTCACGCTGCCGCCGCCGCCCCGCCTCTCCGGAGCTGCTGCGCTGCAAGCGCCGCTTGGCCTTCGCCTCTCTCTCGGGCAGCGGCACCGCGGCGGCGGCCGTGGCCCGGCGCAACGAACGGGAGCGCAACCGCGTGCGGTTGGTCAACCTGGGCTTCGCCGCTCTGCGGCAGCACGTCCCGCACGGGACCGCCAGCAAGAAGCTGAGTAAGGTGGAGACGCTGCGCTCCGCCGTCGAGTACATCCGAGCGCTGCAGAGGCTCCTCGACGAGCACGACGCCGCCGCCGCGTTCCCCGACGGCCGAGCGGGCCGCTCTGCGGGGCGGGGGGCCGTAGGGGAAAGCGGCGGCGGCAGCGGCTATTCCTCCGCCTCGCCCTGTTCCTCCGAGGAGAGCGGCTACGAGCCGGTGCTCAGCCCCGAGGAGCAGGAACTGCTGGATTTCACCAGCTGGCTTGGGAGCTACTGAGCTGGCGGGAGGTGAGGTGGCCTTGGGGTACTGCTGCTTCCCAGCCCTTTATGCTTGGGGCGCTCATAGAGTTGAAGTGGGCAATGGGATTTTTAGTGGGGTTGGGGTGGTCTATGGAGTCGAGTGATCTTGGAGTCATTGGGTGGCCAATGGGGTCGGGTGGCCATTGGGATTGCCAGTAGGGTTGGGTTGACTGATGGCGGTTGAGTGATCATGGGGTTGTATTGTCCAGTGAGGTTGAGGTAGCTGGTGGAGTGGCTGATGGGGTTGGGTGACCAGTGGTTTGGGGTGGCTGATGAGATTGATTATGAGGTTGAGATGGCCAATGGGTTTGATGTAGCAAATGGGATTGGGATGGCCAGTGGGATTGCTGATCAGGTTGGGGTTGCCAATGGGGATTCAGGTGGCCAATGGGGTTGCCAAAGGCATTGGGATGGCTGGTGGTGTTGAGGTGGCCGATAGGATTGAGCGGTCTTGGGGTTGGGAGCTGAGGAGGCCATGGGGGTTGGAGATGGAGTAGACATGGGTTTTTACAATCTCTCCACAGACATACCTTGATGCCTATGGTCTTCCACAGCAGCCAGCAGTACCCTACAAAATAAATCTCCCGCAGAAATTCTCAAGTTCCTCCTGGCTGCTTTCCTTGCTGGGCTGAAGTGCAATGATGTCACAGCCCCAATGTCTGCTCTGGGGCTGCTGATGGACAAGGTTTTCACCCACTCCAGAGAATGGCTGTGCATCTCCTCGCAGCTACTTCCCATCAGCCTTTGGAAAGGTTGGAAAAAAGAAATGGAAACCACGTGATGCTTCCTTGTTTCTGGAAGGGGAGGGAATTTTTTATAATGTCAGATTCTATTTTATATGCAACTTGAACTGCCTGTGGGAAGAGTGGTGTATGAAGACTTATTTTTGTATGAGAAACCTTAGGGAAAAGGGGTAAGGAGGTAGCTCTATTTTCAGTCCAATTCCCTTGTTCTTGAACACTGCCAACTGGAATGTTTGGGGAATATACACTGTTTAGATGAAAGGGTTTGTTTGTTTTTCTTTCTCCAAACACCTTACTAAAGGACTACAAAGTTTTGTTGCATCTCACTGTGGTGTCTGACTCTGCCTGGTGTGAAGGTTCACTTCTCTGAAAACTGAAGTTTTGTGTTGGTTTTTTTTTAAACGTATTGAAGGCATTTTTGTATGCACTTGCTAGGATTTCTTAAGTCGTACATATGCAGTTTTTAAAAAGAGTATCGTATTTTATGTAAATTGACTTTATAAATAAAATTCTATTTATAAATGGTTTCTGGGCTGCAAGACGTATGTATCTACCAAGTTAACACCTGCCTGAGGACAAAAAATGCCCTGGGCTGTATGCACATGCTAAAAGCAATGAGGAGCAGCACAGCATCACACCACACTTGCTTATTGCTACTTGTAGTGCTGCCCACGTAGCAAAGATGGGCTAGAGGGGGAGAAACAGGTGGGTCCAGGGCCAGCAGCTCCTCTCGTGGTTGTGCAGGAGTTGTTGCAGGCAGCTCCTGACCATCACTTCTGGGCTCAAGCTGAATACCTGCTGCAGAGGCAAAAAAAATTGCTGAGTCCAAACACAGTCACAAGAGCATGGGAACCTATGGCAGAGAATGTTACTTCCCTTCAGTAGCTCCAGTGAATGCTATTAGTAGAGTGAAACAGGCTGGATTGTAGAATTTGCTGAGCTAAGACAGAATGGGTTATTAAAATTGACCCATTTTGCAAGAAACTGTATGTTTAATCCTTAAGTAATGGGAAGGTGGAATTTCCCCCACTAAATTTTGAGAGGTATGATCACTCTCAAGCTCCAAATTCAGTAATTACAGGGCAATCAGATCTACAGATGTATTCTACATACACAATACCATCTCAACAACAACAAAACAAACAAGGGAAAATACAGGCTCTAACAGCAGGATAGCACTAGGAACTGCAGGCAAGGAGCAGCCTAAGGAAGAGCTGTTGTGCTTACGGCCTGTTCCCTAACCAAGGCTGCTATAACAAGCTGTCCCTTGGGAAGGCCCTGGGAATTGAAGTGCTCGATGAATTTGTTGCTGAGGTTCTCCCCCATGCAGCTCACCAACAGCCCCTGAAGTGGGAGGGAGGCTGTCAGCTGGCCTGGGCTTAACTCATCTGTTGCACCTGGAGCACCTGATTGGGGTGGGGGGACAGGGGATTGGTGTTGGCTTAAGGGCTTCATCCTCACAGAGTACCTCTAAAAATGCAGTTGGACATTTAGGCTGGAGAAGAGCTCTGAGGTCAAGCCTCATGCAGATCCCACATGCTTATTCTCAGCCTAAGCCAATGGTTAACCCCTTCTCCAAATGAATTAGGAAGCAGGACTGCTGCATTTGCTTTCGCAAGTTTCCCATTCCAGCAGAAGGCATTTGTGTGGATGATTTTACTATAGTTTGGCAGCTGTTTTCCTTCTTCAGAAGCACTGATTCAGTATTTCCAATAACAATATTTGGCTTCAAGTCAAGACACTCCCAGCATCCTTACAAGGGTCAGCAGATCACCCAAACTACTGTTGCAGCAACACCAGAGTGGCATCAACTGTAACTGTGTTAGCAAGAAGCTAGCCACAAACAGTTGTCACTTAAGTGATACTAACTTTAGGATAAGGGATTCTACAAGCTCATCCCTGGGCCTCTCTGCTCCACGTGTGCAAATTGTCAGAGGCATGGGGACAAGAGCCTTCTGCCCATGAGTCACCTGTGCAGAGTCTCCACAATCATTTCTCCTAAGGGATATAACTAGTGATTCAGTGCCCAAAACAGAAGCTCCAAGGCAGACACAAACCCAACTCTCAGGCCCAGAGCTGCAGGAAGGTCAGGCAGAAGAATTGCATCAAGGAATCAGAATTAGTGAGAAAGAGTAGGCAGCAGCAACCTAGGGTCACCAGGGAGCACAGGATTGTCGGTGTGCAGCTACAAAACAACTGCAAGCCTCATGTTTACACCCATCGACACAGCCACACGTGTACAAAACCAGTGAGAAAACAAGACCTGAGCAGTTTGCTCACAGCTCCAGTTACTCAGACCCACAGCTGGCCTCCTCCGTGTGGTCTTTGGTGTTTGTAAATTGCTTGTTAACCTGCCCCCAGCCCATCTCACACACCACCAAAATGGCTCGACCTTCCCATCTTCTCACCCAGCAGTTCCCACATCACAGATGCACTGATGAAGTGGAAATAAGTTGTGGGACCATGTTAGGATGGGCAGCCCCTTCCCCAGACTTAAGTAACCCTTCTGTTTTCAACCACCTCCCCTGCTAGCATTTTGAGGTACTCAGGCCAAAACTACACTTGTTTTACCCAGCACTTTTTTTTACAACAAAGCACACTTTATTTCACTGCAGGAATTAAATGGTGCTCCTCCTCTTCATGGGCAGCTTGAGGCTTAGCTCCATGGCTGCCCTACCCTGGAGCCTGCTGTTTGGAGAAATTAGTTGCTGCTTCTCTACCCAAGGTCTGAAGACGGGCTTTGCTCTTACCAGTGCTTGGTCTCTATCATACCAACTAGCTTTTTCCTTTTTTTTTTTTTTTCCCCTTCTTCAATAATCATGGAGGAGGTTTAAGCCTACACTGAAACACAAGCACAAGAACAGAGAACTAGTCCTATCAAGGCATATTCTAGAGAAGGATCACTGTGTACCTGCTGGGAGCATCACCAAAAGCATCATCCTGAGGGAAAGCCCAGGCAGACAGGGTGCTCCAGCACCAGCAGGCAAGAAGAACCCAAGTGAAACATTTGATATCTGCCCAAGGTATCAATGTTGATCTATAGTGAAGAAGAAACAGTCAAGCAGAGAAAGAGATGTAAGAGGACACAATCAGCAGTGGCAGATACAGAAAGAACAGGAGTGTGATCTCAAGCATATCGTAATAGCCCTACTGACTTCAGTCAGCTCATCCTTCACATGGCATGCAGACAGCAGGAAAGAAAACACATTTGAACCTCAACCCCATAAATGCTTTTTTTCTTTTTGTGGGTAGACCTTGGTAGAATCAGAGGCATAAACAGTAGAAAAGAAGAAACTTTTGATAATGGGACTGTTGGCTGCCAGAACCAAGGCAGTACTGAAAGCTTGGACCTTAGAACATCCAGCTTACTGCTGCAGAAACCTGCCTTCTCTCCATCCCCTTTCATCTCCTGGCCTCAACTCCACTGCTTTAAAACTCCAGTACAATGGTTACCCAGTCACCAGACCCAGTAAACTGTGCTTGCTTTTTAAGTTGTTTGGCTTTTCATTTTTTTACAAAGGGAAAGAAAAACCAACAGAGAAGCATGATAGCCTCAAGGGGAATTTTCTGTTAAAGCCACTGCCAAAAGAATGACCAACTTGTAAGTGAGATGTTGACACTTTTATAACACAGCAAATATCTTGCTTTAGAGTAAAACACTTCAAGTTTTGTTTTGTTTTTTTTAACTTTAAAGAAATAGATTTTGTCAGGATATTAAATCCTAGGAGGAAGTGTTGCAATACTCAACACATTCTCTCTTCTTGCCGTTTCCCCATTTCATACACACAACTCCATCAAGATTTCACAAAGGAGCCCCAGTCCCTATAGCAGAACTATGCATGAATGCATGAAAAGAACAGATGAAACCTACTAGGCAAATAAAACCCAGTGCAGAAGAATGTACAAACATAATAGTTCTCTTACCAACACACAAAGACCTCCCCCTAATTCTCAGCACCAGCTTGACTCCACCAAGGGCTTGATTATATTAAATGGAAGCCAACTGGTTTGAGTGCAAGCACCTGCTTCCCTTGGTGAAGCACCTGTGTGTCATTCCCTGCTGAAGGGGCTCTGCACTTATCTCTTCTTCTGGCCCAGGAGACACATGGCACCAGAGCAAGTGTGCAGCACATGCTGCATTTGGGTTGGATTTGGATGGAGATGAGGATGCTCTGCACCAACTCCTTGCCCAATTCCCCCCAAACCCTCTCCAGCAGCACTGGTGGCTGTCCCACCGCTGCATCCCCACATGCTGCAGAGATCTAGGGTAGCACAGGGGTAGTTTATACCCTTCAGTCTTTGGTCTCACTTCAGGACAGTCAGTAAACAGGGATTTACTGAGAGAGCAGAAAGGCTTTTGAAGTGGGGAGACCACAAAGCTCATTTAGGATGCACACACCACCGAAAAACCCAACCACCAGACAGTAATAACTTCAAACCAGTGCTGACTGGAGCTGAAAACAGAGATGTACGGGCAGAAAAAGAGCACCTAAGCCAAGTACAGAAGTGGTGTAAACTGAATATGACTCTGTTTATGATGCTGGAGAGAGCTAATGGTTGCTGGCAGGCAAGTCTTGCTGTTAAAGAAAATCACACACCTTTCAAGTCTAGCAGAAATCATGATGAGCTACCTCTGTGCAGTAAAATCAGATGGAGAGAGCAAGGCTGGTATCCATGACCTACATACCACATGGCCTGTTGGGCTATACTATGGGGTCAGGATCCTTGATGGCATCTGTGGTGCCAGAAGGGTAGATAGACTTGGTGTGGGACACTGCCTGAAAATTGTTTGGTTTTGCCGCCTTTGGGGAGCAAGTGAACTGAACAACCCCCTGTCTGCCTTCTCAGCCTGATTTCTCACTCCCTGTTGAAGCAGCATCACCATTGTCATGTTGCATTCTTCCCTTGGTAACATCACTGTAAGCCAGTAATAAGCTTCCCACTAAGTTCTGAGCAGTATGGAAACTATTAGTTTGCCAGAACTGACTAAGTTATTTATTGAGAATAAGGTGGGGAATTTGTTGCTGCTTGCTTTCCCCTGATAATTTATGGTCTGAATGGAGACTATTTTTGAGCAGAAGATGCTCAACAGCTCCAAGCCTGTTCTGCATCAGACACCATGCACAGCTGCATCCTGTGCTCCTGCAGTGGTGTAGGAGGTGGTCCAGCCACAGAGACTGCATCAGCAATGGAGTACTCATAAACCAATCACTTTAGCTCATTACTACAGCTGCTCCAACAAGGTGCAAGGATCAGATCTGTTGATTGAACCTGATGATCCTGAAGGTCTTTTCCAATCTAGATGATCCTATGATTCTGTGACTCAAAACATGAGGATTGTGGACCTCATTCCTTACCGAGGGTCTGAAAACATCAGGAATTTTCAAGCTGGAACTTGCTTGGTGCAATGGACTCCAACAGCACAGCCTTTCCAATGGCAAGAATTTCCCCCAGCAGAGCTGGGTGCAGCTGCAGAGAAGTGGAGAGATGCATGGGGATGCTTGTCTCAAAACTACTTTAGCCACTGAGTTAGATTGGATGCTCCGAATTTACATTCCTAAAGCAGCATGGAATGGGATCCATCCAGCAGAATAGCCCTAAGCATCTCCTGCCACCTACAAAGACTTTTTTCCTCTGTTCTGCTGCCTTCAATATCCATCCAACCCACCTTTAAGTTAATGTTACATCTTGTTCCACTCTGCTTTTTTCTTAGAAAAAGAGATAGAACTGGGAGGTGGAGGGCAGTATGGGATGCAAAGGAAGGGAAGAAAATGGAAAGAAGGGAAGAAAGTGAAAGGTGAGGAGAGTGAGGATGGGGCAGGATGGCCTCTGGCTGCTATGCAATAGGCTGAGCCCTATCCATCTAAATAAAGGGACTGTCCTGACTGTGTCCCAGCTGGAAGAGGTTTTGTCGTATTTTGGGTTTTGATGTTGTCCCTCCCCCCCCCCCCCCCCCCCCCATCCCTTCTTTCATCCAAACTGCATCAAAGTGCCCTGCATCCCCCAGGCCTTTCCGCTCCATCCCTGGATGCACAATGTCCCCTCTTGTGGCCACCCCTGAGGCAACATTTCCTACCTCCTTCCTCTCATCCTGATGTAAAGAAACCCCATGGAGAGCGAGGCAAGGAATAGAGTGGAACAGATGTGCCATCCAACCTACCCCAGCAACGCAGTGATGGCATGATTATGGGGAGGGTGTAAGAAGGTGGCATGTGCTCAGGGGTGTGTTCACTTGCCCAATGCCCTACAGCAAGTTGGGGTGGAGTGATTCGGAGAGATTTTGCAAATTTTGCCCCCAAAGAGAGTGTGGCTTCTTTTCCAAGCCTGCACGTGTCCCTGAGAAAATCCAAAAGCACAGAGGCATGATACAGTCCGTAACCTATGAAATCCTAAAGCCTTCCTTCTGTGTGTTTGATGCTGTCCAAAACAGAGGAGACCTCTCCACCCCAAAGTCCTTGTCTGCCTGTTTCAAATACTTCTTTGGCTGCTCAAGGTGATACAGTCAGATCCTAAATTAGCCTCTTATAATCTAAATTGAATGTAGACCCAGAAAATCCCCTGCTTTCTGATGTTTCTGGTTACACAATAACCCTGGCTCTCCTCCTCAGAGGAGTGAAATGGCAGGATTTTGAAATTCCTTGTTGGTTCATGTTTGCATATAAATGCTGATTTTATCTTTTCTGTACACAAAGTAAACACAAAGCTGTTTTACAGTGATGTTGCCGTTGAAACATGCACCCAGGATGGCAAAACAACCCTGACTTAGATATGTCTCCAGGCCCAAGGACCATTCTTTCACAAGAAGAAGCCACCCTCTCCAAGATACCTATCCCACCCTTTGAGTCCTGTTGGTTTGGTTCAACACTCAGCTTTCATCAGGCAGGAATAATATTCAGAAGTAGAAGTGAAGTGGTGATGGTAAAAAGATGTTGGTTGTCCCAGGCCAGCAAGGATGGAGCTGAAGCATTCCATAGACCCCCATGAGATGTGCACTGAGATGTCCAGCCCCACTGAAATTTGGCAGTGATGTCACTCACTTTAATAGAGTGGATGTTGCAGAAACTCCATCCCAAAATTAACTACCTCTGGTGGAAGAGGCACTCTTAGGTGTGACAGAAGATGATAAAAATCCAGAACAAACATCCCCCTTCGGCCATTCTGGAGTGTGGTATCTGCTCCAAGTTAGTCACTTGACTAGTCATTGGTGTTAATAGCCCACAGAGACCAAAGCTGTCTTTCTGCTTGCTGCAGAATGATTATTTGACAGGGGATCCAGTGCCCCTGGGTGATGCCTGTCTCTCCTGGAGACTGTAGGTGGGTCTGTGGTGAGCAGATTCATCTCTTGTAGCCAGTTTAGGTGGTCACGGGTTGATGAGTTGCCTCATGCCCTATATACTTGAGTGCTCTGGGAGGCTGAAGCACTTCAGTTGAAGAAGTCACCTCTGAAATAGCACACATTCAGCCCAAAGTTCACTGAAGTCCAGACTGATATAGCTTTCAGTGGCTTTTGTGTCAGGCCTGTTGAAATGCATGAGGCTGTATCAGAAATGAACCCTTCTTTGTTGCTGATATTCTCTGTACCTGTTCTACAACACAGATCTAAAAAAAAAGCCCACAGTCTCTATCCCTGGCCAACAAACCTTCACCTTTAAGTGGTAATAATTGCATCCAGAGAAAACTGGGCAGCACTTTGTTCATGTCCAAGCAGTCACATACGATTCAAATCATTCTATGTTTGGCACTGCAGGAGAAAAACTTGAAAATGCCATCATTTCCTATGTCCTTAAGCTGCTCTTGTTGGAAGCAGTGGGAGAAGTCCACAGTAAGAAGCCTGCTGGCATGGCCACCTGAGAAGGACTTATGAGTCGGCAGTGGAAAGCATGGATTGTTCCTGTAACACAGAGGTTAAATCACAGCACATCACAGCCCTTGCTGTCATTTGCATCCAGATAATTAACAACAATGCAAATTTCATTACTACGGGCAGAGCCTGTCCGGAAGTCTAAGCATCAGCTAGGATCAGAGTAAAACAAAAAGTGTATTGAGCTGTTAGGCAATAGTAGGAAATGCACAGGTACCCAGGCTGTAAATGCATGGGGTCCTCATCTGACCTTTTTTGGGTGGCTTTTACTGCCTACATCATTCCTATAGGAAACTCAAATGGGTTTCAGTCCATAAAGAGGATGGGAACTCTATTAATTGCCTTCTGGCTGTGAGACAAATCCAACTCCACCTCTCCCTGAGCTTTCTTCCTGCCAGAATCCCAAATCCTGGTCCCTTCTGAAAGCCTGGGGATTTTCCAAGGGCTGAAGATTCCTGCCCCTGTCAGCCTCCAGGTCTGCATGGTGAGGCACACATTTCCCTACAAAAAGCCCTGTGATATGCATCCTCTATAGGCTCTAAGTGTCACCGCGTGCCCTCCATGTCCCTGTAGCTCCTGCATCACCTCCAGCCTCGCCAGGTAGTGATTAGTGGTGCCCATCAATCAACCTCTGTAAAGAACGTGGCGGGTGGTTTGTGATTAACCTTGGGGGACCTTGTCCTCCTGCTACCGTGTTCCTCGGAGCCCTCCCTCAGTTTATCTGTGAAATGAAGCAGGATGCACTGGGGCCCTGGAGGACAGCTCTCCTGTTCTTTTCTTATGGAAATAGAGAGGTCCCTACTGCTCCTTTGAAGTTTGCTCTGCAGAGGTAAAAAAAAAAAAAAATCAAACAAAAAAAACAGGCGCCATGTTTTCCTCCAATAACACAAAGCAGGGAACAAGGTTTGGGACAGTTTGGGTTAGTGGAAAGTTATCTTCTGAGAAGAGAAAGTGTCAAACCTTGGGGCAGTTAGTACAGAGGACAGAACTGTGTTGGACACCTCCCTGGCCATGCTTGGATGGCATTAGGACACCCTGTTTGTGCTGGACCAACACAGCACAAAGTACAGTTCTTGCTTTCCAATAGCGATTATCATGATTTCTTAATTGGTTACAGTGCCATTTAATAGCATTATCATTATCCAGCTCTGGTTGGAGAGACTAAGCTCTGGCAGGTGGGAAGCACTTCTGCTTTCCCTCCTCTAACCGGCCTTAGCACTCACTCATTTGCTTATAATCACCAAGGGGCTTTGCTGATAAGAAATAAAGCCCTAAGTGCTCCCATTCCAGACTCATGGGGCTCTATTTGGTCTCGTCCCTTGCTGATAAGCATGCAAATCAACAAACGGACTGCAATTAATATCCAAATCCCTTTCAAGAGATGCCCTCGAGCACTTCTGAGCTGGGTTGTACTAAATATTTGTCTCTTATTTGAATGGACACAAAGAACATTTGGAACTGCGTTGTTCATATATAAACACACGCAGTTGGTCTTGCGCGGAGTGCAGGAGCCTCGACCTGCCTGGGGCAAAGCCCTGGCTGCTCTGGGCTTTGTAAGTTGGGTGCTTGGTCTGAGGAATACCCCAGGGCTCCCCAGCTCCCCGTCCAGTGGGATAAGCAAAGGGTAGATGTGGTATTGGGGGACATGGTTAGCGGGCATGGTGGGGATTGGCTGACGATCCGACTAGATGATCTAACTTTTCCAGCCCTATTGATTCTATTGATTCTGTGATTCTAAGCTGAACGTGCAGGAGACCTTAGGGGATGGGCCCGCATGGAAACCACCATGTTTACAACCGCTGGAGCCCAATCAGCTGGGAGAGACCCCCAGGCACCTCAACCGGTTGGCCAAGCACTAATCCCACCTAAAGGGCTGAAGAAGCGAGGTCAGGCTCCACTGCAGCACCCGAGGAGGTGGGGCAAGGCGGGGAGAGAGTGCGGCTATTAAGATCTCCCTTCAAATGTTATTAAATAATATTTTGCTGCTGCAGCACGACAGGTGTGGAGGCGCAGGCAGGTAAACACAGCCTGGAGCAGGGCAGCCCGCCAAGTCTGTTTCCTTACATAAATCTCTCCACTTCAAGGTATGCAATTAATCCCGGCTCCAGCCTCCGTTCACCACAGACCTTCTTTGTACACATGATGCATTAATCACCACAAAAGACTTTCGCATTTCTGCTATTGCTCCTGCTCTGTAGGGTGGCTAGTGCAAATAACTTCAAGGACCAGCAGAAAGCCCAGGACATGGTGGTTAATGTGGGCTGGTGGTGGCATCTGTGTCCAGGCATGAAGATCAGCGTGCATGCGTGTGAGTGTGCATGTGTGTGTGCATGCCTGTGTATATACATGCACTTGTGTGTGCACATCTCTCTGCGACACTATGGCTTGTCACAGCCCATCTGATCCTGATTCTCCCAGCAGATCCCCTGCTGCATGCTCCCTGGAAACAGTGGACGTTAATAAGTAACAGCTCCCCACCCTCGGTTTTATAGGGGCGATTACAAGAAGTTCTCATTAAAAAAAGAACACAGGAGTACAGCAGATCCCCATCAGGAAGCCTGAGCCTGCAAGAGCCTGCATGTATGTTTGCACCCTGGTGTGGCCGCAGCCCTATCTCCTGCATCTTGACGGAGCAGGAGGGCACGGCTGGAGCAGCCTGCCCACCCCATGCCAGTCCCAACACCAGCTTCCCCGTTTCAGCAAGCCCAAACCCTTCATGCTGCCCATGCCCAACCTGGGCTCAGCTTTACTGAAAAATCACTGTGGGACACGGCAGCATACAGCTTGGACCTAAAGCCCTCTTGGCCTCGTGATACAGGCTGTGTTCAGGTGTCAAGAACCACCTGTTCCCCCTTATATTCCCTATTTTGCTTTCCACAATGCGTGCTATGGATGTTTTACATTCCTTTATGCATTAGCAGAAACAAGACTCCAGGAATGGAGGAGTCTCAGCTATGACCTCTCTGTCCTTATATTTTCATTAAAACCCCATAGTGGAGCAGAGCACTTGATGGAGATGCAAATCATCAGGCTGATGCTGTCCCTGCCTGTCTGTTTGTTCTCACCTCTGAGCATGACTGTTTCTCTGTTCTCATCCCTCACATCTCCTCCTCCCCAGCTGCTTTTGGAAGGTGCTCAGGGCCTTGAATTTACCTGGCTTTACTGTCAACATGTACAGCCCTATAAATCATTACTGCAGAGGCAAGGACTTCAGCTCAGATTGGGTCAGTGGGGAGTTGGTGGGAAAGCAGAGGAAAATGGGAGCAGATGGCTTGTGTGTGCCCAGAGCACTCCTATCTCCAAGGCCTTGTAAAAATTACGGATGCTCTTCTTCAAAGCAGCGGAGGTCAGAGCACAGAGAAGGCAAATGCCCACCCTGCTCCTGCTGGGATGCTTTTCATCTCCATCTGCTTGTAGAGGGTCAAGGGCTGAGCCTTCCTCCTTCTGATAACAAGGGCTGTGAGCAAGGCTGGGGCTCGCTGTGTGCCTCCAACTGCCTGATTTGGCTTGGCTGATGGCCGTGCAGTGTTGAGTACAGCCAACGTGATGTCTGTGGGGAATACATCTGTGCAACATGACTGGGTGGTGGGGGTAGGGGGTGACTGTGATGAGATAGGGGCTTCTCAGTTGCCCGATAGCCAGAGATATCCTGTTCCAGTCCTGCAGAGTGCTCAGAACCACTGCTTGCCCAAAAGCCTTTCTTGTACTTCTTGTACTCCTCTGGCTCTAGTGTTTGTCCCTGGATTCTGCCTCTCCTCACTTCCATCAAGGCAAAGAAAGCCACTGGGCTTCTCCAGCTGCAATTTCCATTTCTGTGGCCTTTTTCTTGGATGAGAGGCAGACTGCAAGGTGCTGACTCAAAGTCATTTTGTCAGAGCTAAAGCAGAAAACAGGCTTTCCCATTTGCAGAGGGAAGATATGTCCATCCCACCATGGCAGGCAGGGCATGGTTTGAAGGCAGTTCTGACGAGATAGCCACTCAACCTGAGATAAAGCTGCTGAAGACCGATGTTAATTAAACAGAGAGAACATTTTTGTTTCAGCATGTTTATTAATTGCTATTATGGCTATTCATAATTTACATTGCAGTAATGCCTACAGGTCTGAATTAGCCGCGTGGAGTCATTACGCCGCATGGTGAGCAAGCACACACATGGGCAGAGCTAACCTGCCAAGAGGTTGCATGGTCAGCACAGTTTTTCATCCTCCAGCCCACCAGTGGGGCCATCCACCAGGGAAGACCTGCAGAACTCAGTCCAGCTCTGGAAAGGACACTTATTTACCCTATCACTAATTTTTTTGCCAAAAAGGCATGAGTAGCTAAGGGTGCCTCGTCTCAAAGCAGTGTATTCTCTGCTCAGGTTGTTTTTCACTGCATTGTCGTGCAGAGGCCACACAGAAGGAGAAGCAGGAAAAACACACACACACACACACATATATTTTAAAGGAATAATCTGTTTGTTTGGCATGACCTTCTAGTCTCACTGCAAAGCCTGGGAGCCATCTGTCTTCCACCCAGATCTCCTGCTGCAAGAGAAGTCTCTCCTTACTCTTCTGGGCATTGCCAACTAAAGAAGGGAAATTTCCTCCAGTGCCTTGCTGATTCCAGCTTTATTTTCTCCCCTACAACACATCCTTCTGCCCCTGACAACGTCTATCCCATGCAATTCCCCTTTTCCCTTTGGCCAAGTCTTCAAGTCAGGCCCAGGCCTTTGGGCAACTGTATAGTGAGGTCACCTTGAAAAAAAATCTTGAAAGTGGGAATTTATCTGATTCTAGAAGGGAGAATTGTACTGATCCTCCTCAGACTGGGTGTCTCCATGCCCCAGCTTTCCAATGACCTCCTTGGAAAGAGGATATCTGTCACCAGAGAATGGGAGGAAGCAGGTATCACTGTAACATCAGCTTGCACTGGCAGAGGATGGGCTGGGGGGAGGCCCTGGCCCCTGGGCATGGCGTTTGTTATTCTGTGCTTGTCCACTGCTCCAGCAGGACAGGAGCTCCCAGCACAGGGGCATCTGGGGCAGCGGGCGATGCTGGGGACTCCAGTAGCCAGCCAGGCTCCCCGCTGCCACCTCCTTTCACTGCCATCAGGTTCAACCTGCTCGATCCGTGCCGCCCCAGGCGCTGTGGATCCTGGCTTTCTCTTTCTGCTCCGATTAATTGGAACACGCACACCGCTCCCTCCTCTCCCTCTGTTTGCCTCAGGCCCCGGGTGCTTTGCTGTGAAAGGCGCGAGGCAGGGCATCACTCACACGCCTGGGATCTGTTGCAACAAGCCCAGCAGCCTCTTACGAGGAAGCTTTGGGCCGGGACAGTGAGCTAGGAGGTCCTTTGTGAGGCCGCCTTTCTTGGGGGAAAAACCACATGGACAACAACTATCCACTGTTCCTTGAGGGATGGGTTTTCTGCTCTGCTTTGTTCTCCAAGAGCTGCGGGTTGCCATTGCCCTGGGCATACATGGAGAGAGCCAGCCAGGCATGGACACAACACACGCAGGGAAGGATCAGCCCAAGCTGCTTACTGCCTTTTTTTCTTAATTTCAAAAGAAAACCTCTGTTGGAATACTTCAGTTGCTTGCACATTTGTGTGAAGCACTCTAACAGCACCTTGCTGGCTTGGAGAATGATCCTCAAGCACGCAGCTGTGACTTGGATGTACAAAAATGCAAACACACACCCTGCATGCATGTGGTGCACCTTCTCCAGCATCCCTGTCCTGGCTGAGAACCCATCTCTGCAGTATTTGGATGGGGACTGCTGGAGTGATGTTGCACAGATGAGAGCAGGGCGGTGGGTAGTGCTGACCTGGAGATGACAGAGCCACCCCCAAAACTTCTCACTTGATGGGTGAAATCCTACAGAATTTTTCTGAGGGCTGCACTGAAATTAATGCTCCTATTTTATGACGCTGGCCCACTATGTCAGAGGTGGATGTTGGCAGCATGGCAGAAGAGGTTGGACCTTCCCACCAATACTCTGTTACATGCTGCTGTCTGTGACAGATGGCAGCAGAGGGGCAGTCTGACAGAATGACAGCTGTCATGGAAGTGCGGACGAAGCAAAGGGGTGGAACTGAATTCCTCCAAGCAGAAAAAACAGAACTTACTGACATCCAATATTTAGAGAGACCAAACAGCACAGTGAGGTGATGGGTGGTGCATTTCAGCAGTGGAGACAGGGTCACCTTTGCTCATGCAGATTTTTAAGAGCACAGCACAGAGGCTCTTGCTCATTGCTGCCAAAAAGTGCACAGCTAACGGTGATGACTATGTTGAAAAAGAGTGTTTTCTAGCTGAGAATTTGCCCTAACAAATAGTATTATTGTGGTCTTTGTACATGTTACAGTTTCCATGAAAATAAATAGGAGGAGCAACCTCCATATATATTTTTTACTCCAGATTTCAGCATGACCAAACTTTATTTCCCTTCAAAAAGAGCGCACTTTTGCCTTCTGTCTCAATCTTCTGCAACCTTCCAGCACTGCCTCAAACCTGTTCCAGCTGCTTTCTTCTTGCAGCAGCAAGAAGACGGCCATAAAGCTCCCTATAATCTGTCTCACCTGGGTGAGTCATGCAGAAATGCCACCAGCCCGTGGCTGTGGCTCTGCAGTCCCCAGGGATGACTCAGAGCAAGGACAGAGCATCTGCACTGCAGCCTAGTGGGAGGAAGGTGCACTGAAGTGAGGGGATTTTCGAGGCCACGGGAGCTTTTGCTATATGTTTGTGACCATTTGTTGGTAAAGCTATGAGTGCTCCCCAGTGGTCCAGAGGGCATGAAGGCTTCTGGAATAATGCTAACAGTGTAGGGAGGGAAGGGGGCGGTGGGGAAAGGAGGAAAAAAAAAAAAAAGAGGAGAGAGAAGAAAGCCAAACTATTTCAATACAAATAATCTTCAAGGAGTGTTCTGTAAACAAAGAGGAGGGCATCATGCCAAGAGCACCTGCCTCTCTGCATTGACATTAATTGTTAGGATAAGAAGAAAAAATGGGGGAAAAAAAAAGAAAAAAATGGATTGCCCATACTATATGTGCATGCAGTGTGAGGCAGCCATTCTCTTCCTCAGCCTTCCCCAATGGAGGCAGAAGAGGGACAGGACAGAACTCATGGTTGCTGGAACAAAGACAGCCCTGGAAGCCAAACCTGTCAGCATCCGCTCTGCCTTCCTCCGGACGGCTTCCTTGAGGATGCACATTCTTTCCAAAGCTCTTGGCTGTTGCAGGTTCTCGGTGCTTTACATCATTCTGCAATCCCACTATGGTTTTTCCCCATGTACCCAGGGCAAACCTTGGTGCGGTACTGCTGGGCTCCCACCTCTCATGCCCAGTCCCTTGGGTGCAAGTCTCTTCCTGTTCCCCGGGTGGGTATGGAGCAGCTGAAAGGCTCCTGCACCCACACAAGTGATGGAGGAGGATTAGGCTGTGCATGAACAAGTCCTTAATCATCCGGTTTGGCAATCTCCCACAAGCCACCGTGCCCCTCCTGAAGGCATTGCTCACCCACATAAAGTGCCTGGCACTTCCAGCAACCACCATAGGCCAAGAGCAGAGCTCTCTTTGTGCCTGGCTCTTCAGCTGGCCCCACCACAGTACTGACTTCCAGAAGTTGGGTGGAGATGCAGCACCTGTTCTGAACAGTAGTCCTCAGGGCTTCGTTATAATAAAAGGGGGTTCAGAACATCATAGTGAGGGAAGGTGGAGAGAGGCAGAAAGGCTTTGGTAACTATAATTATCATTAACTACAGTGCCCTTCTCTGGGAGAAATGAAAACACACCTATTTCTTCACTTACTATTTTAGACCCTACAGGCCTCAGTTCTGCACAGCATCTTCAAGCAGCAATCATCTGGGGAGCACCACCAAGGGCTGGCCATGGAAAGCTATGGCAGTAGGTGCAGAGACTCAGCCTGGATGTAGACTAGATGCTTCCTGCTGCTGGGAGCACAGCCAGGGCTTCTCCTGGGCACCTCCTGTCTCTTTGGCTGCATAGACAGCACTCACCTGAGGCACATAGCAAGCCTGAGCAAAGCCATTGAGAAAGCGTCTGCTGGTGCTGAGGGATTTGTTAGTTGGTTCAAATGGCTTACAGGTTTCAGCTGAGCACTGTGGAGCTGATTACAGCTTTCTAGAGAGCTGGTATTATGTTCAAAGATCTTTCTACAGATGCAGCTTGTAGCAGCAGAGGGCAGGCACCTGATGCCTATTTGCTGCTCTGCCTTAGAACTGGGTTGCATGACTGAATTTTGCAGATGTTATTCAGCTGCCATGAAATAGGACAGCAGAGCCTCTGCATTTGCTCACCTTGTGCATATAGAAAAGTCTGAGTAGCCTGCCTCACTGGATGGGGTTAATTAGCCAAAATTCTGGTTTACCAATCCCCCCAAAAAAACTGAAAAATTGCTATTAAAAGTCTTATGGCATGGAGCACTTCTTGCACTGCTTCCTTTTGGAGAGAAACGTGAGATGGCACCATTCATCTTCAGCTAGGGCTATGCAGTAGGGCATGGGGAGGAATGCAGGGCTCTGCTGCTCTTGTGTTGATCAGAGTTTTTAGTGCTGGTGGTGTCTCTGAAGCCCAGGACTGCTACTGCAGGAAAGCACAGTCAAAGTAAATGTCTCCAGTCCTTTTCTTCCAAACAAAGTTTTACCATTTTATGCCCAATTTTATGCCTCCAGCTTTCCTCTCCTCAGACCCCTCCATCCTTAGATAGACACTCTCAGACCTCGCTTTCTCTTCCTGGCTCCTCATCCAGCCTTAGCTATTTTCTTTTCTGCCTAGCATTCTTCTCTGTACATCCTAAAAGACCCTCTCACTTCCCCATTTCTCCTCTTTCAGGAATGACCATTCCATCCCACTCCTGGTGCTGGATCTTCCCATGTGAATTGCATAGCCCCCAAAAGAGCTGATGGGGATGTTGAACCTTACGGATATCTATTTTTTTGTAGATAAATTTCTGACTTCGCTCACACCATCCTAATGTGGAGGCTGTTGTCCTGCCTCCAGGAATGAGGCATGGGCTCTGGTGCCTGGCTCTGGAGCTCTTTTCGGCTTCAGGCTCCTCACACTGAGGGATCTACCAATATATGGGATTTGGGAGCGCTGTCTCAGTACTAAAGAGAATGTGGGAACTTGGTGTCCAGACAACAGGGTCAATGAAAACCAGTGCTTCTATTGCCTTGATACTATAGAAGTGCTCCCCATAGCTGAGAACGTGTTTGTGCTCCCATTGTGCAACAGGGATTTGCACTGAGTTCCCTCATAGGATGTCTCCAAGCCAGAAACCTGAAGATTTTGGGAAAGGAATGAATATCATCTGCTCCTCAGCTGTGATTTTTGCAGACTCTGGTGGCAGAGGAATCACTGCCAGTGTGGTGAGTGCTTTGGGGATGTCCAGACCCATCCCTCTGCAGCCGGTGATGCCTCCTTTCCCCAGCCCGCCTGCTCCCAGTTTAACCATTAACAGGCTGGCTGGCCCCGTGGAGACAATGGTCTGTTTGTTTTGCACCAAGGGCTGAAAGGGAGCTCCTATCGGGGGCCTGGCAGATTTATCAAAGCGGAGTGATTAGCTTTATTAGAGAAGGGATTTGTGTCAACAAAAAGACAGGTGCAAAGAGACTATTCCAGCTGGCAAAAGCTTCACAGAGCTTTAAGCATTTGAGTGGCAATAAAAGTTCTTCCAGGAAGCAGAATCAGACTCGAGAGAGCGTGTGTATTCTTAACTTATTAGACTGGCCCTCTCAACAGCTTGTCCTCATTGTCACAATGAGGGAAATGTGATCTTTGGTGTCCCCATCTCCCTTGTTGCTTCTCCAATGTTGGAAGTATTTCACAGCCTTGTACATCCCCCCCATCCCAAGCCAGCATTGAAAATCAGACATATGATAGCATGAGTTCTCACTTGGGGTCATGCTACATATGATAGGCTCCACTTCATAGCAGGAAGCCTAAACCCCAGCCCACTGTCCCAGCAGTCTTTGCTCCTTCATCCACAGAGGTCCTCTCCATCCTCATCTCAGCTGCACTTTGTCAAAGTGATGCTGGTCTGCTGTCATCCCATCAGCATTGATATTTGATATTTGCCTCAGTCAAGCACTGTGGTCAAGCAATTTGTTACGAGCCCACTGCCAACCTCTGTGAAAGTGATGGAGAGTGAACCCTCCAAAATGCCCAGACCTGAACCTATCTTGAGAGCTTTAAGTGGAAACAGAAGTGGGAGCCTTAATGACAGCTCAAATATTGTAAGCTACTCATTCACAATACCCACTTCCACTGTATTTGCCAATTTACTGTAATAGCTGCTGTGGAATTATTATTCAGTTTCGACTGCAGTAACTGGGATAATAGAGTTGAACTCCTTTTACAGAGTACCTGGAGATCTCTGGGTGAGTGCGCTCTGTGGTGAGCTCATGAGCTCCTCTTGCAGCCAGCCATGCTTGCTTCTGGCTGCATTCTTCGGCTGGTTGGAGGTAGTGTTTATCACTGACGGCATCTATAAAATAAAGGCCTGGGGCTATGTTTTCAAAAACAGGTGTCTCGAACATGGACACAAAATATGCACATCCCAGCACGGAGCTGCACACCAAGAACTGGGCCCTGTGCCCACAGTGCTTGCACTGCTTGAGCAATACAAGTTACGGACCTGCCAACACCTTGCTCCACTCTGTTTCTTTGCCTAGAGGGCACATGGGGCTCACAGACGTGAGGGAGATATCAGAGGTTCAGGCATCAAGTGCAGAGCTGGTGTCAAAACAGAGCAGGGCTGAAGAGCTGCAGAGATCAAACAGTGCACCTGATTTCTCATAGTCAGCTCTTTCCAACGAGAAAATGAGCCTCTCTCCTGCTTACGACTTCTTGCCAAAGTCTCCCCTCTGTTTCTGTTTTACTGATATCACATAATTCACACTGACAATGAGGAGGGTCTGTTCCACTTTATCTTGGCATTGTAGAGCTGTTCAAAACAGAAAGCTCAGAGGCTCTGCTCTCACTTCAGCCTTCAAGGAATGGAGCACATTTCACCCCATTAGTGCTCTTCTGCATTCAGATGGCAACGCAAATCCATCAGCATGAGAGAAATATCTGAGGGATCTTCGTTTATGCTTCTTCCCCAAGGGTGAAATAATGGATATAAGTGAGAATAGAGAGAAAATGGAGTTCATGAAAATTCATGTGATTATTTCTTGGCAGGTCATTGTTACCACTTGGGTTTTGGGTCAGGAGAACATGGAAATGCTGGTTGCTGGGCAGGCAGCCTGTGGGCCTGAGTTACTGCTTTGCACCAAGAAGCCTGAGCACAGCACACAGGATCAAGAAACGGCATGAATACAAACTCATCATTTCCCCAAATCTGCCCTCTTGCTTTGCCAGAGGGGTCTTTCATTGCATGTCAAAACATTACTTTGCACAAAGCCAGGAAGTGAACAGGAGTGCAAGGCAAATGAGATGTTCTCACTGCTGCTTCTGACAGAAAGGCTCAAATCTGCCCTGCCCCATAATCAAATCCATGCAAATGCCGAGTGTCAGCTGCATCTAAGAGTGACTGCACCATGGAAAGGCCAGGAACTTGAAGCAGCACCCATGTGTCATAGCATGTGGATTACCCACTGGCAACCACCAGAACTGCAGTGTGCAAAAGGCATATTCTGCATTACTTAGATGTCCCAAATTGCAGCATTTTGGTGAGAGTGGGAAATACCACTGTTGGGTCCTGATGTGACTCCTTGCTGGTGCTGCTTCAGGCAAACCTGGCAAGCTGAGAGGAAACAGACGAAAATGGCCCCATGCAGCCTGGGCTCTGCACCCTATCGTGCAATGTACGGGCTGCCCATGACTTATTCTCAGAGTGTAACTCACACTGTTACATCCATCTCCCTGCTCTCTCATTTCTGGGAGCTTGGAGGTGTAGGAGAGATGGCCACCTACACACATATGGGGCAGGTGTGTGGCAGATGTGGCAGATAGCACTAGGAACCATGTAGTTCTGTCACTGCAGTCATAGGTCTCCCACATCAGAATACTCTTAGTCTAGAACAGCTCTTCTGTAATGTGTTAGGGATCTCTCTGTGGTGAAAGGCCAGGCATCAGCAAAGCAGTGATTAACACTATTTCTAGGGATGGATCAGCACCAACTGACAGGTGCTTTATCTTCAGGCACTGTGTTGCCTTTTAGCCCTCCTTTGTCAGATACTGAGCCTGATGCATCTTCCCTGCTTGAAAGCCATGCTTGAAAGCACCAGACAGCAGCGAAGCAGATCCCTGCACTCCTCTGCCAGGGAGTGTATCTACTCCATGGGTACTTGTGTGGAGAGCTACAAGTGCTTCCTACTTGCTGAGTGCTCTTAAGAGCTGATTACATCTTGCAGACACCCAGAGAAATCCCTGTGAAGGTGGAGAGGGTGATCATACCCAAAGTCCTGCATTTTGGGAGTAGTTTGTTCTTTGTGGCATGGTACTTCCCCAGTGGTGACATGTCATGATGTGTGCTGGTCCCACGGATTCACCCTGTGTCTGCACCTGATGCTGGCTCCAGCCCTGCTTCTGTGGTAGTCAGATCTGCTTACCAGGAGGAGGGCCTGCCCTGGTCCACCCTGTGGCCCCCGCCTGGCTTCCAATCAGAAATGATCAGCTGTGATGCTATGATGTGTCTTTCTGTTTTGTGCTGTGCTTGGCACACAGCCTGGGGCATGGCCATGGGATGCAGCTCCACATGGGCATCCCATGTAGCAGCACGTGGCAAAGACATGCTAGTGCGACCAAAGCTATGCATATTTCACCTAACCAAAGAGCCTGAAGTAGGAACTTGGGTCCCTTTGATGCCAGTAAAGTCAATTCCAAGGTATAGTTTATTCCAGATAATATCTGGTATCTTCTTTGCTGCAACTCAGTCCACACCAGAGAGACATTTGTTGTCCTCCTACTGATAAAACCCTAACCTGAGCTTGCTGAGTCATAAATATTGACAGTCATATTTATTTTTTAGGTCATGCCTTGCAGCCCTCCCCTTTGCCTAGGCTTTCCTTTGTCTTATCTTGTTACGGATATTCAAACAGCTTTTCTTTCTTCCCATGTATCAATTGACAACCTGCAGAGAAAGTATGAGATCAAAGAGGAGCACTGGAGCCTGGGGAGCTGAGTTGAGATGGAGAGGAGGTTGATGGGGTTCTTAGGCAAGTAGTTGGTTACAGCTGACCCAGGAGAGGTCATTTCTCTGTATCTTTCTGTATGAACCTAAGGCAGTAATCAGCTTTGAAATCTGCAGCTCAACAAACTGCTGTGGAAGACCACTAGAGCATTGCCAGATATTTCAGCAACACTGCTGGGTTCGTGGGGCAGTGAGTAGACACATTCAGTCTCTGGAGGGGTGGTACTCCTTGTGCACAGCTGGTGGCTTACCAGTATTTCCTATTATTTTATTTCACTTGATACTGGGTATCTCCCAGCAGTCTGGAGGCACCTGCAGTGGCCCTCCTGGGCAGCGGCCCCGTCTGGTGGGGCTGCAGGGGACCTCCCCCTGCTGCAGTGCAACATTCCTCCTCTGCCCTCCCTGCAGACCCCGCACACCTTTTGTTACCTGCCAGGCGAAGGGAGAACAGGATTGCTCAATTAACATATATGTACCTTGGCAGGCCACCAGCTCGGATCACTGGCTCCACCCTGCCTTTCCTTCCCTGTAGCCATATCGCTTCCCCCCCCCTCCTCTTTGACATACCATTCCTCCTCGCTATCTAGGCTAATCTTCATCAGTCACTGCCCTGATGCTCTCCTGCTCTGACATGCTCGGAGTTTCAGTACAATTCCTGCGGCAGGTCTTGTCACGTCCTCTTACTCCGGCTGCTTTACATGGATCCCCGCCGAGGCACTGCACAGCCTTGAGCAAGACTTCTTCTGCTTGCAGTAATTTAGGGCGTCTTTATTGCTGGATGTTCATCTCCCTGGGAGGAGGAGTCAGGCCTTTCTGTTCGCTTTGGAGAGCTGGCTAAAATGCAGCGCTGGGCAGAAAGCAGCCGGCATGTTACAGCTTGAGCTCCCGCTTTGTGATTGAGATACTGAGGGATGCAGATTTGTTATTTCTGGAATGTCAGAGAGTTTCACTTTGGGGTGGGTTTTTGTTTGTTTTCTGGAAGGGCCCAACTCTTTCCCTCCTTACAGCCAGCACAACATGTCCTCCTGGGTAAAACAGGGTGGTTTCTGCAGTGCTCTCTGCTACTTGGGGCTGCATTAGGAGGTACCTCACTTCTGCCACCAGCCCTTGTGTGCAGAGGCAATGACTGAGGCTTGAGCAAGGCAAGAAGCTGTTCCACGCTATGCTTTCCCCCCTGCACTTCCTGTCCTGTCCTACCTTGCCCTCCCTTACCCACCTCAGCATGCTCCTTGACCCCTTCAGGCCATACCAGCCTCTTTCTCCATCAACCCCCTGTGCTCTCTGTTCCCACCTTTGCTTCCTATCTCTTCAGGGTTGTGCTTCATAACATGAGATGCCAAATAATCTTGCAGTTTGGTTGTGAAACCCTCTAGCACGGTATGTAAAGAGGTCCCAGTTGCATCTTGGCAAGAGAGCTGTGAAGATAACCCCTTTCCATTTGAGCAATGTCCCGCTGGTTGGTGGGTGGTTTGTGTTGCACAGGGACTTTGGTGATTATAGAATCACAGAATCATAGAATGGCCTGGGTTGAAAAGGACCACAATGATCATCTAGTTCCAACCCCCCTGCTATGTGCAGGGTCGCCAACCAGCAGACCAGGCTGCCCAGAGCCACATCCAGCCTGGCCTTGAATGCCTCCAGGGATGGGGCATCCACAGCCTCCTTGGGCAAGGTCCAGTGTAGGTGATGGGGATACTCATTGACTGTGTGGGCAAGAAATCCAAGAAAGCAAGAAGTCCAAGAACGGAAGAAGTGCAGGAGGGCAAGAGGGGAACATCTTTCAGCATGAGAGGTGGGAACAAAGTAGGAAGCTCACCAAAGAACATCCAGCATGCCTGAGTCTGTGATTGCCCTGGCTGCTCAGTTAACATGCAAAAGAAATCACACTGCCTTTGTGTTTACATCTGTTATTACTTCTTCAGTGAGCCACAGGGTTGGGCAATGCCCAGTGTCACGGGCTGTAATCTGTGGTCTTTGTGCTTTGTTATATAGCGGTAATGAGAGCTGATATTTCAGAGTGCTTTGAATACTAACAGCGTGTTTGCATGTTATCTTTCACCCTCAGTAATTGCAATGGATGTGACAGATGAGACATGGTGAGAGAAAGCTCCCTGGAGAGAGGATGTGCTGTATGAGTAGGGGGTAGCCATGTAGTTGGGGATCCATCCTTATCATTCAATACATTCCCAAAGGAATTTTGGAGCAGAGCTAAGAAATACAATCAAATCAAGTTATACATAAACCAAATTATAACAGTGCCACTTTAAATTTCCAGGTGCTACTTTCTAGGTGGTATCACCCCTACTGGGGAGTGAATAAACTCCTGTCAACACCAGAACTCTTTGGTGAAAGATGTTCATTTTCCTAAACTTATGCCCTCTGTGACCACATTTAAGCTCATTAGGATTATATCTTACAAATGTGACTCAAAACCCCAACCCCAAACTGAAGTGCTGGGTGCCTGGGCTTCTGATCTGCTTCATCAGAGCAGGGAGAGGACACCCATCCATGACAGACAGTTATTTTGTGCCCACCCCCTCTTATTTCCACTCCTTGAAATGGCAGTTACCATTATTTTAATTAACAATAAATAAGGAACAAGGAAGTCCTGAATCTAAGCATGTGAAAATGCTTAGCCAAAAAAACAGAAAGCATAGTGAAATGAGTTCGAGGAACTAATTTCTTTTCACAGTGACAGTTTTATCCCCTCCTGAAAAGAAAGAGACAAGAGTGAAACATGCCTAACACAACCACTAAACCACTAAAAAGGCAAAGAAGTATTGATTGCTTAACATCTGGTCTTGAAATAAAGGCAGAGCAGAGCCATACTTGTTGCAAGCTCGTTCTTCTATCTTTATACATGATGACTAAAGTGTTTATCATCCACTAACCCCAGAACAAGGTATACAGAACAAGAACTGTATAAGTAAAGATGATCCTAAATCTAAAGGTTAGCTGCAGTGGTCTCCTTAGACCCGCAGCCCCAAAATCCAGCCTGAGATACTGCTCAGCTTTGGTCACCAAATTGGTCCTGAAGGTGTTTTGGAACCCTCACCAACCTGGACTTCACTTAGATGCACACCTGACTGCAAGGAACCTGATTGCTCTTAGTCCTCTCATGACACCCCAAATTTCAGCTGAGCCCAAAACAGGGGCAGACTGGCTCTCACCTTGGTCCCTCTGCTCCATAGGACAGTGGGGAGGAGGAGGAGGGCATTAGGCAAATATCCCCAACTTCTTAAGATTCCTGCTTAATGAGCACATTCTCTCAGTGCAGCAGTTTTGCTCCATATCAGTAATCTTATCAGGTTGAGCCCGCCTCTGCCACCTGCAAGCAGAGATATGACAAAGAGGGCCATAAACCAGTTTGTTTTAAGTTCTTATACGCTAAAGTCAAGAACAAGTTTCAAAGTGAACTTATCATTTTATTTTTGTCATAAAAAAAAAAAAAGAGAAAAAAGTAAAAAAAATAGGGATAAAAAACTGCCGGCTTGCTTTATGATCTCCTGATTGCAGATGTTTCCTGTCGGGTGGCCAGGGAGCTCAGCTTTTTGTTTGCAACTACCGAAAGGCAAAGGCGGGCGTTTGGCACTGCTGTGAGGCACGTGTCGTGCAACAGTTGAGCCACAGAACACTGCATGCCGCCTGCCTGGGAGGTGCTGACCCACAGCCTCACCTCCCCACTCGCATGCCTGTGTGCAGAAGGGCTTTCCTATCTGTACTCAGGCTGAAATAGTGTTTCCAAAAGGAGTCGTGGGGACAAAGGAATGAAAGCAAGGTGTGGCAACACGCAACTGCCCGCTGCTGTTTTGAGCATTTTTTTAATAACTTTTGGCTCTTATTCATTCTAAATTTGGGCTGGATCTCAAGCAGGGAGTGGGCAGAAGGTTGTGCTTGACCCCACTTGAGAGCCCATACACCTGCCCAGGACTCAGTGTGGTCCTACTCCCGGTTGCATTTGCCTCTTTGCCTGGCATGGGATTTACAGCATCCCTGCACAAAACACTGAGCTGACATTATAAACCACTTATTTCTATAATTACAAAATCATAGATTAGTTTGAGTTGGAAAGGACCCTTGAAGTCCATCTAGTCCAATTCCGTGCAGTGAACAAAGACACCTAGAGTATCAGGACATATGTGCACACGTAGGACATCAAGTTACATTCAAGTACTCTTGGCCAATTAATGCCTTAAACAGATGACAATGTTGTTTTTAAGAAAATCACATCTTCATACATCACACCCATGCACAAGAGTTTCTCAGCACTGTGTGTCTCCCTCATCAAGTTCTGGGGGCACAAAGCAGGTGGGTGAGGCAAGGGTGGGTTGTGTGCACACAGTGCACAGTGTGGCACAGTGCCTTTCCAGTCACATGGAACATCAGTGGCCAGCATGGATTAAGAAAAGAGATGAGAACCCAATTTTTGAGATAAGGAAGGAACCTTTTTAGCTTAGAGACTGTCTGCATCCTTCATTCAGGGGGGCAGATCTCGGAGATGATCATCTCAGATGCTCACTAGTGAAAGAATCACTGCGCTGCACTCCCTCATGGTGTGCCCCATGTCTGCACACCAACACACAGGCAAAGCTTCATGCTGCTACTTTTTGAAGGGGGGAAAAAAAAGATAAGACAGAAAAATGCGAGGCTCCAAGGGCTGTTTTTCCACCTCTTTCTCCCTCACTGAGCCATAAAGGTGCAGGGTAGCTGCAGGCTGAGCTTACATCAGATCTGTCAGCTCCTCAGCCCTGCCCTGCGCTTTAAACAGGACAAACAGGTTATGACATTAAAGTTTCCAAATGTGGGGGGCTCCTTAAGCAGAAGAGGTTAAGGCAGGGGCACTTTAAGCCCCTGGAGAAGGGGAGGGGATGCTTTCAGGTTGAACGCTGCTGTGCACAAGCAGGTTTTGGTTTTATTACTCATAGGAGGGCTGCAAGCAAGCCTTGGGGCTGTGGGAGGAGTGGATTTGCTGTTCTTAAATCCTTATTGTTTTAGGAGGTTTGGGACATTGTTATGGGTTTTAGAGAAGAAGAAAACTTTGCTTGTGTGGTATGAACTGAGCCATAGATCAGGCAACATACATAACAGTTCTCGTAGTGTAAAGAGCCTTTTTGGTGTCCAAAACACCCTCTAGTAGATATCCTTAGGATCAGCAGCATCCAAACAGTTAGCTGCTGTCAGCAAGCAGCTTGGTAATGACTTGTGCTGCTTCAGAGTGAGAGAGAGGGGAAAAAAAAGCAGCTTTCTGAGATGAGAGCCACCACCAGACACGTGCATTTGCAAACTACAGAATTTCCTTAAAATTGATAGGAGCACTCCCATGGGATTTATTGTGCAGCTTTACAAGGGAACAGGGTGTTTCCACCAGTTTATGGTGCAAAAGTGCACAGTATCAGGAAAGACATGTGTATGGGGCAGGTGCATCGTCCTCATGCTCGGTATAAGGGCGTACAGAAGGTAAACCCAAAGGGCTGCAGCCGCCCTGGCTGTTCTTTGAGATGCCAGCAGGAGATGGGGATATAGAGGACCAATTATGTGATCTGTCACCTGCTGAAGCTCAGGGTTAGAACTCTTGCTGTGCCCCAGCACTAGTGCAAAGGTAGCAGCAAGGTGCCTTCAGGACACAACACTGTTGCAATTGCTCGGTCAGTCCCACTCCTCAAACACTGGCTGTCCCCAAGTGCTCTCCTGATATTCTTGGCCCATAGCTGTGATTTGTCCCTTCCTACATCGGATCTTCCCCAGCTGCCCCCTGGGTGAGCCATGCCCAGGCAAGCTGACATCCCTTCAAGTCCTGGGAGATGACACTGTGACATTTCCCCTTCTCCTACTGTCTCCACACGTCACTTCTCAGCAGAGCAAAGGAGCTGCCAAGCCCCTGGTACCCTGCAGTGCTTTGGAGGGCACTGTGCCTGGTGGGATGGATGGAGAGTAACAGAGGAGGGGGATAGAGATGACAGCAGTTGGGAACTCCCCATCCACAAGCAAATCAGGTTTTCACTTCCTGTCATCCTTGGAGCCCATGAATCTACACAAAAACAAAATAAAAGTCACTTCTTTCAGTGAAGAGGCCCTCCAGTGACAAGCTATCATTTTGCTCTTTTAATTGTGTTTTGTGTATGCGCTGCTTGTTGGGCTCTCTGTAAACTTAACCATTCAGAGTCTGGAAGACATGCTGAGGAACCCATCTCCTTTCCATAGGATGAATCCTACCTCCTTTTCCCCCTTCATTTCAGAGGCTGCAGTTGGTGCCACAGCTGCAATTCAGCTGCAGCAAGATGTCAGTGATGGAGGAAGGCGAGCAGCTGGGGAAGCGAGCAAAGCAGCCCTTGAGGACATGTCCTTGCAGCTCCCAGTTCAGCTCAGACCTAGGGCTAGGGGAAGAAAAAGTTAAATATTCTCAAATCTTTGCTATTCTAGCAGGTCTCCAGAAAAAGATGTGGTAGTGGTGTTATGAAAGAGAAAGCCAAAATGAGCTCAGTGCCATGCACTTTCTGGCTATTGGGTAGCAGCTACCGGAAGCCCCAACAAGCAGCATCCAGCTCCTGGCACCCAGCTGGATCTGTCCTTGTGCAATCCCTTTGTTATCAGCAAAAAATTCTTGAAGCCCAGAGGTTGTCAGGGTGAGCTGGAAGCACAAGTCCTTACCGACAAGCCTGGGGCAAGGAGAGAATGCCTTTACCTCCACCACCTGCTTGAGTGATCCCCAGCACTTAGCTGCCCTGGCACATCTGCCAATGCCAGCAAGATCTTCCAAAGAGACATTTCAAGCAGCAATGATAGAAGCAGCCTATGCTGGGCTGGAAAATTCCTCGTGTGCTTTTTGCTGCTTGTACTGAGTCCTAAACAGGTTTGAACTAACCTCGCATGCAGGGAGAAATGCTCCTCGTTTGTGTGTCCCAAGGTGCTAGGACAGCTTAGCAGCGAGCCTGTCTGGGCTCTGCTCTTCCCCGAAGACCGGCTCCTTCCCCTCTCCCTGCAGCGCAGAAGGATGCAGAAGGACGGCATTTCGGCAAAGCCAGCCCCGCAGCGCCGCCCGCTGCCCGCCGCAGTGCGAGAGGAGCACTTTCAGCGTTGTCTGGTAGGGATTTGCTATAGGGCTGCTCTGTTGGACCCAGCGCTGCTACACGTAAGGTGATGCTGCAACCTGGGGGCATCAAGCCTGTCTTTTCCCCATAAAAGAATCATACATTCTTGTTTTTATGAGTCTCCCAATTCCAGCAGCCTTCAAAAATCCATACCTCTTCAACACAATGCACATCACCCAGGAAAAGGCTAACAGGAGAGGCAGACCAATTGAAAGGCCAATCGATACGCCCGCCTGGATTTGATAGCAGGTGTCTGGCAGAGCAAAGCGCTGTCTAAACCCTCAATTACCCTTCCCTCGCCTCTCCCTGCCTCCTGACAGTCACTGCTCTCAAGACCTCTTCAGTGCCTTGGAGTGGACTGGTGCCTAATAAAATCATACGGAATGCCAGCACATTCCTGCAACACTTCAGAAGGGTGTTATTAGTGCTGCAAAGAAACGTGGCAAAGGGAAGGTGCCTCCAGTTATAGGATGGAAACTACGGGAAAAATAAAAGGAAAGTGCAGTTTTGAACAAGTGCCTTAAGAGGAGGTTTAAGATGCTTTAGAAATAAAGTTTCAAATGAAGCTTTCAATTGCAATTTTTCACAGCAGATAGGTACTTCTTCAAAAGTTACTCAAGTATCCTGCTTTTCGAAAAAATCAGGCACTTAGTACATACAGGTGTCTAAAAGTGAATGCCTTTTTGGGTGGTGTGGGCTTTGAGAAAGCCCTGGAGAAAGGCAGTATGTGGCGCTTTGGAGCTGCTCCCTGTCCCCCATCATGACATATCCCAGAGGCAGGTGGCCAGCCACAGAGATTATTAGCAGTTGCCCTGAGGCAATGTATGATCCAAATGAAATAGGGGGGAAGGGGGGGTGGGGGCAGGGGAAGAGAAAAAGGGGGCAAGAGAGCATGATGTCAAGAGCAAATGAGGGACAGGGTGCCTCTGTGCACTGTGGCTCTGCATCCAGCTGGAATCAGCATGCTTGTCTTCCTGGAAATTTGGCAGGGGAATGAGATTTTGGGCTCCCTTATGCCCATCTCCACCTATTAAATAAATGTTTACTGAAAGAGCAGAGCTGTTCCAAGACCTTCTCATTTCAGGAAACCATTTCTTCCTCGCAGACATCTCCTGGTAGAAGGGATCAGCAGCACAGAGGACAGCAACCAAGCTGAGAGCTGCTGGGTTTTGCAGTCCTCCTTGGACCAATGCAGGGCTTGCCCACGTGAGCAGCTCTGCTTTTCTGTCTCCCACTTCAACCTCTGGCTGACCATCAGCATCTCGTGCTTGAGCAGAGGGAAGCCTTCAGAGAGGTCGGAAAGTGTAGGAGACTTGAAAGATCAGGTACATTTACGACAAATTCCTTCTGTGGGCAGTGAGCCATGGTAGAACAGCTAGTAAGAGGATGGCTTGAATAACTGTCCTCTTCCCAGGAACGCCTCTGATCAGAGTTCTTTGAATCTTAACAGAGTTTTGATGTCATTGGTTGTAAGGTAGGATGAAGTTGGCAATGGGACTTTAAATCTGTTTTGCATACAAATCAGGTATTGTTGATTTCTAGAGCAGCTTTGGATCCTATTTTAAGGCAACCTGGCCCTCTGAAGGATATTTCAGGTTAAGACTATTTTGCACACCTGTCCCATTCATCACTTGAAAATACAAGAATGGTGTTTCTTTCAGCTATGAATATGGGGAAATGGGAAGAAACAAAACACTTCCAGCATCATGCACAGTTGTGGCCTGTGGGAGAAGGGGTTCTGCTTGTTAGGTCACACTAACAAGAATAAAAGCCCAGAGACAGATTATCCATGGTTAGTCTAATCTACAGTGAGACTAGAGAATAACCAAGAGTTGACAAGACATGTTGGGGCATCAGTGGGAACAGCCAGTTTTTGCTTACTGCATACTGGAGCCCTGATAGAGCAACACAGGAAATAGGACAGGGAGAAGCACATAAGTGACCATAAGTACAAGAATAACCTTGGAAAGGATGTGAACATGACTTCTGCTGCTGCTGTAGTAAAAAGGCAAAGTATCTTCCTGTTCTTGGACCTCCAAAGCACCTTGAAGATATGAACAAATATCAGTCATCCTCTAGAGAGGCCCCACTATGAGACTACGGAAAGAAGGGGAAGAGCACTGCTGGGAAACAGCATCAGACAGATGCACCCAGAAGATGGGCTGAGAGGCTCCTGGGTTATGACTCAGTGCAGGGACCAACTTGGATCACTGACTCACTCTGTGTCACCACCAGCAGAGGTGGTGACACAGAGGTGTCAGGCCACCTGGCATGTCACAAGCAACAGCTTGTTGCTTGGACCCACACTCATCAAATCCTGCCACCACTCCATCCCTGGACTCAGGGCCGCCCTGAGGGCACTGGGGATCTGAGTGGGAGGTGAGAGGCTGATCTACTCCACTGCTCCCCTATGGGGTGTTTCAGGGCTCCTTGAGACACAGGCATCTCAGTCTTGGAGAAAAGCACCACCTGAGCGGATGGCCCCAAATAAGGAGCAATGCTGTTGTTTTGGTAACAAATCTGATGTGTAATGGCAATGGTAAGTAAAACAAAACTGAGAAGTCTTATCGACAACAGCATAAAGTGGTCTTTATACAAAAATTGCCCTAGCAATTTGAAAGTGCACAGACAAGTTGGAGAGAGAGAGAAACACTTCTTTATCTTTTCTTTCTGTTTTTGTCTTTTTTTTTTCTTTTTTCTTTTTTCTGCAGGTGACCTGAATAGCAACAAGATGGCTGGCCTTCCCCTGCTGCCTGCTCACTGGTTTGTGCTAGAAAAGATCAGTGCGCTTTTTCTTGGGAGTTCTATTTTCAAGGAATTTACACCTCTGGTCTCCATTGTCCGAGAACACCTCAGGAATGGAAATGGGCACCCCAAACTGGGAGCACCGTGAGGTGAAGACGGGGACTGGATTGTCTGCCCACCTGAGGTCTGCAGTGGCCCTGCGTCTCCCTTGCCCTGGATGAAGTCCTTGAAGGCTGCCACATCGTGTGGGACACACGGGTTGGATGGTGGCCTGAAATAATCAGTGGGGCTATCCAGAGCTATGCCAGCTCTGCAATCTTTGCATATTTAAGAACGGGGGATTTAATCTAAGCATTACTGTCACTGATCAAACAGGGGCTCAGCAGAGACTTCCTCCATGCGTGGCTAGGCTGAAAAGCAGAGTTACGTCATGGGGAACAACAGGCAGCTGTCTCTGTGCCCACTTTGTGCTGCTTATCGGCAGGACAGTGAGTGGCTCCATTTAGGGATGTGTTTGCTTTGTCTGACTGTGGCAGTGCGATAGGGGCTGAGGCATCCACTGCCAATGTCAGCATTATAGATGTCTACTCTCAACCCAAACCTTCACTGAGTCCAGCTCAAGGCATTGTGCCTGCCTTCTCCATGCTTTCGTAGAGATCTGTTCTGCTTAAATTTACTCGGGTCATCCCCATCTCAAGATCCACCTGAAAACCCCCTTCCCATTTACTAATCCTTCCATCTCTCTGAAAAGGAAAAAAAAAAGCTCAGATTTTAATCAACCATTTGGAAAACACACAGTGCTGGGATGAGAAGCTGGGATTGTCCCCAACCCTGGCTCCCCTCAACCCATCCTCAACAGCAAGACATAAATGATATAAGTGATAAACATCGAGGAAGAAGAAATTTCTCAAGGTTGATCAGGTCATAGAAAAGTACATAGGCAGAAAATATCATATGGGAAGCATTTGCCTGGAAAGTGGGTGGAAACTGAGCATTTTGAAGGCGCTTCAGCGCAAATATTGAAAGGTTTTTTTTCCTCTGGTAACTGTTTATGGTTTTCCTTTTCTCCCTCATCTGCACCTCTCCTTCTTTTCTCCTTTCCAGGGCACATCCCTCAGCTTTCTGTATCTCTTTCTGCACTGATTCTCTTACCTGCCTATTCCTTCCTTCTTGTTTCTCCCAGCTAGTGACAATGTGAAGGCATTTGGAGACAGAGTGAGAGGAACATTTGCCAGTTATTTTGGAGGAGTCTTGAGGACCATATTACAGCTTTTTTTAGCAGATGTTCTTCCCCCATGCTGATGCACTTTTTTTTTCCTCAGGAATCAAAAAATGCCCTCAGCTTTCAATAGGGTTCATTTTTGGAGATGCTGTTCAGCATCCCTATGAAAAGTAATCAGTTTTTGAATACAGAAGGCTGGAATACCTGAGGTCTCAGACAGGATGAGCCTGGAGCAGTCATGCTGAAGCCAAATGGATCCATCTTTTTACACTCAAAGAAGTACATTTTTCCAGTACAATAAACTTGTGCAAAAGAAAAAAGTGGAAAAGATGACAATTCAAGGAAAGATTCTTCTTTTTTTTTTTTTTTTTTTTAAACCATGGGAGCCTTCATTCATCCCAGTCATGCCAAATCAGTGACTTGGGAAGCGGAGCTGTGGTTACATCCTGAAGAGGTGCTGTTGGTTCCGTATCAGCCAAACAAACTGTAGGAAAGTGTTAAAATAACCTTCTGCCATCCCATTATCAAAAAGAAAAGAATAAAAAAGGAGATAATCCTTGTTTAAATATCACAAGCAGCAGCTGAGTCAGTGGGAGCTTTAGACTGGAAATGTCAGAGAGGAATTTAGATTTTCAGAGCAGTTGCTGCTCTGCAATTATCATAAGTCACTTACAAGGACCCCTTGTCTCTCATTGCCCTCAACCACACATCTGCAGGGAGGGGGAGCAGAGAAAAAACACATGGCCCTACTGGTGACTGATAAGGAAAACTAAATGCTATCCCACTAAAGGCACAAGGCGAATCCCTTCAGGCTATGGCCAGGCTTCTGGGACTGCAGGTCAGACGTAAGCAGGCAAAGGCAAACCAATGGGAGAAGCAGGGAAGCAATATGAGAAAAAGGAGAAAATTGAATGTAAGCTTGTCCCCCAGAAGGCATTTATTTGCTTCTGGTGCTGTTTGGGGTGTAAGAATGAGGAGGTTTTTTCTAGGTTCCTATTCTGCCTATGACTCCTTTCCTCTTTTAAAAGCACAGCTTGTTGCAATCTAGCACGTCCTTGATGTAAATTAAATCAGTGAAAATACTATTAACTCTCCTGAGACAGGCACTGCCCCCACAAGCATGAGAAAGGGGAAAGGATGGGCACTTAAAACTCATAATTTCCACTGCATTATGTGATGCAGAAACACACGTTTTCCCAGCACAGGCACATATGAGAAAGCTAAAGACTTCCTCTGCAGGGATGGTGTGGGGTTTTTTAACCCATCTTTTCTCACTAAAAATTTCAAGTTTCCAAGGTCAGCTCTTGTCTAGGTGCAGGGCAGAAGGGCATCAGCCATCCTACGGTGGTAGGAAATGGCAGGGATCTGTCATGTCTTCCTGACTGGGGACAGCAGACATTGATGCTCCAGCTCCGTGCTTTGTCGCTGTGGGACACAGATGTCATGGACGTATCTCCTCCGCATCTCCTGCAGCATGTTGGTGTACAATCCCCATTAGTCTTACTGTCCTGTCCCTGTGTCTGATAGGCACTATCTTCCAGTGAAATATCCCATTCTGCTCAGAGAATTTAAAGGGGAATATGGCTTCCTGAATGCTCAGTGGGTTTGCTCACTCTCACTATTAAAAATGCATCTCTTACTGCTAACTTGAATTTTATTCTTTCCCTAACTTTCAGCTTCTGATGTATCCTCTTCTCCAATGGATTAAAGTATCTGTATTTGGAGAGAACTGTCCTACCACTGGGAGAACAGGAAATACCATAATGTAGACTCTTCTGTTCCATGGTGTCATCCCAGTAGCTTAACGGTAGAATTACTGAAGTCAGACATATTGTATCAGTGTAGATCTCAGACTCTTCTTTCTTTACTTTCCATGACTATGGATCAATAAAACACTGTTGATACACTTTGAAGATCCTGAAGACAAGCACAAGGCTTTGATGAGTCATCTTCTTAAGCCTGCTGGGAGACATGAATCTTGCCATGGGTGATACATTTGCATTCCCCCTCTAAAAAGAAAAGGAAAATGTTTTCTCATCCCTTTCCCAGTGCGCTTGTTTGGTGGCTACCTGTCAGGAATAACAGATAAGATCCTGAGCAGATATGAAATGATAGAAACACAATGACTTCACTGTGAAACGCTGGTGCCAATTTCCAATTTCAAACTGGTTGTGTCGACGTAATAGATCTCATACTTTTGTTTTGCCTATAAACAGAACTATGATTAAATATCTGCATGAAGTCAATACAGTGACATTTTCATAGGTCTGAGACCCTCTGTGTGACTCCTAATGCTAAAATCACATCAGACCTTTTGTCTGACAGGCAGATGGCTTTTGTCCTCCAGTGCCCGAGGAAAGAGGGAGTTAGAAGTGAATGATTTTGTGTACATGTGGTAGGATCACTAGCTGTATTGCACAAGTCCACTTGTTCTGATGTATTAGATAAACTGTGTCTTACTACATGACATGGGTGTATGAGCAAGAAGGGTATGACCCTAACTTTCTCTTTTTGTGTAGAGAAAGAGTTGAAGAATCCAGGTCCCTGCAGACCTCTTAGTGCTGGGACTTCAAAGGACTTGGAGAGAAAATAATCAGTAACATCAATCCCTTCTTTATATGTATTCAGCAAGGCAAAGACTCAATGGGAAATCAAACTATAGGCAAGAGAAGACATTTCTCAGGTTGTGGAAAGCAAGCTAAACTCTCCTAAACTGCCCTGAAACCTCTTCTGGTCAAGTTGACCTAAGGAATGCATCACAGAGGATGACTTTTCTCTAGCAGTGAAATGGGAATATTGCTCCCAAAAGTGAGATCACTCAGTGGACAGCAAACCAGGTAACTGCCTTGGAATCAGCAGCACAGTCCCATAGCCCTGCTTCCCCTTTTTGGGGCTCACCCTTCTGAAAGCAGTCTAGAACCAATGCTCCCATTGATTTCCACATCCATTGCCCCCTCTTAACCGTTTCTTCACAGTAGTGTTGAAAAGAGAGGCAGCTACAACTATAACCGGCCTTAAAACAGAAGGCAGAGTTAAATGACTTGCCCCCAGCCATACAGCAAGCAGTCAGAAAACGCACTACCGCGTCTTCTGCACTGCTTGTCGCAATAGAATTAGCACCAGACATTTGATTTTTCTTGTCATAATGTTTCTGATGTTCTCAGGCTTTTGTTTACCCACATAACACTTTTTCTTTTTTTTTTTTCTTTTTCTTTTTTTTTTTTTTTCCCCAAGAAAAGCAAATTCACTGTCAAACTCAATGTTCAATAATTCTGTGCCAGATTTCCGTACAATAATTACTGACTCTGGAGGGCATTTTTTCCCCCAGTCTGGGAGTTCCTAGACTCCATCCTTTCCTCTCCTCAGAAAAAAAGCTGCAACTTAATGGATTTTCAAAGGAAAGCTGACTCCAGAGCTAGGAGAAAAATATTGGGAATCACAGATATAAATTAAAATCACAAAGGCTGGCCATATAGGGGGAGACCTGCTACAATACATGTGGGAGGCAACTTTCCACGCAGAGGTGAAATTCCCTGAAGACTTTACTCAAGAATTTGTCTACAAGTTGAAATACGGTGGGACAGAGATGTCAGCCATTGTTTTTGTGACCATACAACATGGCAAGCTACAAGAGACAGTGCATTTTATTCCACCCTCCTGCTCCTGGCTGTCTGTTTGCTGCCCACATTTCCAAGAGAAAATTGCTCCTAAGTGCTTCCCCATTGATCCGAGACAAGATGGTTATTTTGGATTCTGCAGTAGCGGGTGAATCATCAATACAATGTTTCTGAATTTACACTTGTATGTTCCAGATCCATTTCCTGATACAGAAACTGAAGAATTGCTGCTGCCTTTGTTTCTGAAAACTCAGGGCTAAATACCCAGTTCCTGGGGAGAGGGAGTGCTGAGTTTTTCTTCCATTCAAGCAAACTTCATTCCCTCTGCAAATTTATTCTTCAGTAAGTTTTGCCTGAAATCAGGTTATTTTTGCCTGGAAAACTGATTTCTGTAAAATATTTTCAGGATTGCAATTTCAATATTGACCCAAGAGAGGAGATTTGATTTGGAAGCAAAATATGAGTGGCATGAGTGCAAATTGACTCCAAATGTGGAGTTGTGAGATCAGTCAGTCCCAAGCTCCAAAGCCAAAGATAAGCTGGCATTTTTGATGTGCTATAGAATAGTTTCAGATTCAGTTTAAAACTGAGCTGGCCTTCTGAAATGTGGAGTCGCAGAGAGTCACAGAGGTTTGCACTTAGCTGCTGAAGGGTGTTGGTTGTGACCCTTCAGTCACTGGATTTGCATCTGTGGGGCAGAACAATCCTGGACATCATACTTAAAAAATACATCAATACAGATCATGGCAAAAAAGTGCTGGAGGTTGCACAGCCCTACTCAATCTCCTATAGGAAATTATTTTTCTGCCACAAGTGTGCGTGTGTTTACTTCTGTGTGTGCCCTGAGATTCATCCACTGCTTGGAATCCCTGCAATGGGGCTCTTCATCTCCCAGAGCCCACCTCTACAACTCAGGGAACAGAGGACCTGCACACCTGGACCATCTACCAGAGCAGGTCTGAAGCTGTTAAATCTCACCTGATCCAACTGTGCTTTTATGCAAGGGTCTCAGAATTCATCTCAGAACACTTAACAAGGAGCTACACAGTTCTACTCCTTGCAGCTCCCCTTTCCTTGGGCTCATCTGTTGCGAGTGTGAGCACAAAAGTTAGTGCTTGCCAGATGATAGAATACTGCAAAGTTAAAAGGTAGATATGGATTTTAATTATCCTTTTTTTTTTTTTTTTTCCTCCTCCTGCTGATGCCCCAGTCCTAGAGGCTGCAATGACATGGAAGTCTAGGGTGTCATTATGGGTTATTAAACTTTGAGACACTCAGAAGTATTGAAAGGAGATGAGGGAAAAAAAGACATCTCTTGACGGGGCTGGCTAATCACTGCTGTAATTGCTTCATATAGCAGACTGTAATTATTCAGGCTATGGAAGGAAAGAGGGAGAGGGTGTGAATAGGTAGGAGAAAGAGCAACAAGAGGACCTGGTCACTTCACATAACCACCAGCATTTTCTCCTCAATTGTGATGCAAGATAGCAGCTCGCCCCCACAATGTTGGGCACAGCCCCTTTCTTTGGTCCTTGGTGGGACACTTCTGCAGCTCAAAACCTGTCCCTGCAGCTCCCCAGACCACTAGAGAGCCCCCCACTATCACTGGGCTGGCATCACGTCTGTCTGATTCCCCCTGGAATTTATATCAAGGCCATAGACTGTTGCATGGAGATCCCTCCAACTGTTACAATGAGAGATGGCAGTCTGGCAGATGAAGGTTTTCCTCTTGGTCCATGCATCCAAATTGCAACGTCCAGCAGTGTTTGCTGTTCCTGCTTAATGTCAGATAAATCCCTTAAAACACGCAGCTGGTTACACATTGCACTCACACACATTCACAGACAGCCATGTGATGGGAGCCTGAGAAACAAAGCACTAATGAAGACCAATCCATCCACTGTATTTACTTCATAAAGCTTCCTAAATGCTCCTCTTTCATTAGAAAATTCGGTATTTAATCAACATACAAAAGCCCTGCTGTGGGAGCAGAGCCATAATTTAACCAAGTAGGCTCACACTCCTAAAAGTCATAGAATCATAAAAGCTGGAAAAGACCACTGTTATCATTTAGTACAACCGCAACGGACCAGCATGCCCTCTGATGATGTCTCTCAGTGCCACATCTCCATGTTTCTTGAACACTTCCAGACTCCATCCCCACTCTGGGCAGCCTGTTTCAATGCCTCACCACTCTTTCTGAGAAAAAAAAATAATTCCTAATACCCAATCTGAAGTTTCTTCTGGCACAACTTGAGGCCATTCCCTCTAATGCTATTGCTAGGTATGCAGGAGAAAAGACCAATCTGCACTTCACCACATCTTTCAGATCACTGTTGAGAGTGATAAGGTCTCTATCTGGCCTCCTCTCCTCCAGACTGAACAATCACAGCTCCCTCACACACTCCCCATAAGACTTGCGCTCCAAATCCTTCACGGTTTTGTTGCCCTTCTTTAGAAACACCCGAGGGCCTCAATGTCTTTTTGTAGTTGTTCCTGATTTCAGCAGAACTTGTTTATAAACCTAAGCTGGAGGTTTACAGAGATGCAGATGTTTTGTCCTTGACTGCATAGGAAGCAAGACTACACTTTGGCTCTGTGCTTGAAAGTGTTTCTGTACAGTGTGGGACTCTCATCACCAGGCAGACACAGGGTGACAGATTAACAGGGCTTAAAGAAAGCAGGAGTTGTATGCCTAATTTATCAACCCCATAAAGGAGAGGAATTAAAAATCAAGGGCTTTGTGATGAACTAAGAAGAAGAGCTGCTGAGCTTAAGTAGAGTGCTGGATATTGCAAGGAGAGAAACAATATGTAATGAAAAAAAAGTAAATCAGAATATGTACTTGAAGTAATCCCACATATTTGTACAATAATCTCGAAAAACATGCCTGATGTTATCGGCTCCTTTTAAAGTCTTTATTTGTCAGAAGAGCCCTCACATCTGATCTCTGAATATGTTACAGCCTGCAGGAAGGCTGGCTGACTTGTTCTGTTCCTATTTTATTAAAGTACTTTATCCATTTTCTCTATTCTTCACATGAACTGACATTTTAAGGCTATTCTTTCAGTAACTTGATTACAAATTTGAATAAGTGGAATTTGCTTTGATGGCTGATTTTAGGTTCATCATCCCTGGCAAAGACCTTTAAACTAAACTAATTATCACAAATGAAAGATAAAAATCTATCAAAATTGTTGTGCTTTTTGATTTTAAGAAAACAAAATGAGGAAAACTTTTCTCCGTCCTGAGATTGAACTGACAACCTCTTCAGATCAGAAGTGCTGAAATCCGGTATTCTACTTGAAGCATTAAAGGGTAGCATAATTCATAAGAGTGCATTCAGAATGAAAAGTTCATTTGATATTCAAGTATGATCATTATAACTCTCCTCCTTCCCAAGCCTGCCTTTCTTTCCTATACAAAATTCCTGGGAAGTTCTCCCAGTCTTGGAAAACATTAGCTTGGTGCTGGAGAGTTGCTGGCAGTCAAAGAATCATAGAATCAGTAAGGTTGAAAAGATCACTAAGGTCATTGAGTCCAATCACCAGCTCATGTCTGTAATCACTTTAAACCATGTCCCTCAGTGCCACCACTCCATGGTTCTTGAACACTTCCAGGGATGGTGACTCCACCACCACTCTGGACAGCCTGTGCCAGTGCATCACTACTCCTTCTGAGAGGAGATTTTTCCTAATATCCAACCTGACCCCCCACCCCCCCCACCCCCCAGTACAACATGAGGCCATCACCTCTTGAATCCCACTGGAGGAGAAGACCAATCCTGAATGCAGCAGTACATTTCTGGGTTGGGTCCTGCTGTGCCACATGCTGCCACAGACCAAAATGCAACAAGAATAGCAAAGCCTTGGATAGCAGGATGCAGGTTTTCCTTCGCATTGTTTTCTGCACAGCTTTTTTTCCTCCTCTGAGGATGCAAGGGGCCTAATCCTGCTGGCCTGCTATCAGCATGCCATGGCCAACCCTACTCTGGAGGAGCATGCACAAGAATAGCAACCAGTGCTGTAGCTGAGCTGTGGGAATTGGTTCTACTTTCCTCCTCCTTTACTGCCTAAGTGACATGGCAAACAAGGGGGGAATAAAAGGCTGAATCTTTCCCTTCTGTTTATTTTGTCCTTTAACAGATCAAAATCCTTTCATGCAATACCCAAACTGGGAAAGTGAATCTACCAGACTGAAAAAGAGTGAGAGAATTATAACAAGAAAAAAAGAGAGGGGTGAAAAACAGGGAAGAATTCTTTTGGGCGCAGGCAAACAAGTGGGGGAGCGGCAGGTCTGCGAAGGCAGGGTGTCTGCAATCTTTGTGGCGATTAGATTTAATGGGACAGAAACGCTTCTCTCCTACATGTCCCCTCCTCCTCTCAGCCTGAGGGGGGAAAGGAGGGAGGTGGTGATGGGGGGGTTGCAGCAGGAGGGGAGAAGCTTTGAAAGAATCTTTGACGTCAGCCTCACCCTATAAAAAGCTGGCAAGGAGCTGAAAAGCAGAGAGCAGAGCTCGTGGAAGAGTGAAGATGCCAACCCCCAACATCTCCACCTCTGCAGCCAAAGGCTTCCGCAGGGCGGTGTCGGAGCTGGACTCCAAGCAAGCTGAGGCCATCATGGTAAGACAACTCTACTCCACTTCTTCCCTCTCCCCTGAAAAATGCAGCCTCTCCTCCAGCAATAAGCAGTGGCAGAGGGGCATAGAGGGGCCAACACTATCTCTAGGGGTGTTCCCCAGCCCCGGCTCTAGGCCAGGAGAAGTAAATGACCCCCACGCTCATCTCTACATACTGATGTGTGAAATGCAAAGAATTAGGGGGACAAAAGCTAAAACAAATGTACCCTCACCCCCCTGCTTTTGCAGCCAAAAGCAACTAAAATAACTAGGGCAGGAATAACAAGGCATCCCCAGCATCTAATGCAATTTGAAAAACTTAATGTTATACTTCATTGCTAGATGTTAAGCTGCAGAGATTTCATCTGTTATAGCATAATGGAAAAGTGTGAATTTCATTTCAGACAACAAGCAAGGTGCAGGCAATTCACTCAATTTGCTGTTGTTCTCTCAGTCCATCCTTCCCACGTTTCTACTCCCATCCCCTCAACATTATTTAGGGGCCCTGTTTTTACCTTAAGGAATACTTCTGCACACACTAAAGCTGCAGATATAGGGGAAAGGAGAGAAAACTTCCTGCTGGGCTGTCAAGTGCCTTTAGAAAGCAAATTCTAGTAAACCCTTTGGGTAGGCTGTAGGGATGGAGCACTAACCAAATGGCAAGGCAGCCAGGAACAAACTAGAGATCATGGGCATGAGACAGCTCTGCGGGTCAGGGAGGTGGCCAGGCTCTGGATGACCCCTGATGGCATGGTAAGGGGACACTCTTGGGATACTTAGGCGGGAGGAAACATGGTGGAGGCACAAATGGTGTTTTTGAGCATGCAGCATGCCAGAAAGCAAGTGAAACAGTTAACAAACAAAGAGGTAAGCTCACTTTCAGTAGTAAATGAAAGCCTTCCCTGGCTTTCCTCCTGCACAGGCATTTCCACCCTGGCAAAATAATGAACACTTAAGTGGCTCTTCAAAAACAGGGATTTTTCAGGCTGCTTTGTCAGATCAGCGCTTGAGATGCTGGCTTGTCTGGCCAAGGGGTGAGAGTTTGGTGATTGAGCAGGCGGGGATGCTGTGCTGTGTTTGATGGGATGTGTGGCCTTGGGTGCAAGGGCTGCAGGAATCTGGGTCCTTTAGACATGCTGGCAGGAGTGTGACAGCCTGGAAGAGCAGATCTAAAACTTCAAACCACCTCTGCATCCCTTCTTGGAATAGAAATCCACAGAAAAGCAAAAAATAAATAAAAAATAGCTCTCCTACCTCATGTGGGAGATCTCTGCAACTCCTTAGCTTATTTTGCTGACTGCACTAAGCTAGAGGCATGACTCTGCATTTATGTGTGGCAGCACTCAACCCCAGCCCTCATGTTGTTCTAAGGCCATCGGCCACCCAGTCCCTACCACCACCACACCAACAGGTCAGAGGTGCCCCCTCTGAGCTTTGCAATCCCAAGACTCACCTACACCAGAAGGTGCTTCACGCATCTGTGACAGCCAGAGATAAACCTTGTGGAAAATTCTTCAGGTTGTATATTAAGATTTTATGCCTATAGTTTTTCTTTGTAAGATATCTTGTATCTGTAACAGGGATTTGGTTACAGAGTGTTTAATCAGGAGATGGCAGCTGGAAGCATGACAGCAGGAAGGATTGCCTGGGATTGTTACAAATAAAAAGCCTAAATGCTTTAATTCAAAGCATCACGTTTTTAACAGCTAGGCACACAGAACTGCAGCAATTTCAAAGAAAGAAAAATTAATCCTTTGTACAAGGTAAATGACCAAGTCAGACTCAGATCCCAGGGAGGTAAAGAAGTGTTCTGCAAAATTAAATTTCTCACTTTAGCTGGATAGGCACTGAGGGAGTTAGTCCACAGGGAAAGTCAGAAATCCCGTGTAAGAGCGTCTTCCAAAGAATAGAAGTCATTTATCACAAGAGATCATTTTGGCTAGTTTATAAAAAAAAAATGGTGTCTAATTTAAAAAGGAGGCAACATCCTGGAAAGCATAAATGTGAGAAACAGGAGAAATGATGCTGAGAGGAAAAGCATTCATGCAGCAAGCAGGCAGACCACTCCTGATGTTCTTCTAAACAAAAAACTGCCTTGCCCTTTTTTTTAATGAACTTCCCCACTCCAAGTTTGAATCTAAGCATCTCCCAGAGCACATAGGCATGGACCAAACCCCCTGCTTCTACCTGTTGGCAGTAGGGCTATACCATCATAACTCCTCCCAGCAGAAATTTAACTTGATTTATGGGAGTCTGGCTCCCCTACATCCATCCTCTCCATTCCAAAAGAAAATCCCTATTGCACTTTTGCACCTCTGGGCATAATGCAATAAAACTTCTTTAGCTGAAACACTTTGTACTGCTGAAAAGCACAGCTCCTGTGGTCTGGCCCAAATCTGTTTGCCCTGCTTATTGCAGGCACCTGAAAGCAAACACTAGCTTAGCTTTAAACACAGTGGCAATATAAAATATACGCTTAAAGCCAAGCATGTGCTCACAAGTTCTTAAAAGTTAAGACCAGGCTATTTATTAGAGTTCTCTTCTCTTTGGGTGTAAATACCACCAAATTAGACAAATGGCAATGCGTGCTTATTTGTTAGATGGTATTTTTTGGTGCCTCTAGGAATAAAGTAGCTGAGGATCAGTAAATATCACTTCAGAGGGTTTCCTTATTAAAAAAAGAGGACAAGGAAGAAGTGCGTGGGCTGACATCTAGAGATATGGTGTTTTTCAGGCTGCATTTCAAATGTCAGAGGGAAGCCGTGAAGCTCTGTGCCGCTAAAGCATCCAAGAGGGTTCTCAAAGGAAACATCACAGTGGGCTTCAAATATAATGGAGAAAATAGGCTTAGTAGTTGAGCACACTGGTTTTCAAAAGGAAATATTCTCCAAAGTTTCAAAGGGGAGGGAAAGCATAGTTTATTTGGCATCTATTTACCAAATGCCTTCATTAGAATTAGAGGATAAAAAAATACAGCCAGTCCATCTCTGTGAATGGATGCTGAACAGCCTTTTAAGCTATCCCCTTTCAGTGCTGCCTCTGGTTTCTTTTAGCAAGTTCTAAGGCTCTGTCATCTGCTTTGAGTGCCTAACACAGAAAATTGGAACCAACTGAACTGCCTCAAAGTGGAAGGCTTACTGCAGAAAGACCAGAAACAAATAAGTTGGCATATGAGCCATTAGTATAACAAAACCATCAGCAGTGAAGGAAATGGTTCATAGCTCACTGTAAATATAAAGGAGCCACTTAACTTCGCTCCAGGCACAGAGGTGCAGCAGTTTAGCTGTAATTCCAAGTAACTGTAGGGCTTAGCTGAGACAAAACAAAAACCACCAGAGAAGTGGGAGGACTTTCCAGGTATGCATGGATGCAGCTCCAATTATAAATCAGTGGGCAAGCATCAACTTAAATCAGAAGAAAATGCCTGTGGGATATGTTTTCACTCTTTCACTGAGGCTGGGGACATACAGGCACAGAGCTGTGAAGAGAATATGAGGGCATGTGGTGTGCTTAGGCTGGTAATCACACTGGGCCCTGGGAGCAGATTGGCTACTGTACTAATACACCTGTAAGCTGTTCATATTTCCTGGCCAGGGCACAGCTGCAGGCTTCAGTTGCACCTCATAGCATGTCTTTTTCTTAAACGATTTTGAGTTTATCTAGCACCTCACCCCTTCAGTTTACGAGACTCCCTAAAAAACAGCACAAGATTGTCTCTGATTTTTGGTTTTTAAAGAATACATACATATATACATTGCTGGGAAGGAGAAAAGCCCACTTCAGTCATGCTATAAACACATTTAGATTTTTCCCAAAAGGTCACATTTCTGAAAGTTCAGACTAAAGCCTTAATTCTCAACACTGGATCACCAAGACCATGACACTTTGCAAAGCTGAGCAAGTCAGCCCAGCCTTTCCAATCTTCCTCTGATGATGCACTCCAGTCACACCTCACACAGCTACTGGAGTTGCCTCTGATTCCCCCTACAGCTCCATAAGAATTGTTACTTATTTCTGTTCTGCATTCAGTCTCCGCGGTTCATTGGTAGACGCCAAAGCCTCATTGAAGATGCCAGGAAGGAACGAGAGGCTGCAGCTGCAGCCACTGATGCTGCAGAGTCCACGGAGACAATTGTTTTTGAGGAGAAGGATGGGAGAGCCATGCTGAACCTGTTCTTCATGCTCAAGGGTGCCAAGACCTCTCCACTCTCGCGAGCACTTAAGGTGTTTGAGGTGAGTCTCTAACCTGCTTCATTGGACTCAAGGAACACTATGCTTCTCACGGTGGTTTGAAGAGAAATATCCCTTCAATCTACCAAGGAAGATTTAAACTAGTTCTGACTACTGCAAGTTAAGAGTTAACTATCTGCACGATCTCCCCACAGTCATGCTTTGTTCATGCCCTAACATGCCTACATTAGGAATGTGCTTTTATAACACTCTGGGCTTGACTTTGCTTAATTGCTGAAGTCAGGCACACAATTTCACACCCACAATACACACCCGTATTATTTGTAGCATACTCTGACAGCACCCTCTACTGCTCAACACTATGTGCACCGGGCTCTGGTCAAACATTCAAAACACACCATGTGCCCTACATGGCTACAGAACAAATTAGAACTGATCAGCTACTGGGTCAAGGCTTTGATAATCTAAGGATTGAGTGTTAAAGGCTGTGTGCATCCTATAAATAGCTTTAAAACTGATGAAAACTCATATCTGATTGCACTTTCATCCTCTAGCCAGCAATATAATCTTCTATTATCTAGGATCTCTGTACCACGAATGGAAAGATTGAGATAAGTACTGGCTATTTAAACAGTAATCAAAACATGACAACTTGCATTTATGTAGCTCATTCTCATCCAGAAGGATTCAAAAGTGTTTTGCAAACTGGGGATCTGTGCTCTGTTTTGTCCATAGTAGTTTAATCTCAGTAACTTCAGCAGCAAGAGGACAACTTGTTCCTATTCATCAGTCACATGGATTATAAGGGATCTACAGAGGTTTCTAGTCCAACCTTCTGCTCATTGCAGATCTAGTTGCAGTGTGTTACTCATGACCATGTTTGTAAAGTAGAGATTCTACAGTCTCCTTGGACTGTTTGTGTAGTGTTTTACTGCCTTCATGGTAAAGAAAAAAGTTCGTTTGTTTTTTGATGCCCTCATTTCCAGTTTGCGTCCATTGCCTCTTGTCCTACTGCTGTGCACTTCTAAGATGAGCTTGGCTCTGTCTTTACAACTTCCCACCAGGTACCAGGTTAAAGCAATCTGATTTCCCCTGCACCTTCACCTCTTAAAGCTGAGCAAATCCAATTCCCTCTTTCCTCGTATAACACACTCCAGCCACCTGTTCACCTTGCCAGCCATCCACTATACCTACCACAGTATATCAATATCTTTCTTCTATGACACAGCACACCACATGTGGTCTTCTTCATCACAGACAGAAAGGAGGAATCACATCCCTGTTGTCTACAGGCATGTAGCTACTAGTTAGTATGTGACTTCACTGTCACGAGAGCACAATTCTTGCTCATGTATTCTCTATTACTACACAAGACTCTCTTCCCTACAAAATTTAACCCTTCGTGGGGTAAACCAGATTATTAGCAACACTACATCACAAAACTGCTACCTAACAGCCATAAACATTAAAAAAAACAACCAAACAAGCAAACAAACAAAAAAACTGTTATTGGGGGGATAAGTATTTTCCTGAAATTAGAGGGTTTATAGCTACAGCCCATGTAGCACCATGTCTGATATTCTTCTGAAAAACTTTCCAGATTTTTAACACTTAAAAAACATCCTGCATTTTCTCTAAAAGGATGGTTGTAAGAAAAACGGTTTTCTGGGCAACAATTTGTTCTTATTTCAAAAGAATCCCTCAAACACACATGTCAAGCAGAAGTGTAATACTTATCTACCAGTACATTTTATGTCATCATGATTGTGTCTCCTTCCTAAGAGAACCATAATGCTGCTAGGAAAGTAAAATAAATAAATAAATAAAAACCCATCAGTGTAACATTTCAAATGCAATACACTGCTTAGCAGGTGCGAAGCATGGAGGTGTAGGCTCTCGTACTTGGCAGACTGCATGTTACAGTAAGTTTTAAGTCTATAATTTAAATAGCTTTTAAACATCAAGGAAGAGACAGGGGCAGCTCACGTCCAAATATTATTTGTTTCTTTCTGGAGAAAATTACTTGCAGCATCAAGATCTGCTTTGGGAAAAAGAAAAAAAACCAACAACAACAACAACAAAAAACATCTTCAATCTTGTCACAGAGAGAGCTTTAAAGATAATAAAAAGACAAACATGTCAAGCCACAACAGAGAAAGATTCATTTGCCAGATCCCTCTGGCAATGCAGGTACAAGATATGAAAGCAGACGGGCATAATGACATTTTCCTCATCATAAACCAGGCTGCAGGGAAGCTGGTTTCACTCTGCTGTATGTGTTACATGCAGTCAAAGCATAGGTAATGCAATCACAGCTGTCAGATTAATGCAAAGGTATTGATTGTTGAAGGGACAATGTAATATTGAAGTTGGTAGGTACATTCAAAAACACAGTCCTAAATTTAATTTACCTGTGGCATCACATCTGTTCCTTCTCATCTGCTTCTGATTAACAAAAGAAATAATTCTCTCTCTTTCTTCTACCAAAGATATCTCAGAGACATTGGAAAGGTTGTATCATTGTCCATGGACTTGTGCTTGTACTCTAGATTTTCACAGAGATAAAAAAAAAAGCATCCAAAATTCTACCAAGACCTTTTGGAAGACTGTAGACTCTGTTCTGTCTCCTTATTTTTATGTGAATTCAGTTCCAATGATGAGCTCCAAGTAACTACTAGAGTCTGAGCAGAATTTAGAAACCTACTGGATGTAGAAAGAACAACAGTTCCTCTTAAACCTCTTCCTCTACTCCTCAAGAACCCTCACAAAACAAGCAAAGCAAAACAAAACAAAACTGAGGAAAATGATGGGGTGTAAGTCTTATAGGAGCATTTATGTCAGTCACTGTTGACAAGAATGAGGCTAGACTCTTCAAATGACATTAAGTAGCAATAAGGTGGCTGTTAAATCACTGTCACGAGTCCCTCAGCAGGACTATCAGATGTATGAAATATGGGTGAGATCCTGTTTCTCAGACAAAAAACTAGACAACCCACCTACTCACATTTTTTCAATGTCTGGCTTAAAAACAAAGTAAAACGTCTACAGATTTCTTTCAGCTGTAAGCCACCAACTAAACGATTGCTTCAGATTTTATGCTCAAGTGCGTGTGTGCATTCGTCCGTGATTAGGCGTGTAGTGGGTGAGTTAAGCCTCTTTTTCTACGGATATCAAACACCTGTGATGGCAGGCAAGGGGACCTACGCGCCCGGAGACGGAGGTCCCGCACGTTCAGCACCACGGCCAGCACCACCCGCCGGCTGCCAGGCTACTCCTTACCCCTACATCGTCTCCACAAATCCACTAAGTAAAGGAAAAAGGGGACCACAGGAAGTTGCTTTCCACCCTACCCGCTTCCCCCCTCAGAAGCAAAACCTGGATAACGGATAAGCAAGTTTACCTCAGTCAAAATAATTCAGGGACCTCCCTGCAAACGTATGCGTATGGACAGCTTTGGAAAGCATCAGTAGTTTTTTCAAGTATTACAGACCTGTTTAATGCTTTTGTTCTTCTTTCACATGTTCTTCAAGACATTTGAAGCGAAAATCCACCACTTGGAGACGAGACTCAGCCGAAAGCCCCGCGAAGGGACTGCTGAATTGGAGTATTTTGTGCGCTGTGAGGTGCACAGCTCTGACCTCAATACTTTCATCAGCTCCATCAAGAGAGTAGCAGAAGATGTCAGAACCACTAAGGAAGACAAATGTAAGAAAAATATAAATTATTCGACTTTTTTTTTTTTTTTTTTGGTGGTGTGGTTGAGACAAACAGGGCAAAGATTTCAATATTCTCAGGAAAGAAGTAGTGATACTGAATGCTGAATGTGACCAAGAGAAGACTGCCTCAGGATCACCTCCTTGCACATTTCTTCACAAAGTCTCATGTTCATCCTTTGCTTCCACAGACAGCTTCTCTTCTCTCTCCCCACAGTTCACTGGTTTCCCAGAAAAATATGTGAATTGGACAAGTGCCACCATTTAGTCACCAAGTTTGACCCTGACTTGGACTTGGACCACCCGGTGAGTGTATGGGTACATATCTGCATTTGAGTCCTGAGCCAGCTCTCAGAAATAAGGAGCTAGAGAACAACTACTCATGCAGCTGGTCAGGGAATTGTACTGGAACCACCAGTTGCTCCAGACAGCATGAACTTTATTTATTATTTAGTAACTGTTTAAAAACACTGTATTTATGTTTCCATTTTTCATCCTAGGGCTACTCTGACCAGGTATATCGCCAGAGGAGGAAATCAATAGCAGAAATCGCTTTTCACTATAAGCAGTAAGTATCATCCCTCACATTCATGCAGGAATAATACCATGTCAAAACAGCCTATTGAGAAGTAATTAATGCTACTTGCATGACACCTCTTTTGTGTTTTCTCCCATTTAGCCTTGCCACTTCCTTTTGTATACTTCTTCTCTCCATGCATTCCAGTTCCTTCCTAATTTAAAAGTGTTTGTGGTCATTTACTCATATATTAATACAGTCAGAATAAACTCACTGCATAACAAAAGCTGCGTATAATTCCAGCAGATCTCCAACTATGAGCTGTTGCAACTCTTTTAGAATGACATCTAGTCTCAGCTTCAAAGTTTCATATACTGAAAAAAGTTATATGTCTGGAAAACTTATTCCAGTGGTTCATTATACTGATTGAAAAGGATGTTTAATTTCAAAACAGAACATCAGTATATTTAGCTTTTGCCCAATGGATCATACACATCTTTCATAGAGTTCTATCACTTTTTCCACCCCACTATGGTATTTATAAACTCCTAACTCTTTCTGATAAATTAAATAGATTCCAGTAATGGTCTCATAATTGTCTTATATAGAATTAAGACTATCTCTTGCACCGCTACTTAATACTCTCATTCTGATGAGAGTAGCGATAGCACTAAATCTCTTCACAACATCAATCAGAGCTCCAGTGTTCGGCTGGGTTAGTAAAACACTCCCTAGATCCTATTCAGTAACACTGCCTTCCACCACAGTGCCTCTTTTAGCAGCACTTAAATGTAGATTCCTTTAGTGAGCCATGCTGAAAGCAACCTATGGATATTGTCTGGATCACCTTCTTGAGCCATCTGCACACTTGATGTGATCCAACCAGGGCTTACTGACTGCTCTGTTAAATCACGTTTGATGCACGTTCAAAGCTTGGAATATATCCAATGATAGTTTTTTTGTCTTGTACTGATATTAAATGCATAGGAAATAACCATGCCAGCAAGATAGTCCCAAGGGACTGAGTATGAATACTCTACTAAGATGATGCACCCATTTAGGATGCCTTTTCTTGCCTCTCAGGTTAGCATTTACAGGCTGCTGTGTAACATCCCTTCAGGCTCTTAATGGAACAGGAACTATGCTTTATTGCTGTAATATATGAATATCTCATTCGTTCAAAAATACAGAACAGAAAGACTTAGGAAATATAATTATGATGCAGAAAAGGCAAGAGCACCAGTCTTCTTTAGTTCCCAGTTATAATAAAGAATGTCTTTTCTTGCTGTCCTGAGTCTCACAGACGATTTTTTTTTCTCCTGCAGTTCAAATGTGTTTAGTTGCCCTTATTATCTACTTTTATTTCCCAGCCACTGATTCATTGTAATAATCATCAGCTCCCTGCAGCTTAGGCACATGAAATTAATTTATTCTCACAGAAAGCTTCCCATTTTTTTCAGTGAAAACCATATTGACTGGAAATACTAAGCCTGCTAAGCTTCTGCTCATCCTTTGCTTATTTATAACTTCCAGTTAGATTAATGCTTTTCTGCCTCCATTACTGCACCTGTGCAAATGACCTACTATCAAAAGTTTGTCTTTCCTGTCACCTTGTTTGTTTTAAAGAAGTTTGATCACCATCATACAGAGCTTCTCCAAAGGGCTTCCTTCTCAAAAGGGAGAGGAGCTTGGTTTGTTCTCTTCTACTGTCAGTAACAGTGCATTTGCCTTGCAGTGGAGACCCAATCCCTCATGTGGAGTACACAGCAGAGGAGACTGCTACCTGGTGAGTGCTGATATAATCCATAACTCATGGCTTCAGCACTAGAAACCGAAAATCAAAACCTGGATTGTTGTAATGATTTGCAAAAAGAGCCCTAAGAGCTTCCTCCAAGAGAGCTTCCCCAGAGAGGAAGTTATATCATTCAGGGGTTATCACTGAGAACTCTGACTCTTAAACAAGGTCACATTTTGTTTATATTGACTATCTGTATAGTACAGCTCCAGGAACTGACATACAGGAAGTATTTTAATTCCAGTTAATGCCTTTAATACCATCTTCTGACCTTGAAGGTCAGTGTAGACATCACTGATGCTTCATGCTCCTCCAAATATGTACATTTGTGTACCCCTGTAAACATGCAAAGAGGCAGACTTAGTCCTGCAGGAAGCACAGAACAAGAAATCTAGAAGCATGAGAACCTGGTAGCGTGTGTCCAGAGGAACAGGTGGCCAAGTCATTGACTGTGTCACCTCTTGTCCTGAAGGAAGGAGGTGTACAGCACTCTGAAGAGCCTATATCCAACCCATGCCTGCAAGGAGTACCTAGAAGCTTTTAATCTACTGGAGAAATTCTGTGGATACAATGAGAACAACATCCCCCAGCTGGAGGAGGTCTCCCGCTTCCTGAAAGGTGAGTACAAGTTCCAGATGGAACAGAGAAAAGCGCAGGGGACCTGAATCTGGGGCTGCCAGGGCTCCAGCACAGAAGTGGCAGCTGCAATGGGAAAATCTAAATATGGAGAAGAGGTGGTTGAACCCACAGCTAAACAGAGTTAGCACAGCTGAAAGTCAAGACCATCATCAACCCCACTGAGCAACTAATGAACTCCCTAGTAGAAGCAGGAACATTGGTTTTGTCACTGAAGGAGCTGTTTATCTTCCAGCACTGAATATTTTTCTTTAGACGCTGGAACCATAGGACAACAGCACAGCCAGTGTTCTGCCCCCTCACACAAAGCCTTGTGCTCTGTTTCAGAGAGGACTGGCTTTCAGCTTCGGCCTGTGGCCGGCCTGTTGTCTGCACGTGACTTCCTTGCCAGCCTGGCCTTCCGTGTGTTCCAGTGCACACAGTATATCCGCCACGCGTCTTCACCCATGCACTCCCCTGAGCCGTGAGTACTGCTGGCCCTGGCAGCCAGCAAGGAACATCTGGCTTTTTCCCTAATGGGCAAGCTATCTGCTGCTGACTGCATTTTCCTCCTTCCCCTGGGCAATGGCAGGGACTGCTGTCATGAGCTACTGGGGCACGTCCCAATGCTGGCTGACAAGACATTTGCCCAGTTCTCCCAGGTAAGGTAGTTTTCTGCTGCTTCTCCCCGAGAGCGTAAGGGAGTAGGTGAGAACCCAAACAGGCCTGATTGCCACACTCCTGGCAAGGATGCTGCCTGGAGGAGATCGCCTCTCCACCCTTCTTTTGGGTTTTCTTTACACCACACCAGCAGTTGAGCATTGCTTTGCTGAAAGGGGTTTCTATAGGACATGACAACATACTCCAAATCAATTGCTATAGCAATAGCACATCCAGCACTTATCTGTGGTGAAGATATCTGCTAAGGACAGATTTTACAATATATAAGCACATCTGGGTTTGGTACTTGTTCCTTCAACATGTGACATGACTGCCTCAGCTCCAACCTTGGCTGATGCCTATTTGTGTTTGGCCTTACCTCTTCTTACCAATCTTACACCCTTCTTCTAGGCTATAAATTGAAGAATACTTAGCAGCCTTTTAATCTGAGAGCAACTAAGCAACAACTCAGGTAGACTATACCTGTTGTTTCCAGGCAATAGCAACAGAGCAATCTGTGTGTAAGAGCCTTGCTAATTGTCTTTCAGTAATCATCAAGAAAGAGGTGGGTTTAAGGAAAAGGTGATCATGAATAGTTTGGTGGTGATGAAGGAAGGGAGACCCCAGGAATGGGGACAACATGGGAATACTGGTCTGGAGGTGCACTGGGGCAGCTGGAGAATGACCACAGCAGGAGCCACCAGGCAGGGGATGTGGGCAGCAGGGAAAGGGGAGGAAGAGATAAAGAAAGGATGTGCAGAATAAACATTTCAAACAAGTCGCTCCAGTAGAAACACTGGCTAATGCAAATTTCCTGACACCAGCTACAGAGCAGGTTATGAGATAGACAGAAATTCCCAAAGCAACATCTTGATATTTCCTTTACTCTCACTATCCACAAGAAAGATGCACTATGAGTTTTTAGAAATATTAACTGGATGCTTGCACTGTGTGAGAACTGAGTAACTGACGAAGCCCCTCCATGCTTAAATGGATCTCGCTGCAATTCTATCCTGACACCACTCTTATATTCCCAGGACATTGGGCTTGCATCTCTGGGAGCAACTGACGAAGAAATTGAGAAACTGGCTACAGTAAGTTTTTCTGTCAGCACCAGATGAACCCCAGTTCCTCCACTAGAATGTTTGTGGTGCTAGAGGTGCAGCCTGGTACCCCTGCATTTGCAGGTTTAGTGTCCCCAGGCAAGCTGCCCCCAGATGATCATGCAGAACAGAGATCAGATGAACAGCAGAGCTCACTTGCACATTAACCCAATTTTCAGAGGCACCAGAGTATCAACGAGCATCATATTTCTAACAGCACTGCTGGGATTCTTTGGTATAGGATTAAGTTACATTCACTTCCTCTGGCTCTACCTCAGCAAGGTGACTGGCCTGCTCCAAGGGCACCCAGTGATGACACCATGCAGCGGCCAGGGGCACAGTTTGATCTGGCGTGGCAGAGGTTTAACACTCTGCTCTGACAGGGCTGGCTGCAGGGTACAGAGGCGGAGGATTATCCTTCATGCAATTTGGCGGCCATGCCAGGCACACATTCATTCAAATATCTCCAAACCCTCACCACAGTGCATGGACAAGGAAATGAAGAGGAGTTGTGTCCACCATTTGTTTTTCTTTTCTTTTTACAGCTTTACTGGTTTACAGTGGAGTTTGGACTCTGCAGACAGAATGGGATAGTCAAAGCCTATGGGGCAGGGCTCCTGTCTTCCTATGGGGAGCTCATAGTAAGTCCCAGCACAAACTACCACTGTGCTCCAGACTCTTTACTACAAAACCCTTCTTCCTCTGAGCAGCTGCAATGTCTTACGCTGATTTATTCTCCATTTCTGGAATGTTTTATCTGGGTTCTTTGATTTCACACTTAAGTTTTTTCCACTGTGTCCATAGCACTCCTTGTCAGATGAACCAGAGGTACGGGACTTTGATCCTGATGCTGCTGCCGTTCAGCCCTACCAGGACCAGAACTACCAGCCTGTGTACTTTGTGTCTGAGAGCTTCAGTGATGCCAAAAACAAGCTGAGGTAGGACTGGGCACTGAGGGAGACCCAAACAAAAGAACATAAAGCTATATTATTTCAAAACAGGGCTTAACACCATAGCTGCTTCCGGTATATAATCTCAGAAGAGAGATCTAGGAAGAGTTCAGTTAGGTCTTTCAAAAATTCAGGCCTAAATAAACATTCACCCAGTTTTTACATGGAGTAAAGTAACTTATCAGTTCCTACAGGCCCCAGCTTCTCTCTGACTGGTACACTAACTGTCCAGCAAAAGGTGGGCTGGAGGGTTTGGAACAGAGAGATGAGCACTCATTGAGGCAAGTCTGAGGGAGTTAAAGGGACAAATCTAGCACAACTCCCTAATTCATCTCCTAATTCACCTCCAGCTCCCAGGAGAGGTCAGGCAACATAGTAGAGAGCTGGTGGGAAGACCAGAAGACAGAGTCTCAGAGTACTCATCACAACTTCCTCTGCTTCCTTGCCACAGAAAAGCCAGGTCAGGCACCAGCCAACCAACATATCGGTCTCCCACCAGCACATGTCCCTCAGGAACACTTCAGTTGTGTCTCATAAAAGATTCAAGAGAGATGCAAAGAACTGCTCAAAATGTTTTTGATCTCTGAATTTAGGAGGCAGAAAAAGTGTCTGTCTTTCAGAGTAAAAGCTGGGCAACTTACACATCTATCTTTCAACCAGCAAAAATCCCAGCCATTATTAGTAGCTTGGGCACAAGGAAAAACAATTGCATGACATGGATCCATTGGAAAAAGGGAGTTTTTCTTCCTGTAGCATGGTTAACAGACCCCATGCATTATTTCATTAGTTTAAATTTGCTTTCCACATCACATGCAACTGCAAACAGGTTCAGACTGCAGGGGTAGCTCTGTGCCCAGATGTAAGTTCAGAATAACATCTTGGCCAAAGTTGCAGTGATTTGCAGGAGGAAAACTCAGTCCTGTCACATTTAGTTGCAAGAAGAAACTTCTGTGTATATCATTTTGTCTTAGCGTAGAGAGGGTGTATGTTGAGACAAAGCATCACACAGCCTGCATGACTTCGCAGATCCCACAAATGAGATATTTCACACAAATAACATGGCAAGTTTTGTCATATTTCAACTTCTGTTTTTGTGGTACTCACTTGCACTACTCATATAACCCAGGATCCAGATGCTCAAAAGCAAGCACCTAGGAAACCCTCTCACACACAGTCTGCTCTTAAAAAAAAAAAGCACCCAGCTGTTGACTCATGGGTCATTTCCTTGCATATAAAAGGGGGAAAATACACTACTTATTCAAACTTAGGCTAGAAAATGTTGACAGTGGCAGGCACTTTAAAAAACAAAATCGTCCACCAGCTTGCAGCTTTGGCTATGCGACCCCTGGTCTTCTCTGTAGCCAGAGATGTTTTTCCCCCAAGTCCTGGTAATCGGGCTTCCTGCAGTACACAGAATCAGCCCAGGGCACATTAGAGGGAGCAACGCGCTTCCCATTCTGTGCAGACCTACGATAGCCACAAGAGGGTACCCTAAGCTAAGCAATTCAGGAGCAGAAGGGTGAAGCCTTAGCAATGGGCACGCTTGCCCCAGTGCTTGTTTCTCTCTTCATCATCGCAGGCCTTTTCAGTCTGAGATTTTAGCCGTAAGTACACAAAAGTAGATGCCCAGCTCAATATTAAGAGTCAGAAAAGAAAAACCCACAAACTTACCTTGTCAAGTGCACAGACGTAAGCCTTAGCGCTGAATATGAGAAACCTTCCTCTTGCTGTGTTCACCATGACCTTCTTGGACACTTGGCCATGTAAGCCTAGTGACAAAGTCTCACTCTTGAGATGTGCCAGAAAAAGTCAGGGCTGTCACTCAGGTTCAGGCTTCAGTTGGCCCTGGGTGCGAAATGGTGCAGCAGTACTCAGGTCACCCTGGTGATGCTATCCCCATCCCTGTGCACAGGTCTGACCTGCTGCCTCTCAGTCCCATCCCAACATGGCCTGCAGCTAGTCAGCTCCTCCCCAAGAAGAGATTAGTAAACAAGTGAATGACAGAAAGGATTTAAGGAATGTAATACTACAATGCCAGAGGTTTTCCCTGCAACTAGTGTCTAAATCTCCTTGGTATTTTTGAAAGAAAAAGAAAAGCTATTTAAATAGAAAGTGTTTGGAGATGGCCATAGGGTGACAAGTTCAGTGTACTCTCCAGTTTGGTGCAAGCCCATGTTTTCAGCCCCAAGAAACTTGCTGTCAAACTCAATGTACTCCTGGCTGAATGGAGTGATCTCAGTCACCTCTACAGCCCTGGAAAGATTCAGATCTTCTGAATTAAGTTGGATGTTCTGTCTAAGAGAGGCATTTGCCTGTTGTGTTCTGGGTGAATGGCAATGGGGAAGAGGAGGGCGGGAGCTGAGCTCAGAATCTGTTTCTTGTACCAAGATCTTGTACCCTTCCCTTACAGGAACTATGCAGCACATATCAAGCGGCCCTTCTCAGTGAAATACGAGCCCTACACCCACAGCATCGAGCTCCTGGACAGCCCCCAGACCATCTGCCACTCCCTGGAGAGTGTAAGGGATGAGCTTCATTCACTGATTAACGCGCTCAATGTGATCAGTTAATAAGAGAACTGGGCTCTTCCATTTCCCTCTGCCCTCCCATGTTCCCAGCCCATAACTTTTAACTGTTGTCTCTGAACTTTTGCACTGCTGCCCATCCCCATGCTACCCCAACAGTTTGCCACACTGGAGTGTAGGGCCAGGTCAGAGGAAGGCAGAAGGACAAAGCCAAGGCCTGCTGGCATCTTGGGTGACTTTGCCTTTGACTGCTGGGAGACCTTTAACACTGTCCAAAGACACATGTCAGGCTACAAAGTTGAAGTTAAGAGTTGTTTACTAGGTCCCTGGGTGCAAGGAAAGGAGAAAAGCTGCCTTACTAAAAGCCAGTTTCATTAAAAGGGAAAGAACAAGAAGAAAGTAAAAAGCTATTTTTTTTGCAGTTTGAGAGAATGCATTACTCTGCCTTTTAAACTCAAAAACAAGTCCCTACAGCTATTCCACAGAGGACACCCTGTCTCCACCACCTCAAGCCTGTTACAGCCCCTTGCACTTAGGAAATTCAGAGCTGCTCAGGAGCAATTCTTCTGGAACTAAGATCATGACATTTAAGATCTCAGCTTCCAGCTTCCCCTCAGCTCCTTGCTAACAAGCCCCCATACTCACAGCCCCACCAGGACAAAAGTAGCATTAGAGCATCCTTGAAACTCTATACTGATCTAAGACAGAAGTATCTGCCCAGTATAGACATGCCCCAACCTACCTGTACCACAAAACAATACCAAACCCAGAAACAGAGCCTCCAAACCCTCTTTTAAAAGCTCCCTCACCCGAGACTTCAGCAGCCCCTTTTATCATCTGCAGCTTCAGTTGACACCTAATGCCTCCCACTTCTCACCTTCCTAGTCCCACCTGTGTTGCAGTTTCCCTGATGGGAGTTCGTCAAGGGAGGGACACAGATCACAACCAGCTGTGCTGTTGGTGCTCAATTACCCAGCTACTGCTGCTCACGGCAGATAGCAGCCACAGCTGTTGATGCTCATGTGTGGTGGTGGCCTTGGGCAGCCTTGGTGCTTGAGTTTATCGGTTCTGGCACTCAAATCCCATGGCAGAATTTCACACGCTTTCAATCCTCCAGAATTGCACAAATACAGCATCACCTTGTTTTTACATAGCCTAATATCACTGTCACCTGATGTAGCTCAGATGCATGACTAATGCTATTGCTGTTCACTTCTGAGGAAAGTAGCCTACAATTAAGATGCTCAAGTCCAATTTCATCTAGCTTTTGCTGTTGATACAAATCACTTGCTCTGGCTCAAAGCTCTCAGTTTTCCTCCCCCTGTTTCTGCCCTTCTTATCTTCTTGCCAGCTGTCTCACAACTGAGCAGTTTGCTTAGAAGTGTGGCCCAAGGTTATGCAGCTGGGCAGTATCAGAGCTGGGCTTGGGATGCACAGAGACAGTACAACAGTTAGGGGGACAGCAGGTTGGGGAAGTATGAGTAGTTGTTTGCATCATCAAAAGTAATGTTTCTGTACAGTCTTCTAGTATCCTTATTCTCTGCTTATGGATTTCTATCATTTATTCCTGAAATCTTTATTTCTGCTATTGAGCAGGTATCCTCCAATACTTACAAATGCCATCACCCTTCAGCGTTACCTCTACTGTTGCTCAGACATAATAGCTTAGAATTCCATGCATATTTCCCATTTCAGATCTCTGTTTCTGTATATTTAACCCTCAGTTCTCTCAAATTATAACTGGCTAGCTGTTGACAGCACACAGTCAGTCTCCCATTCGCTACAAGAATCCTTTCTGCTTCCTCTCTTATTTGACCCCCTCCTAAATTACTCCTCACTCAGGCATTTGCTCAAAGGAGCATTACAGAAATCAGCAGTTCAGCACTAGGTCTGGCTGCTTTTCCTCCAGTTGGTCCTCCTTGGAGAATTGTCCCGTAAATGAACAAAACTACCTACTTCATTCAGCTGTTGTAATTTTAGAACATTTTTCCAAAGCTTCAGCTATGATTTCCCAATCTGGGTGGATCCAGATCTTTGAGCTGCAACTCTCAAGGTTCCCTTAAGAGCTGTAACAATTTTTTATTTGGGATCTTAAGTTATTACTACCGCATTAAGCAGCTGCAGCAAGGTAATCGAGGCTAAAGCAGGCTAGGTCACAGGTTAGCTCTATCACTATGAAAAGGACACTGGTTTGGCCTCAAAGCCCATAAAGGTTGCCTTGGATTCTCCAAGGCACTTCACAGCCATTTTCTGCCTTGTTAAATGTCTATAATTAATGCAATTTATAAAAAGAACAAAGCTGTTAATATGAAGTGAGGAGCCAAGTTAAAAATTCTTGCAAACTGCCGGAGACCTCAACTCCTCCGCTTTGCCTCAGAGTTTGCATCGCTGCACCATGACTCTCTCAGCTGCTGCTTGCTCGTGGGGCTGTAGTAAAATCTGTTGCCCTACAAAAATAGAAAATAAGCAAAGCTCTAGGCATAAACCAGCACTGCTCGTATGCAAGCACATAAACAGATCGGCTGCAGCCGCTCACGCAGGCATGAGTGAGTGGCAGTCCCTTACTCCTGAAGTGGGACAGGCTCACTGAGCAGGCTGGGTGCTGAATGTTTGTGCCTTTCTATCCAGTTTCAGATATATTATTTGGCCCCCTACTTCACTTTTGCATCATATTATCACAGAATGGCTTAGGTTGGAAGGGACCTTAAAGCCCACCCAGTTCCAATGCTGTGCCATGGGCAGGGTTGCCAAATACTAGATCAGGCTGCTCAGGGCCCCATCCAGCCTGGCTTTGAGCCCCTCCAGGGATGGGGCATCCACAGCCTCTCCGAGCAGCTGTGCCAGTGCCTCACTGTCCTTTGAGTAAACTGCACACCTCATGCCATTTTTATTGGCTTCACTTGGGGCCAAATATAAATTCCTTGCACTCTTTTTATAGTACCTTGTTCTTTCTCTCTCTCTCTCTCTCTCTCTCTCTTTTTTTTTTTTTTTTTTAATGTTATAACAGTCTGAGATGATTTGGTCTCATTCAGCCAGGCACAGTATCCATCCCTTCTTCTCTCTAGTTCATTCCTGGCTGGGGCTGCTCTAAATAAACTCAGAGTCGATTTATATACTTACTCATTAAATTGTTTCTAAGCATTGTGTTCAGCCTTTTTACGTGCTTTAGCTTCCTTCACATATATTTTATTCCCACTCTCCCTCTAGGCATGTAAAATAAACATCCAGTTTTCTTTCTGGGTGTCCCACTATCTGCTTACCATCACCCTTCTCACTATATGACAACCAATATTTTACTCTAGTATCAACAAGGTAGCTATCTGTAAAGAGATACTGGATTTATGTCTTTTACTGCTTTCTATGACAGCCTGTGCTTTTGCTCCTTGCCAACATCCTTTCTCTAGTTCCCTCATCCCACTAATAACACCATCCTCAACTATTTTTCCTCTATGTACAAGCTTGGCACTCCTATGGGCACACAGTACCTTCGGTTTATTGCTGGTTTCCTTTCAAAGAATATCCACATTTTAACTGATTTGTTCTTAAGAATAGAGTATGGATAGATCGGGGTGCAACCCAAGTATCAACGATGAAAGCTATAAGGTCCATCACAGACCAGACCTGGCTTGCTCATGGTCAGGGAAATTTTGGTCTGGCCCCTGGAGAAGGGGGAACACATACTCTATTAGTACCCATTTTTCTTCACTATTTTTTCTGTAACAATACTGATCCCACAAAACGATCTCACGCTGAAATTCTTACTATCAGTGACTTTCCTTCAAAGGTATGTTCTGTTGTAGGAGCTTTTCAAGCAGCAGCTTCTGTTGCTATAGGTAAACTGTCATTTCACTCCTTACTTTGCCTCCATTCCTTTTTTCTTCTGTAATTGTCATGATGCTTTGATAGTACTAGCAAAGTTACAGATAAGGTGCCACAAGAGATCCAATCCTCCCAGTAGTCTCCAGAGCTCAGTCTGAGCAATGGGAGTCTTTGCTTCACAGCAAGTTTAAGCTTCCTCACATCTATCTTGTTTTGCCAGTTCCAATTCCCCAGCAGTTAACCTGGGATTGCATTAAATGTGCCGTATTCAAATTGACTTTAAATCCCTCTTGATCTATTAATTTTAAAACTCAGATACCCCTTTCTTGTAACACTTCTTCTGTCATCCCCAGAATATCATCTACACAATGTCTTTTCTGTGTCCTCCAGAGAGCATCGTTCAAACACTTTCTGAACAAAAGCGTGTGCAGCAAGGCAGGTGCTTGACCCCGTGGGATGCAAGTAAATATTGTTTGTCTCTTAATGTGAAAACATCTCTATACATCGGTCCTTCTCTTTCATTTTGCCACATGTGAATCATGGAGTGCATTTGTGCCACTAGTTCTCCTAATTTATCCCCTGTCCAAGGAGCCTGACTGCACTGTGGCTGCCAGGGGAGTGGAGACACCAGTGCTCTGCTGAGATTGGGTGGTGAACACATGGTCCTGCTGATATACGAGCAACTTTTTGTCAGTTCTTTAAAAGCTCCCCATATTCTCTAGCATAATGATTAATGATGACACATCCTTCTTTTGCCTATCTGCTGTGGCAGTCTGTTCTGCTGTACCTGCCAGTCCCAGGATGGCGGTCATTTTTTGTTGTGGGATATGCTGCTATTCTTAACTTCTTTCTTTTCCCATTTGTTTGCATCATCCCTGAAATCATCTTCCTCGAATGGTTCCCAGTCCAGTTCTCTCCATCACTTCCTGCAGATCCAGTAGTTATTTTTAATCTTTACATCCCAATCTGCTTTTGCAAGCATCTAATTTTAGCTTCACATTCACTATGATCAGGTCCCATTTGTGCCCTCCCTTGCTCCAGAGAGGTTCACTGCACTATATACATTAATCCCTCATCTTTTGCAGTTTTTCTCTTTTTCTAAGCTCATCTGCTTCTCTAATTGCCATTGCATCTCCTTATTGCCTTCTAGGGCCACTAGATGGTATTCCTTTTCTAAAGACAACTTATTTTAAGTCACTTGATAGACTCCTTTAAAAGCACAATTTTAACACTGGAGCACTTGATATCCTGGCGTTGCCTCATCTCAGCCAACTCAGATTATTGTTACTGCTTCCCATAACAGCCCCCTAACAGAGATGCTGTATACTTGAGTCTCAATCCTCGTTCTCCCATATCGGGGAACATTTGGCTTGTATCACCCATCAGCTTCCTGTGGGCTGAAGCAACACCAGGAGAGGCACTAGCAGCCTGGGCTGTAATCTCTGGTATTGTTGGGATTTCCTGTAGCCCTCCACTATTTCCACTTTTAAGCTTTTCCAGAGTCTTGTCAGAATTTTCCCAAGCTTTCAATTTCATCTTAAGGTATCCCTTACATTTAGTTCATGAGGCTGGTTGGACTTAGAGCTGCTCTGTGAGCATAATTGAAGCACTGAGGAATGTTGCTCCAAAGGAAGGACTTTGGTCAACACTGATGTGTCCCCCAGTCACATTCGCCACCAAGAGATGCTATAACAAAGTTATTTTTTTCTGTCAGTGGAACAAAAGTGTAGGATGATGTGCTTCTCAGAGCTAAGCACGAGCTCATGTCCTTTAGGTTAGGGGTCATCACAAGTCTTATGAGGGAACTAGGATTGTTTAGCCTGGAGACGAGGAGGCTTGGGGGAAACCTTATGGCTCTCTACAGCGACCTGAAAGGAGGTTGTGGCAAGGTGGGAGTCAGCCTCTTCTCCCAAGTAACAGAGATAAGACGAGAGGGAATGGCCTCAAGTAGCACAAAGGGAGGTTCGGGTTGGGTATTAGGAAACATTTCTTCCCAGAAAGGGTGGCAAGGCATTGCAACAGGCTGCCAAGGAAGGTGGTGGAGTCACCATCGCTGGAGGTGTCCAAGAACTGTGATGGATGCAGTTATTGTGCACGGCAGTTAGTTATGGTTGGACAGGATGATCTTAGAGGTCTTGCCAACATTTCTGATTCTTTGATTCTATGGGAACCTTTGTGCCATTCCCTTAGACTCATCAGATGTGGCTGTGAGTTCTGTGAAAGGTGACCAGGAGAAAGCTGATGTGATAGTTCATGAAGCATGGGCTGGGCAGGCAAGGGAGGAAGACAGGACAAAATCTTTCCTCTGAGCCAGTCCCGACATACCCTCCCAGTGTGTCCCAGTGTATCCCAGTGCCTTGCTGAGTGGTCTCTGCTATCGTCACTGCTGCTGCTGTGGATGGATCTGCCTTTCTGTCTCTCTGCATAAAGAAATATGAAACAGAATTATTTTTCATTTTGGAATCGTGCTGCTGCTGACATGATATTAAGAATAAAAACTATATTTCTGGTCTAGCACCCTGAGTTTGGCTCTTGTATCCTTCTGCTTCCTAAACCCTGGTCTGCCATCCTGCCTGCAGGCAAAATGCAGCCTGGGGCCCATTAGGACAGGAGAGCTGCAACTCTCACTCATGCAAAATATGAACTCTGAGATGGAAAATGATCCCTTGTTTGTAGACGAGCTGATCTAGGCCTTTCTTTGCTGGCCTATTACTAATTGTGAAATTATGCATGGAACAGTAGTTGGGAGGTCTTTTTTTTTTTCTTTTAAAATAGTAACACAACAGGAGTCTTGCCTTCGCTACATGCTTTCTCTCCCAGTATTTCCCACTATTTCTGCTTAGTTCCAGTAATGTGAAGTGAGGAAGATTTATTTCAACACTGGGAAGATGCCTTTAGTGAAGATTGCAAATGGGTATTCTGCCTATGCCAGATCCCTCTTCGTGTAGCCCACTCAGTGCACCCCTTAGATGCTTCTCTGAGAACGAGGATCCCAAACTCAAGGAGATTATACAGAGATACAAGCACCTAGTTCTTTATGTGATCTGCTGTAAAAAAAAAAACAAAAAAAAAAAAAAGTAATAAAAAAGTTACTTGAGGAAAATAACGGGGTAAAACTGTCAGCAATCCTCTCTGACCACAAAAATATGTAACTGACATGCCCTCAGGCAGTGGGAATATACATGATTTACATGATTTTTTTCCAGGCATTAAGCAGTCTGGATTGCAAGTGACTGAGTTAAGCAGCCTTGGTCCTAAAGGTGTTGAACATCTTCCTAAGGGCCATTAGGGATGGATCCTGCTTTCTTAAGCACAGGGATTATTTTAGATAACCTGAACTACCTGCTGCATCAGTGTGGGAACAGAAGATGGGACACAGAGGTCTCAGGGACCACAGTGGCCCCTGGAGATCACAAGAGATGCCCAAGGCCTTGTAAATGTGTCCTACTCCAGAGCTACTCTTATACCTAAGGAAACAAAATCCGCCCAGTGCTACCAGTTTGGCTTTCAAAGGAAAGCCAGGCTCTTTTTCTGGTTAAATCTCTTCCAGAATAGCTGACAGAGGTGGATTAATGCCTTGCTGACACAGGTCTGGACCATGCATCCAGACACTCCAGCACCGTCTGAGAGGGAGTTCCCTCATTTAGGACTTGTAAGGATAGCCTGTATCTTCATAGCGCTCATTAAAGTGTTACAGCTGTAATGAATTCATCTTCATTACACGCCTGGGAGGTAGAGGAGTGCTCTTGTCCCTGTAAAAGGCTGACAGATAAAAGGAGGCAGAGAATCAGAGAGACACAGACCAGGCGCAGAGCCTGAAAAGTAATTACATGCCTAAACAGCTTTGGGAAAAAGTGTCTGAGTGGCAGATCTGGGGCTTGAACCTCTGTCAGCTCCCTCAGGACCCAATCTTTCTTCTTGTGCCGTGATGCCAAGGATCAAAACTCAATTATTTACAGATCCTACAGTGGCAGGTATGCACACACATCCCTGTCCCCCAGAGATGGGAATTGATTTTGATAGGGCTGTGACTGACCTGAACTGTCATTCGTACTTCTAATCCAGCTCAAATTATTTTTTTTTCCCCAAGGTCCAGACAAGATACTGCACTTTCACTATTGAAAAAAAAAAAAAAAAAAAAAGTTTTTATTTTTCTTGTACTTGATAATTACAGTGTTTGGGAAAATGCAGTTTTCAAGAGGAAATCCACTATTTTGAAAGTTTTCTGGCATGGGCAAAATAAGAAGGGACCCAAAATCTTATGAAAACTCTTCAGAAGATTTTTCATAACTGAACAGAGAAGTCTACAATCCTCAGGTAAGCATGAGATTATACCCCAAGGTGCTCAGGCAGCTTAGTGGAGCTCCCAGTGCACAGCTGGTTTGATTAATGGTGGTAGATCAATAATATGAGCGTTTTGAACTTGGGCATGTTTCCAACTTGAACTAACATCTTCCAGGAACTGTGCAAGATTTGGGTTCCAGTCTAAATTTCCAGCACAGTGTGATACTGCCTCCCTCTTGTTCTGACCGACTTCTATCATGTGCTCCTACAGGTGATGTTCATGGGTTTGCCTTGGGATGGGGCAACTGGCTTTAAAAGTGCTTCAAAACACAGTTTTGAATTCCAAGTCAACCATGGGGATGCAAGTCCAGACAGGTTCAGCAGTGAGCTCCAGCACCGATGTGGTCATGGTCCATCCTCATTGATTTTCCTGAAGGGATAATGATGCAAGATCCATTTTTCACTCCTGGCATTAGTTCTGCTCAGTCTCTTTGTGATTATTTTCTCTGTCAGCTCTCTGGGCACAGCAGGGTGAATTGATCTACAAAATATTTGCAGGGATGGTGGAGGATTAAGTATCTCACACAGATAGCTCAACGTAACAGTTGTTACCCAGGACTTTGGAGAGAAAAACAGGGTGGGGAGAGGGAGTTGTTCATTTTCCTTCCACTAAGGTCAACCTTAAATAACTCTCCCACCTCCCTCTGAGGCCGAGACAAGATAATAAGGACAAAAATGTCAGAGCAAAGCACAGGGGCCCCTCTATTTACAGCAAAGGCCAAATCGCTAACGAACAGATCGGAGCTTGCTTTCCAAACACCGATAAGCGGCAACTTTGAATTAACGGCCCCAGTTCCTCTGCTGCTGTAAATCAGTGTGACCCCGCCTGCCTGCAGGGCTCCCCACAGGAGGGGGGGCTGCTCTCCCCTCCTGGCCCCGCGATCCATGTGCCTGTCTCCAATCCCCCCCCCCCTTCCCAAGCCCCATAACACTAACAAGTCTTATCAGTAGGATTTGCACCTCCTTGTCTAGGAGCCCCTAGGCAAACCTAAGGACTGGTTACCGGTGTGCCTCCAAATCATGAAAGTGGCTTTAAGTGCTCAAAATGATCCACTTAGCCAGGGATAATTAACAGCATCAGAGGTTGGAGCCCCAACGTGGAAGCAAGGGAGAAAGAGGAAGTTTGTTCCAGAAAATGGGGTTTCCAAGCTTCCTGTTGGAACTCAGCAGGAAAACAGTACATTGTACCTCAATGTGCTTCTATGGTGTCACTTACAGTCCCCAGTTCTGTCATGGGGAAAATCATGGCAGAAGCCCACAGTGCACCAACACTTACAGAGAAGAGCGGCGGCAGAAAACACAGAATTACCTGACAAGGTAATTTATTTTCAATTCATGAGACCACAGCAGGGGACAAGTCCAGTCTGAGGAAGAAAAACCATCTCTTCATTGGTTCTTTATTTATCTCCTACCACCTTGCTGCATGGGCTGGCTATAGCTCCCATCACTTCCAGCTACATCTGCTGCTCTCTGGTGGCCTGCCTGATTTGATGGCAAAGGACCGGCTCTTCTCCTTTTCAGTTTTATCAAAGGTTTCTCCACGTTATCTTTGTCTTTGCTTTCCAAATGGTGCCTATTGCCACCTGCTGTGGAAGCCATGGTGGTAGCACCACAAATCTTTACTGCCTACGGTTGCGGACAGATGTGGTAACAGTTCTGAAAATAATGTATTCTTGGATTGGTGCTGATCAGGTTTTTTTTCAGAGCTTCTCAACTCTGTGGAAGTTATTTGCTGCTTTTGCTGTTCATTACTTGTCCTCTAGCAGACTGTCATTGCCTCTTCTAATGTTTCTCTATCTAAACCAAGGATTACTTTTGGGCCATTAATAGACACAGATTTCATCTTCTCCTCATAGATAAACAAACCAATTTATTCTGCTGCATCTGCTAATAGCTGTGTCTAGGAACTATTAGCACTCTTAGCTGCTATTTCAACCTCTAACTTCTCAAAAAGTCTGTGTGCAGTAATATTTTACCAGGTTAAAATGGGCATACTTCCCCCCCCCCCATCTTTATATATAACCTTTCATTTGCTCTTCCCAAGATGGATGGGAGTTTTACTCTAAAGGTCATTAAATTCTGTCTGTTTTGCTCGATGGCTGTGCCACCAGAGGTTTGAGTTGGCAGAGGCTAAGGGTGCTTGGGCAAGATGCAGAGAAACCAGTTTTCAAGGATGGGGATCCCAAAGATGGCAGACGCCAATGGGAAAAACCTGATTGGCTACACTGGGCTTTGGGTTACACCTCCAGTCCATGAATCAACTGTGCTCTAAGCAGTGAGATGATGATTCTGGACCAGAAGAGCCCCCAAAATTGTGAAATCTGCAGTCTGACAGTAGCATCACCCCTGGGCCTCATGGCTGGAAGGGAGATGGGGACAGCTCACACGTCCTGCACCCAGATAACCACCTAGATTAGTTTATAGAAGGAGCTGACAGATTACTTTTATCCTCATGAGCAACCCTCTTGCCTGCTTGCACAATGCCTCTTTTGAAACAAGGGCACCTCTCATTGTGTGGCTTCAGATAAGGCTCACCCTTTTGCTATAGCAGCTCCCACTCCTGTCAAGCCCATGGTGGCTGCCCCACCTGTCCGCTGGGGCCACCATGTATCTCTGCAGGCATCACACGGCTCAGCTGCAAGCATTCATGTGATTAAGCACTATCATCAGCACTGGGATCCCCTCTTCCTTCATCTTACAGATGGGAATTGCAAAGGAGCGACCACTGGGGACAAGGCCAAGCCACCTCAGCAGTGGTGGCCAGTGTTTTGGGGATGCCAGGTACTGGCTGAGCACTTGTCCACCTCCAATCTTGACCTTTGCTTTCAGTAAAACTTGCACAAACTTGTAATTGCTAACTAGTTCCCACATAATGGGCTTGTTATTTTTGCTGGACAGGGTTTGAAAATGCAAGACATCTACAGTAGTAAAGATTTTATTATGCTGGCAGCAGACTGTAAAACTTGATTACATGACACTGGGGATTGCCTAAACCTTGTTTCCCCTGGTGCAACTGCCTGAGGGTGGGGGGATGTGAGCAAAGGAGGTGGCTTCAAGTCACGTCCAGAGGTGGTTTAGCACAATGGACAGGAGTTGGGAGCAGCCTACTTTCTCTCTTTAGCCAAGCGAGCCCCATGTGGAGTTGTGGAGCACGAGCTGAGCAGCAGAAGTCATCCAGCCAGCCAAAGTAATGGACGAATCCCATCTCTGCTTCATCATGTGAAGATCACTGGAAATCCCATCCTGGAAGGAGTGGGCTGAGATTTTGCTACATAAATGGATTTGTTATTGAGAAATGGGCTCCCCTGTTGCCCCTCTCTCTGAATTCATTGCTGGCATGGGAACTTTCCTTCTGAGACAAAACTTTCCACAGTTTATATCCATTTTATATCTGTTTATATCACTGCTAGCATTTTTTTGTATTTCAAAAGCCCATTTATGGTAAAAAAAAATATGGTTTCCAATAAATAATCAAAGTTATAATATTTTGGAAGGGAAAAAATTCCTAGAAGGAAATGTCTGCAGAAAAGTTGAACTTTGAGCCAGCGCAGTATCATTTTTTTTCCCAATAAATCTTCTGCCTTATTTCTGCACCCACACTACAGCAAACTGAGAAATATTTCTGAGCACTCAGGTGCCACAAGCCCTTCCTCTGCTTGGGCATGCTGTGGAAATGGGCTGAGCTTTTCAAAGCTGCCTTTAGGATTCGGTTGGCCAAGCATAAGGGCAGCCACAGGCTAATAACTTGACCATCTCAGAACAAAAGACAATAGGTTTTTCTGTGTCAGTGGGGTAAGCCTTGCCCCTGGGGAAGGAGAAACCCGGCAGGGAAGCCACCTCAAAGTGAGAACATAGTGGATAAAGAAGCCTCCTTACAAACTCCCACTGTCAGTAACATAAATACAAGTTAAGGTGTATTCTGGTAACATTCAAAAATGCAAGAAGGAAAACCCTAAATGGTAAATCTCAGAGTATGATTAACTTGGGGAACAGCCTACTCTAGAGCCCTTCCAAGGCAGCCATTGGACTGAGGTTTCTTTCTACAGAAGGAGGCTCACTGCATATTGTGGACACATAAAAATGATTGGTGATGGGATTCACAGGGTAATTTTGCAAATGGTCCCCTTGGATGCTGATTGGGAGCTCAGTGCTCTGAGGGTAACTTGAGAACATACCGGGTTTTATCCTGTGTAGCCACTAATTTGCCATCTTCTCCTAGTAGAGAGAAGGTCTGAGTACTCCTATCTCCCTGAAACTTGAGACCCTCTTCATGGATATAGCTCTAGGTCATTCAAGTACATCAAGTATCTTTTTTGAGGGGAAGGGAGACAGAGATAGTGTTACATACTGTGCAGATGCTATTAACTGTAGTTGAGCATCACAAGTTGGATTTATTAGCGTGAGGATGAAAGACCTACATGGCAGGGTATGTAACCGATAACCTTCTGTCACATCCATTTGAGGAGATGAGTCCCTTCCCTTTGTGCTCATCACAGATTTAGCACTTTTCACTTGCCTTTTTGCAGTCATAGTCCTTTTAGCAAACATACGATACTTCAAGCTCAAAGACATGACAGAGGTAAATGGGACTTCTTACCTCCTGGATGCTGGTGAAAGTAATTGGGAGGAACTGCTTTGACAATGAAAGAAATGGAGAGTCTGGATCAAATCTCATAGCGTTTTGCTGACGTCAGTGAAATTCCTTCTGATTTATACTCTTTATGGAGAATCAGGCATGTTCTAGGTTAAGCAGGCAATGGAGTTCATACAGGTGATGTCTGAGTTGGGACATGCTGAAATCACGAAGAATCACAAATCCCAGCTATTTCAGGCTCTCTGCAAGCTAAAGTAGACAAAACCTGCAGATCTGCTTTGTCTTTTCCCGAATAGACACCATCACTAGAGATTTGGTCCCTTCCCATAAACCACCCGGGATTTGTGTCCATCAGGATTGCAGGCTTGACAAACCAATGTCCTCACTGCACTGGAGCTCTCCTTTGGTGATCTATCAGGAGACATTGTTGCAACAAATAATATGTGAGTCATTTTTCTAAGCTTTCCTTCACAATGATGAGTGCTGACCATGCAACTTATACTTTTAACTTAATTTCTGAAGGAAAGGTGAAGTGACAGAGAATTTATGAGGTCACGGCCAAAAGGATTTGTTTCCCTGTGAAGGAGAAGACAGAATGGAGATAACCAGCTATCTCCGGGTTTCTGTTAACCACCTCCAATTTCCCCAACAGGATATTGAATTTCAATAGCCCACCACAGCAAGTGCACTCAGAAAATATATCAGTATCACAGGACCAGCTCGAATAAGCCAGCTTTAACTTCCACGAACGTGAGAAAACGCGAGCACACTGCAATTGCTCTCACTAAATATGGAGGCTGCTCTGGTTGCACTCAACAGCAAAGTACCAAATTTCAAATGGTCTGATTTTGGCCCCGCACTGAGCTAACACGGCCATCCAAAGCCTCCTGCAAAATGCAGATGTTGTCTCCCCCAGCCCAAGCCCAGGACACGTGTCTCACCACCCGCCACGAGGGCAGTGAGTGGGGCTTTGGATGGCCTTCATGTAGTAATGTGTTTTCCTTCCTCTAGCACATGACAGCAGCATGGTCACACTGCCAGCTCGGCCCCATTGCTGCATACTTTCCAAGGTGATATTCATCAAACATATTAGCATGTTTGCCTTTAATTTTACATTTCAGAAACAGCTGTTGGCCGCCTCAATGCCAGCAGTGCCTATTGCCAGCATTAGTGTTATTGCGGCTGTAATAGCACTATTATCTCTTGCTAAAAGGGTCACTGATGGCTCAGGACAGAGCTCTGGGTAAAGAAAAGCAGGTCAGCTGAAATGAGATGGAAACTGCAAAGCGATGTTTCTCTCTTAACTTGCCTAAAGACCCGTTGATGCTACATTTAGGGAAATTTATGTGCTCAAGCAGCAAAAATTTTGGCTAGAACGTCACTGAGAAGGTGGGGCTTGTCCTAGCTCCTGTGTCAGTTGTGCTAATGTAAATCATATAAATATAGGAAAGAGAATGGGGAAATTTCTACCAGTCTTCATCTGGCAGGACCAAACTTCTCTCCGTCTCTTTCTCTCTTCTTTGGGTAAGTCCAGTTGCCTTCCTTTTATCTTCTAACTTGTTTGTGTAGCTGTTTCCTTAAGTGGATGCTGGTAACAGGAGCTGGCTTGATAGTCCAAGAAAATAAGTTCTCCTCAGGTGTTTGAGCACATAGCTCTGGTTTGGGGTCTGCATAAAGTACAGTTTAAAAATGTGCCTTTTGCTTTGGCAGAGTGGGATTCTTCTCTGAAGGTGCCAGTTGGTCTCTGCTCTCCTGGGCAGGTATGGCACAGGGCTTGGCAAAATGACTTCCAGCACCAGTGCCCCTGCTCCAGGGTGTCCAAGACAGATTTTTGCACTGCAGCCTCTGCTGTTCTGCCTGTGAGGTGTCCTCTGCATACACTGAGTCTGAGTAATAAAAGCCTTTGCATTTAAACCCTAAACATTTAAATGACTTCATGAGTTGAATGCTGTGCTATGAAAAGCCACTCCATGTATATATATTGGAGTCTGGTTTGTCTCTTTACGAGCAATCAGCAGGGAGGCCAACGCTGGTGTGAGTGTGTGGATGGAGACAGGCTTCTGGTTATAACTGGTCATTTCTTAAGACTTTCAAAGCCTGATGAATAAAATATTCCTTTCTTCTTCAGAAAGTCCCTTTGCTTCTGTAGTCTTGTTTTCACGTCTAAGAAGCTGAGGGACATAAGATGCCTGATGACAGTTTATTCCTCCCTTGCAACCCTCCCTGTGACTCCTTTGCTTCCTACTCTAGGCCTCCCCCAGCTCACCATGGCTTTCTGGATCCGATCACTGCCTCTTCTGGCCCTCCTTGTTTTTTCTGGCCCTGGGACCAGCTATGCAGCTGCCAACCAGCACCTCTGTGGCTCCCACTTGGTGGAGGCTCTCTATCTGGTGTGTGGAGAGCGTGGCTTCTTCTACTCCCCCAAAGCCCGACGGGATGTTGAGCAGCCTCTAGGTAAGTCAGATTGACCATGACTACAGTCATATGCTATACGATGCAAAAAGCAACTGCCTTTATTTAATGGTGACACAAGGAATGTTCTTGATGGGGAATGCCAGGAATACCTTTAACATACCAACAGCATCGTATCGCCCATGAAAAAATCTTCAGGCTAAAAAGGCAGGTGGGAGGGCAAGCAGGGAAAGGGGATTTATGAGGCAGAAGGAATTGTCACAGAAAGATCCAAATTTTTGCTTCTCTCTTGGTAGAGAGAGGCTGAAAGCAGTGTTATCCCAACATTTGCATGGCAATTACACTGACCTGGGATTGATCATGAAAAATAAAGGTGGAAGGAACTCAAGAAGCCTCTTTCTGCAATTCTTCTTGACACACACTACCCCAATTCTGTTCTATGACCATGTCAAGTGTGTTCATAAAGCCTTCTGAAGCTGTCTGTTCTTGCGCTTAACTGACTTCTTCTTGAACGTTTCCTCCTAATATTTAGCCTGAATGTTTTTTGCCATAAATTAATTCTTATCTTCTCTGTAGTGGACAAAAGGAAGAGTCTACATTTCTCCTTCATGGGTCATTTTCAAACTGTTTAAAAACTGCTTCCATGTCTTATTTCAACCTACTGTGAGCCAAAAGCCCTCAACAGCCCTAGAATTTCTTTTTAGGTCATATATTCTAGCTCTGTCTATACAAACTGTTCTGCACTTGGCCCAAGCCATTATGGAATGGTGATGGCTGGAGAAGCCTTGCCAGCTACAAGAATGAACAAACTGGAAGAAGAGTGTTGTATGGTTTTCACTCCATGTTCCTATACAGGGGGGTTATCTTTTTCAAAGCAGCAGCAAACTTGCTTTGGATGCCTCTCTTGGATGCCTTGGCCAGGCCTGTTGGATCAGCAGTCCTTGCAGGACTACAACTAGCAATTCACCCCAGACTACCCCTTGTCTTGATTGCACGACACTGTTTTCCTGCCTTCCTCTAGCATCTTTCCCATTCCTTGATTAACAGCATCCCATCTTTTCAAAGGGTTTCTATAGTTTCCTAAGTAATTTTGAGTACTAATCTTGCCCTTCAGCAGGCTTGCAGCCCCCCACAGCTTTATATTGTCTCTTATTTCACGGTGGTAAATGGATTAGCCAGAGTAAGTTGTGATGCAGCCAGTGTCCATCTTTACCTTATTTTGTACAGCAGATTAAGAGGACAAAAAGCTGACATTCTGCGGCCCCCACAGAAATGCGGTAGGTTGGTTTCCTTGCTTTGCCTTTTGTTTTAGCAGAGCAGCTCTTCTGTAAATCGGTAACGCAGGAAACACTTTTATCAGCTCAGAGCTACACAGCTCCCTGCCACCTGCCCTGCCCCCAGATGAGGCAGCTCATTCCCACCAAGGCAGGCATTTCCGATCCAGCTCTGGAAGCTACCAACTTCCAGCAAGCTCTGGAAATTCCAAACTTGTCTCAAACTCTTTGTCTGAACATTTTATTTGGGGAAAAATCCTGTCCTGTGCTTCTTGCATTCACTTGTGATCCAGCCCAATATCCAACAGAGCTGTGGGCAGAATGAACGGCTCCTATCAGCACTTAAAATGCAAGGTTGGAAACAGACTTGCAAAAGAGAGGCATAACATTAAAAAGCACAACTTCTCTGCTCTCTGTTTGCTGCTAATCTTCTTCCTGAGCTGTCACTTAGGAATGGTGTAGGGTGCAGTGTGCCACGCTGAGACCCACTGGAAATGCTCCCTCTCCTCAGCACTGTGATCACTGAGAGATACAGGTGTGGGAACTTCAGAGATGGAAGCATTGCATAAGGACCACAGCCCTTCTTATGGCTGGGAAGTCTAGCTCTTCTCCAGCTACCACAGCTTCTCCTAAGGCAGAGACCCCTTCCACTTCCTATGTGAACTCACCACCATTAGCCATGTCCCACACTCAATTAACTCTCATAAAAGCTGCTCTTAGCAGCTACAGGAAGAGGGAAATCTGGAAATATACAGCAACACCACCTGGTTTTGTTCAGATGAGTGCAACAGCAAGCTCTGCAAGTTCTCAAGCAGGTGGGATGAGGTAGTCCAGCAAGCTTTTGAGCATGCTATTAGTATCTAAATGAGGCCACAACTTGTAATGCACCAGCAAGAGTATTGTTTCTCCTGGAGATAGGTATTTGCACTTCCTCTCAGCTATAGGTGCCCTATAACCCAGCAAACACATTCTCTCCTCCATCTTCTGAGACACTAGTAGAGATTTTCAGTAGATGGAGAAGAGACTCCAGCCAAGTCCCTAACATTTTCCTATAGGAAAATCTCCAGTTACAAGATAGAACAATACTTACCTACCATAACTACAGTACAGCTCTCCCTCCAGTCCTCTTCCTAATACACACTGGTTCCATTTGCATGTGTATCTTTCCCCTGCATATGTGACCACCCTGTGAAATAGTCTCAGTGGTCTCTGGGAGGTGAAGCAAGGTAACATCACAGAAGGCAAGCGGAGAGTTGGCCATGATTTGCTCTGAAAAGCAAGGCACGCTGCCAGTTGCTTGATGATTTCCTCCTGAGGACCATGATGAATGAGTTGGGTTCCTTCAATGTTGTAGGGAGAATTTCATCAAGGCCAACCTGTCTGAAAATGTCTGAGGATTTCCCACACGTTTTTCTAGGATTTTCACCTGAGCCGCTGCTTCTTTGTCACACAAGTTTGTTGTGTTTGCAGTGTGCTTGCAGCTGGCTTGAAGGATGGAAACAAATAGATCACAAAACATCAACTAGCTATTTCCTCTTCTACTTAATATTGTGCTAAATCTTTTCTAGATTTTCCCCTTAGCAAACTAGCATAATGATTTCTTGTTACTCATGTGCCTTGTTCATTGTATCACACTTCGGGTGCTGAGGGATTTTGCATCTTGTGCTATGCTTTTCTGCTGCCCTAGAAACCACATTTTAGTCTTGTTTTCCAGACACTTTCTTTTGGTTGTTAGTGGCTCTTTTCTTCCTATAGGAAAAAATCACTATTTTATTTGCCATTTTCTGTATTTTCATTGGGCATTTAAAACTTGAACAATTCAAGAACAAGTTTTCAAGCTCGTTGCTTTGAGCAGACTATCTCCTCTTCTCCACACGCCTCCCCCAGTAAAGAGCCTCTATCCCTCTGTCCACTCCACATGGCTTCCCTGTAAACCAGGGGGTTACCTCGGGAGAGGGAAATTTGTGCCTGAAGTGCTCTGAGAGCATCATTTCATGGGAAATCTTTGCAAGTTCTCCTCATTTCCCAGGCAGCTCTTGGCTTACACACCCGGTATCTGAAAAGGCGGTCTCCCCTGGACTCAACAGCTAGGGCTGGGTTAGGATGAACCACGACTTACCTTCTTCTCTCTTGGCAGTGAGCAGTCCCCTCCGTGGTGAGGCAGGAGTGCTGCCCTTCCAGCAGGAGGAATACGAGAAGGTCAAGCGAGGGATTGTTGAGCAATGCTGCCATAACACGTGTTCCCTCTACCAATTGGAGAACTACTGCAACTAGCCAAGAGGCCAGCAACGGGCACAGACATGCACTTACTCTATCGCACCTTCAAAGCATTTAAATAAACCTTGTTGATCCACTGGGAGACTTGGGCCATTTCATGTGTCCATGGTTTGTGTGTTCATTGTGTCTGTGTACATTTCATGGGGAAGAGACACAGCTGTTTGCTTTAGGGGCTGGCTGGCTGTGCTCAGAGGAGGCAGTTTTAAATGGCCCTGGAGCCACTCATCGCTTAAAACCTAAAGTAGCTTTGAGGGAGGGAAGCAGGTTGCACAACCAGAGGGGACCCACAGAGCATCCCCTACCCTCAGTGCCTAGTGGACGAGGCAGAAGAGGAGGAAAGCATTAAGAGAAACTTCTCTTTCTAGGGAAATGTTACTGGGAACACATGCAAAAACATCATGCTGGTCAGCTTCCTGCAGTCCACAGCCTAAATATAGTGAGGTGGCCAGGAGACGGAACTTCCTCAGTTGTGTAATGGGAACAGTCCTGATTAAGCAAAGAATTAAGTCACCTATTAACTGTAACAAGAAGAATCATGGCCAAATGCCACAACCAATTTGTGAAGTGTGTCCAGTTCTCCCTTTTTTCTCATCAGAGGCCCAGGCAGAGTTCTTACTATGGGATGTGCCTGCCATCTACAAGTATTTGACAAATCAGAAGCAGAAAACAGATTTTGACCAAAAAGAGTTTCGTTGAGCTGTCTGCCACCAGTGCAACGTCCATCACTGTTGATGCTCGGGGCTGTGCTTTGAGTATACTGGTCCTGGATCAGATGCTTGCCCTCTGTGACTGCCTTCTGCTTTCCCTTGCTGCCAACAGTCACTTCACACCGCAAATTTCCTCTCTCATTTAACCAGATATTTGCAGAATCCCTGAAATTTGTCAGAAACAAAGCACCTCCAGGCACTCAGACAGGCAGGATTATCAAGAAGCTGATGCATATTGCTTTAAATTCCTCTCATGTTTTTGCGCCTGCAAGCCCAACTTTTTGCTCATCTATTCCAAAGAAAAGTCACTCTGAGCTCATAGACAGAGAAGAGGTTCTGTAGTTGGGCCCACTTGCAGGGTCTGGAGGGAAAGTAGATCCAAGAGAACTAGAACTCGTTATAGATCATGAGGAGTTGATCTCCTTCACAGCTGAAAATCCAAGACTAGGTGGAGACACTGGGATTTGTCCTGCATCACAAAGGACCAAGATCCTGGACTAAATAGCCAGGGTCTGTAGAAAGCAAGTAAGCAGAGAGGTTCTTTTGTGATGAGACTGAGACTTACTACTGCAAATCTGAGATTTCTATCTCTAACCCCTGCCAAAACGGTACAGATCTAAATGATGGCAAAAGATGCGAGTAAGAAAAATTGAAGAGAAAGAGGTGGTGTAGGAGATGACATTGCCTCAATGACTGCTGTACTCACATCAGCACTTGCCCGAATGCTAAGTTATGGGGATGGAAACAGCAGCAAAGTCCATGGAGATACCACTGCATTTCCTGTAGTGCTGAGTGGACCACACTTTCTCCCTACCATGGACTTCCCACGTGCTCATCCCACTGTCTTCCAACACCATTAATTTGTAATGAAAGCACTTGGTGTCTCTGCATGATTGAAGAGAAGATCGGTCTATGCATAGGAAATTTTTCAAAACTGTATTCGCTGAATAACCCAGAAGCTTTTGTTGGAAAGCATGCATCACTTCCACTGCAATTCATGTTCTTAAGAGCACCACATATTCTGCTGTGATCCTTACAGCCAATCAGTGGGGGTAAAAGGGAGGTTGCATGAGCATGTCTACTGTGCCAGCTGTGTCTACATAATTTCCTGACCAAGACAAGAAAAGGGTCTTCCTTTCTACCAAGACTTTGTATTACAGATAGTATCTATCTTTGCAGGAGGTTCAGATCCCAGAGCTGGGGTCTCCAGATATCTGCAGACACAGTACTTGGAAGCTCAGAGCCCTACACTGGCTTTAGACAAACGAGAAGCCAGGTAAGAGTCGTTGAATCCTACAGGGTTTAGTGAAATATTTGTCTCAACACATTGGTAACAAATAGAGAAACATCTAGGATGGGTTGTCCTATTTTAGTAGTTTTGGAGTCCCAGACCATAGCATGGGAATACATCCAGCATACCTATAAAACACGAGTAAGAAAGTAGAAGCACACATCTGCCAAATGGTTCTGCTAAGCCAAAACCAGCTTCCATTGGAAAGAAGCTGCAAAAAGACAATCTTTGGAGGCTGCTGCTACAGCCCAGGGAGCAATGCTCCAGCGAGGACAGCTAGTCGGAGATACCCAGCTCATTCCCTGCCCTCTGCTATTGTTTGGTTTGCTTGCTTGTTTGTTTGCTTTTCTTATGAATGCTCTCAATTAGGACTTGTTGGGAAATTGCAAATGCCACGTTTTTAGCTGGAAAATGTTGATTCATCAACATCAGCACTTCCTGCAGGACTGGACCAGTTTTAGCAAGGCTGCATTAAACAGGAGGAAGGGTAGTTTGGACACTATACAGGTCTGTGGAAATGCAGGTACCCACTCTACTGGCATCACAGAGGGGATTTCATCCTCCATGCCCTGTTGGTAAGACCATGCACTAAACCACCACGATCTGGGCTATTCCAGGGTGGACTCCCTTCTTCCACTGAAAAATACTAGGTGGTTTGAGCAAATGCAGAGTGAGAATTGTTTTTAAATCTCAAGATGGAATGTTGAGTGGGATGAAGTAGGACACACTGGGCACACATTTAGTGACCCACCCATAATGGCAGCTGGTGGCCATGCCGTGCCATTCCTCCGTCTTTGTGCATCCTAGGAGGAGAAGGCAGCAGGTCCCTTATTCCCTTCATACCCAAAGTAAGAACCATCCTGTGTGCAACATATGGTGGGAGGTGCAGGAGAAAACACTGCATCAATTTAAAAGCTGTAGAAAATCTCAAATGAAAAAACCCTTCTGTAGACACTTTGCTTTTTCAGAACTGAAAATAACATAAAGGGCTTGGACAGGGCCAGCTCTTTGCTTTTTAAGAGCGGCAGTGACATGACGTAAAGGCCAAAGGAAAACAAAGGTGTTTTTTCCCCTCTTTCTGCCACCCTGGGGAAGGAAGCCTGAAGGCAACCCTAGGCGATGTTCTGCACTGGAGCACATTGCTCCTCGCCTTGAAAACATGATATTGTTGGATGGCTTGGGCTGCTGCACAGCCCTTCAGCCCTGAAACAGAGGATGGGCAGCACTGTGAAGTGCCATTCCTTACAGCATTTCTTTATAAAGCCTCCTGTGCCAGCAGATGTGCTGCGGAGAAGCCAGATCTCCCAAATTCCTGAAGGAGAAGTGACTCAGGGACAGGGAATGCCGCTTCCATTGACCTCCCTCCCTGCTCCTCCTCCCACTGGGGCTTTGCATTGTGATCTTTGGGAAGTGAATGTATCCAAGCCCTGTTTTTTTCTGACTCAGCAGTTGCTTTGAAGTGATTTTTTTTATTTTGTTTTTTGCGGTAGCGGTGGGGCATCATGCCCAGCTAAAATATCTTGGCTCCGCTGTTCCTTGCAACAAGCTTCCAAAGGTCTCATGCTAGCGGTGAAGGGCAATTTGAAGAGAATGCAAATAAAGGCTTCGCTTCATTCATGCTGGTTGAATAGAGAATTGAAAGCTGAGCCACAGAGGGGATTGCAAGACAAATTCTTTGGGCTGCGGAGCTGTTAATGCTGCCCAGAAAAGAAAGGACCGAAGTTGCCCCCGTTTCCTGAACACTTCCCGACACGGACTCTGGTTTTGAGGAAAAGGGAGAGATTCCTGCAGGAATGGCAATGGATCCAGGCTCAAGCAGAGCTGCTGTGAGGAGATGCGCAGTGGCGGGATGGCAGCGTGTGGTTACCAACAGCATCCTTGGGGTGACTGGTTGGGCTGCACTGCCCACTGGCTTGTCTGGAGAAGAAGAGAAGGCTGCCACTTTCCTTGAGCTAATCTGACTGCATTATTTCATTTTCTAGGGTAGAAGAATGCACTCTTCTACCTCCCAAACTCAAAAATTCATTTTATATAAGAAATCGCCAGAGTACACCAACGTTCCCTCTGATTTAGACCAACCTTGCCAAAGACACCTATTCTGACCAAAACATAGCTGCTCTTCCTTCTCCTTTCACCTTGTGCAGGAAGAAAGCGTCAGGTCAGGCTATAAGTCAGTCTGGGAAGTCATTGCCAGCTCACTGTCACTGGGTGAACGATCTTGAGGGAAGGCAGACAGCTTTTTTTGGAACCCAATGCCAGGCTGGGTCCCGCATCCCTACAGACCTGTTGAGCAGTGCAGGCGGGAGCAGAGCCAGGACAATAACAGGAAGCTAAGCAAGCCCATAGGAGTGCACAAGGAAATGATCTGAGCCTTCATCCTTTCCCTCCATCCCCAACCAGCTTCAGGGACATGGACAAACATTTTGGGCTGCACAAAGCTTCTTTCTTTTCCTGAAAGAGTTGGCCAAAATATGGCTTTTTTTTTAAACTTATTTTTATGGCCAGTAAATATCAGGATTTCCAGGATGCACATGGTTGCTCTTGCTAAAATTTCCCGCTAAATGTTTTCCCATTTTGGAAGAAAATGGATAATGGAAATGAATTTGGCTTTTGATTTCCAGGTTGTTGTTATTTGGCCTTTTTAATGGTGAATTTTATTTTATTTTTTTCAGGGGAAGGATACTTTACAGAACTGCCAATTTCTGGAATGTAACTTTTTTTTTTTTTTTTAAATCAGAAAACAGTGCAGCTTCCTCTTCTCTAATCAGAAAACGGAAAATCAAATATAAATGATACCACCCGCCTCTTGTTGACGATAAACCACGGAACTTCCATGGAAGTTCCAATGGAAACATTTCTAAACTTATCCTTTTTTGCATTTATCAGAAACCTCATCCTCATCACCGGGGGCTGTAGATGTGCTGCAAACCCAACCTTTTGGCTTTTCCTACTTGGTATGTGAGCGTTGCAGGAGATTGTTGAAAATTACCCCCAATAAGTGCTCTCCTGGCTCCTGCTGATTTTGGTGGTGAGTGAAAACAGTGAATCAGCTCAAGTCCTCATCTACTCCTAGTGAAATCACATATGGTGCACAAACTGCAGTTAAATTGTTTTTTCTTTTGGTCATTTTCTATGTGCCTGCAAGCTAAGAGTGGCCATGCTTTTCCAAATGCTGACACTGCCTTGAAATAATGAGTTTCAGCCCCTAAAAGAGGAAAAAAGAAAAAAAAAGTGGGAAGTGCTCCTGCAGCAGCTCTTCTGCATCTGCCCTGGGGACACTGAGTGACACCAAGCACTGATGCCATCCTAATCTTCCCTTATGCTTTTAGCTGCAGGCCCCCCAGTGTCATTTTTGAGATACTTTCCCTTAGTCCTCACCCTGTGCAGAGGTGCTTGAGGTTGTTGCTCTGGCTGTGCATTCCATTCAAGAACATATGACCAGGAGCAACTTTCTAGTCATTCACTTTGGCCATTGCTATCCATCACTACACCTTCTCCATCTCCAAAAATGCTATTAGCATCCCACTTTCTTCCTAAAGCAGCCTTGGTTTCTGGAGCCTTACCCAAGGAATTTGTCTCTCCTGTTGGACTTTGCAGTCCTCACAATCTGGAAAAGATCCCAAGGTTTCACATATCTGTCCAGAGCACAGCAATTACCCATGGCTCTGTCACCAAAATAGGGCACCACAAAAATGCTGGGAATCTGCTAAAGCCGGATCCCTGCCATGGCTTTCCTCCCCCCCGCAGTTCTATGGGAGACAGGGTGCCAGGAGACAGTGCATAGGGCAGCTCAACTCTGCAACCCACACATCTGCAGGCAGAGGTGTAGGACACTGCAAGGTGGCATGGAGCGTGGCAAGCAGCACCAGGGCCATGCAAAAATGCTGGAGGGAGCAAGTAAATCCAGACAATGTAAGGTCAGAGAAAATCCTGCTGGAACTCAGTGTGTCATGTTGGAGCAATGATTTGCATCAAGGCCGTGGAATAGAGCAGCAAGAAGAGGCTGGAGTGCTGCAAACATATTGTCTGTCAACCCCAGTGGTGATGCTGGCCAAGAACGGAACAGCTGACCATCCACCAGTCCTTGCAGGCATCTTGAACAATGACGAGTGGTTTACTCAACTTTCTCACTATCTACAGAGTGAAAATGCTGGCGGGGAAGAAATTCAACATTATAAGCAAAAGCAGTCAGCTCTGCTACAGCATAAAACCATAACATCTGAATTTTTTGTGACACACCACGAGAGGACATCCTGAAGCTGAGGTGCTCCCTTTGGTGCATTTTTCAATGGGCACATCCCAGCACACTAGCTGCAGGTTCAGATGTGCTGAGAAATCATCTATAAGGAAATTTTTTCTTAGGTGTAGCACATACCTATGGAGTGGTTTGGGCTGGTTAGGTACGCATTTTTGAGCCAGCAATACTCCTTTGAGCATGCTTAGGGTTAGGCCCCCATCCCCAGAGAAAATCTTCCATCTCACCCTGCCTCTGAAGGACTTCCAGAGCATAGGCACATACCCTGAATAGAAATATTAGCATTTAAAGCAAAGCTGGGATATCTCCCCGCATCTCATTACTGCTGGGCCAGTGCCCTCACACAAAGCAGCAGAGTCCTGGGGCTTTGGAAAACAGACCACCAGCTTTTTCCATCTCTCCATCATATACGTATTTGGGATTATACACCTGGCATTTGGAAACCATATCAGGGAACTCTGGTTCAGGCTGAGTCTGAATCAGACGCTGTTGGCCCTTCTTGCCCTACTGTCAAGGACAGGGGCACTGATGTCCCACAGGTGGCACCTGCCCTGGGAAGTCTATTCAGTGTGGACGTGTGGCTATGAAATATTATTTTAGCCAGCAGAGGGAGCGCTCAGTGCTTCAGACCAGTTCGGGAAGTACAGAGAAAACATCTGAAACCCTTATCATGGCAATAGGAGCTGAAATAAAGGTTGTGCTTGGATTTGGGCTGGGGATGCTCTGCTACAGGATAACAGGGCACAAACCTGCTGGGAAACCCTCTGGAGATTTCAGGTATGTGGGCGAGCATCCCCCAAGTGAAATCTGTCCTATTAATTCAGGTCTGTGTTGGGGCTTTTGCAGATGCCCACCTGCCAAGTATTTAAGACAGAGCTGCATTCAAATTTAGGACAAATAGAGTGACGCACAGCTAATTTGACTTCAGTGAATTTAAAGACTTATCAGCTGGCAGGATCTGTAACAGTCTCCTGGCTCAGGAAAAGGGTCTCAGTTATTCTCCAGTGAAGTGCCTCAGCAGTGGAGGGATCTCTCTGTTCACATACGATAATAGAACTATAATTAGTTACCCAAATGCACATCAGTCCCATCCTCTCCTAACCAGTCAGATCCCCCAGGCACTTAAACAAAATCTCCTCAAGCAAAAATGGGCAATTTGGAAACTTGTCTCCATGCACATCAGTGATTGGAGAGCCATGTAACAAAGTCAGGTGTCTGTAGTTTTGAGCTAAGGCAAGCCCACGAGGGGATGCTGATGTGGATCAGATAAATATGTCACAAAAGCAGTGGCAAAGCAAAGCCCTGAGAGCAGGAGGAGATCTCATCACACTGTGTCTGGGGGCATTTCCTGCAGACACCACACACGTTCCAGTTAAATGAGTACAGCCTTGGGCAGATTAACACCCCTTGCAAAGCCTGATAAAAAACAATGAGCTGCATGCTCAATGCAAAGTACATCAAGGATGAAAGGGAACTGGGGAAGAAGCAGAAAGGAGAAGCAGGGATGACCTCACCTGCCTGAAACCTACCTTGCTGCCAGGGTGTAAGCCACTGTGGTTAAAAACAATAAGGCTAGGAGAGATGTTACTCCAGAGGAAACAGATGTGAGAAAGCTCCTTGTACACAGCAGCTAAATGCATGATGGAAGCCAGAAACTAAAGCCAGACCCATTGCAATAAATAGGTTTTTCAATGAGCAAGAGACACCTACCAGTGGGATGGTTCAGCTGTTGACACAGGAGACTTGCATTGCTTGCATGGAGCCTTTTAAATGAGAGCTGATTGCTCACCACAGCATTAAATGCTTGTTCTGGCAGCAGCTGTGGGAAATCCTGTGGCCCTTTCATCAGTGAAAATCTCTCCTACTGTTACCTATGCTCACTATCAGCAGAGGAACTTTCTGCTTCGCACAACTACATCAAATGCTGATTCCTGCTCCTGTCTTTTAGACAGTAATATCTTGACCCAGTGATGCCTGGCATTTCCAGCTTATAGCCACTTAACATAAGATCTGAGAGGAGAAATTGTGCTCAATCATGATGTGGACAATTCCAAAACGCAAGGCTGCCTAGTTTACACCAAGCTGGGAATGGCAAGTGCTAACACCTGCAGACTGGCTGGGTGTTGGGCACCTAATGGCTGAGTGCTGAGTTTGGTGACTGGGACAGAACCAGATGATTTCCATATCTCCATGATTGGAGTGGCAGTTCTGAGGTGACACCTCTCTCTTAGCTATAATGCTGTGTCTGTGTTGCCTTGCAAGTCTTGCTTGGACTGTGTCTGATGGCCAAAGGGCTTCTTCCTCGGATAGCCCAGTGCAGATGTGGGCACCAGGCCTTGTGCCATGTCTGTGCTCACACTAATGGAGCTTCAGCAGAAACCTCATTGCAGTAGCTGATTCTGCCCAGTGTTGCTACCTCCTGCCCCCTTCCCCAGGATAGCCAGGTTTAGGCTCTCTGTGATCTGCAGAAAAGCCAGAGTAAATCCTTCAAAGCAATTGCTGAAGATCAAGGTTTCCCCTTTTAGCTGTTTTCACTCCTGAGACCGGAACCTGACAGAGTAACACCCAGAAAATCTTAGTTTTAGAATTACTTCATTTAAAAACCAAGCACCAACATCCCAAGCCAGTTGTTTAGATTAAATAAAATCTGTCCCATGTATTCCACCTCCCTTCCCTGGGAGATTTGCTGGGTGTGGAAGAGCATCTCAAAAGTGGGAGAAAAGGCTTTGAATGACTCATCTTCTGCTTTGTATACCCCAACAGTGCTATTGCTGCTTTCAAGTGGGTCTCCAAGGCAGCAAGGGGTGGGGAAAAAGCAGCTGTAAAATGGGCATCATATGCCAGAGACAGGTCTGTACCCCTAGTTGTATAGGTGTGTGTGGGGGGGAACCCATGGGAACACTGTCCTCCCCAGCACAGGTGTGGTTTGGGACAGGACCTGGGGTAGGATCTCAGCAGGATTTGGGATGGGAGCTCTTGAAACACTCGGGTGACTCAGGCAAATCATCACCTAATGATGACACTCACGTTTGTAAGTCAATTCCTCTAAAAGTCTCTTGTAGGGGATGCCTGCTATGCATTGCTAGATTTTTCTCTTTTTCCTTATATAACATGCAAAGGCAATGGAATTCAATCTATCTCTCAAAAGCATCTTTTTTTCTTCTTTCCTTTTGATTAGTGCAGAAGAGGTTGTTCCAGTCTGGCACCTCTTGCAGTTACTGTTATTGTTTTGACTATAAAACACCCGTGTGATCCGTACATACTTGAAATGGTTGCTTTTAATGAAAACTAAAAATAATTTTAAAAAATCTTAAAAAATTCCAAACAATTCACTTCCAGGCCAAAAAAATAATAATAAAAAATCTTCTCGTTCGCCAGAATCTACCTGCTGGACTTGGAAGGCTCAGCACAAAACCCACCTGGAACAAATCAAATGAGAGGCAGGTTTGCAACGGGGATGCAGTTGCCATGAATATAATCATAGAAGCACAGAATCTTAGGAGTTGGATGGGATCTCTGGAGATCACCTATTCCACTTGCTAATCATTAATCACGTTCAGGTATTCACAGTCCTACAGAGGCTCAGCGCAGCCACCTCTCATAGCTGGGGATGTCCTAATCTGGGGTCTGCAAGAGGCAAACGATTTCCACTGATTTTTGTACTGTCTCACCAAAAGTTTTTTGTACAAGTGTTTTAACTATTTTCCATCTAACATAGTGCCAGGAGGTCTGGGGACCTTCCTCTCCATCCTGGCCATTTATTTCTCTCTGTTACTGACGCTGCTTTTGGTGAGAGATGGATAAACCTCACTGGGATGGATGAACCTCATAAAGCTGGATGAATCACCCTCAGCTCTCACAGTTTAGGCATTAAGTGGTTCTTTGTGGGGTTAAGCAACATTTAGCCCTCCAGCAACTTCCCTGCAGCTTTTCAGCACATCTGCTCCTGCAGGGCCGTGTCAGCAAGAGGATGGGTTGAGGGCTGCGTACACCTTAAATTTAAGGTGTGAAATGCCCAGGGACCCTCCAGTCACTCCCAGAGTGAGCTCACCCCTCCATCCCTTTAAGGGAAACCAGCTGACTTTATTGAGCACGTTTCTTTGACCAGAAAGTATCACTGAGCTACTGATTGCGTTCCATGAAGATGAAGACATCACAGAACCTCCCAGGAGCCAATGGAGGAGCACACTGTGGTCCCACCATCACTCCAGCAAGCCTCAGCAATCAGGCTGCTTGTTCACCCCCCAAGAAAACACGTTTATCTTCTTGCAGCCCACGGTGGTGCTGAGATGGTTCAGGTTGGAAAAGAGCCACCAGTCAGGAGAGGACCAACAGTCGCCAGGCAGATGACTGGTTCCTTTGCCAACACCTGCCTTTTGCAAGCAACACTTTTTCCAACAGAACCCTGTAAAACATTTTTTTATGAAGAACCAATAGGAAATGTTGTGGAGGAGGGAAAAAAAAAAAAAAAAAAAAGCCTAAACTTTTCTGGAAGTCTTCTTAGTCATTGCCTTTTTCCATTTGTAAAACTTTCCAGATTAAAGCCTCACACCCTACCTTTTCTGTTTCTTTCTTTCTTTTTTTTTTTTCCAGCTAAAACCAGCTTCGATTAAATACAAAATCAATACAGCTGCTCAGCCCCTTGGGCTGCTGAGCTGGAGTGGAGGACCTGGCTCCCCATGGTGCTGCTGCTGCATCTCATGGGCTTTTCCAGGAGAGAGATCCCAGTGGCTGGAAGCCCAGCAGAACATGGGGTGGCTTGCAGCATGAGCTCCATATATGCACATATAGAGCACACAGGGAAAGGTTCATGGGGAAGGGGGGGAGGGGATCTCCTTCAGACGTAGACATATCTTGCACTGCAGTTTTCTTTAAACTGTGGGGAAGTTGGATTAGGTGAGGAATTCCACAATTTCTTAGCTTTTCAAATAACATGTCTGCGATATCACTCAGCCTGACCTGTGCTCCCACCTGCCTCGGGAGCTCAGTTAACCCTTTGCCCATTGATTTTGGGGCTTCGTGGAGGGCTGAGAACACACTGGACACACACACACTCAGGCTGCCGACACATGGGATTAGCACCTCTGATGCTGAAAGCAAGCAAAGTCCACCCTGTTCAGAGTCTGCCCACCATAAACATACACAGGGAATAGAAACCTCTTTAGACCTGCTCAAGCTCTTTCCTAGGCTTATGCCCTACAGCAGGTATGGAGATGTTCAAGATTGTGCCTGTGCTTCCCATCGCTCTGTGTCATTCTTCTTAGGATCTTCCAGATGCTGAAGCACACCAAGGATTGGTGTATCCCAGTAGGAGTTATCTTCAGCTGATGAAGAGGAGATGTGGAGACAGCAAGTGAGTCACCCCAAGTGGCATCACTGAAATGGGGACAGAAATAGGGGTAGCATTTGAGTCACCTGCCATTTGGCTCTACCTACTTAGCCAAGAACTCTCTACCCCCTCAGCACAAAAATACATGCGTGCACACACGTGCTATGTAAGCCCACTATGTGCTCTTTTTAAAAGCTATATGTATATTTTGTGGGGGTTACTTGCCTAGTAATTAGCAATTAGATTAGGGTACGCACCCTATGAAGTCTCCTGCTCCAGGAGCACTGGGACATCTACAAAGCCCTTGCATTTCTGTCCATAGACCTTTCCTCCTAGATGGAATGCAAGCAGCACTGTGAAAAAGCTTCCCCTATCACACAGGATCACACCATACTTATTTGCACTGTGATACTACCTGGAGATCCCAGCCCCATCTACAGACCACCCCTTGAAGATCAAATAACCCTGATGGCCGATAGGAGACCATAGAGGTGAGGCTTTTGAGTATGCATGGTCCCAATGGTTATCATGTCCCAGATGCTCACCCCAGCTCTCCCCAAACCATCCCTACACACTTCCAACCCTTAAGGGGTGCACTACTGTCCCTCACCCCTCTGTCCTGAGGTGAACATCCCCTGCTAGGTGGGGATGGTGACACCACCACCGCCACCTTTCCCTGTGCCCCCAAGCCCACCCTGGCTGGGAGCTGGCTCAATGCAGCATCCTCTGCTCCGCTGGCGCCGTGCTGCTCTATCGCCACATTTCTCAGCGGTAGAGTATAAACATTTCCAGGGAAGTGCACTTAGTGTAAATTTGTTTGCCAAGTGCTGTTGCCTCCCCTCCCGGGTTATGATTGTGAACATTTTGGTTGAGCCAGAAAACAAATCACCCACCCCACTAAATGCACATCTTCTGCTCCCCCATGAGGGTGTCCATCACCCCTGGCATGGGCAATGTGTTCTGGGACATGTGTCCCCATGTTACCTGCAGTGGGGACCCTACTGCAAAGTCCCATGTGACTGCTTCCAGCTGTAGGCATCAGTAGGATCAGTTCTAGCAAGATCAGTCCCAGCCCCTAAGGAAGCAAGGCAAAGGGGAGAAGATGTATTCTCACACCTAACTGATGGATGAGGATGCAAAGCATAAGGAAAACAAGTGACTTGCCCATAGCTGTAGCAGAGGGAGGCTGTGCATAGGTTATGTGAGACATGCATGACCTCCTTACTTCTCCTTTTCCCTGTATCCACAGCCACCTGCCCATGGGATCATGGCCCCACGTCCTTCCTTCTTCTGGGATCTTCACTTCATCTTAAATCCGTTTCTCCCACCTCAAAGCCCCTTGGCCTGAAAGATTGATGGGGTGACCCCAGATGGGGCTGGCAAGCAGAGGTGGTCATGGGGGTCCTCAATATGGGAAGCCCTGGCCCTGAGAAGCTCCCAACCCAATGCTCTGCCCCAAGACAATGAGAGCTGCAAACAAAGACCCACACTGAAGCACAGCAGCAATGCGAGGGGAAGAAAAAAAGAAAAAAAAAAAAAAAAACAGAGGAAGAAATGCCTGAAAGATACATAGCTGGGATTCCTGAACCCCTCAGAGGTATTCGGGCTTAGCCAACAGGCTGGGTTTTTTTTTTTCAAGGCCATTAATTACACAACAGAGATGTATCTGCACCACTCCACCTCTCCACACTCAATAAGGGCCCCACATATATTCCCTACGATGTATCACCATCTGTGTGCAGTGCCACCACCAGCACTGGGCACCTGGGAAAACAACCTGTTGGAGTGTGACACTTCTCTCTGGCTCCTGTGTCTGATTTTCTGAGGAGAAGTAAAGGGGTACTCCAAGTATGCACCATTAAAGCATGTCTGAAATACGTGAGCTGAACTGGTTGGGAGGGCAGGAGGCGGTGTCAGAGCTGGAAGGCTTCAGGGAGGCAAAGAGAAGATCTAAGGAGCTGTACCAAAGCACGGTCAGTGCATGGGCAGCATACGGACTTGCTCCAGAATAATTCCCTGTATTTGCACGGTGTTGTGAAGAGCCAACCTCATCTTCTGGTGCTTGGAAGAACCAGTTGTGCCTGCTGGAGCTCCTATCGGTCCTTTAAGGAGCTTGGACTTCTTCCTCTGTATGACATTCCTCTGAGCCTTTCCATGGAAATGCTTTTTAAAAAAAAGGGGGGGGAGAGGGGGGGGGAAGAGGAGGGGGGCTAAAAGGAAATTGTGATGTGCTTAGCTGTTAATACAGGCACAGACCCATAGACCCATTCTCCTTCTGCTACTGTATTTGTTGAACATTTTTGACATGTATAATCAGACAAAACTTGGAGCCTTCCAGGCTCCCCCTGTGAAAAAAAAAAAAAAAAAAAGGAAAAGAAAACCAACAACAAAACAGAGGAGAGGGGAAGCATTCTTCCTTATCTACCCTATCCCACCCTTCTCAGAAATCCCGCTTAGGTGTCCACTTTGGCAGCTGGGGATGACCAAGAGATGCTTTCCTTTCCATAGATGGTGGGGAGAGAGAAGACACATCCCTCTCTCCCTGGGACGATCTGACCCCTTGGTGCACCCAGCCCTCAGCTCCCTGGCTTTGGCCATGCTACAAACAGTGCCTTGAGTTTTAAAAGATGCTACAAGAATCTGACTACCAAGTCTGTCCAGTCTGCAGAAATGCAAGTTTGTCCTCCATATAAATAGGGGTGAAAACACCTGTGCCTTTAAGTGCCATCACAAATTCTTCAGGCACAATGCAATAATATACTCTCTAGAACTTCAGTTTTGCAACGTTCAGCAGCATCCAGGTCCTTTGTGTGCATCTGCCAGCAACCCTCGAGTCTAACGAGTGCCCCAACGCATCAGCAGACCAGGGCAGGATTTGTTCCAAGAGTCCCTTTTCCCCCTGAACATGCCAAAAAGATGACCCTGCCCATATAACAACCCCGCAGCAGACACAAGGAGACCTGAGCAGACCCTCTTGGCATCCACTCATTTGCTCCTTGCTGACCACAGGCCCGAGGTGAATTATTTCTCCCACTCCAAGTTCTTTGACTTCAATTTCATGCAGGGACCTTATGTATATCACATCCCCTGTCGCCAATGAATCTCTCCTGTTCAAACAGTTCCAGTTGCCCCGAGATCAATATATTTTAGCAGCACACAAGGACACCGTGTTATTGCCAATTTCCTGGGCTGTACGAAACAAAAGGTATCACTTTCTTAAAGCCACTGAAAAACGCTCTGGGCCAACTAAGATTACTTCTCTGCTGTTAAATGGTTGCATTTAGGACTCATACTGATCACTGTCCGTTCTGTCTTGTGATGACATTTTCTGCCAGTCTTCAAGGACAGGAGATGCCAACTCAGGAACCATTCCCACCCTCCTGTGGTCTGATGTCAGTAGTGTAGTCTGATTTCTCCCAACTGTCCTCACTGTTGACAAATGAGAATATGAGGTGTCTTACAAATAGGTACCGTGCAACTCAAATGCCAAGAAATCCCCTTCCTGCTCATTGAGAAATAAGCCAAATGAGCACCAATGGATGCCTTGGTTGAGCTGGGATTAGGTGACTTCTCCCACCTCTGCCTGCAAGGTCAGGCCTGTTCTTTCCTCCATCCCTTGAGGCCCTTGGCAACGTGTAGGTGGCTTGGGTGGGCTCTGATGGGCAGCGCCATTGGGGGCTTTGCAGACGGGCATCCCCTGGACATCCCAATGGATTCAGGTGGAATCCAGAAGCTTCCTATGAAGGTGAGGTGGAAGTTGCGCTCCTCCCAACCTTTCTCTCTCCATCTCTGCCTCTCTCTGCTGCAGGTCCAGCCATGCCCTCGGCTCTCCTCGTCCTTCTGCTGCTCAGGCCCTGTTGTCAGGCAATGCCATGGGCTGGAGTTTGGGGTGGAGGCAGCTATTGTTCCAGCTATCTGCAGTGTAATGTTCCTTATGACTGTATTAAATGAAGGGCGGAGGTCACACATCCCCAGTTTAAATTAGGTTTGGGCTGACCTTTAACAATATTGCACTCGTGGATCCTCTCATAACTCACGGCATAAACTCCCTGAGGGTTTTACCACCTCCCTCTCTTCTTCCTACTGTAAGGATGCCCGAGGCTTAATGCGCTTCTCTCCTATTTTGCTTTGATTTCTAATCCCATCCCCTTCTCCCCCTTCGCCCCCCTAAATACAGATATATTCACTCCTTTAAAGGTGGGGGAAAGAACCTGTTCCTTTTCTCTTCTGGGCGACAGCTCTTTCTTTTGTGTCTCTTTCTTCCCTTCCCCGCCCCCCTCCTCTTTCTTGACACAATGCACTATTTATTTGCACTGAAGGATAACTAAGAAGCAATTAAAAGATCAAAAGGCACAAGCCCAAGTAGACCCAACTCGGCAACTTGTGGGGTGCATTTTGCCGCTGCCGCCGAAGCTGCACCGAAAGGCTGCCTTGTTTGTCCCCCCAGTCAGAGGGACACCTCTCTTATTGGGTCGCCTCTTCCTCAGAGCGGACTTTTTTATGATCGCTATTTTTCACCCCCATTGTTTGCTATTGCAGTTGTTTACTGGAAAATCACTTGTTTTTCTCAGGGAGATTAACCCCCTCCAAGCTTTCTTTTGTCTCTTTTCAGGAGGTCCTTGCGCTGGGCTGGGGGAAGGGAAGGGAGTCGACTCCTTCAGCTATTAACAGGGGCTTACAGCCCCCTGCCAAGGCTGAGTCCTTCCCTTTGATGGGGTTTTGCTTGCAGTGGGGAGAGGTGCTTGATCTTCCTCAAGATGAATAGAAAGCGAGGACCCGTGGTATGGATGTTCTAAGTCCTGGGCATCTCAGAGAAACTCCTACAGCCAAAGGTGGGCATCGGTGGAGATGCCTCTTTGCAGAGAAGATGCCAGTGGGACTTCTCAAGAGCCCGTTCTCTTTGATCACCAGACCAATTCTTCTCACTAGGAGCTGAGATCTAATGCCCACACTGGAGCATGCTGAGCACTCAAGTGCTTTCCCAGCATCATGCTCCTCTCCCAGGCATGCTGGCTGCTCACCACCCAACACCAGGGAGTCTGCTGGACACAATGTGCAGTGACACAACCCAGGGGACAGCCTGCAGACGAGAAGGATGCTGGGCAGGGGAGGACCTCCAAAGCTCAACAGGAAGGGACCAGTCCTGCTCAAGCCTCACATTTTCCTCGGCATGTTTATGGCAATTCCAGCTGTTCAGAGAGGCGCCGAGTTCTCTATTCTCGAAAAAAAAAAAAAAACCCAAAAAAACCTACACTACAAACGTGAACGTTTTGTTTGAAAAAGAGTTCTCTCAGTGCACGTCATTGAAATTTGCTGAGCTCTCACCCCTTCGTGCCACTGCCTATCATGAGCACCACCTGTGATGTGCAGCCCGCAGCGCAATGCTGGCAGCTCTGCCCCTGCCTGCTGTGGGTGGGTGCATGCTTTGCACTGCAACTTGAGCTGAGCATCCCTGCGAGCTGACAGCCACCCGTGCTGTGCCTACCATGCGAGTGCTCCGGGACTTTGCCGCTGGTGGAAAGCAAGTGGGGTCCTTGCAGCCCACCCCTGGGGCAGCCACTTCTCAGCGAGGCAGGTTTTTGGGAGGTGAACTGTGCACAATGCAGCCCGGTGTGATCGCTGTGCAGCTCCGGTGGTGGAGCGGCAGTCGCAACAGGGGCAAATTCGGATCACACGCTGCTACATGGCAAAGCCTGGGAAAAGTCGTTTTGGCTTCAAAGCAATTGCTTGCACAAGCTGGCACGTAGCAGGGGCAGCCCAGAGAGCAGACACTGGAGGTGCCGTAGGGTGCCAAATCCAATTGTATCCGCGCAGCATGGGCATCCATGCTGTCCCTAGAGATGTGTGCAGGCAAAGTGGACCTAGCATCTGCCAACACAGGGGTGTGTAACACGGGGCACGGCCCCGGTGTGAACCAGAGGGGCCGTGCTCCAGCACCCCTGTGTGCCCGCAACTGCCATGCAGATGTTGCCGGGCCGGCACAGAGCAAGACGGATGGCACATCCACCTGTGCCCTGCGCGCAGTCAGAGCAGGACCAAAAAACAGGGCAGGCACGGCCAGATCCCGCTGCTTCCGATCACCCCACAGTAGTTTCGGTTCCCTGGAGTGCAGGGAGAGGCGGCCCAGCACCGCGGGCAGGGGTTGGGAACGCAACTCCCCAGCCGCCCGCCCTCACCTGCGGGGGGAGGCAGAGGATGTGCGGCCCCCAGCCCACCCAGCGGCCGGCAGGGGTGGGCTGCAGCCCCCTCCCGGGCGGGGAAAGCCTGCGGCTTGAAACTTCCCGTCGCTCCCCGAGCTGGACTTCGCAGGGTTACGAAGAAGGGAGGGAGAAAGAGGGAGGGATCGCTCTGCAACATTATTGGCTGCGTGGCCGGGCTGGTGCTCGCTGGGGAAGTCAGAGCATGCCCATTCGGGGGGGTATAAAAGGGGGGCAGCTAGAGCGCCTTGCCCGTCTCCTCGCTCGTGGGGCAGCCAGCCGGGAGCAGCGGGCAGCAGGCAGCCGGCCCCTCCGCCCCAGCCAGGGGACGCAGTCAGTAAACACCACAACAACCAAAAAGTGAGAGCCACCCAAGGGGCAGTCAAGGCAGGAGGAGAGAAAGAGGAGGAAAAAAAGGAAAAGGGGGTTAAACCAGGAGGAAAAAAAAAAAAAAAAAAAAAAGAGAGAGGGAAAAAAAAAGAAAGAAAAAAAAAAAAAAAAAGAGAGAGAGAGAGAGAGAGAAAAAAAAGAAAAGAAAAAGGGAAAGAAAAAAAAAGGAGGGATAAAAAAAAGAAAGAAAAGGAGAAAGAAAAGGAAAGCGTTCGTCTGCTCTCTAGAATAACAAAATACCTGATCGTAACAAAATAACATCCTCCAGACCAAATCAAGCAGGGACTTGACATACCAAAAGGCAAAGCGAGGAGAGCGAGCCAGGGCGTGGGGAAGGCGAGCCAGAGCCGCGATCGCTGCCAGGGCCGGACAGCAGCATGGCAAGCGCCGGGGCACACACGGATGAGCGCTGCCGGCAGCCTGCCTTCCTCCCCGGCCCGCCGCCGACAGAAGTTGAGAGCGGCAGCGGCAGCGCCAAGGTAAGCGCCGCGCCGAGCCGTGCCGAGCCGCGCCGGGCACCGCCGCGCCGAACCGGGCAGCGCCGCGCGGTGCCGGTGCCGCGATGCCGGTGCCGTGCCATGCCGAGCCGATCCGAGCCGCGCCGGCTCCGCCGTCCCCACGCGTGTCGCTAGAGGGACCCCGGAGGCAGGCCGGGGAG